>CM034146.1:990074543-991312668 GCA_019776745.2 Taxus chinensis
CATGTATGAAAAGAGCTCTTGCAAGAGAAGAGTTGAAGTAAAAAGATGGTGGCATAAATTGAAAGATGCAAAGAGCATAATGGAATGATGTATTGACAACATGGCTCGAGGTTCTCAAGAAAATTTCACAGTTCGCAGATATTTTTGGTTGATAGAGGAACAAAAAATTACTAACTACGAGGATTGTATGACACTCACAGGGTCCAATGATATGCACTCACTTTGTAGCTCATACGCTACTTCGTGGGACAAATGGACAAGAAAGTTGACATGTTTTTGTGTATCTTGTATCGAATTTTTCACTGCTGAGTGTGATTCACAAGAATGGGTGGATGGATGGATTTATAGGCCTCTAACTTTGCTTCCCAGTTATCAACCTACACATGCATTACGATTTGTTTCTCCATATGAAGTTGTAACATTCAAGGACTTTGACGATAATTTGATTTTGGTGTGACAAGGTAAATGGTTATTTACAATTTTTGTATTGAGTTATGTCCATTGAAATTAATATGTAATTTAAATTTGAGTCGAAACCTTTTTTTATAGGATATGTGTTTGTAGTTATTGTGATAGAAGACAATGAAGAAAGAAAAAAATATTTATTATGTCATTGCATCGAGGAAAAAAATAATTTGACTTATCCTATTATAGATGGCGAAGATATTGAGTACCTTACAGGGTCAATGGTAGTTACTGTAACTTGGCTTCGATGGTATCAATTAAAAAATTCATCTGTTTGGGTGTTTGAAGACTTTAAGACACACAGAAAAGTACTCTTATATTCACATCTAATTCTGGCGACAAATATTCAACTGTATAGATATCAAAGAAGGCCTAATAAAAAGATTCTTTAGAAGGTTCGAGAGTCAAATCATGAAGTAATCTTGTTTGCTATGCAGAGTAGATCTGATCTAGACGGTTCATTGGAAGGAATTTACATGCTCACGTCTGGTATATATATTTTCTTTGAAGTGCTTAAATTTTTCGACAAGATCTTCAAGTTCATATATTTTATTAAATTTTTGTATTTGTATATATATAGTATGGTTTTGATTTAACTTAAATTTATTTGAATTTTAAATTGGCCCCTCAGACATGTTGGCACAATTGGTTTGGTGCTACGAGCCACCATTTGCAAAATATAACGTTTGACAACCTTACACTAGCTCAAACTACACTATTTCACGCGTTTGCAAACAATAGGGCAACAAGAGCACCGATTGGAGATGGAAAAAACTGAGACAAACTATTATAGAGGTTCCCTATGCTAAGGTGTAGGGTATAATGAGATGTCTCTAGGTGCCATGGAGACCAAGTAATCACCTGTCAAAGTTGTGTGGTTTTTTTGGTCTCAGGGATCTTAAAGGACTACGCCCAAACGAAGTAGCCCAGAAGCAATGACATTATCTCACATCAAAACGACGCCTCCTCTCTAGTGTTTATTTGGCCACTTGGATGTGTTGGTGCAGTCTGTTCAGTGCCACATCCAACCATTTGCAAAATATAGCATTTGACAGCCTTACACTGGCTCAAACTGCACTATTTCACGCATTTACAAACAATAGGGTAGCGAGAGCATCGATTGAATACGGAAACAACTGAAAAAGGGTATTGTAGAGGGTCCCCATGTCAAGGTATAGGATCTAACGAGACGTCTCTAGGTGCGACGAAGACCGAGTAATCATCTGTCGAAGTTGTATGGTTTTTTGGTCTCAGGGCTCTTAAGGGACTACACCTGAATGAAGTAGCCCGGAAGCAATGAAATTTTTCTACACTAAAACAACACCTCCTCTAGTATTTACCTAGCCACTCGGATGTGTTGACGTAGTTGGTTCGGTGCCATGACCCACCATTTGTAAAATATAGCATTTGACACTCTTACACTGGCTCAAACTGCACTATTTCACGCATTTGCAAACAATAGGGCAATGAGAGAACTGATTGGAGATGGAAAAAACTGAGATACTCTATTATAGAGGGTCCTTATTCTGAGGTGTAGGATCCAACAAGACATCTCTAGGTGCCACGGAGAACGAGTAATCACCTGTCGAAGTTGTATAGTTTTTTGGTCTTAGGGCTCTTAAGGGACGACGCTCGAACGAAGTAGCCCAAAAGCAACAACATTGTCCTGCATTGAAACAACACCTCCTCTAGAATTTACCTAGCCACCCAAACATGTTGGTGTAGTCTGTTTGGTGACACAACCCACTATTTACAAAATATAGCATTTGACAGCCTTACATTGGCTCAAACTGCACTATTTCGCACGTTTACAAACAATAGGGCAACGAGAGCACCAATTAGAGATAGAAAAACCAAGACTGATTATTATAGAGGGTCCCTACGCTGAGGTGTAAGATCTAATGAGACATCTCTAGGTGTCATAGAGACCGAGTAATCACTTGTCAAAGTTGTACGATTTTTTGGTCTCAGGGCTCTTAAGGGACTACGCCCGAATGAAGTAGCCTAGAAGCAATGACATTTTATCACACCAAAAAAACACCTCCTCTAACATTTACCTAGCCACCCAGATGTGTTGGCATAATGGTTTTTGTGGCATGACTCATTGTTTGCAAAATATAGCGTTTGACAACCTTACACTGGCTCAACTTGCACTATTTCGCGCATTTGAAAATAATAGGGAAGCAAGAGCACCAATTGGAGATGGAAAAAACTGAGATAGGCTATTGTATAGGGTCCATACGCTGAGGTATAAGATCTAATGAGACATTTCCGGACCGAGTAATCACCCGTCGAAGTTGTACGGTTTTTGGTCTCAAGGCTCTTAAGGGACTACGCTTGAATGAAGTATCCCAAAAGTAACAAAATTATTTCACACTGAAATAGAACCTCCTCTCGAGTGTTAACTGAGCCACTTGGATATGTTGGCACATTCGGTTTAGTGCCACGACCCACCATTTGCAAAATATAGCATTTGACAGCCTTACACTGGCTCAAACTCTACTATTTCGCACGCTTGCAAACAATAAGGCAGCAAGAGCACCGATTAGAGATGGAAAAAAAGAAATAGTATATTGTATAGGTTCTCCACGCCGAGGTGTAGGATCTGACGAGACGTCTCTAGGTGCCTCGGAAACCGAGTAATTACTCGTCGAAGTTGTATGGCATTTTGGTCTCAGGGCTCTTAAGGGACTACACCCGAACGAAGTAGCTTGGAAGAAATGACATTGTACTTCACCAAAAATAAACTTCTTATAGCATTTAACTAGCCACCTAGACGTGCTGGCATAACTGGTTCATTGCCATGACCCATTGTTTGCAAAATATAGCATTTAACAACCTTACACTGGCTCAAACTGCACTATTTCACACGTTTGCAAACAATAGGGCAGCGAGAGTAGCGATTGGAGAAGGAAAAAATTGAGACATGATATTGTAGAGGGTCCTGTACGACGAAAAGTGACAAGCGAGTGTGGGAATCTACAAGTGACTCTTCCTCGCACCCGACCTCCCGAGGTCATGCCGAGACAGCCGGTGGGGATGGAATATGTGTGAGATACAGACAAACTAGTTAGGAAATCTAATGTCTTCAATGCGCACTAATGGAACTTGTGAATCTAAAGCAAAGAAAGCCCTCCTAACTTGGGCTGGTGTGATAGATCAGTCAGCAAGGATGACTGCTTGAAGGCTCCAATCAATATCGAGCTCTAGCGTGATTCGATCTATGGGTTGTGGAATACGTGGAAAATGACCCGGGATAGTTTCGTGTATTTCTCTAGACAGGGTCATATGGTGGATGGTAAATGTAGTCAATTCTATGGACGGTTCTCTGGCCTAGTCTAGAACTCTCTAGCTTTGTTAGCTGTTGTGTCTAGCAAGGATAATTGTTCGATGATGATAGGTGGAAGTGGAGTAGACTGGAATACTAGTGTGCGTAGGCCAGTGTCTATGTCTAATTCTCCTGCGGATTCGTTGGGCTGCGGGATTTGTGGGTCACAACCGTAGACTCTTAGTCGTTGTGGACCTGTTATGGTCATGCGTGAAATCAAGTCCTAATCCCTAATATCCAGTAATCGTATGCTTTCTCAGCTTCTATATTTAGGATCAATAACTGTGTGATTTTCTCAGAATACCCTACAGGTGTTCGTGCAACCTGGATTCTTAGGCTGGTATCTATATCTAGAAGAGTGTCTCCTACATCTGGCTGTGGGACCAAAGGATCACAACCAAAGGTTTGTTCTCTTTCAAACCCTTCTATAGTCATATGAATGTTTTCCTAGGGTAATCTGTAGTTCAGTTGATTTGACCAAAACGTGTGTGCTTGGTCGTCTTCTATGTTTAGTCTGCTCAACTGAGAATTGATTTGTTGTAAGCTTACCATTGTTCGGAAGACTTGAATCCTAAGATTTTGATCTATATCGGTTATTTCCGTGATGAGATTGGGCTGGGGCACGATTGGCTCGAATATGTATTCCTTGGGCTCTCTAGGTCCCATGATTGTCATACAAAAGTAACAAAGTAAATTAACTGTAACAAAATGAAATTTAACTATGTGAAGTGTATCTATAGCATATATGTTTTCTCTATTTTTTTGTGTTTTTCTGATGAACTTTACGAATTTAAGAAAACAACTATTTAAAATATCTAGAAAGACAACTAAAATAATAATTTAAAACAAACAAAATAACCGAGTGTAGCCATTTGTCTGTGTAATTTGTAGATCTATTCTAAACAATAAAATAGCTCATCTAATCTATTTGCAAGATTCTTGATCCTACCTCAGAAGTGAGGAGTGAATCATAGTTTCTCAGAAACTATCAATCCCCACAGCTTCCCTGGCAATATCGAGAATAGAATTTACTGAAATAAAGCAATTAACTACTCTATTTGATATGATTCTAACTAGAACTTTGAAAGCTAGAACCTGGATTCTGCAGAACAGTGGCGAATCCGATGGTGTGTGTGATCTTGTCCCCTCAGTGTGATCTCCTCGTTCCTTCATGTTCATGTGGATCCAGAAAAGCGTGTAATGCTAGCATCAACAGAAGTAGATATTGGGATAAAGGCAGCTCAGAATACACACCGAATACAATGCGAGTAGGAGAGGGATAGCGCAAGAGTACAGAGCTTGGCTTATGCAATTCCTAGCGGGATCTATTCTGAGTCATGCAACATAAAGCATCCAGAACCTGAAACTATCCTGTTTGAGGAGAAAAACCTGCAACTTTAATGGCTTCCTAAGCTATTCTACTCCAATGGATTGGATGAAATAACAGCACTGCTTGCACAAGATGGATATGTGGCTTACCAACAGTAAAACAATGCTAACTAAGCATGTAACGAACTAAACTATGAATCCTAAGCAAAATAAAAGACTGAATTACTGAAAATGAGAAGATGAGAAGTGAATGAGGGGCCATTTGCTTGAGCACAAGCCATCTATTTATAGCATTTGCATTTACCCAAGGTAAAAGCCAAATAGAACTCTTAAACTATAAACAATGGCAAAAAACTATTCTAGGGAACCAGAATCATAAATGCAAGCTTATGGCGGTGAAAGAAAGCTGGTAAAACGTTGAATTTACGTGAGTCGTGTTAAAAGAGCTTTCTGGAAAATGTGTAAAGGACCGCCGCCCTAAGTAGGGTGGTGGTTACAGGACTGCCGCCCTGTTCAGGGTGGTGGTCACGAGACCGCCGCCCAGGCAGGGTCGGCGGTTTCGTCACTGAAGAGAAAAAGGCTAAGAAAAGAGGGGAAAAGGAAAAATAAAGCACGCAGGGGCTAAGCGGGGCATGCGGGATGTTAACGCACACTTGGAGAGCTTTTCTGGATCCCGAACACCTTGCGAGGAGACCTGTATCATCATTGGGGCACGTGTCACGTTGTTCTGGCAGTACAATACCTTACAATTTTGGGTACGTACATATTGCCCCCTCAGAGAAGCGTTTTAGCCATGAAGAGGCGTAAAACGGTGGGTCCGAGTATGGCGGTCCCGAAATGGGAAGTTAGAAGTTATACCTGATACATCCGTGTGTTGAAATGACGCCATCCAAAATTCCCGTTACCTGCAAAATGAAAAGAGAACTCAAGTGCAGATAGACACAATAGTTTGAAAAATAAACGCTAAAATAACAGGGAATGAGAACGTACCATTTGTGCGGGGGATAGGAACTTACCTCCATCAGCGCTCCAAACCTGTGAAAAAGTCATTTTAAAACGAATCAGAGTGCTATATATATGAAAGTGGGCCCATTTTCCTATTCATTTGCGCGAGTCGATTTGATTGATTTTGAGCTCTGGGACCCACGGTGACGGTTTCTTGCGTGAGTAGAGTCAAAACGTCCACGATGAGATAGCGATCATGCCTCCACGTGCGGCACATCGACCCGTGAGATCACAGGTTAGTTTTCTTCAGTTTCTCCTTTTTATCACCTTAAATTTGAAATGCTAAATACTTTGTCATGGGGGGGTAATTTTTGAAAATGTCAGTGTTGAAAGGTCCACCTAGGGGGGGCGCCTACTGGGTAGGCTTTGTTTTTAGGTAAAATGGTCATTTTTTACGTTTTTTAGGCTTTTTAAATTTAAAAACCCACGTGGGTTTTCGGACCACGACCGCCGCCCTGCCCAGGGTGGTGGTTACATGACCGCCGCCCTGTTCAGGGCGGCGGTTACACGACCGCCACCCTTAAGGCGGTGGTTACAAAACCGCCCCCCTGCTCAGGGTGGCGGTTTTGCATAGAATGCAAAAGGAACCTCTTTTTGAGATTGTGTTTGTATTTTTAGCATTTCTACGTGCTTTCATGATTTTTCTAGTATTACTTGGATGCTAACTTGCTTTGTTTTGTGTGTTTTTGGGTGTATGCAGGCGAGAGAGGAGTATATCCGGTGGAGTCGAGAGAGGGAGTGTGATTGGCTCCCAGGGGTACTAGATGCCCTCTCACAGGATGAGGAGGACACTCTTCAGCGGGCTGGGATACTACGCATTTCACGTGTGCCCCACGTTACACCATCTAGTCACATCCTTTGTGACTTGTTCTCATACTGGGATGCAGATCGGAACACCTTCCGATTGCCAGGGGTCCACGGTGAGTGGACTATTACACTGGAGGATGTCTATCACATTCTGGGGGTCCCGATCATCGGGAGACGACTCACCCTAGAGACAGCAGGCTCACGGGCACAGATTGCACAGTGGGCCACATATATGGGAGATGCAGTCATCTCCACGGGGTCGAAGAAGGGGGTGAGAGTTCGATCTATTCCTTCTTTGCCCATCCCCCTACTTCGCCAGGCCATCATGGGGATCCTTGCCTCGAGACTGATCGGGGACAAGGGAGGAGATACATTATTATACTGCTGGTCCCCCATTATTACATAGATAGAGGGGCATGGTCGGATATATGCCTGGGGAGCAGACATTCTTGGGACCACCTACCATGACTTATACAGGGTGGTCCGTTTACAGGGGCAGTCATTGAGCCACCCGACTCTAGTCATGAGTTGGGTCTATGAGCATTTCATCCCTTATGGCAGGGGTGTGGAGGTGGCAGATCCTGGAGCTGTGAGGGCAGCCAGATGGACAGATATGTCAGTGCTTAGAGCACCTCATCAGCCAGTTGCCTCCCTGACTACTGCCGACATGGAGGCCACACCATACCAGACTATGGCAGGCATATGGGGCGAGGAGGCTCTTACCTTGATCTCCTGCTCCACGATAGGGCAAGCTTATTGATAGAGTGGGGCGAGTGGAGATGCACCCCTTTGGCCGAGTTCCTCAGTAGTTTGGCCTACCATACATGGGTATGCTTCCCCTAGTGGTGCCAGTATATAGATCAGTCCGAGAGGCCAGAGGGGGGCCTAGAGGCCGGGGTTGGACAATGGTTACTCCTGGCATTCCTATTGCAGCCAGGAGGATAGTTCGTGCCAGAGGGAGAGCCGGTGCGCGTCAGGCGCCTTTACTTCAGATTGCCGTGGGTCCTGCCCACAGCAGCGATGACCCCATTGAGGTAGACTCTAAGTCTGAGGAGTTTACGGGGGGGGAGACAGAGGAGGAGACCAAGGACAGTGATCCTGAGTGGCATGATACCCAGGATATCATGCAGGTGGAGAGGGCCGAGCAGAGTGCAGAGAGGGTGACTCTGGTTTCAGAGGAGCCACTCTCCTAGGGCCATGGGGAGGATGAGTCTGTTGCGGGGCGTTACGTTGCTCCAGCCACAAGAGCAGCCCCTTAGTCGGCAGTGACATCCGTGGCAGGCGCTGATCCCATAGACCCATCATGGAGGCCTGGTGATCCGAGTAAGTTACCTTCTCCCCTCTCTAGTGTTTGTTTAACTTAAGATCATTTTAGTTGCTATCTTGTATCTTTTAATTTCTTGTTTGGTTTTTAATTTGTTTTCTCCTTGGTTTGCAGAGACCGCCGATGAGTGGCGGGACTTGATCCGCAGGGTATGTACTGATACCCTGATGATCCCCATGGAGAGGACCCACGCAGAGCTTTCCGTGGACGCTGGGGAGCCTTCAGGAGCCGGCAGACATACCGACGTCTTTGCTCCTATCTGGCATGTGGCCAGGATGGTATCGACCCTTCGCACCGAGCTAGCGGGGTACAGGACGGCTGAGCATGCTTGATGAGGAGCCATTCTCATGGTGAGACTGTGGCTGCCCCTCAGGATCCTGAGCCCTCTGTGCATTCAGAGCGCCGGCGTAGCCGGAGTCCTAGGCGTGGGCGTGCACCTTCAGAGGGGTCCTGTAGGGATTGAGAAGCCACTTGGCTCTCGTAGATTTTGTACTATATATTCTTTTGTATATCCCGGGCTCTTTGAGCGTTTTGACCATGCTTAGTGCATGATGGCATTGTATATAAACATTGATTATTTATATATATGCATTCGTTCTGGATCAAAATCTTGGCATTCATGGCTTTCTTTCTATTTCCAGTTTCCTCATGTATGCTATGATGTACGTTTATATGTTTCTTTTAGAATATATGCAATGGTGAACAAATGATGCAAGTGTTTCACTTTCCTTTTGTGTTTCATGATGCTGATATATGATGATGTAGATATAATGTGATTTTGAATCTTAGTTTCTGTAAGCAATTTTGGATACTTCATGTTTGTTTTGGCAAGGTGATGAAAACAAACCGGTATGATGAACAGATAAACCTGCCCCTACCCCCAACTCCACGCAACTAGTAAGATGCGAGGGCTTATCACCAAGAGTTGGGAAGGGCGCAAGTTATGAGGTGTAGTGAAATGATAGTGATGAAAGACAGACAAAGCTTTGGTGGAACCAAATTAGGACACCACAAGTCTACTCTACTCGAGTGACTTCATAGTTTTGGATGCAACTTGCTTTGCGGTTTATCCAGACTTAGACCCGTAGATGGCCACATAGTAGACAAAATCTGGGTTTTTAGGATTTTAACTCTCTTGGGACTTTGAACATCTGATTCATTTGTTTTTGACTCAAAGTTTCAAAGTTTGAATTGTTTGTGTATGACTTTTTGCATTTATTTGTCAAGAGGACCCCCTACACTTTGCCCCATGCTACTAGTAAGAAGCGTGGGTTTATCACGTGGGAAAAGTATAGGTGAGTAAGGGCATTCCCATCCTTTCCCAACCCTACGTCACTAGTAAGAGACGCAAGCTCATCACCAAAGGTTGGTGGGGCAAGGAAATGTGTAAAATTAAAATTTTCTGTTTGATCAATGTTTGACTTGTTTATTTGAGTAAAATGTCAGTATGTGTTTATTTCCAAAGAGATATACATATGGGATAGATGTGACACCATGAAGCTTCTAGAACAGACCATAGGCAAGACACCTACCCTAAGAAGAAATCAAAAGTGAGAATAAACTTGCAGATCTTGGTATGGTTACCGTTAAGACTTTGCCATGTCTAGCTTTATTTGATAAAATGATTCTGAGATAATTTGATGATATCATGAAAATGGAGAAGTATGATTAAAGAGTTTATGCCAACAACATCATGAGTTTGTAATGAACTGCTTTGAGAATAGATTCCTTAATCACAATTTGTGTATGAACAAGCGGACAACATGATCCTAATCTATATGAAGATGCAATGTAGATATATATATATAAGTAGTGCTAGCTGCTTACGCGTAAAAATGCTTGAGGTGTAGGGAATTGACTGTTTCGCCAAATTCCTCACCTTCTAGCGTACATAAGAGGTATGCACCATTCCCATAGTCTTTCATGACTCGGTATGGACCTAACCATTTAGGCCGGAATTTCCTTCCTTCGCCGGTCTTCTTGTCGATCCGGCTGTCTAGTCTTAGAACGAGATCACCTTCATATATGTCGCGCTCATAGACTTTCTTGTTATATTGCCGGCACATCCGGTCAGCATAGACTCTATGTCGTTGTTCAACATCTAACCTAGTTTCATCTAGGCTTTCTAGTTGGGAAAGACGTGCTTCTCTGTAAGCGTCTTCATCCAGAATCCCTTGTAATGAAATGCGGAGACTGGGTATTTCAACCTCGAGTGGGAGAACTGCCTCTGCCCCGAACACTAGTGAAAAAGGAGTTGCTCCCGTTGGTGTTTTTATTGAGGTTCGGTGGGCCCATAAGGCCGGATATAACTTCAAGTGCCAATCTCGTTTGTTTTCTTTCACCGTTTTAAGGAGAATGGCTTTTAGTGTTTTATTCGTCGCTTCAGCCTGTCCATTGGCTTGAGGGTAATACAAGGAAGCCGTATGATGGCTTATTTTAAATTTATTGCATAGCTCGCGAACCTCTTCATTCTTAAAAGAAGTTCCATTATCGGAGATAATGATTTGCAGGATACCGTACCTGCAAATGATTTGGTTTAAAATGAACTTGGCGATTACAGAACCAGGTACAGTAGTAAGAGGCATAGCCTCTACCCATTTGGTAAAATATTCGGTGGCCGTGATTATAAAATTATGGCCGTCTGTGGATGAGGGAGAGAATTTCCCTATTAAATCTAGGCCCCATGTAGAAAAGGGCCATGGAGTAGCGATTGGTTGCAGAGCTTGTGCCGGCATATGGATCTCATGGGAGAATTCTTGGCACTTATGACACCTGCGTACGAACTCTACTGCGTCGTGTTCTAGAGTAGGCCAGAAATAGCCCATTCGATGTATTTTACGAGTGGTGGCATGACCACCGAAGTGGCCTCCACACATTCCACTATGGGATTCATGGAGAATCTTCTTGGATTCTTCCGTGTCGACACATCTTAGGAGCATTCCATCGAACGCTTTCCGATAGAGCACTTGCTCTATAATGATGTATTTAGCTACGATAATACGTAACCACCTTCTTTGTTGTGGTGTAGCTCCTTCTGGATACGTATGGTCCATGATATAATTAATGATATCAGTGTACCAGGGACACTCAGAGATAGAGGGTCGGGTTTCGATGTAGTATACACACTCATCTGGAAAATCTAAATCTACTAGATCACCTCCATCTAATGGGTTATCAGCTAACCAATCTGCGATGATTTGTCCTTTAACCGACTTCTGATTTACAAATGTTAATTCGAATTCCCCCATTAAGGTTATAAAATGTCCAGCCTTTTTAGACAAGGACCCTTGTGTGAGGAAAGTTCGTAAATGGTCCGTTTTTACCATGACCCTTGTTTCTTGATTTAGCATATAATGTCTTAGGCGTTTGGTTGCAAAAACTATGGCGAGGCATTCTCGTTCTGCTTGGGTATAACGTGTTTCATAGTCGAGCAACGTTCGGCTAATGAAATAAATCACGCGTTCTCTCTTGTCATCGTCTTCTTGAGCCAGCATGCAGGCTAGCAAGACATTAGTTGCTCGTGAATATAAAATTAACGGGTGATCTAGCTTAGGTGGCATTAGCGTAGGTGGTGATAACAGGAAACACTTAACTACATCAAAAGCTTCATTGCATTCTTCAGTCCAATCAATGCTATAATATTTCTTGAGTAAATTGTTGATTGGATGAATGGCGAAGCTTAAGTCTGGGATGAATCTTCGGATTGCACCCAGCTTTCGAGAAATGACCTGATTCCAGATTCATCCGAAGGTGGAACCATTTCGAGGACAGCCTGAATTTTGGTTGGGTCAACATCTATCCCTCGTGACGATATGATGTAACCTAGGAGCTTCCCTCCTGTTACACCAAAGATGCATTTTTCTGGATTTAGCGTGACTCCGTATTCTATCAGACGTGAGAGAATGATGCGGAGTACTTCCGGATGGTCACAACGCTTCTTGGCCTTAGCCAACAAGTCATCTACGTAGGATTCCACGATTTTATGAATTAAATCGTGAAATATATATGTCATAGCTCGCTGGTATGTAGCACCAGCATTCTTGAGACCAAATGGCATGACAACATAGCAATAAGTTCCCCAGGGAGTTATAAACGTGGTTTTAGCTTGATCTTGTTCAGATATTTTAATTTGATTGTATCCCGAGAATCCATCCATGAGAGACAAAAGTTCAAACCCAGCTGTTGCATCAACAATGACATCAATGGATGGCAATGGGAAGTCATCTTTAGGACACGCTTTGTTGATGTCTCAGAAATCTATGCAGATGCGTATCTTTCCATTCTTCTTGAGAACGGGAACGATGTTAGACACCCATTGGGAGTAATCGACTGGCTTGATAAATCCTACTTGGAGGAGTTTTATTACCTCCTCTTTTACCATGAGAGCTACCTTGGGTTTCATGGGTCTCGATTTTTGTTTAACTGGATTTGCATCAGATTTAGTGACGAGGTTGTGCACCGCGATGTGGGGTGCAACCCCTGTCATTTCCTTATAATTAAATGCAAATGCCTTCTGATGTTCTTTGAGGATCCGAGTGTGTATTTCTACTTCCTCTGGGGTTAACGAGGACCCTAATTTCAATATCCTTGGTTCGTCTTCCATTCCGATGTTAATATCAATTGTTTCTTCGATCAAAGAGGCGTTACCCTCTTCAAACTCAGGTGGTGCTGGAGGTAAATCCAAATCATCCCCATTTTCTACTGTGCATATGCTAGGTTCCATTTGTGAGGGAAGATCCACCATGGGATTTCCGAAGTAGGAAGACGAATGTGGGATTAAGGACAAATCTATCATATGATAGGAGAGATGTAGTGCCGCATAGGCGTTTAAGTAATCCAAAGTGGCCATATCACTATCAACATGGTCTAGGATAGTAGATTCATTTCTGTTTAAAAGAGAATTTGTCATTGTCTTTATCAATGGTTCATCACGAAGGGATACCATGAAACGGGTATCCTCTAACTTATTGCTTGGAGTAAAACGTGATGCGGAAGTTGCTATTGAATCAGCGAGAAGATTTTCCTCTCGCGGGATTGCTTCAATTGATATGAAGTCAAATTCCTTGCTTAAATCTAATACAACTTTTTTGTAAAGCTGTAAATGCTCGGCTTTGGTTTCATATATCTCTGAGACTTGGTTTGCTACCAATTGTGAGTCTCCTAAGACTCTGATGTTATCAACACCAATTATTTTAGCTAAGATGAGGCCAAGGAGGAGGGCTTCGTACTCAGCGCCATTGTTTGTGCACTCGAAATTTAGTTTAAAGGCAAAAGGTAAGACTTTTCCTTCAGGGGAAGTGAAGATTACACCTGCCCCTGCTCCGTATCGGCATCTAGCTCCATCAAAATGGAGTGTCCAATATTTGACTGGGAATATGGACACTGGGATATCTGTTGTGTTTGCATATTCTACTTCCACCATACAGAGATCCTCTGCTGGAAGAGAGCCAATGCCTAGGGGATATCCTATGCCTACTGAATCGAATGGTAAGAATATTGGTAGATCATTTTCTAGCAGTTCAACGATTTTTGCAGTAGTTCTTAATGATACTGCTTCTATAGTGTTAGCCTCATCTTTAGGGGTTGGGGTTACTTTGGCTAGGCTCATAGCTTCAAGATCTGTCGTAGGTACCAAATTTTCGTTTGTTTTTGTGTCGGTAGGTTTATTAAGTTGATTTGTTGGGAGTTCAAACTCCGAGTGTACGCCTGGTCTTTTCTTTAAGTCAGCTAGGTGTACATCAAATGGTTTTGGATCACCTTTGGCCACGAATACCTTTCCTAAATGTAAAAACCTTACTTCTTGAAATAGTGTAGAAGGGATTTCCTTCATGTGGTGTATCCAAGGTCGGCCGAGGATCATATTATAGTTAGTTTCCCGATCTATAATATAAAACTCAGTCAAGATGGTTTTGGGTCCTAAGGTGACCGGTAATATTATAGTTCCAACCGAGGTGGCTTTAAGACTATCATAGCCCCTTAGTGTATTTCGAGTTGTGGAGCAATTGGTTTCTCCATACCCTAGCTTTTGGAGGAAAGAGAAGGGGACTATGTTAACTGCCACCCCATCGTCAACCATTGCATGCTTTACATAGTTGTTATAAACCCATACTTGCAAATGTAAGGCTGGATCACCTCGGCGTGCGATCTCAGCATCTATCGGCATTTTGTTTATCTCGAATATGAATTCGACATCCCTATCTGCCTGTCCCTGGAGGATGAACATCAAAGTCCACATGATTTACCTGTGTTTCAGGCGGTGGAGTGATGTTAATTAGATGACCTAAACCTAATGCTTCTAAAAGAGCAGCCCTGTGGGCAGGAGAGTTCTTTAGTAAGTCTAAGAATGAAATGTGTGAGAAGGTTTTTGTTAGGTCGTTAATCAAATCATAGGCTCCCACAGGTTTTACTACGATTTTTTGGATGTCATCTGCCTCTGGCAGGTGGCTTGGACTTGGCTGAGAGAAATACTCTCACATCCTTGTTATAGCTTCGATGGGTAGCTCAGCGTCTAACTCTACTAAACCGACTACCTTAGGTCATGGTTGACTTCCTAGTTGCGGTGCAACTAATGGATTTAGCGAGGTCGAGGCTTCATGATCATTGTTTTCCTGTCATTGCACCCTTGTTCGTCCCAGTTGGATTTAGCCTGTTGTTATCATGATTTGGGAGTGGATCATTAAAGATCTTCAGGGTGCGTTTTGAGGGGAAACTACCCCTGAAAAGGTATTTGACGTTGGTGATGTAGGATCTGCTAAGAACATATCCATAAAAAGTTGTTTTTGTTCATCTGGCAAGCATTGCATGAATTTATTGTAGTCACGGCACGTTCTAGTGTCATGGCCCCAGAATTTTGTGGAAACCACAGTATGAATTAGGATTGTAATTCCTAGTTTGTTGATTTGATGTGTATTGTGGCCCAAAATTTTGATCAAACCGTTGTCTATTAAAATTTTGCGTTTGTTGTCTTTGGTTTGAATTCTGGTTTTGGTACCTAGTTGAATTTTGGCTTGGACCCTGTATGGGATTTCACCGTTGTTGTTGTTGTTGTTGTTGTGGATGATTAAAATCCACTGCATTGACTGTCGGGGTAAAGTTGTTGTTTCGTTGGTTGTTTATTTGTGATGGAGTATTGACAATATTTACCTTTTTAGGTTGGTCAGTTACTCCATCTGTTGTTACACCCGATTTTTGTTAAGGATTTTAGGTCCTTGATTGACGTTCGTGGTAGTGGGATAAGTTGTAGTGTTCTGATTGGGGGTGATTAACCTCCCGTTTTCTCCATATGTTTTGTGACCACTATCAATTGCTGCTTGATCTATTCGAAGAGCACTCTCTAGTACTTCATCGTAAGTTTGTAATGGGAACTTCTGGACTTCTTCCTTCACTTCTCTGCTAAGCGAATGAAGGAATAAATCACATAGTTCCATTTGATCCATGTTTGGAGAACTTGCCGAGGAATAAAGGACTGTACGCCACCTTTGGATGAAATGGGTGACAGATTCGTTGTGTTCTTGTTTGATGTGTAAGAACTCCCTGATTCCTGTTCTTAATAGTTTGTTCATGTCGAAGGCCTTGATGAACTCTGAAATGAGTTGTTTGAATGAATGGATGGAAGCCTCAGGTATTCTATAATACCAATCGAGAGCGATGCCTTCCAAGGTTTTTGGGAATATTTTAGCAACAACCCCATCCCATGGGAGTAGTTCTTGAATGGCTGTAGCATAAGCTTTGATATGTGCATTTGGATCTCCCTCTCCTTTGTATTTGGGAAAATCAGGAAGAGGTCTTGGAAGCATGACGCTTCGTATGGTGAAATCCAAGGGTTCTTTCAAATATTCTGAGTAAGTCCCTATCGCATATGTTTCGACCATTGATGGTGCCTATTGAGGGAGTGGTGGTGGGATGGGTTGTTGATATGGCGTAGCGTATGCATTGGCAGGGGCATAAGGAAGCCCCTGTGTTTGAGAAAAAATGCCGGGAGAGGAGAACATATCCCCTTGTGGTGATTTGGAGTATATGTTTAAGTATGATGGGGTACTATCCAGGAATGGATTGTTCTGTACTAGACCGGGAGGAACAGTGCTAGAGATGGTGGGTCTAGTTGGCATTTGTTGTGAATACTAAGGAGTCATGCCTAACGTGCCTACTCCTGTGAGGAGATCCACTTGGCTAGGATGGTGTGGAGGATTGGAACTCCCTGCTTGCATGAATTGTGAATTTTGACTTGCTTGGGCAAGTTCTAACCCTCTAACCTTTTCTATTAGAGTTGAAATGACTTCATTTGGTGAAGTCACGATGTTTTGCTGTAGTGGCATTTGTTGTATATTATGGTGTTGTATAGGCATGTGATATCCTGTTATGAACTGATCGCTATCTTGCCAAGTTTCTCCAAGGGTATTTCCTATATGCAATGGCATAGAGGTATTTTCTTGAAAAGAGACCTCGGGTTGTGTTTGTAAACCTCCTACAGGTGGATACATACCTCGAGAACGTTGTTCGTTCCTGGCATAATATACCGAATGTTCATCGTCTAAACCTTGGTATGAGTCTGATTGTCTACTAATTTGTGGTCTAAGTAGTACCTGAGGAGATGAACCAGATTCTCCGGTGAACGTCATATTGTTCGAGCCTGAAGGCTCTGTTTGTTGCGTTTGAGCGAGTTGTTCCAACTCCTCTGTTTGGAAGGACGAGCTATATCTGATCCTTGGAGTTTGTGTTGACAACTGACTAGTTGAATAGTTGTCACCCCACACTGAAAGCGAGGGTGATGATTGTCTATTCTGTTGGGCGTAGTATGCCTCAAGACCCAAGAGGGGTCTGCCATATGCATCGAATCCTGACATATTCGGGGGGTATATGAATACCCGCAGAATAATGGGAAGGAGCGAAGGTGAAAGCCAATGAGGCGGAGATGATGAAAAGTATACTAAACTTGGAAGAACATGTGATACTATGACTCTGAACTAGAAAGTAGGAAGTTCACGTCAGCTTCACTAATTTTGTTTGTTTCACATCGGGTTCACCAATTTTGTACGACGGAAAAGTGACAAGCGAGCATGGGAATCTACAAGTGACTCTTCCTCGCACCCGACCTCCCGAGGTCATGCTGAGACAACCGGTGGGGATGGAATATGTGTGAGATATAGACAAACTAGTTAGGCAATCTAATGTCTTCAATGCACACTAACGGAACTTGCGAATCTAAAGCAAAGAAAGCCCTCCTAACTTGGGCTGGTGTGATAGATCGGTCAGCAAGGATGACTGCTCGAAGGCTCCAATCAATATCGAGCTCTGGCGTGATTCAAATCTATGGGTTGTGGAATACGTGGAAAATGACTCAGGATAGTTTCGTGTATTTCTCTGGACAGGGTCATATGGTGGATGGTAAATGTAGTCAATTCTATGGATGGTTCTCTGGCCTAGTCCAGAACTCTCTAGCTTTGTTAGCTGTTGTGTCTAGCAAGGATAATTGTTCGATGATGATAGGTGGAAGTGGAGTAGACTGGAATACTAGTGTGCGTAGGCCAGTGTCTATGTCTAATTCTCCTGCGGATTCGTTGGGCTGCGGGATTTGTGGGTCACAACCATAGACTCTTAGTCATTTTGGACCTGTTATGGTCATGCGTGAAATCAAGTCCTAATCCCTAATATCCAGTAATCGTATGCTTTCTCAGCTTCTATATTTAGGATCAATAACTGTGTGATTTTCTCATAATACCCTACAGGTGTTCGTGTAACCTGGATTCTTAGGCTGGTATCTATATCTAGAAGAGTGTCTCCTGCATCTGGCTGTGGGACCAAAGGATCACAACCAAAGGTTTGTTCTCTTTCGAACCCTTCTACAGTCATATGAATGTTTTCCTAGGGTAATCTGTAGTTCGGTTGATTCGACCAAAACGTGTGTGCTTGGTCGTCTTCTATGTTTAGTCTGCTCAACTGAGAATTGATTTGTTGCAAGCTTACCGTTGTTTGGAAGACTTGAATCCTAAGATTTTGATCTATATCGGTTATTTCCATGATGAGATTGGGCTAGGGCACGATTGGCTCGAATATGTATTCCCTGGGCTCTCTAGGTCCCGTGATTGTCATACAAAAGTAACAAAGTAAATTAACTGTAACAAAATGAAATTTAACTATGTGAAGTGTATCTATAGCATATATGTTTTCTCTATTTTTTTGTGTTTTTCTGATGAACTTTACGAATTTAAGAAAACAACTATTTAAAATATCTAGAAAGACAACTAAAATAATAATTTAAAACAAACAAAATAACCGAGTGTAGCCATTTGTCTGTGTAATTTGTAGATCTATTCTAAACAATAAAATAGCTCATCTAATCTATTTGCAAGATTCTCGATCCTACCTCAGAAGTGAGGAGTGAATCATAGTTTCTCAGAAACTATCAATCCCCACAGCTTCCCTGGCAATATCGAGAATAGAATTTACTGAAATAAAGCAATTAACTACTCTATTTGATATGATTCTAACTAGAACTTTGAAAGCTAGAACCTGGATTCTGCATAACAAGTGGCGAATCTGATGGTGTGTGTGATCTTGTCCCCTCAGTGTGATCTCCTCATTCCTTTATGTTCACGTGGATCCAGAAAAGCGTGTAATGCTAGCATCAACAGAAGTAGATATTGGGATAAAGGCAGCTCAGAATACACACCGAATACAATGCGAGTAGGAGAGGGATAGCGCAAGAGTACAGAGCTTGGCTTATGCAATTCCTAGCAGGATCTATTGCGAGTCATGCAACATAAAGCATCCAGAACCTGAAACTATCCTATTTGAGGAGAAAAACCTGCAACTTTAATGGCTTCCTAAGCTATTCTACTCCAATGGATTGGATGAAATAACAACACTGCTTGCACAAGATGGATATGTGGCTTACCAACAGTAAAACAATGCTAACTAAGCATGTAACGAACTAAACTATGAATCCTAAGCAAAATAAAAGACTGAATTACTGAAAATGAGAAGATGAGAAGTGAATGAGGGGCCATTTGCTTGAGCACAAGCCATCTATTTATAGCATTTGCATTTACCCAAGGTAAAAGCCAAATAGAACTCTTAAACTATAAACAATGGCAAAACACTATTCCAGGGAACCAGAATCATAAATGCAAGCTTATGGCGGTGAAAGAAAGCTGGTAAAAACGTTGAATTTACGTGAGTCATGTTAAAAGAGCTTTCTGGAAAATGCGTAAAGGACCGCCACCCTGAGCAGGGCGGCGGTTACAAGACCGCCGCCCTGTTCAGGGCAGACGGTCAGGGCGGCGGTTTTCGTCACTGAAGAGAAAAAGGCTAAGAAAAGAGGGGAAAAGGAAAAATAAAGCACGCGGGGGCTAAGCGGGGCATGTGGGATGTTAACGCACACTTGGAGAGATTTTCTGAATTCTGAACACCTTACGAGGAGACTTGTATCATCATTGGGGCACGTGTCACGTTGTTCTGGCAGTACAATACCTTACAATTTTGGGTACGTACAGGTCCCTATAATAAGGTGTAGGATCTGACGAGACATCTCTATGTGCCACAGAGACTGAGTAATCACATGTTGAACTTTTACGATTTTTTGGTCTCAGGGATCTTAAGGGACTACACCCAAACAAAGTAGCTTGGAAGCAATGACATTGTCCTGCATTGAGAAAAAACCTCATCTAGCATTTGACTAGCCAGTCGAATGTGTTGGCACATTTGTTTTGGTGTCACGACCCTCCATTTGCAAAAATATAGCATTTGACAGCCTTACACTAGCTAAAACTACACTATTTTGTGTGCTTACATACAATAGGGCAGCGAGAGCACCGATTGGAGACAGAAAAAATTGAGATAAGCTATTATAGAGGGTCCCTATGTCGAGGTGAAAGATCTGACGAGATGTCTCTAGGTGCCGTAGAGACCGAGTAATCACGCGTAGAAGTTGAACAGTTTTTTGGTCTTAGGGATCTTAAGGGACTACGCTCGAACGAAGTAGCTTGGAAGCAAAAAATTGTCCCGCACTGAAACAATTCCTCCCCTAGTGTTTACCTAGTCACCCATATGTATTGACGCAGTCGGTTTAGTGCCACGATGTCCCGAGGCATGACTTCTCACTATTCGGCTCCGTTCATTTCTTAGGACTACCTAGAAAAGTTAGTTTGTAAACAATTATGCCATGAAGGGTCAAGGAATGCCATGACCATGAATTCTTGTGTGCGACTAGAGGCCTCCTTCACTGAAATTTTGGCTTAGACTATTCTTGGTTTGGATGATTGAGTGCTAAATTGTGATCATTATAATTTTTCATTGAAAAAGTGAATTGGGATTAATAGGGAAGGGGTTCTTGGCTCCGGATCGGGTGGTTGACTCCAAATCGGGCCTTCCTAGAGCCCATAATAGCACCCAAAGGCATATACCCCCAAAATTAGACGCATTAGCAGTGACAGTTTGCTCCCATGACATCCCGGGGCATGACTTCTCACTACTCGGGTCACATTAATGAGATCACAACAAGGTAAACACATTACCATGTAAATACTCTAATGATTGTTTGATCTCTTTTTAAATCATGTAAATACACAATAGAGTGTTAAGAATATTTTTTGCATATCTTGTGCCAACTAAACTACAATGTTTCCGTATTTTTTTAAATAACTGAATTCAAATTAGGACCTTATTGTTACACACATCAATAACACTTAATTTGTACTAATACTTAACAAATAAATTATAAGTACACTAAAAACATATAAAATAACTTGTAACAAATCCCTCAAGACCATTTTTAATTATGTACATTTTTTCCCACTTTGGAGTGTGTTAAGCACGTGCTTAAAATAAGAAAATTGATATAAGTCCACACTTGAATCTCTTGAAAAAATGATCTTGCACCTAAGAACCTTCAAAACCATTATATAACATAACATCATATATCATATATCATAACAATAACATAACATCATATATCATATGGATAATGGTTACATAATCGAGTCCATCGAATCAAATCAAACATAGAACTAATATGGTTATGGAAACATACGTAAAAGTATATCATGTACAATGAAATCAAATCAAACATAAAATTAATATCGTTATGAAAACCAACATGGATATAATGTATCAAGCTAAGTGTACCACTTGTCTCTGAAAATATAAATTCATAATATATCGAACTAAGTGTGTCATACATATAGGACCAAATGTGGTTGCATAAAGCTATATACATGGACTATTAAGAATCATGAACTAGGCATATATATCTATACATGGGTCATATGAATCTAATCATGAAACATCTTCCCTCTCTTCGCCCTTCTAGAAGTAGCATGTCCATGACCTGTGGATGTAATGGAGGAAGATGCCATTGTGGATTTTATTCGTGTGGTCCTAGCTATCTCTAAGTAGGCCTACAACCTAGCTTGCACATTCATAAACATCAAGTTTTTAACAACCAAAATTTTAAAATACATTCAAAATTTAGAAACTTGGAATTAATAATGCATGTGAAATCTTACCGTAATCTCATGATCCCTATCAATTTGTCATCAACGCATTGCAGGGTCAATGGTAGACTCACGAAGGGTAGGCTACATACAAATAAATAGTTCAAATTAAATATTTAATGTACAAAATTTGATATTGTAGATGAGTAATAAGAAATAATTCCTCTAAAATTTAACAAATTTAAAAAATTATACCTGAGTTAGTGGATTTGCAGATGCTATGGCAACATCTATAGCAGCCTCCATAGTCTGCATATAGGGAGGAGTCTCTCTGGAAGTCATAAGCTATAAAAAAACATGTAGATCAATATTAATTGAAAACTATCTAGCAATGAGTAATAGCATGAGAAGAGGACTAGTAGCAATAAGGCCTAAAACAAAGAGTTATGTAAGATTGCAAGTGTACATGACCGAACCAATAGTCTAAACACCTTATGATAAAGTAGAGAAGGATATTTAGTCCTATTTATTTGCATAATATCTCTTGACTATTAATATGGAAAGGTCTTATAGGCTCTGTAGATCATAGTCATAATTTTTACGTGTCTTGAAATTGCATAATTTGGTTTTTAGAGAAAATTATAGGCTCTTGGGCTCTATCTAGGGATTTGTGTAACTTTTGATTGTATGGATGAATCTTGTTAAAAATTTCAAATTATCTCTGTTTGTACATGAATTATAAGACCCTAAGATTTCATGGTGATTGATATAGTGTAGTGAAAGTTATCTAGATAACAATTATTTCGAGCAACCTGGTAAAAGTACAATGTACAAAAATGAAGGCAAAAGTCATGATTCTCACTATAATTTTATAAGTCATGATCTTAGACTAGGTGT
Source organism: Taxus chinensis (assembly GCA_019776745.2). Classification (NCBI taxonomy): domain Eukaryota; kingdom Viridiplantae; phylum Streptophyta; class Pinopsida; order Cupressales; family Taxaceae; genus Taxus; species Taxus chinensis. The sequence continues at coordinate 990,097,129 of CM034146.1, forward strand.
GAAGGTGATATCATGTATGAATGATCTTATGGGTGTAGGAATAAATAAAATACCATCAGTTGAATGATATTTGATTATACAGGACAATATTAAGTCACAAAAAGGGTTATTAGAGATATTCAAAAAGTAATTCATTAAAGACGTGGAATGTAATTCCAATATGTAGAACTTGGTTCTAGGCATGTCACCAAGATATATCCATTGTGTACATGAGAATGCAAATATAGAGAAACTTGATGAATAACATATATATAATATGAGATTGGGTGTATAGAATTGCATAGGGAGTATTGGTAATAAACATAAACCAAGGGACCCATGATATATTTAGAAGTGTAGGCAACTTATCCCATATTGTCACATCATTTTTGTTTAGAGAGAAGAGGGTTAATAAAGAGTGCATATAAATAATAATGTTGACAAGGTCAGTTATGCATACATCCTAAGAAGCTGAAAGAATCCTCAGAGGTAAGGGATGATGGAGAAAACATTGGATATGGATTTCTCTAGAAACATGTCTATCATAGAGGTAAGTGCCCATGATCATGATAAAAGGAGATTTATTCTATCTAGGAGAGTGTTAAAATTAACCCTTGCATCATAAGAGCTTAATGTTATGATCAAATTATACTGGCTAGAGTTATGGGATTGAAAACTACTAGATAATTCCACAATTAGAAACAAAGTGTAAAGAGAAACTAACATGCGTAAAAGTTACGTGAGACATGCCAGTAGCCTCAGTACCCAGAGAAGATGATGACCCACTAGGCTCCTACATATAAAAGAAAAACATATTAATATGTACATGTACACGTGAAACATTATACACAAACATTAAAAATGTGTATTTAATAATAAAAGTGCAATCAAATGAAATTTGAAATGTAACTTGAAACCTATGTCTATAACACACCCGGTTGAAATAGCTAGCATGTCGATACCAGATGTGTCCTTCATCAACTCTTGCTATTTAAAATTAAAAAAAATTAGTTTTTACATGTATGTACATGACGTAATCAAATACATGTATATTAATATCTGAAATGAAATAAACTATTGTATATGTGTATATATATATATATATATATATATATATATATATAATATTTGTTTGACATTTACCTGTGAAAGACCAAGATCATTTGCAGCAGTTCTAAAAAAATTTGCCATCATCTCATATAGAGAAAAGAAATCATGTGATCCAGCAAATGATGTCTCACCCATAGTGCATGTGGCACCACAAGATCCATAGTGGTGTGGTGTGCTAGAACTGATGCCTCCACCAACATCACCAGATGCAATTTGGCCACTATGCTAGGTTAGAGTGTCAGTGAGCTCTCTTAATGCATGTAGTGTGTCAATCTCCTTCACTGTGGGAGGGATAAATGAAAGCAGTGGGGGATTTGGGGCATGGGGGATCCTTGGTTGACCAACGCATGCACCAGGTATACTATGTGCAGAGCCACCTCCTCACCCACAAAACTCAGAAAAGTCAAAATAATTTGGTACCTCCTTAAACATGAACTCACAAAATAATTTCTTCAAAAAAATAGAGAGGAACCTCATTGTTGTTGTATGGTGGATAATACAAAACCATCCACTATCGCTCCCAAAAATTGTTCTTGATTCGGTCATTGTGGCATCAATGGATTGAGAACCATTTGTAAGTAGTCACGGGAGGGGGGGACATTGGTTCTCAGGTCAGTAAATAATGCACAAATGCGGTCTTTTATAATTATTTTTACAAAAAATAAAAAAAAGGCCCTACTCATCAGGGCTCTTCCAACAAGCTGCCACTTTGGGTAGCTGAGGATCTCATAAGAAAACCCAATAGAAGGGGGCAACAACTTGCCAGATAGTGAGGTGGAAAGTTTAGAAGCCACCAACAATAGGAAGAGAGCTGATGTGGCTCGGAGTGGTAACCGAGGGACCATGGGCAAACAACTTGGCAGTGACAAGCAGTGTTGCTGCTGTCCATGCCCCCAAAACAGTTTGGAAAGATGCAATGATCCAAGAGTCTGAGTGTAAGAAACAAGAGCTGACTAGGATTGAGGCCATCATTAATGACATGGTGCAGATTGTGGAAGAGCTCAAGGCCTTAGGACTCAATAATGCCACAGTACAAAGAAATCCTCCTAACTTGGGAGATTGAAGCTTCTAAACAGAACAAGAGTCAGGTGAGAGAATCTATCTTTTATGATGCTGGCACCTTGGGAGCTCATGTTTAAGGTTTGGCTAGTTCGTTGGGCTTGCATGACCACCTTTTTTAATTTTTCTTACTCTCAGATGTATTTCTCCTTATTCTTTGTTGAAGTGGCCCTTTTAGTTACTTTGTAAGTTGTTGGCGCTGGTGGTAGTCTGTTTAGTGTTGTTATGGTACTTTGTTGGGCCTTAGGCCTCTTTACCTTCATAGTGTTATTTACTATTTGAGCGAGCAACCCCTAATATAATCCTCACCTAAAAATCAAATAAAAAATGAGAGCTCTAACTCAGTGTTCTAAAACCAGGGAAAACTCGTAGACATGTCAATGCTTATTTCCAAGCTATAAACAACACTTCGTCCTAAATATCTGAATTGTCCTTTCATATATGAGTTGCTAAAGTTCTTTTCTGGAGAGTTTCAATAGTTCACTGCTACATAACACAAATACATCCATGACATATTAGATGTCCGGTCAATCACCTGGGTGCATGAATATGGTCATTATTTTGAGCTAGTGACGCTTGTGACTGAAAACGCTAACCCATTCTTATTGAAGTCACCTGAGTTTAATCTCAGCTGCAGAAACTTTCTCTAGTAAGGGATACACCGCAGTTGACCAAAACACTAACCCATTCTTATTGAAGTCAACTGAGTTTAAGCTCAGCTGCAGAAAACTTTCTCCAGAAAGGGATACACAGAAGTCGCCAAAGGTAGGCGACCCCAGTGTCCCAGGAGTTACACCTATTCTCTTCCTGGCATGCACAGATTGCCAAAACATAATAAACAAGAGACCATTTAAATGCAAAACAATGAATCTAGGTTTTTGAATAGTAATCTAAAGCCATGTTTGATTTAGAGGTGTGAATCTTTGTGATTCTGTACCTAGAAAAAAGTCAAGTCATCCAGTAAGCTTTGAATAAGCAAATGCGCCATCATAATCTAAGAGTGCCTTCGAATAGTACTTCCAACAACTAGAATTTTAGGTACAATTCTTCATGATGCATCAACTTCAAAAGTGTCGACCCATCCAGCAACCTTTGAATACAGCAACATATCATCAATCTAAGGGTGCCTTGTAGAGAAACAAAGAGGCTGACATCATTGCAGAGAAATTTGAGATAGAAAAAGACCACTGAGAACATAGTTTTACATACTAATGGGAAGAATGTGGTCATGGAATATGGTTTCGGATCAGAGAATACGAGAACTGATCATGATCAAACAATAATGAACAGTAACCATACCTATTGGAAGGAAGTTCTTATTAGCGAAATTCAGCATTAGCTTTGCACCATCAACCACCTTCACCGTAGACAAATTCCATAGCTGCCTGTGTTTACCATTTCCTTTCTGTAATCCAAAAAAAAGACACTTCTCAGTAAAGATCAGTACAATGCAGAGTACTTTTAAGCAGCAGCTGAAGTTACATAAGGTGACAAGATTCCTTCTCAAGCCTAGGAATGGAAAGAAACAAATTTCTGGACTTGATATTGTGATAAAATAAGTTTCCGTGAAGAAGAATTGACAAAGATTAAAAAATAGGCTCACTAATTGAGTTCACATCACCTTTGTGTAGTTAGACAATGCCAGCAATCGGGCATAAAGGATTCAGTTTCTTAGTCTGTTTGTCTCTTCTATGATTTGAACAGTTGCCCACTGAGGGTAAGCCCTCTGTCAACAATTTTGATGTTGAGTTTAAGCCCTCTGCAGAGAAACTCAATAGAGAACACCCATTGCTGGGCCCGAGACAGGGCATCCCAGTGGCATAATTGCAGGAGGAATCACCCTTGTCTTATGAACAATCTAATAGCTTTAAATAGATATGATCCCTGTGATATTAACTGATTTTTCAATTTAACTCACTATTGGAACAAATGACCGAACCATTAATCTGACATTAAATCAGTAGTGCAGGGATTACTCATGCTCGCGACTATAAAAGTCATGGACCAGAGGTCATAGACTGCTATTAAATTGGCAGAGTACTTCCCACAATTTTAAATTTCAGACACAAATTTAATGTTGTTGTCTTGCAAATGTGCAACAAGGAAATTGACAATTTCCAAGCATGACAACTATACCCCTTAACCAAAATTTTCATGTTTTATCATTTTGAGGCACCTCGAATCTACCCAGTCAGACCAGTAACCTCCTAATTGGTGTTAATTCATTCCCCTAGGTGATTTAGGAAAGTCAAATCAACCCCCCTAGGTGATTTTAGGAGTTCATTAAAAATTGCAAACTTCAGGCAGTTGTGGGAAGGGCTATCACTGGCCTTTCCTAGGACTGGAGCAACCCCATGGAGCGGAGCAGAAAAGCCAAATCCAACATGGAAGTGAATTGAAGGCCTAGAAACATCATGGAAATTATTTTGGAAGATTTGGGGAAGATTTGAAGTGTTTGGAGCAGTTTGATCAAAAACAGGGTTCACAGGCCTAGGCAATGCACAGGTCAAAACAGTTGTTGAGCTTCCGAACGTGATTCCGGGAGCTCCGAATGGAGTTAGGAGCAAAATGAAACATCTTCGGAAAGGGTATTCCAAGGCCTACAATATGGTGAAGTTATTTTTTTCGCAACACTTTGGCGCAATGGGTCTGCAAGCAGTTTTTCTCGTGCAAATGTAGAGCACCAGATCAAAAATCCAATTTTTCAGGGATCAAATGGAAGAATCAAGACATGAGACCCCCACCATTGGAATCAGAAGGTTATTTCCAGTCACGATCATAGAAAATTTCATCAAAAAAATCCATCGGGAGCTCAAGTTATCGCCGTTTCAAGTTGCCCTCTTGGAGCGAGTTTGGGAGTTAGTCAAATTTTGGGAGGACACATGTCAACTCCAGGAGCCTAGCGGGATTTTGTGTCCCTCACATCCCTCAAGGTCAGGGACATCAAACATGGAAAAATACACCCAACCCCTAAGGAGACTTTTGGTCACCCATATGACCAACTTCCAGCCCCTCAGTGCTTTAAAGCTGATATTTTAGCCTTCATTCCCTGCCATCGGATCTCTACCACGTGTCGTCGCCTTGCTCGCCGTGGAATTTGATGTCCCTCACGTCCCTTTCAGGTGAGGGTCGTCATGGACATGAAAATGCACCCAACTCAAACTCAAAAATTTAAAAAAAATTCTAACTGTGTGCCGCTTTTTGCTGCTTCTCACTGCCAGAAGAAAAGTTGCAGAGAACACCTAAGTCCACCATTGTTGCTCCGAACCAACTCCGCATAACAACCAAACCTTCCACTCCATGACTATGCACAGGTTTCAAAGAAAAATTTGATTGAAATAGCCAGAGGAACGAAGAATGAAAAAGAAGAGCGAAGGAATTCTTCAGAAACCTCCATTGTCGTGAGACAAAGATTCGAACATATCTTGCACGTCAATGCACGAAACGAAGAATCGTCTATTGCCAAGTTCTTCACTCTCAAAGGCCATTAAAAACTCATCTTCAAACCTCCCATTCGCAGCAAGGAATGCTCACAACAAAGAAATTTCACTTCCGGCTCCACGAAGAACAAAGCTCAATTTCCCGTCAAACCGGCAACCGGATCGAAGAGAAATTTCACCAATGAGACAAGAAACAAAAACCTATCACAATGGAGTTGATTTCATCGCAAATAGAGACAAAAACCAGACACGCAAATTTCAAGATCCATTAATGGCCGCCATGACACAGTAGTGGAAAAAATCAGCGAGCTACCTCTCCACTTCTTAGGGTTCTAGTTGGCGAAATCGCGCAAAAATTGGAGGGAATGATCATTGAAAAATCTAGTTTCACGTAAACTAGTTTTTGCACCATGAAGTCCCTATGTTTTGTGGATATAGAGGACTAAGTTTTCATCAGAGTTCTGTCCTGTCACATGAAAAACGTCTGCGAAAAAGGCAGCGAGTTACCTCTTCACTTCTCAAGGTTCCAGTGGGTGAAATCATGAGAAAATTGGAGGGAATGATCGTTGAAAAATCTAGTTTCACGTAAACTAGTTTTCATGCCATGAAGTCCCTATTTTTTAGGGATATGGAAGACTTTGTTTTTTTCAGTATTCTGCCCCCCACCAATGAGAATTTCATTTTCCCACTTGTTCAGACAAAGGAATTACTCAAAATGCGGAGCGTGGATTCCCGAAATAAGACCTAGATTTCCAAAACTTGTTTTGTCACAATCTGACATCCGCAGTGCACTTACTAAAAATAGCATGCCTTCCTACATAGGGGTTTGTTGCTTCGGGTAAGCTACCATTTGAAGAGGCTACGAAGAAGGCAGTGAACACAGAGGGAGTATCGCAGGCAAAGTTATCAAAAAGGTCATCTCGGCTCGCAATTAACACTTACTAAAATTAGTAAGTAGTTCCACAAGCCCCTGCTATAAATAGTCAATTGGTCCAAAAAGCGAGAGGAACACAGTAAGAAGAAATAATTCAAGCTACAATAGCCGGTTGAGGTTGGGAAAAGCTAACTATGACACTTACTAAAAATAGTAAGTTGCCCCATCTGTACTTACTAAAAAAGCAGGTTTGTTCTCAAAGGGCAAGTTTGGCATAATGGGACATAGAGGGATGATCATTCAGGTCAACAGCATCATTCTGGATCATCCATGGGCATTGCTCATAGGGAATTCAACAATGTCTCCCGACACTCACTTCGTGGCTCGAGTTGCAAGAATATCTTGTGCAGGGTGGAAGTTATGGTCATCGGCAGAACCATTCAACAATGTTTTTAAACACTCATTCCAAAGCATCTGTGAGTTAATTGGAAGGAGTTTCACACTAGTTTGAAAATTCAGAGTTTCATCGCATTTAGCTTTCCATCAACGAGGATCAATGGACTTCATCCGGAATGACATCTCCTCTTCTTCTTCTCTCGCTCTTTCTCTCTCCTCTTCCCCCAACTTTCTTTTCTCAATAATCTAATTTTGTGTTGGGGTTGCACTTTTTCATATGTATTAATGTTCCTAATGTAATAAGTCACCTTTATGTTACAAAAAGGGACTTAAAAGTTTCCTAGGAAGTTAAAAAGTTTTAAGTTGTGCGAGGACATATGAAAATGCATTGGGGGGTAGATGAAGAGTCATATCTCATTCTATAAATTGTAAAGCCATTCCCATTTCAAAGGTTGGTGATTGATTTTGTGAACTCAAGAGTGTATTGAGAGAACAAAGGAGATAGCCAAATTCTTCCATTCCCATCATTCTCAAATTTCCTCCATTTCCCCACTATGTACAACTTTGGTTTGAGCAATCAATACAAGAAGGAGTTTCTAGCTTTCTTTGACTAAGGGGTTTCTTGATACTTTATGATCAATAAATTCTATTTGGTCTTTTTGTTATTTGCAGAGTTATTTCTTCTCATGAATGTATGTGTTGAAGTTTCTGACTAGTGTGTGAAAGTCTCTGATTTCCTACTTACAACATTATTTTCTCTTGTCTAATATTCTCACTCCCTTTCCCGCTCTCCTAGTAAATTATTCTCTTGTAGGTATTTGCAAGCTTTGCCGCAGGGTTATTGGAGTGTCCCCTGTTGGATCCCTAGTTGAAAGGGCCACCACAGAAATTTACCTTTTCACACACATCCATATATGAAAGTTGCATCGGTTAAGTAGAGGGACTTATATTCCCCAGAGCATTTGCAATAAATCCACAAGTTTTTCCACCCGAAAAACTTTCTCACCAACAATGTTACCATCCATTGGTAAGTTACATATAAAGAATGACAATGAAATAAGTTTCTTCTGCCCGTTGTATGCAATAATTCACCTTATAATGTCTGTAAATAGTCTATATATACATGAAAGAATAATTTTGTATATCTATTTCAGGCATGGAGTTCGGCAGCTAAGATCTGCATGGGCGGATGGCCCTGCTTATATTACTCAGTGTCCAATTCGAACCGGGCAAAGTTATGTGTACAAATTCACCATCAAAGGGCAGAGAGGAACTCTGTGGTGGCATGCCCACATTTCATGGCTGCGAGCAACTCTCTATGGACCGATTATTATCTACCCCAAAAAGCATGCTTCTTACCCATTCCCCAAGCCGCACCACGAAGTTCCTATTCTCTTCGGTAAATCACAATGACAATGACTTTCTGTAATTGCGGATCATTTGCACCAATTGTACAAGAACATTTTTGAAAATACAATATTGATTTTGTGTTGCAAATTGCAGGGGAATGGTGGAATGCAGACACAGAGACTGTTATTAGTCAAGCACTACAAAATGGCGGGGGTCCAAATGTATCGGATGCATACACAATTAACGGGCTCCCTGGACTCTTGTATAATTGCTCTGTCAAAGGTGAGGACGATCATGTTCCTTTACATGCTTTGTGTTATAAGCCTGTGCTATGTCTTGAATGTGTAAGCCTGTATAATTTTTAATATGTTTTATCTTGCTTAGTGTAAGAGTGTGCTACTTATGTCTTGGATGTGTACATTTACATGCAGATACATTCAGGCTGAAAGTGACACCTGGAAAAACATACCTTCTTCGCATAATCAATGCTGCTCTCAATGATGAATTGTTCTTCGGAATTGCCAATCACACGGTAACTGTAGTCGAAGCGGACGCTGTGTATGTTAAGCCTTTCCAAACTGATGTTATTCTCATAACTCCAGGCCATGATCCTATTAACTCCAAACCACAAACGTGCTCTTCACCGCAAAATCTCAAACTGCACCAAATACCACATTTATCATGTCTGCACGGCCTTATGTTACCGGCACTGGAACTTTTGATAACTCAACTACTGTTGGAATTTTAGAGTACGGCTCAAATTTAACAGCATCTAATTCATCCATATCGTTCCCAGCACTTCCAGCCCTGAACGATACTTCATTCGCTGCCAATTTCAGCCTAAAGATAAGAAGCTTGGGCAGCAAGAAATTTCCAGCGGCTGTTCCTCAGAAGGTGGATAGACAATTCCTATTCACAGTAGGGTTGGGGCTGAATCCGTGTCCGAAAGGACAAACATGCCAAGGCCCCAACGGAACCAAATTTGCAGCCTCCGTGAACAACATATCGTTCGTTCTTCCCACCGCCGCTCTTCTTCAAGCGCATTTCTTCGGGCACTCAAAAGGAGTTTACAATTCCACTTTTCCCGACAATCCGCCATTCCTTTTCAACTATACCGGCACGCCTCCACCCGGAACTCAAAAACACCCGGACACTCAACAACACGAGGGTGAAAGTGGTTCCCTTCAATTCCAGCATACAGCTAGTTCTCCAGGGCACCAGCTTTGTTGGACCAGAGAGTCATCCTCTCCATCTGCACGGCTACAATTTCTTCATAGTGGGCCAAGGTGTGGGAAACTACAATGCGACTACAGACCCCTCTAATTTTAATCTGGTGGATCCGCCTGAGAGAAACACAGTTGGAGTTCCCAAGGGTGGTTGGGTAGCTCTCAGATTCCGGGCCGATAATCCAGGTATTCGTCTAATATTTCAATGCATTTTGTTCTTTTGAATATAATATACTCTAAATAATGAATGAAAATGCACCTGTGCAGGAGTCTGGTTTATGCATTGCCATCTCGAGGTGCACCTAAGCTGGGGATTGAAGATGGCGTGGGTTGTTTTGAATGGAAATGGAAAATCCCAATCTCTTCCTCCTCCTCCCAAAGATCTTCCCGCCTGCTGATACATTTCATATATATGCCACTAATACTATAAACGCTGTGCTTGCATGTGGACAATACCAACCTGTTTTGCGCATTCCACACGGATATAGGGATTGAATAAGGAATGCGGCGTGATATGAAATAAGGAGAGCTTGGAGTTTTTATTAATTCTGTGTGGTGAGTATTTTGTGATCTGTTCGCTTCGCCTGGTTTGCTGTGCTAACCGATTCCATTGCTTCTCCTGCGGCTTTGATCTAATAAAAAGCTATATTTTCAGTATTTGTAATCGACTAAAATGGATTTTCTTATATTATCTTTGATTATTATGTCTTGTGTGTAAAGAGTACGATAGGGAGCTTCATCTTTCCAACAATAACATACATAAAAAATGTCCGTCCTGAATTTCATAAAACATTACATAACTAACTTAAATCAATAAACTGTATATAATTATATAAACGAAGACAATTCGAACATCTTAAAGTTGAAAATTTCTTGAGAAATAGGGTTTAAAAGTGATTCATTTTTTTCTGCAATTTTAAAAACTTTGTAAAACTGTTGTAAGACAAACACAGTCGAAAGCACATCCACAATATGCGGCAAATAAAAAGCTAAAATAAAATTACATGAAAACAAAGAATCTCGATTACAACCTACTATACTTTAACTGGCACAATTAGAAGGGAGAGTAATACATATTTACCAGTTACGAGATAGTGTGAAACTTATTTAACGAATTACCCATTTGTCTACATCTAGGCTCTTAAAATATTGCTCACTTTTTTACATTTTTGTACAAGTAATTGAACAAAAATTCTCTTTCATTGATATATTAAAAAGCATGCAAAACAAATTAAAAGCACAAAATTTAGAAGTTGTAAATATGGCCTACTGTTGTCCCTCCATTATTGTGAAACATCTATAAAATTGAATAATATGAAAAACAAACTCACAAAGTATAACACAATATTTATAGATGAAGCATTGAAAATTATTTGTAACACCGTAGACTAACAGATTGCTGCTTTGGTAGAAATATGCCTAATTAGATCAACTTTTTTCTCATTAAAAGGGGAAGGTTTATGAACAAATATAGGGTGTAGAAATTGGGTGACCATTATCTCCAATAGTGGCTAATGTATTCCTTGAATATTTTGAGACCAATGTCCTTATTTAATTTACGTTGAAACGAAACTAATGGGATAGGTTTGTTGTCGATGACACTGACACCAAATGGTCACACTAAAATAAGGGGAAAAAAAGATCCATTTCCTTATAGAACATTTAAATGGGATATCTAACTAGGTATTGTAGCAAGCAGATAGATGAGAAGAATGTGGAGTGAAATGCTCTCAACACATTGATTTTATTATGAAGAAGCATGTACATTATATAGGAGAAATAAATAACTATATTCCCCTAAAATGAAGGAGGAAGATTTGGATGAAGGTGAGAGAATAATGGAATACACCAAGGAAGAGATAATAAAGGGATAAAATAGAAGAAACACTCCTAAAATATGAACTATGCAACGTATGCTAACATTCCCCCCTTTATTACATTATTCTTGCAAATGTGACCCCTGAAAAGTTCAAATTTCACTTTTCCAAGAGATCTAGTGAGTATGTCGGCAACTTGTGCTTCTGTAGGACAATACTAGAGCTAAATTTGATGGTTCAAGACGTGCTCTCGAATGAAATGGCAATCAATTTCAATATGCTTTGTTCGTTCATGAAAGACTGGATTCTACACGAGCTTCAACACACTCTGATTGTGGCAATAGAGAATAGGTGACTGTTTTTTAGGAATTCCCAGGTCATCCAAAATGCGATGTAACCATATCACTTCGCACACAACTCCTCGTGTGGTGTGATATTATGCCTCTATGGATGAGATAGAAACAACATTCTGCTTCTTGCTTATCCACAAGATAGGTTTAGATCCGAGATGAAATATGTATCCTGTAGTTGACTTCCTATCATCAACAGATCCGGCGTGGTCTGAGTCGATGTATCCCTGTAAGATGAATTGATCATTCTTCTTATAGTCCAGACCATAATCAGTTGTTCCTCGAACATATCTTAAAACATGCTTTGCTGCATTCCAGTGACATTTCTTCGGCTCTTGCATGAACCTAGAAAGATAGCTGACAACATAGCAGAGATCTGGTCTGGTATATGTCAAATAGATGAGCCCTCCAACAAATTACTTGTATAGAGAGTAGCATCTACTTGAGGTGAGTCCTGGAATCTTGAAAGTTGCAAGCCTTTTTCCATGGGAGTGGATATAGGTTTACAGTAAGACATTCTATACTTTTCTAGGAGTGTCTTGGTGTACTTTGTCTGGGAGACAAAAATGTGATGCTCTTTTTGCCATATCTCCAAGCCAAGACAGTAATGTAGTAGCCCCAAATCTGTCATGTCGAAGGTTCTTTTGAGATCATTCTTTACAATATCAACCTGATCTTCTGAACTGCCAGTGATCACAAGATCATCTACATATACAACAAGAATGACAATTTCTTTTCCTACCTTATTTATATACAAATTTGAATATGAGGGGCTACGAGTGAACCCATGCTGCAAAAGGTGATTTTTGATCTTGATATACCATGCCCTTGGAGCTTGTTTCAGTCCATACAAGTGATTTGATGAGACGACATACCTTTTTAGGATGCTCTTCATCAAAAAATCCTTCAGGTTGGGTCATGTATACTTCTTCTTTCAGATCACCATTTAGGAAAGCACTCTTGACATCCATTTACTGAAGTCTCTATCCTTTATGTGCTACAAGTGCGCAAACTACTCTGATGGTCTTCATCTTCACAGTGGGTGTAAAGGTTTCTTCATAGTTGATGCCCTCTTTCTGAGCATATCCTTTTGCTACAAGTTGTGCTTTATGTTTTTTGATGGATCCATCTACCTTATATTTTGTCTTGAAAACCCATTTGCAGCCTATGGGTTTCTTTCCTGTAGGTAGATCGACAAGTTCCCATGTCTGATTTTTCTTGAGTGAGTCAATTTCTATATCCATGGCTTCCTTCCATTGAGGTTGACTGAGTGCTTCACGAACATTTTCTGGCTTGAAGCTATTAATCAGTGAACTCATGAGTGAAAATTTTACCTCATTTCTTGTTTGACTCCTCGTTTTGACTCTGGATGATGTATCTGGGAGTTGTTGCAAATGTGAGTCCTTGATGGTGCTTTGTACCCACTTCGGACGAGAACTTGGCTACTTTTGAGAAGAACTGTGTTGTTTCCATGTGGATTGATGTGGAGTCACATTCTCTAGTTCTCCAAGGTCAAAAATAGCTCTCCTGGCAGCATTTCTTTTCTTTGAGTAGTCTCCTTTCGCTCATCATCTAATTCGGAGACTAGTCGGTGAGAGGTGGTTGGAAATGGATCTACATGTTGATACTATTGAGTCAAAAGATGACTAAATCACAAACCACATCACGACTCTCGTATATTTTCTTTGTCTCAGTATCCATGAGATGATACGCCTTCGAGGTAGTGTTGTAGCCAAGAAGGATACACGGGAGTGTTTTTGGCTCTACCTTCTTTCTCTTCTGAGCTAGGACATGCATGTATGTTGTGCAACCAAATACTCGCAAATGAGAAATTGATGAACTTTCTACCACTCCATACCTCTTCTAGCAGTTTTATTCTGTAGAATATTTGTCGGTGCCCTATTGAGAAGATATACAGCCATTTGTACTACTTCATACCCAATAGCATTCTTCTAGCTTTGCAATTGATAGCATGCAGTGAGCCATCTCCATCACTATGTAATTGCGATGCTCAACAATGCCAGTTTGCTGGGGCGTGTAGGGAGCAGTCAGGTGCTGCTTAATTCCTTGTTGGTTTAGGAAGGCAAAGAACTTCTTTGATGTAAATTCCCCCCCTCAATCTGAGTGAATTAGAAGAAGTGGTTGTCCAGTCTCTTTCACAACACGATGATAGAAGTTCTAGAAATGTTGAAGAGCCTCACTTTTCTTCTTCAGGAAAAATACCCACATCTTGTGAGAGTGGTCATCCAAAAATAGTTGGAAGTAATTGTATCCTGAAAATGAAGTAGGTAGTGGGTTGTTCAGATCGGTATGAACTACCTCCAGATGCTTCTTGGCATGGAAGGTTCTCACCTAAAATGGATCCCTGTGTTGTTTTCCTACAAGACAACTAGGGAAAATATGCAAGGAACTGGAGAATTTGGGTAGTCCATGGACCATTCATTTTGAACTCATATGATGTAATGAAGTAATTGACAAGTGACCATATTTAAAATGCTAGAGGGCTATATTTTCTATTGTTGGGGCAGATAAAGCTACTATAGAAGATGAAACAGTATCTAAAGCAAATAACTTATCTTTTAGAAATTCTCTAGTAATAACCGTAACTTGTCTAGAGATTAAGCAAGATTTAATGCCATTTTGGACAAGAAATTATACCTTTAGGTGATGATTCAGGAGATGAGTTACTGACAAGAGATTGTTGGTCAAGCCAGGAACATATAGTACCTTTGTAAGTATACATTTTTGTGGTCCCAAAGGAATGGTGACATTTCCTGTTCCTTCTGCAACATACTCTTTGTCATCTGCTATCCGAACCCGATCTCTAGTGGGTTGTTCATTTAGTGAATCAAATAGTTTCTTGTCACCTGACATATGCTTACTCGCACCAGATTCTATCAACCATACTTTATTCATGGGATGTGAAGTTTGAGAAATGAGGAAAATGTTCTTACCAAAATTAGATCCTTCTGATGTCTCCTCATAAGAGTCATCATCTTGTTGGGCTGTGAGATGTCCCTTCTACTTTCTCTGGCGGGGGACGTCATTTGGACTTTTGAAAATCATCACGTCCTGATGTGCTTGTTTGACTCGAAGACCCCTATTTCAAGCCATTGTACTAGTAATGATCAATGTCATGAGTATTGGTTTTGTATATTTGATACCATCACTTGGAATTTTGAGCTTGTAGCTTTTGATTTTGATCTTCTTGAGATTACTTCATTGGGGGACCTTTTTTATTCTTCAGGCCACTTTGGGGCCTTGAGAAAATGACTTTTTCCTGGGTGTCATCTTGGACTGAATTGATTGCCTCTTCCTACTGCAATAAGTTCATGAGTTCTTTGAACATCACTACCCTATTGGATACATTCAATGTCATAACGAAGACTTGAAACTGAGAAGGGAGTACCCTCAAGGTGATCTGAACCAAAACCGTATCTTCTACCTTCTCACCAAGAGCTATTAACTCCATTCGCAGCTCAAAAAATTGACATAAGAACACCGCAACTTTCTCATTGGATCCCATAGATAGGGTATGCAATTTTGACTGAAGATGCATAACCTTAATCTTATTCTTCACCTCAAAGATGGTAGTTAGCTTGTCCCATGCCTCCTTTGGTTTCTTTGCATCCCGAACATGCAGTTACATGTCATCAGTGATACTCAACATTATCATCATCAGGTTTTGTTGGAACTTGTGCAGACCTTGTGACAATGCTCCATAATCCCTCAAACTGAAGGATAGTACGCATTTTTTTTTCCATGCCACATAATTTGGCCCTTTAAGTAAATGAGCATTAGAAATAAGCCATTTCGGAGTAGACATCTTAATAAAAACAAAAAAATATTTATTTATTTTAGGAGTTATTACAACTTTTACTCACTGATGAGAATTACTAGCTAGTAGATGCTCACGATACTCACATGTTGAGAGATGGTGATGCTTTGGGAGGTGTTCTTCATCTTCACAGTCGACATCGTACTTGGCTTTTATTCATCCCAAACTTGCTTTTCTTGGTAGTTGACACCAAAAAGGAAATATTCAAGAATCCCTTTATGAACTAGGTCGTCAAATACTAGATTTCGTGTGTTTTGAAGCTCGTTGAGCAAGGAAAAATAGAATCCAGAGCTTTCAAGAGCTTCTGGACTGTTTTCTTCGGTGTGCAAGTTGATGTTGTGCCTATCAAAAATCTCATTGATGTTGCAGCTTTCAACAGTCTAGATCGTGATATTCATGCTCATCATTCGACATTGGCTTTGAGAGACTCCAAGTTTCTTCTATGGGTAATTAATGACACTTTTTTTAATTATAGTAGAAGATGTTCAGGCATCATGTAGCAAAATATTCTTTCCTAGTGTCACTCTAACTCTTTATGCAGACATGAATAGTCTTTCTCTTGCTTTACATGCTTAATATCCTACTTCACATTGGTCTTATAATATTTCACGGTTGGCACGTGCAGGTGCTTAGAAGGAGGGAAGATCTAATGTCTACACTGGAATTGTGTTTGTGGTTGAGTGTAAGTTGTAAACATCCACGTATAGACGAAAGTAAACTCTCCACTTAGGTCACTCCACCAGGTGAATGATTGGTCTCCTCCATGCATCAAGTTGTAAATCTCTACACAGTGTTTGAGTATGACCACATAGAAGGAGAGAAAGTATTTGTAATTTGATAAAAACAACAGAGAAATTCTCTTACACTGGGTGCTAAAACTCCATGCAACAACAAATTTTAATTGCACCAAGGAATAAACTTCCACGCTGTTGGCAAGAAAATTTGTCTTGTGGAAAAATTGGTGGGTTTTAAGCCAATGGTATGGGAGTCTAAGTCCCTCTACTTGAACGATGCAGCTTCTATAATTGTATGCATAAAAGGTGGATTTCAATGGCGGCCTTTCGATCAGAGATCCAATAGGGGCACTTCACTGACCCTGTGGCAAAGCTAACAATTTCTCACTAGAGAAGAAACTTTGTCTTGGAAAGGGGAAGGGGAGTGGAAATGGAGGTAGGAGAAAACTAATGTTGTGATTATAATATCAGATGCCCACACACATTAATTAGAAATTTCATTTACATGCATTTATAGTTAGAAGAAAAACAAATCCACAGGAGAAGCTATAAGACTGAATAAATTTCATTGGTCACAAGGTACCAATCAATCCCTCAATCAAAAAGGGGAAAATTCCTTCTTTTATTATTGAAGCTAAAGTAGAGTTTGTACAGAGCTTTGAGAATAAAGGAAATTCTAAGGAGAAGGGAAAATAGAAGAAGTATGGCAGTTTTTGTCTTTTGCAGGTACATGGCACTATATTTTTTTTTGAAATCAATTGCCCCACTTGGAATGGCTCTGAGGAGCCATTATATCTCATGCCAAAATGGTTAAAACTTTACAAATCATTTACACCTCTTCAAATTCCTCCATTGCAAAGAAAACGCTCATGACAGGTTAAAAACTAGATCTTGTAACACGAACGTTACATTTGATTTTCCAGTTTGAATACAGACCATTTGATTTTCTCTTATAACTTTAAAATTGGGCTGTCCACGTGGTAGGAAGAGATTGGAGTGGGTACGGGGGAAAGCCCTTTGCGTTTCACAATTTTTTAGAGATTTGGTAATTTGGAACAAATTGGCCCGCACCCCCGCTTTAAATTTTTAACTGAGGCACGTGGCATGTTTTCATTGGAAATGGGGTCATGACCCTTTTCTTAACATTTTAACCTTTTTTGGAAAAAGGCTAAAAAAATCAAATCCCTCCGCCGACCCGTTGCTCCGAACTAACTCTTGACACATAGAACCCTCTGATTGGAAATGGGGTCACAACCCTTTTCTCAACATTTTAAACTTTTTTGGAAAAAGGCTCAAAAACTCAAATTCCTCCACTAACCCGCTCTCCTGCTTTGAATTTTCAATGGTGGGCTTCACCTTTGAGTTTTTCCCTACGGGCTTCAACTTTGAATTTCACCTTTATAGCCTGATCGGGGTTGCGGGTCACTTTTTAACTTTTTTTCCTTATTACAAAGAGGCTGAAAAAAAAAAATTTCTCTGCCGAACCACTCTTTCGCTTTGAATTTTCAACGGCGGGCTTCACCTTTGAATTTTTCCTTGTGGCCTTTAACTTTGACTTTTACCTTTACAGCCTGATCGGGGCTGCGGGTCACTTTTTAACTTTTTGCCTTTTTAAAAAGAGGCTCAAAAACACAAATTCCTCCACCGACCCACTTCTAATTAGGTATGTCTATGTACCCAGGGATGATGGGGCCAAAATTTGATGGGGAAGAAAACGCCCATCATTCCCGATTGTGGGAAAAATACACAGAGGAAGAGAACTTCATTATTTTGAGTCCAATTTTTGAATTTCCTTTGCAAGCCGGAGGCATGGAGGAAAAAAATGGTTTGACAACTCAAGCCATAGAACAAACGAATAATTTCAATAAAAAAGGAGATTGTAAAGAGGATATTACGTGCACAGACTAGGAGATGGAGAATTTCTCAAAACAAGAAAAAAAGAGATTTAAACAGCACTAGCGCACGGATTTTGCTATTTCTTTGAACTTTCAACTTGGCTTAAATACTTTAGGAGGGCGAGAGCTCAAAATTTTGAATTTAACTTGGAAAACAAAAATGTGGTTTTTGGGGAGACAAAAACTGGCTCTATCTTGGGGACATGGCATGGACTGAGCATATGAAGGACATGTTATGAGGATCCAAAATATCAATTTTTAAACCTTATAACATTGACCAATGCCTTATCCACTGGGCTATGCAGTGTCATGTATAATTCTAAGAAAGAATGGAAGGAGGAGGAAACACACAAGCCAAACCACACAAAAAAAAAACCAAACAAAACTAAACCAAAACCACACAATAGAAAAGGGAAAAACCACACCTAGGAAATAACTTATGGTACAAGGCGGGGGACAACCCACTTTCACTGATGATACAGTTTCAAGTATTTCCCGCTTCAAGGAAATTCCAATGGCATCCCATCCAAGTATGAAAGGAGAAAAACATTCTCACCACAAGCTCCATGAATTTGGAATGGGCCCAGCCACAATGAATCAAACTTTCCATGGCTGCCTTTTGGTTCTCTTCTCTTGTCCCATAGCAGGACAAAATCTCCAACTTTGAAATTCCTTGCTTTGGTATTTCTTGTCAAAAATTTCTTCACTTTCAATTGATGCTCCTTAATTCTATCCACCACTTTGCATCTTCTTTCCTCCAACTTCTCCAGGAAGAGGATCCTCTTGTCAATGGATTCTTTGTATTGACCATCTTCTATTTCTTACAAAAACTTGAGAGCTAGAATTTCAATTGTGAGGGTAATATTTACCTCAACTCCATACAAAATTTGGAAAGGTGACATACCTATTGCCTTCTTAGGAGTGATCCTATTGGCCCACAATGCATTATATAACTTCTTGTGCCAGTTCCTTTTATTCTCAAATACCAGCTTGCGAATAATGGTAACAATGTTCTTGTTGCTTGACTTAGCCTGCCCATTTCCCTATGGGTAGTAGTCATAAGAGTAAGATAGGGAGATTCCAAAGACATAACAAAACTTTGTGAGCTCCTTGGAAGAGAAATAGGTGGCATTGTCTACAACCAATTTCTATGGTATTCCAAAATGAACAATGATATTCTCCTTGATGAAGTTGCAAATTGTTTTAGAGTTGGCTTGCTTGGTTGGGATGGTTTCCACCTATTTAGTGAAGTAATCAGTTGCAATGAGTACATAAGTATGCCCTACACTAGAATGAGGATTCAGAACACCAATAAAATATAGCCCCCATTGCTGAAATGGTTCTTCAATCACCACAGGTGTGAGTGGAAATGCATCTAGTTGTGGGTTTCCAACAAATTGTTGGCATGATTTGCTTTTGGAAATCCAATCTTGAGTGTCTGCAAAGATGGAGGGACAATAATATCTTCCTCTGAGGATATTACGTATGGTGAACATTCCTAAGAAATTTCCACCACAAGCTTGATCATGATATTCCTTGAGCAACATTTCTTGTTGCTCTTTATCTACACACATGAGGAAACAACCATCTAGGCCTCTCTTGTAAAGTGCATGATTCCAGATTACAAACTTGGCTTCCTTTAGCTTTAGTGTCCTTCTTTGTTTTTAATCAAGATGAGGAGGGAATTCTCCATAAGTAAGGTAGTAAGAAATGTCAGCATACCACTCATCAGTAGTGGTGACAAAGAGCGCATGTGGACTGTATCCTAAACAGGTTAAGCAAAAACCATTGTTTTCTCCCTGTTGAGTTTTAAGAGCTCCATCTTCAGCAATCAACTTGCACAAACCATTTCCTCTTACCATATTAGAGGGTCTAATCTCTAAGTCATACTCTTGGGTCTTTAGTAATCCAACTTCATCTCTTAGCCTCAGGATCTTTTTGAGTCAAAATGGACTTGATTGCACTTCTAGGGACCATCACCACTGTATGGTAAATTGAGAATGTAGAATCTGAAACTTTTAATAGCTTGGACAACTGTGTAGGCATGTTTCTCCAATTGGCTGTAATTCAGCTCATGATTTTTCAAAGGACAACTCATGAAAGCAATGGATGCTTCTAAATCTTCATCAATTTTTCTGAACACGGACAACAAAGAGTGTATGTTCTGATGCATAACAATACATGATGAACTCCTTTTTGAAATATGGATATAAAAGAGTTGGAGCTTTGGAAATGGATTTCTTGATCTCCTCAAAATGCTGATTTTCCTTCCTTATTCCACTTGAAACTTGCTTGAGGCTTCATCATGGAAGTTACATGCTTAGTTAGTTCAGAAAACTTAGGCATACAAAGCGATGAAGGAAGTTTTACCTTTCCAGAAAATGAATGAAATCCCTTCTTGCTGGTTGGTAAGGCTACTACTCAGATATCTTTGATCCTTTTAGAAGATCAATGTGTGCTCCATTTTTGTTCACAATGTGTCCCAACAACTTACCTTCTATGACTCCAAAAATGCAATTCTTTGGATTTAGTGAAATGCCATTTTTCCTACACCTTGTAAGGACTTACTCCAAATGATTGATATGATCTTCCTTGCTCTTTGAGAAAACCATGAGGTCATCAAGGTAAATGACAATACAATGTTTCAAATATTTGAAGGCCAAGTCCATTACTCTCTGGAAAGTGGCTTCAACATTGATCAAGCCAAAAGGCATTCTATTGTAAGAAAAAGTTCCCCAAGGTGTTGTGAAGGCTATTTTGTTGCAATCCTCTTCTGCCACCTTGATTTGGTTGTACCCTAAGAATCCATCAAGAAAAGACAACATTTCAGATCCAGTGACTACTTGTAAAATATGATCCATGATTGGAAGAGGGTAGTTGTCCTTGAGAGATGCCTGATTCAGATTTTGGAAGTCTAACACAAATCCCTATTTCCCCATTCTTCTTCCTTACTGACACAATGTTAGCCACCCATGTGGAATGGTGGATTGGGAATATGATTCTAGCATTTAGCATCTTTGTCACCTCTTCTTTGATAACATCAGACAATATATAGATTGTAGGGCCTTTGTTTTTTACCTGAAGGGCTTAGCTCCTTGCTTCTAAAGGAATGGAGTGATGAATTTCCTTTGGCTGAAAAGATTTGAGTTCATCATAGGAATAGGCTAGGACATTTGATTAATTTTTTAGCAGAGAAACAAGAATTTCTCTTCTCTTCTAGTGAGCACCATTTACCAATGTTAACCATTATTTGATTCTTTGAAGTGCCAATGTTTTCTTGGTCAAAATCATATGGACATCTGAGAAGACTACTTTTCTTTATCTTGGATGAACCTGTCATTCTTGTTAAAGAGGTATTCCAAAGAAAAATAGCCTTTGGGGATTTTGTTACCTTTCAGTCTTGATTACTCCCCCTTCATCAATTCCCTCAATTCCTTCCTTCTCTTCTTTAGGTGAATGATTCACAGGTGTGGGTTTTCACTTCCTTCAAAGAAAATATTATTGAAGTTATCTCTTTTTTCTAAGAAGGCTAGGATATGATTGTCATCATTGAAGCCCTGCCAGTTAATTGCATTATCTGGTACACTGGGGTCTGAACACCATATTAATGGTTACTTTATCCTTGCCAAAAGAAGGATGAGGTGTCACTAAGGAAGTTGAAACTGCTAGAGAATCATCCTTTTCATTCTGTCTCCCTAGGGATAGCTTCAATGGAGAATGCATCAAAGGATTTAATGTAATCCCACAATTTATTTCTATAGTGCCTGAGCCTTGAATTTTTCACCTGATATTGCTGGCAAAACCTTCTTTACCACAACCTCTACATCACCTTTACATCTCAACTTCTTGATTCCCATGTCCTATGTCATGTATTCATGCCTAAGAGTAATGCTTCATACTCTGTTGTATTATTTGTATTGTCAAATTTCAGCTTGTAGGCAAAAGGATATACCTCATTGGAGGGAGAGTATAATACTACACCAGCTCCTAAAACTTGCTCTGGGAATGACTACCAACAAACTCCATTGTCCAGATTTGGTATTCTTCTTCCTCCATGAGAAGTGGCAAGTCCTCTTCCTTCTATGATATAAGGAGGTAATTTCTAAGCCCAAAATCTTGAAAAAGGATATTATCTCTTGGATCATCATTCTTCCTTATTGTGAACTTCATTTTTTTGACTGGTAGTAGAATCTTCATTTCAACTTTGACTAGGATAGTTACATACGACCAATCCATTTTTCTTTCTCCACCTAGATCTCTGCACAACACTTTTACTCAAAAACATAACAAAAGATGTTGGGATGTCTCCCACCAAAATGATCCAAGAGTATCTTCTTGTCAGGGTAATCAGTTAGTGCAACCTGAGCATCCTTAATCCTTCCTATCAATGGAACTTGTTTGGATTCCATTGAGTAGCATGTGCCATTTACCTAGGTCAAATTGAGGCCAAGAGCATTTGCAAATTTTTCTGGCATCACATTATATAAGGCTCCAAAATCTATAATGAAATTGTTCGAGTTAGAAACCTTTGATGAGAAGTGATAGGTAAAAAGGCTCCACTATGTTGGTGGTGGAGGCACTGAGGGCTAGCATGTTTTGAGAATATGGAGTGAATGGTGTGGGAAGTAATCCTTTAGAATTAGGGATTGGAGATGTAGAGGAGTTACCACCCTAGAATTTCCTTGATGGATCTGTCAAATTGGGTAGGATGTGTTTGTAGGTATTCAATTTCAGAGAGTTGGACTTTGGTTTTGCTAGCATGCTCTACCAAAGTCAAATGAAGTTATGGTATAGGAGGAAGAGGTTTACAGCAGTGGGTGAGGACTTAAATGGAAGATGCATTGTTACTTTTGGTGTTGAGTTCTCCTTTTCAAATGTAGCAATTGGATTAGAAGGAGGTGGGGGTGTAGAATTTGATTGAAATTTAGATGTTCTTGTAGAACCAACATTTGGAAGATAATTTCTCTTAACAAATTTTTAGTTGGGAGAAGAATCATATAACTTACTTGGCACAACAGTGTGATCCTTGACAACTGGTGAATCTAATTTCTCTCTAGATGATTCCATGGAAGGTAGTAATTGTGATCCCTTGCTGATGATTTTGTTTAGTGGAGGCTTTAGAGAGCTATTTTAATTTGTTCTTCCTACTCTCAGTTGCAACTGCTGAGGCTGAAACACCATTCTTGGATTGTGCATGAGTGAAAAACAACACATGAAAAACTTGGAGATTCTTCATCACCTTCCTCCTCATCATCAACATATTCAATCAGGCCATTGTGCATGCTAACCTCTTCAATTTCAAGATAGTTTTCATAGTCATCCATGCTTTCTTTTTAAGTTTCCTCAATGTTTGTTCCTTCTTCTGATTCTTTAGTGTCACAGATGGCATTGACTGGTGGTGCTTCAAGAACAATCCTATGAGGAGGTGGAGCAATTCTTGGTCTATAAGGAGGATTTGGTCTCCTTGGAGCATTCCTCATTATGATTTGTGAAAGCTATTTCTTCAAAGAAACTACGTCATTTGCACATTTTTTTGTAACATTAGATTAGTGGATGATTGAATTTGAACTCTGACCTTTTTGCTTCCAATTTGGTCCTTTCACTTTTTTAGAAATAATTAGATCATCATCAGTCTATCAATTATAAAGTCTTGAGCTCCCCTCAACGTTCTTGGTTTGGCTCTTCTGAGGAAGAAACCAACTTCTAATGGAAAAAAACTAATGAAGAAACTTTTCAAGTTGTTTTCAGAGGGGTACCACATCTTTTATGGATCCTTATTGTCAACCTAACATACCTTGCTAAAAAATATCTCATTGATTCGGAGGTCTCCTTCTTTATCTAAACCAATTGGACCAGCAGATCCTAACAATCTTCTGTGCTCTTGAACCTATGTTCAAATGCACTTCTTATATCTTCCCAACATGTGACAGATCTTGGGGACAACATGTAGAACCATTCAATAGCTCTTTCTTTGAGTGACTCCATAAAGAGCCTAATTGAAACATCTTAATATTCAACTCCCAACACTCCAAAATTACGTGATTAATGTTGCTGACATGTTCTTCGGGGAGCTAAGAATCATCCCCTTTGAATTTTGGGAAGTTATTTCTTGAGACTCTTGGGAGCTCATGAAGTGGTTGTGGAAGAGCAAGTGGACCAGTCTTTCTTCCCCATGGTATGTTAGACATGTGTTCCTCATGTTCATGATCACCCATTATATTCCTAGTTTCTATCCTCCAGTCTTGCTAAGGATGCTTCTGATGCTGCTCTTTCTTCTGACTTCAATTTGTAGCCTTTCTATTTCTTCAAGTTAAGCCATTATCCTCCCTCTTAAGAAACTTACCTCTCTTTAAAGATCTTCAAAATGTGGGAACAAATTGTCCTCCTTTCCTCAATTATCAGGTGTACCTTCTATTAGCCAGCTTGAAAGTTTATGCTCTTATCTAGGGTGTTGGAATTTATCTCTTGCCTTTCCAATTCGACAACACATTCCTCTTCTAGGTCTATAATCCTTACGGTAATGAATTATTGATTGACACTTTGTCTATTGTGCCAAATAGCTTCTCTCAGATCAGAAGCAATGTCTTCTTAGATGTGAAAGAGTAAATCCAGGTCTCCCTATAGGAGGATTTCCTAGAATAACCATGATTTACATCCATGTAGTTTGTGTGATTATTCAATCTCCAAGAAACTTTTCTTCTAGAATCTTTTATTTGTATTTTATGACCTTGAGGTCATTTTTAGGTGTAGATGTTGCAAAATCTTACCCCACAGTGGGCACCAAAAATTGTTGGCCAGAAAATTTGTCTTGTGGACAAATTGGTGGGTTTTCAAGCCAATGCTATGGGAATTTAAGTCCCTCTACTTGAATAGTACATCTTCTGTATGTGCATGCATAAAAGTGTGGATTTCAATTGTGGTGTTTCCATCTAGAGATCTAACAAGGGCACTCTGCTAACCCTGTGGCAAAGCTAGGAATTTCTCACTAGAGAAGAAACTTTGTCTTGGAAAGGGGAATGGGAGTGGAAAATGGAGGTTTGGAGAAAACTAATGTTGTGAGTAGAATATCAGATGCCCACACACACATTAATTAGAAATATTGTTTACATGCATTTATAGTTAGAAGAAAAACAAATCCACAAGAGAAGCTACAAGACCAAATGAAATTCATTGGTCGCAAGGTACCAATCAATCCCTCAATCAAAGAGGAAAAAATTCCTTCTTTTATTATTGAAGCTAAAGCAAAATTTGTATAGAGTTTTGAGAATAGAGTAAAATTCTAAGGAGAAGGGAAAATAGAAGAAGTAACGACATTTTCTATCTTTTCCCAGGTATAGAGCACTCTGGTCTCTTTTGAAATCAATCACCAGCCCCTTAGAATGGCTCTGAGGAGCCATTATATCTCATTCACAAGAAACTGGTTACAACTTTGCAAATCCTTAATGCCTTTTCAAATTCCTCTGCATGTGCAAAGAAAATGCTCATGGCGGGTTAAAAACTAGATCTTGCAAAGTGAACCATTACATTTGATTTACAAGTTTAAATATAGACCATTTGATTTTCTCCTCTAACTCTGAAATTGGGTCATCCACATGGCAAGAAGTGATCGGAGCGGTTACGGGGGAAAGCCCTTCCGCATTTTGTGATTTTTCATGAGATTTAGCAATTTGGAAACAAATTGGCCCGCAGCCCCTGCTTTAACTTTTCAACTTAGACATGTGGCACGTTCTTCATTGGAAATGGAATCATGGCCATTTTCTCAAAATTTTAACCTTTTTTGGAAAAAAGGCTCAAAAAATTAATTTCCTCGGCTGGCCCGCTACTTCGATTTGATTAGGACATGTGGCACATTCTGGTTGGAGATGGGGTCGCGACTATTTTCTCAACATTTTTTCCTTTTTTTGGAAAAAGGCTCAAAAACTCAAATTCCTCTACTGACCTACTGCTCTGATGGAAATCTTGACACGTGGCATCCTCTAATTAGAAATGGGGTCGTGGGCCCATTTTCTCAACATTTTTATCCTTTTTTGAAGAAAAGGCTCAAAAATTGAAATTCCTCCGCCGACCCCGCTCTCCCTCTTTGAATTTTCAACGAAGAGCTTCACCTTGGAATTTTTCCCTATGAGCTTCAACTTTGACTTTTACCTTTATAGCCTTGATCAGGGCTACGAGTCATTTTTTAACTTTTCACCTTTTTTACAAAGAGGCTCAAAAACACAAACTTCTCTACCGATCCGCTTCTCCAATTTGACTAGGACACGTGGCATCCTTTGATTGGTTGTGGTATTCAGGGAAGTGGTGAACCTTTATCCTTTTTAACCTTTTTTTAGCAAAAATGCTAATACTTTGAAGTTCTCCATTGGCCCATCCTCACACTTTTAAATTTTTTGGCTAATTCGGCTTTTCGGGTACACGGGGCAAATTTACCATTTTTGCCAAAAGTGACCAAAAGTGTTAAGTTCACCAAAAAGCATGTTCCTCCCCATCCAATATTTTTTGAAAATGTACCTAGATTCATTGGGGCCAAAATTTGATGGGGAAAATATACCCGTCATCCCAACTGTGGAAAAAATAAACGGAGGAAGAGAATTCATCATTTTGAGTCCAAATTTTCAAACTTCCTTCGTGAACCAAAGGCATGGAGGGAAAAATAATGATTTGATGACTTAAATCCTTAGAGTAAGTGAACAATTTTGATCAAAAATGGAGATTGTACACAGAGGATATTACGTGCATAGACCGAGGAGATAGAGGATTGCTAAAAACAAGCAAAAACAAAGGTTTAAACAGCTCCAGGGCAATGACTTCTGCTGATTTATTGAATCTTCTAACTTGACTTAAACACTTTATGAGGGGCAGTGAGCTCAAAATTTCAAATTGAATTTGGAAAATGAAAACGTAGAGAAATTTTCAAGAGACAACAACTAGCTCTAGGTTAGGGACATGGCATTGAACTGGGCATGGCTAGGGCACGACATGCGGATCCAGAATCTCAAGTTTTTAAAACTGTATTACATTGACTAGTTCCTTATCCATTGGGCCTTGTAGAGTCATGTATAATTCTAAGAGAGAATGGAATAAGGAGGAAAACACACAAGATAAACTACACACAATAAAAACCAAACAAAACTAAACCAAAACCACACAATAGAAAAGGGAAAAAAACACCTGCAAAATCACCTATGGTACAAGGCAGGGAACAACCCACTTTCACTGATGGTATAATTTCAAGTATTTCCCCACTTTGAGGAAACTCTAATGGAGTTCCATGCTAAGTATGAGAGGAGAAAAAACATTCTCACCAACAAGCTCCATGAATTTGGAATGGGCCCAGCCAAAATGAATCAAAATTTCCATGGCTACCCTTTGGTTCTCTTCTCTTGTCCCACAGAAGGACAAAATCTCCAACTTTGAAATTCCTTGCTTTGGTCTTCTTGTCAAAAAATTTCTTCACTTTCAACTGATGATCTTTAATTCTATACACCACTTGGCATCTACTTTACTTCCAGATTTTCTAGGAAGAGGATCCTCTTGTCAATGGAGTCTTTATATTGACCATCTTCTATTTCTTGTAGCAACTTAAGAGCTGACATCTAAATTGTGAGGGGAATCTTTGCCTTAACTCCATACAACAATTGGAAAGGTGACATACCTATTGCCTTCTTAGGAGCGATCCTATCAGCCCACAATGTCATCATATAACTTCTTGTGTCAGTTCCTTTGATTCTCATCTACCATCTTACAAACAAATGGTCACAATTTTCTTGTTGCTTGACTCAGCTTGCCCATTTCCCTGTGGGTAGTAGTCCAGAAGAGTGGGATAGGGAGATTCCAAATCCATAACAAAACTCTATGTGATCTCCTTAGAAGAGAAATAGGTGGCATTGTCTACAACAATTTTATGTGGTATTCCAAAACAAAACAATGATAGTATCCTTGATGAAGTTGCAGTACTATTTCAGAGTTGGCTTGCTTGGCAAGGATGGCTTCCTCCCATTTAGTGAAGTAATCAGTTGCAGTGAGTACATAAGTATGCCCAACACTAGAATGAGGATTTAGAACACCAATAAAATCTAGCCCCTATTGCTGAAATGGTTCTTCAATCACCACCAGGCCTGAATGGCAATGCAGCTAGTTATGGCTTTCTAACAAATTTGTTGTCATGCTTTTCATTTGGAAACCTAATCCTGAGTGTCTGCAAAGATGGAGGGCCAAGAATATATCCCTCTAAGGATCTTCTGTGCTGGTGACCATAGCTGAGAAATTTCCACCAAAAGATTTTTCATGATATGCCTAGAGAAAATTTTCATGCTTGCTCCTTTAGCTACAACACCTAAGGAAACAACCATCTAGGCCTCTCTTGTAAAGTGCATGACTCCGAATCACAAACTTGGCTTCCTTTAGCTTGAGTGTACTTCTTATGTTTGTAATGAAGATGAGGAGAGCATTCATCCATAAGTGAGATAGTAAGAAATGTTAGCATGCCACTCATCAGTAGTGGTGATAAAGAGCATCCTTTGGACTGTCTCCTGAACAAGGTTGAGCAAACACCGTCTTTTTATCCCTGTTGAGTTTTGAGAGATTCATCTTCAGCAATCAGCTTGCTCAAACCATTTCCTCTTACCAGATTAGAGGGTCTAATCTCCAAGTCATAATCTTGGGTCTTTGCAATCTAACTTCCTCTCTTAGCCCCAGGATCTTGTTGAGTTAAAATGGACTTGATTGCACTTCTAGGGACCATCACCACTGTATGGGAATTGAGAATGTAAAATCTGAAACTTTTAACAACTTTGACCACTGTGTAGGCATGTTTCTCCAATTCGTTGTACTTTAGCTCATGATTTTTCAAATTATAACTCATGAAAGAAATGGGCACTTCCAAACCTTCATCATTTTTCTAAACAAGGATAATAGAGAGTGTATGTTCTAATGCATAACAATACATGATTATACTTCTTGTTGAAATATGGATATACAAGAGTTGGAGCTTTTGGCAATGGATTTCTTGATCTCCTCAAATTTTTTTTTTCCTTTCATTATTCCACTTGAAACTTGCTTGAGGATTCATCAGGGAAGTTATATGCTTATTCAGTTTAGAAAACTCAAGCACAAAAGTAGCGAAGGAAGTTTACCTTTCCAAAGATTGAATGAACTCCCTTCTTGTTTGTTGGTAAGGCTAGTGCTTTGATAGCTCTGATGCCTCTCAGGATCAATGTGTGCTCCATGTTAATTCATAATGTGTCCCAGATAAATTACCTTTTGTGACTCCAAAAATACACTTCTTTGGATTTAGATAAATGTCATGTTTCCTACACCTTGCAAGGACTTGCTCCAAATGACAGATATGATCTCATGTATGTTTTTTCTTTAAACATGAAATTTTAAATTACATGCATAAAGGGGAAAATGTAGATGCTAAATTTTGGTAATTAATCCTTTAGAAATGACACATTTTTTAATGCTCCCTTACTCACATAAATGCTCAAATTTTAAATCCAATCATTAAATCCCTCTATCTCAACACTTGAATTCCTCACCGTTACACTTTTCTTTGTCAAACTCTTCATAAATATTAATCAATCTAAATAGTAAATAATATATGAGCATCATTCTAGATGTTTCTATTTTGTATCACATGCTTCATGTCCTGGATTGTGTAGTTTGGTTTGGATGTGTTATATGGCCTTGACCAACTTATATAGTACTAACTCTTCTTATATTCTGACCTTCTAAAACTTGAATAAATTTAGCACATCATTTAAACTTCCTAAAATCAAAGTTGTGATAGTATTTCACCTACAAAAGGTGATATGAGGAATTCAGTATCAGTTAATAAGTCATCTAACATTATTACAAGCTACTATTGCAAATATCATTCCAAAAATAATCAAATCTCTCTTAGATATTCCTAAATCAGTTTCACATCATCTTTAGTAACCAATACTAAAGGTCAGAAGGACTTAATAAAGTCAAAGATTTTAGATCCCTCCATTTCCAAGCATACAAAATCCTAATAGATATGTTTTAGTAAGAGAAAAGTTACTCCAATAATTTTCATAAGGTTTCATGGGAAAAATGGTTAAGTCATGTAGTTAAAGCACCCTATACTACACTACTACCATCCTATTTAAATTATATATTATGTAATTATCCCACTATATATTTTTTAAGAGACATGAGGGAATTAATAGGGGGTTTTCTTAGATCACACTTATACAAGCACTTAAAATAACTACATGAGGATTAATCTTTCATGAGGGCATGTAGTGCAATACTTGGATTAGTTTAACAAGGTTGACCACTAAGGATAGTTGAGCATCACCACACATATGATTTCTCCTTTTTAATTTGATGCTTTAATGAAGGGTATTGTAGGCGTCTAGGGTTTTCACTTTGTTATCGGTGATTACAGGTTTTGTGATCAAGAGAGATATACACCGAAACATATTTCTAGGCAAGAAAAGTACAAATGAAGTTTTCAAACCTAACTACATAAGGGCCCAAAATCGTACATCACTAGTCATGACCATATAGTTCTATGGATAGATTGTACAATAATTGTACGGTTTGACACTTGCTCAATTTTGAGTTCTAGTATGATAATGAAGCATATATAGTATCTTATATATGTATTTTCAACATGTTAACACATCTAGATTCCTATTTTTTGATTTATACATCTAAGTATTTGTCTCATCTTTTTTATCTGAGCTATTATTTCATCATTAATCACATTTACAAGTATTAATGCATTATTTTATTTATAAATGGTCAATTATGAATGAATTAGATTAGAAAAATCTTTGGTTACACATCCTTCAATCCTATATTGTTTTGTACTTTCTATAACATAATATATTTTAGGGAGTAAACAATTATACACTAATAATGCACTACACTAAGTACATTTGTAATTTTTTACTATGTTTAACTCATACTTAATTGTAAAAGTATGATCTGATCCAGAAATTAGGAAAATACTAAAATACTAAAAATAATTAAAATGATTGAAAGAAAAAAGAATAAGATTTCATTTGATAATAATGGATTTGTCTCTAATTTTGTTCAAATCATCAAAAATAAACAAAGGAAGATATGTTTAGATACTATAGGGAAATAATATGTAGAAAGAATAATGATATAGGAAAAGTACAATTTTGGATCTTGTAGAATATGAGTAAGGAAATGTCTCCCATTTGCAAGTATGATAGTGATCTAGTGAATTTGATATCTAGGTCTTAAGATCCACATACCTTCCTTGCTTATCTACATTTTTTTGGGAGCTATTGAGTAATCGATCTCCTTCTTCCAAACCATAATCAAACATCAATGATACTCAAACCCATAAAAATGGACAACGTTCATGGTTACCTATATCACCCTTTCATTATAATCATCTGCCTTATTTTTTGAATAATTTCGAAATCAATGTTAGATGCAAGTTAAAAAATAATTTGGTGTATGTAACAACCTAACCCTTATTTTGAATAGATACAACAAGTAGTAAATTTTCTATAATTTTATTGAATGAATGAATTTCATTTTTGGCATCGATATACTCTTAAAGCCATAAAATTATAATTTTATAACTTTAATATCAATCTTGTGTGAATCATTCGTTCATTATTTGAGTATTATAAATGCATTAATGCACTCATCTATTTATAAATTTCATGAATTCAAATAAGGACCGTATGGGTTCAAAAAATGACAGACAACAGTTGGGAAAGTTAACAAAAGGAACCCAAAAATTGTATGTGTTAAGATAGAAGAAAAAACAAAAGTTAAAGTTTTTTTAATTTTTGTCACTTTATTAAGTTGTATGTGTTATTAATTTTAAGTTGGCATATGTTATAAATGTTGTTGTCTCCATAGTCTAATTCTTAGAAAAAACAATTTAAAGAATTATGTTGTTTTATTTTATATAACATTGAAATGTATGAATTAAAAAGTAATATATATAAAAAGTGATAATTATTATGTAATTGTCGTTAGTTGTACTTTTTTTTATCATTGTGATGTCTCATGTTCGAAACCAAAAGCATATGATACCTAGTTGTTTTATTGAGAAATGCTCTACTGTCTTCAACTTAGGAGACATTACTAATGCTATCAAAGATGGAAACGACAAACATGATTAGTGATGTGGACTCCATATGCCTTAAAATATATTCTACGACTCTAACAGTCCTCATTTAGTCAAAAAATAAATCCCTAATAGATTGGTTGGCCTTGCCCATGATGATACATTAAGATCCTTATGCCAATAGAGGAATCATTGCACTAGAGGTGGCCCTCACACTAACATAATGTTTGATTGGTAGTGGGATGTGTATGTTTGTTCCCTTGCTACCCAAGTCAAATATACCTCTTTAATGCATCTTATAATTATTTCAAATACCCTACAAAACTTATGTGCATTACTACCCAAGACAAACATAATTCTTCCGTACACCTTGAATTTACTTCAACAACTCTACAAACTTTCATATTTTTTACTATCGACTTAACATTGCACCTCCTAATAATAATAAAAATTGTGTGCTTATAAGTCATAGTGGCCTTTGAGATAGAATAATTACACTCTCTTATTGATTGTAAAGTTGGATAGAGTGTGGAATTTGAAGGCTCATCTTCCAAGTTTCCAACTATTTGATTATGTTGCACTTGCAGCGAATATATCCAACTCAAAAGCTGTCAACATTTAAAAGAAGACAATGAAAACCAATGTACATATTCAATTAACAATTTCATCACTCACACCCGCAGTTTTATGCATGCATAATTTTTTCCTCAAATTGAATACCATCGCAATGGTGTTGCAAATACTAATCAATATTTATATTTAAGGAAAATATTAATCATTATGTACATATAAGAATTG
Organism: Taxus chinensis; assembly: GCA_019776745.2. Taxonomy (NCBI): domain Eukaryota; kingdom Viridiplantae; phylum Streptophyta; class Pinopsida; order Cupressales; family Taxaceae; genus Taxus; species Taxus chinensis. The sequence goes on from CM034146.1 coordinate 990,130,081, forward strand.
GATTAAAAAGTAGTGTAGGAATTGACTTCTGGCGAGTTGCTAAGATATTGAATAAACTTCATTAATTATAAGCTAGGAACCTTCAGACCCTTCTGGATCATTGGGCTAGCGCTCCTTACACTGTGGCATAGGAACCTCCTACCTCCCCTTCTGGGAGTGTTCATCCAAGAGGGCGTCGTGGCCATGGCCGGTCAGTAGACCAAGCACATCATCATTGCTCTCTCATGTGGCAGCCTGGGAAACAACATAGCCCTGTTAATCATGGTGTTTGGGGGTCCCCTCACTTTTCTACACAACACAGTGGTTAGGGTTCCCACCACCACTCCCCGCCTCCCGTGCAGTGGGATGGGTGGGACTCTAGAATAGTTCCTAGGTTGGCTCTTGCTATTTATCCTAGCCAAAATGAAGACAAAGATGAAGAAGTTTCTTCAGGCTGGCCACCCCTTTCAAATGGAAAAAATATTCCTGGTGGTAACTTAGAGGATAAGGGGCCACCACCACCCCTTGCCCCTATGTTTGTTGTGGCTGCCTAGTTTTTTTATGTTTTTCTGGCATTGTTGTTAAGTTTGTTGTTGCCCCTTCGGCTTGATACTTTAGTCTCCTAGCCATCACTGCTAATTTGATAGTGGGGTGTGCCCTTTACCACCCATATTTTTTTGTGGATAGGCTGTAATATTTTATATTAATTAATATAGACTATTTCATACAAAAAAAATTATAAGCCGGTAACTTAGCTAATGGAACAAAAATTATGTTGAATCCTAAAATAGACGAGCTTGCAAAAAATACAACACGATTTTATATCCATACTTTTAAGTTTTATCATACATCAAATTACCATGAGAATTGGAAAAAGACTTCAATGCGAGTTACAGCATTTACATCCCATTCTCAACTCTAAACATGATGAGTTATCTTTGTCATTTGCCTTTGCATTTGATTCATTTTATTCATAGCCTCAATTGGGTTACCTTGTTTGCAAGGGATGAGCCTAAAGATCACAAGTTACCACTTGAAAATATGGTTAACGTTTCATGAAGTTTTTCAATTTTTTCTTTAATATGAGGAATCATCATATTTTACATTCTTAAGTACATCCTCTTAGTCTGGGTAATTGTTAGCCTGAAGTGAGGATGGGACCCCCAAGTGCACAAGTTTCATACTTCCTTTGTACACGTGAAACCTAGGTTGCATACCACCTTCATACAACTAGCACACATTCAGGGAAGTTGGTCGAACTACTCCATCAACATGCATGGACTCTAGTCAGATTACTCCTTAGCTGTCGACCAGGTTACTAAAGTTTTTTTTAAAAAAACTTTCCCCAGATGTTTACGAAGTAGTACACTTGAGGTTTTTTTAAAAACCTTTTCCCAACTGACCAAGTTATGGTAGTACACCTGAGGCTGGAGATTTAATTGGAATGTTGAGATCAATTAAAAACTACTGCAGTTTTATTTTTAAAAAATTTCTCTGGGTATAACGGAAAATCCTAACTATCATGCAACTTAACACTCCGGTCAACGAAAATAGAAACACATACCCAACCACTACATTGTGACCTAATTCTTGTGTTTTCTTTGTAATACAAGTTCATGTGATAAGACTATTTAAAGAGCAATAGATATTGTACCTTTTTGTAAAAGTATATATGCCTTGTAACAAAGATGTGGTTACCTTATCCAAAAAAAATTATTGAAGGAATATATGAAATGTTTAAATACGGAATCCGTGAATGGTAGGTTAATCCAAAATTCCTCTCAAATACCTTACTTAATTTTTATTTGGTCTAGTTAGAATAAAACTAGAACATGCATGTAGCTTATCTTCATTTACACTCTATGTGACCAACTTTTGACTTGTCCCAAAATCCTCGATGTTATACCGTATGTCCAACTACATTACAAACAAAAATGTACGTGATTCATAAATTCTGACTCGATTTATATGAAGCTAAAATCACATTAGTTAGAGTCCCTCAGGTTTTTGTGGTACATATCCCTGCTTCACAGGCAAGACACCCCAACATGATGCCATACATAGTTGATGGGATATGCTAATTATTAGACTTACTTGAAATCCCTGCAGATATAAGGCCTTATATATAACTACTAGAACTGAAGGCCCATAATACTCGACTTTCAAGATTCTACATTACCAATGATAGCCATTTTAAAATGTGTCATGTTGATTACACTTTTATACTACCTTATGTGCCAACCAAATCTTTGAGTCAGTCATTTCACAACAAAAGAATTACAATGAGGATCCAGTTATTCAACTTCTCAACTATGTTTGTCATCTCCTATTTCCCCTGTCATAACTGCCCACGTATGTGAATCGCTTTCACCACATCCCGCATCTTCTCGCATATTTATCATCTTCATTTACATGCATTTCTATCTCCCTATTCAAACTACCTTTTCACCTCATAATTTTCATCTCATCAAATTTCCCACTTTGCATTATATTTCCTCATTAAAATTCTTCTCATATCCCCTAATTGGTTCTTCAATTATCTAATTACATTAATCTTTCTTAACAATATTCTAGGGTATCGCAATCACATTCCATCTCCTATCCCTAGTATTCTCATTTAATAATCCTCATAACATTGAGGAAAACTAAGCCCTCTTTTATTAAATTCCTAAATCTTTCTTAACATTGATCAAATATTCTCAGTTTGGTTATAGGTAAAAACCATTGTTACCCATTCCTAGGTTCTCACCTACCTTCATCTTAGGAAAAAAAATTAACTCTAAGGATTTAGAGGCTTTATGATCATGGTTTTATAGGCATTTCGGGTCCATCCATTGACATGGTTTTAAACTACACCCATACCCCTTGCTTACTTCAGGGTAGCTCTAGGTTCATATACACTTTATGGAATCTTGGACAGCCAATCTTTGAGATCTTGTTCCTCACCTTTGGAGATTTGGCTAGAGTTCATTCACCATTAACATAATTTGTATTATCTTTGCAGAGTAGAATGTTAAACTTAATTGATAGCAAAAGGTGGCATCTAGAAATAAAATATTAATGCAGGTACATCTAGCCATTTTTAAATCTACATTCAGACATCTTGGCACTTCTGGATGATCTGCCAGGTGACCTTAATCGGTCTTATCCCACCCAGTTTCACTATAAGCCTTCAAACCTAGTTCCAGTGAGCATCAAACATTGCAGGATATCGATGGACCCAGCCTCCAGGTGGATTCAATTGGTAAATTTGGGGTGCTCAAGAGCCTTAAAATTTGTAGACTATATCTCTATCTTTTAAACACAATCTAGTGTCCTAATGGTCACCATCATGCCTACCTGTCACCCCAGACTTACTCATTTTTCCCAGAGCCTACTCTGGACTGTTAACAAACCTTGCATATTCTTTATACAACTTTACAATGAGTTTGTTCTAAATGGAAATCATCGGAGCTATGCACTCCTTGATTCCTCAAGATTAAAGCTCTGATCATATCTTACAAGTTCTTATCGATAGTACAGATGTACTAGTAGATAGAGATGTGTGTCACTAATTGAGTCACTCAAGAGCCTTCAAAAAATTGTCCCAATGGATAAGCATTCACCTCCCATTCAGCCCTAAGATGAGACTGATTATCAACACGTAGACATATGAAGAAACATGTGGTCACCCTTCGGTGCAACTTCATCTCTTAAGGATCCATGGCCTACTCCATATCCATTTAGATGAGATGAAAAATGGAATAGATTACATCTACGATTTCAATTCCCTGTTCAAAGGATCTCCTCCCTTACATAAGATTTGCTTTCCATCGATTCCCCCAAGCCTCTGATGTGAGATCAACATGAAGGTATAACATACATCCTGAAAAAGATCTATTACTGTCTAAAGACTTACGTTGACAGGAAGATCTTCCATGAGTATCTACTAATCCATCTTATGGTTTAATCCAATACAATCATGTAGCTTAGGAAGCATCATGCAGTGAGCATTTAATAGTGGCACCTAGTTTCTATCCACATCATCTGAAGGTTGCATGAGACCATTGATTTTTAGAGTTACATGTGGTAATGTTAGAAATGTCTCATTAGGATATTTACAGGACTGGAGAATCTTGGTTTCAAAGGATCATGGTTGAAAAGTTAGACTTGTATTAGGTTCCTCAGTTGCTAACATTATATCTTGATCAAGTGATTTCCAGTCCTAAACTTATTGCAATAGTTTTTAGCGTGTTCATGGGAAATCATTACCTCATTCATGAAAAAAATAGGTAACTTCTAGCAAAATTATCACTTTTTATGGCCCACAAAAAACATAAAGCCTCCCTCAATCTTAAATAAGCTTGTTAAGCATGGAGACTGAGCTTCATCGTTAGCAATGGTCCAATCATAATACATGAGCTAAATACACTTAACAATTTGGTCAGATTAAAAATATCAATGCGTTTGATGTTATATCCTGAAATTGGTCAATCAAGAGAAGAACTGTTGCAAATTCTAAACTCAAAGCTTACCACAACCTCAAAGGCAAAAAAAAATTTATATGGATTTAATTTGTGTTGCATAGTGAAGGCACCTCCATGGTTGTTAATCATAACGTCTTGCAGAGATCCTTTAGAATGATACTTCCAAGATATTTTATGGGTGCAAGTTCGACACCAATTTGAGCATCTTACATGACCTTCAATGCAACTTTATGGATAAAATAAGGATGAAATGAACTATATGTGAGCACATAGAAAACTAAGGTGTAATGGAAAGATAATCTAATAAGCAAACCTTCTCCTCCATGTCTTCCTTGTAAACCTCAATGATAAGGTTGTAGAAGCTATTGGACACTTGTTTGATCCTTATTAAGAAATGGATTATGGGTACTCTCTGATTTGACTCTCAAAATGAGGGAGTTACAAATGCTACGAACAGGTTTCAAATATGACTTTGGGAAATCTTCCAATATGAATAGATATTGGGGGGGAAAATAGTAGAATGGATTGTCGAAAGAATCTCGAAGAGATATTTTTGAAGAGTTGATGGCCTCCTTTTATAGCTGAGGATAAAATCCAAGAGAAGGTCCAAGAGGATTTTGACTTAGCTCCAGGTCATAATTATTATCTACTTAAGTATAAGAGGCTAGACTTAGTGGTATGAGAGTTGCAGATTAGAAGGTGCCAATATAGATTTGCACATTGCTAGAAGTGATATCTAGCAATTGAGGGAGGTTAGCACAGTTCAAATGAACTAGTTCCCCCACCTTTCTAGGGGTAGTAGAAGTAAATTCCAATTGACAGAAGTTACATCGGGAAATGTGTTTTTATGTGTAATTCAATCACCCCCACCTTTCTAGGATTCTAGGAAGTGGAGTCTAAGTGGGAGTCTAAATGGGATAGTGAAGTGGTAGTTGACTATGAAAATTAGGTGAATTTTTCCCAATTAAGTAATGAATTTACTTAGCTACAATGTACAAGATAATTAATTAACCATTTATTTAATAAATGTTAATTAACTTAGCTAAAGTGGTGTTAGTGAACTATTTTAATAAATCCCAAAAGGGTGTAATGTGCATGAATTAATTAATTTAATTAAGTCTATCACAAAGGGGGTGACATAACGGGATGTGATTTGAGATAATACTGGAAATAAGTATGTAATTTGGGGTGTCTAAAGATTCAAAAAAGAAAATCAATGCTACAACCCTTTGGGATTCAATATTAAATTTTCTTACAGCTAAGATAAGAAATCATGCATTTTTTTGAGGCTTAAAAAATATACAGTTGCATCAGTTCCATATTAAAAATATCAATGAACTCCCAAATGTTGTTGTAAAGTCTTTTATTGACCTTATTAGTGTTGTTATGTCCATTTACCCTACTTTTACCATCCTTCGTAGATATAGTTCAGAAACTATCAGAAGAACACCTAAATGAAGAGATATGTCTAGATTTAATGTTTTGATCACTTTGTGGGGCCAAATTTTTCATGACTTAATAAAAAATATCGAGGACTGTTTGTATCATCTAGAAGTTCCAGTAGTTGTAATAAAACTAAGGCATGTATCTGATTTTAATGGTTCCACTTTCTGAAGACATAATACTTTGATTATTTCATTTGATAGAGCACAAGGAGATATATACAATGCTAAACAATTGTAAAAATTATATATAGAATTAGTAAACCGCATAATAGTTAGACATACCAAATGCTCTTGGCTATAACAATGTAATAAAAAAAATATTACACTAACATTCCCTCCCTTATTATATTGTTTCTACAAGTGTATCCCCAAAACAACTTAAATTTCATTTTTCCACTAGACTTGTTGAGTATACTAGCTGCTTGAGAATATTTCAGGTAGTATTAGAGATTGATGTGGTGGTTCGGTACTTGTTCTCTAATGTAATTAAAATCAACCTCAATATGCTTTGTTCTTTCATAGAAATATGGATTCTTTACAAGCTTCAACACACCCTGATTATCACAATAAATGATAGGTGATTTTGCTTAAGGAATTTTCATGTCATTCGGAATGCGACATAATCAAATCATTTCACACAAAGCTCCTCGTGTAACATGATATTCAGCCTTAGTGGATGAGAGAGAAATAATACTTTGCTTCTTGTTAATCCACAAGATAGGTCCAATTATGAGATTAAAAACAAATCTTGTAGTTGACTTCCTATCATCGACAAATCCAACATAGTCCAATTCCATATATCCTTGCAAGAAGAATTGAGGGTTCTTATTATATTTTCACAATAAAATTATCAAGTTATATTAAGTCTTGTTTATTTGTTACACAAATTGTGTCTTGTTAGGCTTCATTACAATGTGGTATTATTGGTGCCATGCAACTTTCCACATCTACACCTTCTACAGTTTCATATATTCCTATTAGGGTCCATCCGGTAAAGGGTATAATGGAAAATTACGTGCAAAAAAAATGGTGGTATTATAAATGTGTATTCGTAAATGTAAGTACCCTCATACACATGTATATGTTAGTCTATAAAAATTCGCTAATACATAATAGGTTCCCTTTGCCTACCAGGAGAGTTGTGATTTAATCTGCATTCTTTTAAAGTCATATTTCTCAATCAATTTTGATTTTATCTATGGTCAAGGTTCTCAACTTTTTTTTTATAAAGTATACATATATTGTTTTATTGCTCTTACATTGTCATTCCCAACCATAAGCTGATCATAAATATTTCAAAGAAAATTTACAACACTTGACGAGATGGTTCTCATTTATAAATTTTTGCTAACAAATTAATTTCATTCAAAATTGATCCTTCAGACATCATTTGTTCTTCACTCCACCTATCCCCTTTCAGTGTTCATATTACACTGATTACGTGTGATTTCTAGTGTAATAAATATAGATATAATTTTTGGAGTATTAACATGTCCCTATAGAAGAATCAACTTCTTCCTTAACCCTAATTGTAGCTTATATTTATAGATTAGGTTTTATCAATAAAAGTAGAAAAAATCAATATTTAAGTATTCAAACAAAATAAATGGAATGCAAGTAAGTGGTAATAACTTCCATTTATGGTACACATGGAATAATTTTTGTTTAAAATTTAAAAAACCATCCTTTCCCCAGTCTCATTCCTTTTAAGACAAATTAATCAATATCGTCAATCGTCACACGGGCTTCCAAACGACAAATTTATTTATTTACTTATATTTTTTGAAATGACATATTTATTCTAATCATGAAATACAACACATGGAAATATTTGTCTTAAAATTCAATGCAAAGTTGATTTTGAGGGGGATTTGGCCACAAGTGAATGATATTAAATAAAATTAGGTATAAATATTCCATTATTATGAAAACACTAGCCAATCCGTACAAGTAATTATGGTAATCTAGAATCCACACTTTCCTAAAATTAATGTACACATCAAATAACACCCTGTGGGGCCTAGGAGGGGTCTACAACTGCCTTGTCATTCGCATATATTTTTTGGGGATAGTGGTGGGGTCCATGGTTGTCTTGTCATTGGATCAAAAAATATTTTCATTGGATGAGAATTGCTCCACCATGTTCCAGTTACTTATAAGTGGAGGAGGCTATTCTCCCGATAGAATGAACCACCCTACATCCATCCCATAGACATGTCCCATAAAACCATGACCCCATGTCCTCATCAAAGAGATGACATGGTGCTTTAGATGTCACAAACCCACCATTTTTTAATGTTTTTTCGTGGTAAATGTTTGTGAAAGATCAAATAATTACAAATGATAATTGATAAATACATATATATTGTTAATTTTACGTGCACACGCAGCGCAGCAGCAGCGCGCAGCGCGCGTGTGTGTGTGTGTGTGTGTGTGTGTTGGACACCACCATTGTTTTTTTGTAATTAATGCTATTTGTATTCATTAATGATTTGGAACTATTATATTACTTTGTAGCAGTTTTAAATATATTGATGAATTGGTTTTAAACCTCTTTGCATTATTAATGTTACTACATTACTTGGAAAAGGTTTAAAGTTTGAAGGTAATGTGATTGGTCTTTGACCACCTTGCGAAATAATTGTTTAATTGGAAATTACTAAGGTTTTGCTAACTTGGTCACAAAATCACTCTGCAAGGTAATAACATGACGATTATTATTTAAATGTTTTTAACTCTCCTCCTTGGCATTGAGATCATGGTCGTAGACCATAAGGCATCAAAAAATAATATTTTTGTTATATGAATGAAGGTCTGGGACCATTGGCAAGTAAATTATTATTTGTTTTGTTTCATGGGTCATAGACCACATAGCTTTGACATTGGCAAAGAATAAGTTTTATGGTCATAGACCAAAGGACCAATAAAGTTGTTTAAGTATTGGTCTTAGACCATAAATGTAATGTTTAATGTTTATTTAATGATTATATATGCAATGGTCATGAACCAAGTTACTTGGTAACGACACGGTTAATGGTTATTGATTTGTTTGAATGGTCATCTGACAACATGTAAGGTAGGCTAGTAAAGTTTATTGTTTAATAATAAATTTTGGATGGTCTTGGACTGTTCAAAATCCATGCAACAATTTTAATGGGAAAAGAACTCTAAGTTTACCAAAGCCACAACATGGCAACTGCTAGTTCATTTATGACATTTAATGAGGTAGACATGACTTTCTTGGAAACTGTAAGCTTTCTAAGAAAGCTAAAACATGATCTCTCTCTCTCTCTCTCTCTCTCATTCACATTTTTACTTTGTTTGGGTGTTGTAGTTTACATGGAAGGTTATGGAGGAAAATATGGAGACTTGTTTAACTGTTTGCTCAAACTTGCATGGGGTTTTGAATAGATATTTTAGGAGATCTGTGGCATACAATGATGGAGCTATTTTTAAAATGGTGAATGTGTGTTTATTCTGGATGTTTTGGAAATTTTGGAAGATTGTTTTTAGGGCATTGAAGTTTCATATTTTCAAGAAGAAAATAGGAAAAAGAAAAAGAAGGAAAAATAAAATTGCAGGCATGAGTAAGCATTATTACTCTTTTATTGTTGTGTCATTATGAAATATATGAATGTGGCGGGTTTTCTTCATTTGTTAAAAAAAATTGGTTATGCTCTTAATTTTTACTGTAGAATTTTAAAATAGAAACTAGAAAATGAAATGGGCTTTTAGGATTGTTACAATCTGGTTTTCTTTAACTTCCACCTCTTAATTTTTGTTATTATAAAACAAATATGTAAGCATGATGTTCATAGATCTTATGAAAGGACATATTACCATGAAACTGGTTGCTTGAGTTTATTATTTTAAAATAAAATTGTCCCCATTATTTTCTTAGAATATTTGAAGAGAAAACTATGAATACAAATGGGTTTTAGAGTTTGTTATTGATTAAAATATGGAGAAAAACGTAGAATATTTTAATATGTATTTATTGGCTTGAAATAAATTTGTTCCTTCTCTGAAAAATGTGATTTTTGGGTCATTTGGAAATTTTGGGTAGAAAAGAAATTGTAATAGGATGGTTTTGACTTTCTGGGTTCATTTTTAAAATTTAAGAAAATGGTTATTTTTCTTAAAAACATGAACTGGGTATTTACAGTTTTTGGAACTATTATGCTAAATCATTTTCGTTGAAACCTATTTTTTCCTTTATAATGGTACTAAAAAAATGCTTTGGGTTTGTGATTTGGTAAGTAAATATGGCCTTTAACTCATTATAGGATTAGCTAATTGGAAGTTGTGTTCAACTCATTATAGCTCACCTTTTTGGTTTTAAAATTTGAGAAGCCCTCAAGGGGCTGGATTGTTTTTGGATTGAGTTTTTTTTAAGACCTTAGAGGGATTTACATGCTTGACTTGTAACTAGTTTACATTTGGTATGACTATTTTGAAGTTTGATTTATAAAACCAGTGATCTTAATCTTGAATCATGGCTTGTACTTTGTGGGAGAATTATGCATTAAGGTTGTTAAATGATAATATTTAGTTCCTCTAAAGTTTTTTGTTACCTTCCATTTTTAAAGAAAATATTATTGTGTTGATATTGAGTTACATTCTCTCTTCTTGTGGTTACTATTTTGACATGAGCACTCAGTACATTTTTGGCTAAAAAGAGTTATTGATTTGAACCATTGGGTGGTATTGTTATTTGATTAAATGATGTTGACAATAACTCTTCATTGTATTATACTTTAGCAATGATTAGGTGTTGCAATAATGAATATTGACTCGAGTTATATAATAATAGTGGTACATCAAAGGAATTACTTGATGATTTGAAAAAATCATGATTATGTTCCATCTCCCTTGTAATCAATTTCAAGATTGGTTGATGAGTTAGTTAATTTTCATTGAATATGGTTGTGTATTCTATGGAAGTGGATTGGTTGATATTGATCCTACGTGATGTTTATTAAGTATTGATTAATATTGTTATGACATTTTAGACTTGCTTATGGAAATAATAAATTGCATTGAAGGTTACTTAAATGGTCTAAACTAGTTGGAAAACTTGGATTATTTGAGTGATAATATCTTTAGGTAGTAATATTCATTTGTGTAATGATATGTAAAATTAAATATTGAACTAATAAGTTTTAAGTTATCATTTTGGAAAACCTTAACACAATATTTTATTTCATTAAAAAAACATTAAGAATATGAGTTAGATAACTCATGCCAATTCATAGAACTGACCATGTATAAAGTTTTCTCTCTCCTACAATATGCAAGATGGAGTGATATTATGAAGTGATTTATTGGATTGAATATGCATGATTCATCATGCAATGATTTTTTTATAATCAATTTTGGATTGTTTGTATTGGTTGTAATTGTGAATGTGTTATCTTTGTAGGAGTTGAGAAAAAATGGAGTGATATTATGAAGTGATTTATTAGATTGAATATTGCATGATTCATCATGCAATGATTTTTTATAATCAATTTCGGATTGTTGTATTGGTTGTAATTGAAAATTTGTTATCTTTGCAAGGTTGAGAAAAACATATTTCCTATTGTACTATCATGATTATTGTATGACATTATTTTTGAAATTAAGAAATTATCCTTAATAAGTGCAATAAATAATTATTGTTTTTAATCATAACCTTGTGAGTTATGAAAGTGTTATAACACTATTTTAACAACAAAATGTATATTAAATTTATTGATATTTTGATACGCAAGTACATATGTTTTCTTGATTCATTTTTGAATGAATAATTATGTTTTATAATAGCCATAGTACGAAGTGGAAAACAATAAGATGAAACCATGTTAAATCACTATTGCACCTTGTTAATTAAAATACACTATTATGATTAAATGAGGACATATGAGTATATGTATTATTGTCAAAAGTTATTAAATGGATTAATTTATGTATGACATGGTTAAATAAACCTTCGTAGAATGATATAAATGTGTTACGATAGTATGATAAGAGGGTAATTTATAAAAGATGGTGACTCGATGAGTTACTATAAAACTCTATCAAGAAATAGATTACCTATTACGATACAAAAATAAATTATCATTAAGATGATTTCATTTACTTTGAAATAATAACTAAATGGTTATTGAAAAGTAGATATCATGAGTCGATGTTGTTGTCGACGGAGTCTTAGCCATGCTAATTTAGGATGGCTATGAGAAAGATAGCGAATACATAATGACAGAATTTGTTATGTGATCGTTACCTTTTCCATAGGGACCCTAAGATGGAACCGATAAGATCATTTTGACTGGAATAATGAGTCATGGTCCCCGAAAATTCAGAACTGAAACTTAATTTCTAAAATAACAAAATAAGATCTAGATAATTGTGAAAAATACAAGTTTCATTGGTTTGTGTGCAATCATGAAACTAATCTTGAAAACTTGGCCAAGTAGTGTAACTAGTTTATCACACTATCTGTTTACCATTTTCCTATCTTATTGTGTCAGATACTAGATGGATTATAGTTGTATGTTTTCCATGTTGACACATAGGGAATAAATATGGTTCTCAACACCTATTAGAAATGTTTAACCAAATGTATACAAGTTATACACACCCGGTTAGAGTGAAATAAGGGGGATTAGGTAGATCTAATTGACCCTTAGAATTGAATTTTTTTAATTATGTTGTATTTTAATTTTTGCATGTTGATAATCATTGAAGGCATGATTTATATTTAAGAGGTTTGTTTTTTTTAAATCCCTTAATATGGAGTAATAATAACATGGGTGTTACATTGGAAATGGTAGCCCTTTCCACATCAGTGAAGTGAGTTCCACATTTGGAAAGCAAGACACGTTTGAAAATTATTTAAAACCATGCCACATTTGAATCATAAAAAACAATTGAAAACCATACCACGTTTAAAACATTACCTCTCCAAATTTTCATGATTTCCCCCAAAGCATTGCCAATGGACATATAACAAGAAAGCTATCATTTGGGTGAATTTTGTAATGATTTGGGGAAAAATTTTGGGTGCATTTTGCAACAATCTGGGGGTGAATTTTTGGCTATGAATCCATCTTGGCTGATTTCATGTGCAAAAACAAAACCAAAACAAGCACAGATGTAGGAAAGGGACGTATGTAGGGGACGTGGGCAAGGGACGAGGGCAGGGGACACCAACGAGTGCCATAGTAAAACCCTAATTATTTTTTTCATAGTATGGTTTTTCGTCCTATTTCTTTCTCTGTAATTCTTTTCATAAAGAGGTGGGATAGTTTTTTAAGTTATAGATCTAATAAAACCCAAAATCATGTTTACATACTATTCGATTTTTATCCAAAATATGGAGAAACAAACTAGTTTGATCAAATGTGACAATCAAGTTGGCCATCATTATAAAATTTTCAAATAATAAGTTAGCAACAAAGTTAAATTATTATTTTTAATAAGGAGGGCCTATTTGTTTTCTCCTCTTTATTTGAAACAATGAATTGTAAGAATTCCTGTCGCATTTTTAATTTTTTAATCTTCTACCACAACTTTATCGTTATCTATTTCATTGGCTCTTATTCTAGGTTGCAAGGTGGAAGAAATAAAAGATTAAACAAAATACTTATTCAATCTTGCACTCACTGCTTGAAAATTATGTTTGGGATTTAGTGATATATAAAGTAAATCATGTTTGGATCCTAACCCCACAAGAATATTTACATGTACATCTCACAATAAAAGAAAATGTTTGGAATAAGCTGTTATTTTGTGGCAACTATTCTTGTTTAAATAGGAAGTTTATTTTTCACCAAGTTGAAAAATAGTGTGTTTTCCACATGTTGAAAAAAACACTATGTTTTTCAACACTCGCAGAATAGAGAGAACACAAAACGGACCCACATGTTATTTTATTTTTTGTTGGCATATTACATTGTAAAAATGTCACTTGAACTTCCATCCTTTCCACTGGGATTCCATTACCTTTGCGACATGTATAAATACAGATGTAATATCTGATTATGGGTATTCAATGTAATTTAATATTTCTTATTTACCATCATTGGTATTAGAGAAAAAAATCCCTTGGCCTATGTGGGAATCTAAAGACATTAAATGTTTGGCGGAGCAAGATTTTCTTTGGAAGTTTCCATTTTTTGTGTTTTTACTTTAGGGTCCTCATTGGTGTGAAGACCTGCGATGTGTGACGTGTTATCTTCTTGTTGTATGTGAAGGAGTTCTTGGAGGACTAGAGGAAGAAATACATGGAAGATTCTATAATTGGTGGCATAATCTATTTTTGTGAAAATCTATACATGTGTGGGGAAAGGAAAAGTCGACCCCTGCAACATGTCAGCTGTTATTTTAGCAACCAATTTGATTTGTAAGGAATTTTTCTCTATCAAAATTTTGTGTTTATTATTCATTGTTAGTGAAATGGAAACATATGGTGTAGAGGCTTATCACATGTAGAGGAGTTGTTCATCTTCTTTCTAATATATTCATTATCTTTTTCATTGGAATTTTCCTTGAATATAAAAATTAGGATTCTTTAAGATTGGCATGCTTTCTGGATTTTGTGGTAGCTTGTTGTTGGGACATCAGGTGCCCTTTTTTGGTTGTTATGTGCTCTCAAAACTTATTACAAACTGGATAATCTATGCCAATAATATTACAACACTAGTGACTCTTGTTTTTCATCATTGTCATCAACTTGGTTGTTGGATTACCACCATCGTGTAGACAATTTTGTCACATATTGGAGGATTTATGTCCTGGATTTGTGAAATGTACTCCAGGGTATGAATTGGATCAAACCGAAGTACAAAGACATTTAATTATGTGTTTGTGGATTGTTGGACAATGTCTCTGTTAATTATAGGATATAAAGTTATCAGTTTTTCTACGCTTTTGTGTAGCATATAGGAGATTAGAGAATTATACAAAGCCTCAAAGCTAAATCCATTAATTAAGTAGCATGTTATTGGAGGTTGGAGGGTACATGGAAGGTCAAAGGATAATTGGAGTCCTCTCTCATTCAGTCACCTACGATGGGGTCACAGTCATAAATTTGGTGATGATGTTTTTATTTTTGTTGAGCGTAATGAGTTGTTTTTTTGGTGTGTGTTTTTTAATAAAGATGCAGAGCATTTTTTCCTGTTTGGTACCTCCTAAATGAAGGAAATTTTGAGGAGTGAAAAATCACTAGAGTAGTTTTTGGTGCTTGTTTAAAAGGGTTTGTGGAAAATATGAGAAAACCACCAAAGTGTATAGCTGAGACATCATGTCACCTCCAGGTTCGTGGTAAACTTGCAGTTCAAAAAACCATATGGGTTCAAGTGATAATCCAGGGAAGAACCGAAAACCACTGAGGTGTTCTCAAGGATCAAATGTGCTCAAGTCACTTCTAGGTGTGTGGTAATCTTATGGGCAAAAACTAAGGTGTCACCAAGACCAAGAATCCAGAAAGATGACATGTCTACCTCAAAGGTGAGCACAGGCTACATAGAGAGTGTAATAAACTGTTTTACTATGTTTGGAATAAGGGGAGACCAATGTATCTGGAAATATGATGTTTTGTAGAAACAATGTAATAAGGGGTGGAATGTTTGGCATATTAAATTATACAGATGTCACTTGACCTTATATATCCTCCTTTCCATTAGAATTTGATGTCCTAAGAATTTACATGGGCAAAATCCACCTGAGAACAAGACAACTTTACCCATAGTGTCGAAAAAGTTAAAAGTCGTACCTTTCCAAGACACCTTCAGGTCAGTTCATCCTCAACACCAATCATATCCTATCAGTCAAATTATCCCCATGTGGTTTTCCATCCGATCCTCTCAAGGTGATTTAGGAAAGCAAAGTTAGTCCCCTTAGTTGAGTTTAGGAGCTTGTGAAGAATGTCAAGTTTTGAGCAATTTATGGAATGGCTGTCACTGGCCTTCCTAGGACTAATGCACCCTCCTGAAGTGGAATCAAGGATATAAGTTCAACATGGAGATTAATTCAAGCACCAAGAGAATCCATGAATTTTTTATCAAAGATTTTGGAAAGATCCGAAGGTTTTGGAGCTCATTCAACAAAAGTGGGTTTTCGGGCTTAGGCAGCGCACAACGTTAAAAAAACACATGAGATTCGGGAAGAAATTCTAGGATTTATGTAAGGATTTAGAATCTAAAAAATATATTAATGGAAAATTAATTAAGATCACTACAAAGTGGTGGAGTCATATTGTTCACAACACCTAGGCGTAATATGTCTACATCTAGTTTTTCTAATGCTCAATCTCAAAGATAGAACAAAACTCATATATTTAAGGGAAAAAAGGGATGAATAGAGAGATTAATCCCTAAAAATTGTATTCATAATTCCATTTCCAATCATAATCATATAAAATTTTATCAAAAAACTCCACTGGGAACTTCATATACGACCTTCACAAACTCATTCTTGTGGTACGCAACTGGCGGTCCCGAGAAAGAAGGGGACATTTTGAGGTGATGTAGTAATAATTTAAGCTCCCAACCATCACAATTCAATTAATGTTTTCTTTTCCAATCAAATTAATATAACATTTCACCTCTAAACTCATCTGGAAGCTCCAATTATCACTAATGTAAGTTGACTCAAGGCAATACTTAGCCAATTTTTTAAGTGGACACATGTCAGGACCAGGATCGTGGCAAGATTTCATGTCCCTTTCATCCCTTTAAAAAGGGACATAGGGGGAAAAAATTCACCCAGCCCTTTTTGGCACCCAAGACACCAACGTGACCTTATGGATTTCCAGTTTAGCCCCCGGGAGCTAGTTGGAGCCTTTCCTCATATTGCATGGATGATCGCCAAGTGTCACAACCTAGCGCGATGTGGAAATTTATGTCCCTTTAATCCATTTATAAAATGGTAATAGGGGAAAAAAATTTCACCCAGCCGCGTTTAGCCCCTTGATTCTTCATATCCCTGAAACTCAGCTCCCAGGTGTTTCTCTTAAGCCACCTCTCCAAACGCACGCCCAGTGAAAATCAACCAAGTGTCGCAACCAAGTGCAATGGGGAATTTCACGTCCCTTTAGAAAAGGGAAATATGGGACAAAAAAATTCTCCTAGCCCCTTATGCTTCCTTCTTGGATGAACAAAAACTAGACTTAGTCATTTTTCCATGCATGATCATCCCCCCACATCTCCATACCCTGCTGGAAATTTGCAAAAATTTTCTCAGACATCCTAACCTACATTTTTGCACTCAAAAAACTTTTCCAAATCCTTCTCAAATTCAAAATAAAGAGATATTAGAATAAAAATGGATCGAAAGAATTTTAGAATGAAGAGAAAATGAAAAATATTCTCCAAATAACTACGAAGTCTCCAAATCAAAAAATCTTCATATCTTGCAAAATATAAGTTGGATTGAGATGAAATTTTTTGCAGACCTCATTTTGGAATGCCATCACGATGTAACAAACAGGAGATTAAATGATGCCCTAAATCATTTTTTTTCATAAAAAACCCCATTTCATGCCCTAGCTCACATTCATTGGATTTCCCATCAATTTGGCAATGGAATCGAGCTAAAAACTTGTACACGGACTCAAAATTAAAAACCTATCGCAATGAAGTTAAATTCATCATGATCAGAGGTGAAAACCATACCTAAAAATTTCAAATCTCCATTAATGGCCACTATGATAGCTCCGTTACCAAAGTCACTTCTAGGTGAAAATTTTGTTTTTTATTTTCAAAATGTCTGGTAGGAAAAAGCAATTGAAATCCGGAGGACAAGATCACAATGACGAGCTAAGTCTAAGAAAATGTGTTCTATCACAAACCAAAAATTGGAAATACACTTTCAGAAAATAGTAAGCTTTCTTATACAAGTTTTCTATGTTTAGAC
Organism: Taxus chinensis; assembly: GCA_019776745.2. Classification (NCBI taxonomy): domain Eukaryota; kingdom Viridiplantae; phylum Streptophyta; class Pinopsida; order Cupressales; family Taxaceae; genus Taxus; species Taxus chinensis. The sequence continues at coordinate 990,147,869 of CM034146.1, forward strand.
AGTCATCATAAAAAATGTATGTGTCAAAGGCAGTGTGAACTGAAGATCACTAAGGAGCTAGAATGATTGTATGGAGAAGACAACAGTGAAAATGAAAAATTACTAAAAATAGTAATCCCATATATGGTTGCTTACTAAAAATAATAATTCACCCCAAGAAGTGGTTAGGGTGAAGGAAGTGTACACAGGAGTGAATGAAGAAGTTCATCACATCTGGATGGTCAAGAAGAGGAAAAAATTGCCTCTTACAAAAAAATGTAAGTCTCCCATCTGGGAACTTGCTATTAATGGTAAGTCACACTCAAAGGGTAGTTTTGGAAAAAGGAGACATAGGGGGATAATCATTCATGTCAATATCACCATTTGGTGTCTAGAGAGGAAAAATCCAACACTTACCAAAGATAGTAATTTTCCCTTTCCAAATATAGTAAGTGTCAAGGAAACATAAATTTCAAGTACGCAGATTGGTCTAATTACTCAGTTGTGATCAATCATGAAGAGATGGTGATTTTTTGTGGTTTGGAACGATCATCTCATATTACAGACAAATACATCCATCATGGTCTCAATGATGTACTCATAACTTATGCAAGCATATATATCATTCCAAAGGCAAGTGGAAGATAACACTATCATAGAGAATCATCACAAGCATGGTTTGCAGGTCATCTTGAATTCACTTTGGTAAATTCTAAAACAATGTTTTTAAACACTTATTTGGTGGTCCAAGGGGTATGAGAATCATAGAGTTTTTGGTTATCACTAGATGGGGAAAATTATTCAAATTTATTCAAGGGAGTAATCTTCATCAGCGTGGAGGATCACAAGTTTTAGAAATCTTTGATCAAATTTCATGACTACATCAAGGCATTCAAGAAGTTCGTTGCAAGGAGTGATTTCCATTCATCCCTTCCATTATCCTCTATTTCCCTCTCTTATTTCTATCTCTATTCTAATTATTCATTGGGCCTCATCATTGTCATTTGTCTTATTCACTTAAGTGACTTATTTTAATATTGTAAAAGTATTTTCTCAAATTATAAGAGAAATACTTAATTGATGGAAAATTAAAAGTCACAAGTGGAATGTGAAACATGAAGAGTCATATGAGGGATGTGAATGGTCAAGTTTGAACTGTATAAATTGGTATGGTTTTTTCATTCCAAGGGATTCAGATTTTGAATTTTTACAAAAATTCTAGTCTAATAGCATTATGAATTGGGGTAGCTTGATTGAAGCTTTGTATTCATCACTACACAAGAAATAAAGCTACAATTTCTTCCACTTCTCCCCCTCTTGCATATGTTTCCTCTTTACCCATACAATGCAAAACTTTTCTAAAATACTAATTAAGGGAAAAAAAATGTTTTCTCAGATGTATGAATGTGTGCATCTTTGTATGCATGGTTTCCTTTCATATTTAGCGTTGAAGCATTGTTGTTTTCTTCCTACAAATATGTGAGATGGTAAGTTTTGGTTAAAGGTTGTAGGAATTTGACCTTTTTACCTACAACATTAATCCCTCTTTTCTTTTTTCCCACTCCCCTTTTCCCCCATTTCAAGAAAGTTTCATCTCTTGTGAGAAATTGCAAGCCTTGCCACATAATCAGTGGAGAGTTCAAGCAGAGGGATCTAGAATCCCAGAGAATTGGCAAGAAACCCACAAATTTTTTAAACCGAATTTTTTTCTCACCAACAGTTTTTGGCGACTTTTCTGGGGAGATATTTTCCTAAGTATTCCCAAAAAGGATCTCTAACCATAAAATAAAAAAAGGTATATATATTCAAAAAAACAAAGAAAAATCAGATTTCAAAGAAAAATCATTTTCTGAAGGTGACCTTCGTCAACAAACAAACCCGCTATGATGTTTTTTTCCGACACCATGAAGAAATTTCTAGATTATAGCGAAGTACTAATGAGATGAAAATAAATAATAAGAAGAATATCATGACTAAGAAAATAAGATATCATTGATCAACCATGGTTCCAGACCAGTATTTTGCAAAAAGCTAAATTTCAAGGACAGTAAAAAAGACTCCTACTACAAGCAATAATGTGCAATTAAGCAAAAAGGGAAGAAAACAAAACTTTTCTAGTGAAGAAGAAGGTAGGGATCTATCTTAAGAAAATATTCAAAGCAAATAAAAGATAAGGCACGAATCTCAAGGACATGCCAAAGGTAATACTATCTTACTTATGCACAATTGAATGAAAATATTGGGGCTCATGTCTTTCATCACCCTCCCTTTGGGATGATTTCCTTGTATATAGGAATGATAAAATGGGAATCTCAAAACTTGAGTATATGGAAAGAATCGTGAGAACTATGCAAGGAAATAAAAATCCACAAAATCTACCTCAAAATGCTGAAATATGTTGAAGCTTTGCAAGAGATGTATGAGCAACTGGAAGAAGCTCATAGAAAGGAAAAGGAAGAGAAAAATTTGTCTTATGGAGGAAGATCATGAGGATCATTTATACCATAGGGTTTTTCATCCCTGAAATTTTCTTAAAATGCTTGCTAAATAAAATCCTATCCTCGGAGCCTTCCAATGAAGATCGAATAACCATTCAAGAAGATGATGAAAGACATGGTACGATGCATAGATCTACTGAAGAAGACTTTTGCAACCTCATGCAACTCACTACAAAATTGAGAACATTTTCCTTCTTCCACCACTCTCTAGATGAATTCATTGCTTATGGTGATGAAGAAATGAATATTTTGAAAATAGGATATGTGGAAAGGATTTAAGATCCTAATAGAATGAAATTCTTACCCCGAGAGTCCGTTGATGAAATTTGGAGGTATGCTTTATCTCTACTAGAGAAGGTATGCTCATCTTGAAGTAATGCAAAAAAAGGAGGAAGAAGACAAGGTTGGCCCTATGGAGGAAGACCCTGATGGCTTGTCTGTACTAAGAGGTGTTCATTCCTAGAATATTCTTGTATGCTACTAAAGAAGATCTTATCATAGAACCTTCCGATGAAATCCAAAGAAACATGTCATGGAGGAAGAGGTAAAAGACATGAAGATAGAAATGCCATTCATTTAGCAATTCCCTCTAGCATCGAGACATAACCCATATGGGGAATAATATATTCGATAAATGAGGGACTCTTGTTGCATAATGGATGATTCAATTCTCTCTTAATACCCCACCAATGATGAAGAAAGAAAAGATGACTGGTCTGAAGCAAGTATGAATAATATCCTTTCAAATTTTGATCTTCCGATTCGTGATGGAATGAAGATATGTAAAGAATAGAAAAAAATCCACCTCGCATCCCAGATTCAAGATGATGAATTCAAAATGGTCATGGATGATTTTCCCTCCCATTATTCTTCTTCAAGTAATGTACATATGTTGCATAAAGAAATAAAGACAATTGAAGGATCCTACTCTACCCCTGATTCAATCATGGATGATCTGATGAAATAATCTCACTCTCTTTTCAAAGCACAGGAGAATGAATATTTTTAAAACAACCCCTTCTCACCCAAGGAGAATAACAATCATCACGGTGAGTATGAAGTATTTAATAGTCCATTTGAGCATGAGGATTCAATAATGGATGATCAGGATAATGTTGAAAGTTATTCCCATATTTCTACCTCAACATGGTCTCATCGAGAGGATGATATGGATTTTGAGCTTGAAGGAGTTCCATTCCCACAAAGCATGGACCTCTTCTGCTTGTCTGAAGGTGTCATGAATCAAGTGTTCCCCTATGCTTGCAAGAAAGAGAATCTTGGACAACAAAAAACATGAAAGGAGTGAACGAAGATGTGCCAAATGAATCATGGACATGGATGGATCAGATTTTCAATCATCTCTTGATGGAACAACATGAATATTTTTCCCATGAGAATTAAGATGAACCTATGGTGATCTTATAAGAACCATCTATGTCAAGACATCTAGAAGATTGTAGAAGATACCGAAGACCCTCAATAGCATTCTTGAACTCTTGACTTAGGCTATGGAGATACAAGATAGGTATGAGTCTATTTGTGCTCCTTATTTTGACATGCCAATGTTTGATGTCGGAACCATGGAGTAGTTGGTTGAATTTGATGATTTCCCCAATGCCTTGGAGTGGATGAGAGTGAATGTGAAAACAAGTCTTTCTCTTTCACACAATGCGACAGAGGTTTGTGAATGCAAAAATGAGGAAGGTTCTTGAATATCCTTCCAATATCCTCAATCTTGAAAATAACATTTTTTTCCATGGAAGAAGATAACAGAGAGAATAGTGAGCTGATTTTCATTGAAGAAAGTTGTTCAGAGAAAAGTGAAAAGTTGCAAGGTTCTTGGGAATCTATACAAAATCATCAACTTCTAGCCACTTTATGAATACTCCACCAATGCAGAATAAGAGTTCATATGGCCAAATACACTAGAGGGTAAGGAATGCCTCTATACAAAAATTCAAGGGTGGTAATTTTGAGACTGATATCAAGATGAGCTTCGAACAATTGGATATTGGTGACAATTTCCCTTAACAACAAAGTGGGAGTACACATGATTCTTTCCAATTGATCCAAAATCAGATTGCACTCACTTCCCAAGCTCCCATGGGTCTTGAACATGTTTTCATGTGAAGTCAAGATCTTAAGGATAATGAAGACATTTGGTCCAATGATGTGGCACACATTCTAAAAAACACTTTCTCAAAACAACAAAGTGGGATGTTCAGAGAAGTTCTCAAATGGGGGGGAAATCAATTTATCTCTCACTCTTTCCTGAGTACCAGTTGATGATGTAAGATATGATTTAAAGTGGAAATTCAAAAAGGATGAATATTTTCCCACTCTTGAAGACATGGAAGAACGATGTCCCATGATAGGTAGGACTTTTAAGTGAAAGCATCAATATAAAAGAGTTTTGAGAAAGTGATGAAGTATTCTGTGAGTGCAAGAACATTCTCACAGTGCAGTATCAATATGAAGATGGAATATTGGTTGGTATTCTTCTTCTCAAGCCATGTGAAGCCATCACAAGAGCATGGTTTGATCCAATAAAAGTCTTTGTGTCTCAAGCATCACAACTCATGTCCTTTATTCCATGATGGCATGTACTTTTCCCAACCCATTGTTGGGTATGTGTATATTCCTTTCCCACCTCTGTAAATATTCCCCCCCTTGTATATAATGTCCCTTTCTTGTTGTGTGTTGTTTTCCCTTCTGGCGTGTTTCCCTTCCATTGTTTGTTGTGTTGCATATGTGTGTGTGTGTGTTCAATAAGGGAAGTTGTGTAGCCTATCTTTCTAATGACTCCAAGAAGCCCAATGGATAAGGCAATGGTCCACAAAGAAAATTGAGATCCTAGGATTCTCATGTTATGTCCTTGATGTGATCGATCCATAACATGTCCCCAAGCTAGAGCCAATTTTTTTCTTAAGAATTTTCATGGGTAAAATCCACCCTAGAACATGACAACATTTACCCCAGTGTCAAATTTTTTGAAAACCATAACTTTCATGAACACCCTCAGGTCAGTTCATCCTCAACACTAGTATTATCCAATCATTCAAATGATTCCCATGTTTTTTTCCTTCCAATATTCCCCATAGGTGATTTAGGAAAGCAAATTCAGTCCCTCTAGGTGATTTTAGGATCTTGTGAAGAATGCCAAGTTTTGAGCAGTTTTGGGAAGGGCTACCACTAGCCTTCCTAAGGACTAATGCACCCTCCTAGAGTGGAAAAAAGGATAAAAATTCAACATGGAGATATATTCAAGTGCCAAAGAGCATCCACGAAAAATGTTTTGGGAGATATTTTGGAAAGATTCCAAAGGTTTTGGAGCTGATTCAACAAAAGTGGGTTTTTGGGCCTAGGGCAATGCACAACATTAAAAAATAACTTGAGCTTCAGGATAGAAATATGGATGTAATGAGTTAGGAGCTTAAAAATATATCAATAAAAAGGTAATTAAGATCACTACAAGGTGGTGGAGTCATATTTTTCACAATACCTAGGTGCAATATATTTACATCAAGTTTTTCTCATGCTCAGTCGCAAAGAGTAGAAAAAAAAAATACATATCTTTCAGGGCCCAAATGGATGCATTAAGAGCCAAAAATCCAACCATTGGATTAATAAGGTCATTTTCATTTAGAATCATATAAAAATTTCATCAAAACACTCCGACCAGGAACTCCAAATACAGCCTTCACAAAGCTCATTCTTTTTAGCGCGCAACTAGTGGTACTGAGAAATAAGGGGAAATTTTGAGGTGATGAAGTTAATAATTGAAGCTCCAAAATATCACCATGTCAATTCATTTTCTATTTTCCAATCAAATTCACATATAATTTCACCTCTGAAGTCATTCGGAAGCTCGAGTTATCATTGTCGCAAGTTGGCTCAAGGTAAAAGTTCGATGCTTAGCTAATTTTTAAAGTGGACACATGTCAAGACCAGGATCCTAGCGGGATTTCATGTCCCTTTTTTTCCTTTAAAAATTCTCCCAGCCCTTTTTTTCCCCTAAAGAAACCAATGTGACCCTCATGGATTGTCAGTTTAGCCCCCAGGAGCTAGTTGGAGCCTTTCCTCTCACTGCACGGATGATCGCCAAGTGTCGAAACCTGGCACGATGTTGAAATTGATGTCCCTTTCATCCCTTTAGCAAAGGGTCATAGGGGGAAAAAAATTAATCCCAGCCCCACTTAGCCCCTTGATTCCTCATACGCCTAAAACTCAGCTCCCAGGTGCTTCTCTCAAGCCCCCTCTCCAAATGCACACCTAGTCAAAATCTGCCAAGTGTCACAACCAGGTGCGATGTGGAATTTTACATCCCTTTAGAAAAGGGACATAGGGGGAAAAAAATGTGTCCAGCCCCTTATGCTTGCATTCTTGGATGAACAAAATCCAGACCTAGTCATTTTTTCCATGTCCTATTCATACCCCCCACATCTCCGTACCGTGCCGAAACTTTGGAAAAGTTTTCTCAGACATCCCAACCTCCATTGTTGCACTCAACCAAACTCCAAAAAATTCTTCTCACATTGAAAATATAGATATCATCAGAAGAGAAATAGAAAGAAACAATGAAGAATGAAGAGAAAATGAAGATTTTTCTCATATAGATAACTACGAAGTCTCCCAATCGAAAAATCTTCATATCTTGCAAAATATAAGTCGGATTGAGATGAATTTTTTGTATATTACCTCCTCATTTTTAAAAGGCGTCATCATGATGCAAAAAATTGGGAGATCTGAATGATGCCCTAATTTTTTTTTTTCATAAAAAAACCCCATTTTCGTGCCCTAACTCACATTTGTTGGATTTCCCATCAATTCGGGAATGGAATCAAGCTAAGACACTTGCACACAATGCAATCCAAATAGAAAAACCTATTCGGTGATGGAGTTATTTTCATCATAATCAGAAATGAAAAACTAGGCTTTTAAATTTCAAAGCTCCATTAATGGCTGCTCATGGTAGCTCCGTATGCTCCGAAGTCACTACCAGAGTGAAAATTTCATTTTTTTTATTTTCCAAGCATTCTGGTGGGTGAAATCAAGTGAAATTTAGGAGGATAAGATCATAACGAAGATGATGCCAAATCTAAAAATATGTGTTCCATTGTGAACTAAGCACCAGAGACCCACTTTCCAAAAATAGTAAGCTTTCCTACACAAGTTTTTTATTTTTGGAAAAGTCGTCATCAGAAGTAGTGGCGGTGACAAAGATAGTGTGCACCGAAGATGATTATGGGGTCAGAAATGATTATTCAGATTAGAAAATAATGAAAATGACCACTTACTAAAAATATTAAGTTCCCTTATATGGGTACCTAGTAAAAATCGTCATGTCATTCTGAGAAGTGGTCGAGGTGAAGGCAACATACAAAGGAGCAAATAAAGAAGCTAACCTCATCAAGATGATCTAGAAGAGGTAGAAAATCACCATCTTACTAAATCTAGTAAGTCTCCATATATGGGAACTTGCTAAAAATATTAAGTTACATTCAAGGGGAAAGTATGGAAAAATGAGAGGGAGGGGGATAATCATTTCAGGGTCAATATCACCATTTAAGGTCCAAAGAGGAAAAACTCCAACACTTACCATAGATATAGTAAGTTTTCCCTTTCCAAATATAATAAGTGTCAAGGAAACATGGATTTAAAGTGTTCACAGGTTGGTCTAGTTTCTCAGGTGTGATCAATCATGCTGAGATGTCATTTTTTTTTCGTGGTTTAGAATAATTGTCTCATATTACAAAAAAAGACATCCATCATAGTCTCAAGGATTTACTCATCACTTATGAAAGAATATGTATCATACCAGAGGTAAGTGGAACATAATAGTGTCACAGTAAGAATCATTGCAAGCATGGTCTATGCGGGTCATCTTGAATTCACTTCGGGAAAGGCTAAAACAATTTTTTTTAAAACACTTATCCAATGCTTCAAGGGGGTCTGTGCATCATAGAGTTTGATGGTCATCACTGGATGGGGAACATTATTTAAAAATTATTCAAGGGATGAATCTTCATCCATGTAGAGGATCAACAGTGTTATAAACTCTTCTCTCAAATTTCATGAATGCATCAAGGCATTCAAGCAGTTTGTTGGGAGGAGTGATTTCCCTTCATCCCTTTCATCCTCATCTCTTTTCTCTCTCTTATTTCTCTCTCTATTCTAATTCTTTGTTGGGGCTCATCATTTTTCCTCATCATTTTCTTTTGTCTTATTCACTTAAGTGATTTGTTTTAATATTGTAAAATTATTTTCTCAAATTATAAGAGAAATAATTAACATTGATGGAAAATAAAAAGTCACAAGTGGAATATGAAACACAAAGAGTCATTTGAGGGAGGTGAAGGGTCAAGTTCAAAGTGTATAAACTGGGATGGCTTCTCCATTCAAAGGGATTCGGATTTTTAATTTTTGTAGAAAATTCTACTCTAGTAGCATTGTGAATTAGGGTAGGTTGATTGAAGCTTTGTATTCATCACTACACAGGAAAAAAACTACAATTTCTTCCACTTCTCCCCCTCTTGCATATGTTTCCTCTTTTCCAATACTATGCACAACTTTTTTGAAATACTAACTAAGGAAAAATTTTCTGTTTTCTCATATCTATGAATGTGTGCATCTTTGGATGCATGGTTTCCTCTCATCTTTAGTGTTAAAGAATTTTTGTTTTCTTCCTACAAATATGTGTGATGGTAACTTCTAGTTAACAGTTGTAGGACTCTAACCTTCTACCTATAACGTTAATCCTTCTTTTCTTAGCTTCCCACTCCTCTTTCCCCCCCTTTTAAGCAATTTTTTGAAACGGAATGATAGAGAAGATTGTTCCAAGCCATGATCTCAGATGATAATAACACACCACATTAGATTTGTAAAACATAAGAGCTAAAATACCATATATAAAAATCCATCATAATCCATAATGCTCAATACATTACAATACAATGACTTGAATTATTCAATAAGAAATATGTACATATATGAGGAGGAAAGTGCAACTACTACCTAAATCAGTGGTGAAGAACTCCCACTAACTGATATTGGTATTTAATTTAACTCCAGAAGACTAGTAATCTAACTCCAAATAACTAAGAAGCTAACTCAACACAACTAGTAATCTAACTCCACACAACTAGTACACCTAAGCAAGCTAACCCAAAAAAAGTAGGGATAACATGAGTGTAAGAATTATCCTAATAAATAAATAAAAGGATAAATAATAACCTACACTAACGACCCTCCCAAAAGCATAGCTTAGGTGGGTGAAAAAGAAGGTGGGTCCCGATAACAAGGCCTGATGAGGTACCCACGTAAAATAAATGTGCAAATTAGACACCATGCAAGGTACCCAAAAACTAGTAATAACAAAGTAGATAGAGAAAAATCCTGCTATGCAAGATATCATAAGAAGCTTGGCTCCAAAAACATCGTACAATATTGAAGATTTTTTAGTACACAATGTGGTCTGAATCCACTGCTTGATCATAGAAATCAAAAACAACTGACACTGAGCTTCACCAAAATAGCTCCATACAAGGAGATTGTCAATGGAGTGATGTTGAAAGTGCAAAAAAAACACCAAACATAATTTGATCAACTGCTACAAATAGGTGGGCCATGATCCAAAAACTAACCAAGGAAAAAAGGCAATGACACAAGATTCAAATAAATAGGAGTGCCATGATCCAAGAAAAACCAACGTAACAAGGAAATGCCACAAAATCCAAAGAAGCAAGATCAACTGCTACAAATAGGTGTGTCACAATCCAATGACAATAACCAAGACAACAATGTAAGGACATGAAACCCGAAGAAGCAATATCAACATGAAAAGGAAAGGACACGAAACCCAAAGAATCAATATCAACACCACACCCTCTCATATTGTTGAATGGGTAGAGTGACACCATCGATCTGTATGAGTTTCCCATAATCAACTACTCAAACACTGACAAACTAACACTGGGCTTCACCAAAATAGCTCCCCCACAAGAGAGACTGTGAACATGCCAAAAAAAGTGTCAAAAATACAGATCCAAAATATCTCAACAAACAATTGAGATATAAATGTATACACCCATAGATACAAGAATGCAACACCCATAAGTTTAGGACCTTGGTCAGGCTCAACCGAAAGTGTGTCCACAAGTGATTACAACACCACTGCCAAATTTGACACTTTATAATTGAGTGCATATAAACATTACAATGAGTAAAAATAACATTTTGCATTTAAAATATGTGTATAAAAATTTCACCAATGACGTAGATCTAAAATAAATACACAATTTCACAAAAAATGATCACCTTAATCTGAGCTACAAATCAAAAGTTATGAGCTCTAGAAGGTTTTAATATTAAATATAATATTTTAATGCTGATCTGTTTTTTTAAAAAAGGTAACTCGTGACACCCAAATGTCCAAATGGTAAAAAAATGCATCCACATGATACAAGCTTGCAACTAAAGGATAGAAAGCATGTGCCCAAAACCTAAAATTTCTAGAGGGTAAATCATTACATCTAGAGGGTACATGTCTATATCCAATGGATAAAAGACTACACCTAGAGGGTACATATTTGTGTCCAATGGATAAAAGAATGCATCCAAAATAGAAATATCCAAAGAGTAAAAGAATGAATCTAAAAGGTACAAGATTATATCCAATGGATAAAAGAATGCACCTAGAGGGTACAAATCTACGTCCAGTGGATAAAAGACTATCCAAAATAGAAATATCCAGAGGGTAAAAGAATGCATTTGAAAGATACACACTTATATCCAATGGATAAAAGAATGCACTCAGAGGGTATAGATCTGCATCCAGATTTGACTGTCTCAAAACATGGTCAAGTTTACAGTCAATTCTAGGGTTTTGAAACTTTCCAAATCCAATGACACACTCCATTTTGCATAAAAATGCATGTTACAGAAAAGTGCTAACAATTCCAAATACATGAAAATAATAAACCCTTGTTTACAAAGAAAAACTTACAGATGGATGTCTACATCATCGATCGCTCTGATACTATGAAAGGAACAATAAGAAGATTGTTCCAAGCCATGGTCTTAGATGATAATAGCACACCACATTAGATTTGCAAAATAGAAGAGCTAAAATACCATATATGGAAATCCATCATAATCCATAGTGCTCAATACATTACAATACAATGACTTGAATTACTCAATAAGAAAGATGTACATATAGGAGGAGGGAAGTGCAACTACTATCTAAATCAGTGGTGAAGAACTCCCACTAACTTATACTGGTAGTTAAGTTAACTCCAGAAGACTAGTAAGCTAACTCCACATAACTGAGAAGCCCAACTCAACACAACTAATAAACTAACTCCACACAACTAGTACACCTAAACAAGCTAACCCAAAAAGTGTAAGGCTAACACAAGTGTAAGAATTATCTTAATAAATAAATACAAGGATAAATAATCACCTACACTAATAATAAAAGTGTAGAAGTCAAAGAAAAAGGCTAAGGAGACTTAGCTACAGGAGACTTATTAATCACTAGTTTTCTCACTTAGGAATCATGTAAATGCTAGCATGCTTTTAGGACCTAGAAATTTACCCAAGTGTATGATTTTATGTCTACACCATTTATGTTTAATTAATTTTTTATTGTATAAACACATCAAAATTCTATAAAAAGACACCTCACAGATTTGGTATCAAATCCTATGATCTTAAAAGATATGTGTGAAAATTGAAGGGCCCATGTTACTTGAATACAAAAAACAACCATTGTGTCCACCTTGTCAAATTATATCTCTCATTAAATGTCTTTATATGTATGTATATATGTATGTGTGTGTGTGTATGTATGTGTTTTTATGTATGTATATAGTGTAATTCAAACCTATAATTTCATAAAATAAATGAGATAGATGCTTTCTATTCTTTGGTATATCCATGGTGTGCTCACATTTATGATATTGAAACCTACAGGGGTCTTGTTATGGTTCCACATTAATCAAATAATATCTTACAAAATCTTAAAATATCTGTGAACAAAATCTTCATTGCTCTTCTCAATCTTTAAGTGATAGATTCTCAAGGATCTCGACAAGTGGAAAAATATTTGTTTATTGATGTAGTAGGACATTTCCCCTTGAAATTTTCAAGTTGGCAATCTATGGCATTCTGTGAGATCTGCCACATACCAACACGTCTTTAGTTACTATATTATCATGTTAACGTGTTCCTAGAAGTCATATAAAGAATTTACGCGCCACTTTTTATGAGCCCTAGAGCACATGATTGGTACATAACGCTAAAACATCATTTGTCAGTTTGCCAGCAAGTGATTAGGCCACATTTCTTAAATCACCGTGTAAATTTATACATGTGTTATGTGGTCTCCACTCGAAAATTAATTTTGTATTTTATTACTCGTGACCTTGACCTTATATTCAAAACGTTTAACCATAATCCTATGAACCATGAGACCCCATAAACCTCGATAACCCATGAAATCTCAAGACCTCGTGAACCCTGAGCATCTGAGATTCTACTTTTGTCTCAATCTTAGGTAATATTCTTCACTCGAGTCACCCGAAACCACAAGTCTTTGAGTGTCCAAATTACTGAGAGAATGGAACTATGCCATTTTCCCTCTCTTTTGTGATGACATTTTTCATCGTTTTGTATTTTTCTCCATCCAGAATCAATAGCCTATCTTGAGTAAATATGTGATTGGCATGTTAACATGAAGCATGTTATTGGTCCAAAACTTTACAAACCATCATTCGACACGTATTTATCTCGTGATTTCCTTCTTTTCCCTTATTGAACATGGAATTGTATTTTCCCATATCCCTAATTCTCGTAACTGCGTAGGTAATCAGAGTACATGATTGGGTTGAAGATTGTGAGCACATTATTGGGCCACATGTCTACACCATCTTCAAATTTCTCCCGGCTTGCATTAAAAATACATATATTTGTCTTTGTGATTCTTATTTTGGATCTTCACAATGGTATATATGTGTTTTTCAATATAAAATGTGAATGCTCATATAATCTCATCAACGTGGGATAAAAAATATGTATGTGTTATGGGTTATATTCACTATAAGACTTCCTTCACTCTCGCTTGTATATGTATGTGCGTTGTCGAAAGTGACTGATCTAAAACTGATAATGATTGGATTTCATGATAATCAAATTTTACCCTTAAAGAATTTTCTAGTTTGGATACTAATCTATAAATAAGAAATCTCTTAGCTCATGAGAATAAGGAGATAAATTTTTTATTAGCGGTGGAAGAAAGTATTTCACTAAGGTGAATCTTAAATGTTTCTTTTCATATAATATTTTTTATGTCTACAAGTGGACCAACATCAACCTTTTCCACCAACATGGATTTGGAAGAACATGGTGACTCAATAAGATATGAGGACTATGAACAAAAAAATCAACAATTGCATGGGGAAGTTCAAAATCTAATCCTCTAATTAGAATAAATTAAAAGAAAATTCAAAAATAAAATATAAAACTAAATGGGAAAAAATTAGATATTCACAAATGAACACTGAGAGGGAGAAAATATAGAAAATAAAAACATAAATTGATGAAAACACAACTACTTCAAAATATTCCCCTAGTGACCCCAACACTAAATATGAATCCCTCCAACACATACGAGGATATAAATAAGAAAGAAGCTGATAAATTTGTAAGAAAAATTAAATTCCCTAAATACTTAAATTAAGTAGGTACTGGAGAGAAAGTAGAACAATGGTTATCAATTTTAGAATGCTATTTTGAATTACAAGGAACCAGTAGTTACAAAACATATCGCTTAGCTAGTTTTCAACTAAGAACCACGACATTAAACTAGTTGCATGATACTATCAGTAGACAAGTTAAATAACCAAAAACTTAAGTGGGATAAATTCAAAGAATTACTTGAGAATAAATATCTCTCTGATTCTTTTATCCAAGAACAATGAAATGACATTTTGAAATAACATAAATGTGACATACTGTCAATGAGTATAAACGAGATTGAATTTTTAAATCATTTTGCACCATTTGTAAATGGGAGATATAGGATAGTAAAATTTGTGAATGGGTTAAGAGTCAAATACAATGCCAATATTTGGTGTGGAATACAAAATTTAGTTGATGAAGTTGCACATATGGCCGAAAAATTTGGAAAACACGGGAAATTCCATGATAAGAGAAAAGAGGATTGAAATTAGCTACATCGTTCTCTAAATCAAAGAGATTACATAAATCAATTTGATCATAACACTAAATATTGTTGATCAAACAATCTTTCAACACGCAAATTTCAAATTAAAAATAAATTCCAACACAAAACAACAATTTTGCAACCACATGAAAAACATCAAACAAAAGTCAGGCTTCACCATGCAAGCCAAAGAAGCAAGAACTATGGGGGAAGCTTCTTATGTCTGCCAATGGGAATTAGGTATCCACCTATAACAAACCACCAATATCAAAAATCTCCCATATATCCTTATGCCTCCCACAATCCCACCTTATGTCACCCACAAATTTCCTTATGTCCCCCACAAAGTAAGAAATAAAAGCCATTTCTTTTCCATGGTAGATCCCAATCCCAAACTCTCTCCACAATAAATTTGATGTCATAGGCATTATTTTATGCCCCCCCTCAATGATTCCCCATAGCCTTTTCCTACACCATTCCTAGTCAGTCTACCCAACCAGCCAATAAACACACACAACATTCATCATTCACACAAACAAAAAAAGAAATAAAAACATATATGAATAGCTAAGCTCCTACCTCTCCATGGTAGATTTTGTTCTAATACAACAAGCTTTCAATGTCAAAAATACAGTCCCAAAATCAGCAATGCCCAAGTATGAATCATTCTCCAATCTCCTCCAAAATAGCCAAGGAAAATTTGCCCCAAGGAAGAATTCCAAAAGTTCAAACCAAAACAAGCCAAGAAAATTCGAATTTAAGGAAGAGGGAAGAGAAGAGGATGAGGTGGATCCATGTAGGATGCCAAATCACACATCCTCAACTCCAACACCAAAGTCAAACTCATTCCCCTAAGAATAATAAATAGGTGGGTGAAAATATGAGAAATTACTTACACACTCTAACCAAGCCCACACCCCATAAGGACTTAAAATTCAAAACATGAAGAAAGTGCAATTAAAACATTCAACTTGACTTATAAAAATGTATTAAAAAGGTCTAAAATCAACCCTCCAACCATAGGTATGGGTGGTAAACAAAATTAAGAGGTATGGGACAAGTTTTACTTGTCCCATAAGCCTCCAAAATATGCCTCCAAGGACAAATTCGAATTTCCAAGGAGGTGGAGTGTTTCATACTCCAAAATTTGACTTACACAAATCTTACACATACTTACACATCACTTAATACATTTAATACAAGAGCCAACAACTTCTATAATTACTTTCTTATATCCCAAATTTGATTGATTGATTTATTTTAACAATATGATTACTCACATTAATTCTCCACAATTAAAAGAATAATGAAAGGGGTAAATGCATCACAAAATAAACACATGCAAACAATAATAAAAAGGAACCACGTTAATAAAATACACAAATCCCCTTGGTCGCATTCAAATGTAATCCCCCCTTGGGAATCTCTAACAAAAAACAACACACACACACAAAAAACATGTTGCCATGTTGACCTTGTTGAATTCATCTAGAATTCCAATGTGGTTGGTCTCCAATCCCCCGATGTTTGTTGTGATATTTTAATCTGCAAAACAAAAATACCTCCTTCAGCCTCGTGGCCATATCAGAACATCCAACATGATATAAATATAATCACAAAATCATTTATACATATGAATCATGACAACATCAAGGCAATCAACAATTTCACTTACAATTTATATTAATAACTATATCATCATCATATAATGTCCATTTTCTAGGTCTACTCACAATATCCAAAAATCACATGTCTGACCAACATTCATAATATATCCATGTCAAATAGTATATCATCCTCCACATATGAAGTGTCTCTAATAATCATCATGCATCATAACTAAATCAAGATCAACAATAATCCATGGTCCAACATCTAACATCATACTAAATCAAAACTAATAATGTCCATAATGTAATCAACTGTGTCATGGTCAGTATTAAAAGGTTTCAAGGGAAGTGGGCACTACATCCCTCTCCCCTTAGACTCGGATTCCTCCTGGAATTCAATGGACCAAATGTGGAAACTGAACTCGTAATAAGGTAGCATCCTCCATTGTAGGTGCAGTCTCATCATATCTGTCCCATTGCACCTGAACCTGATCAACCTCTCTTCCTCGAAGGCCTAGGGTCCTACAATCTAGGATGCAAATGGGCTCCACCATCACCTGCCCCTGATCTTACACCTGCAATGATGTTCAATCTAACACATGAAAAGGATTTGTAACATATCTCCTAAGAATTGAAACATGAAACACATCATGTATGCAAGATAAGCTATGTGGCAATGCTGGACAATAGGCCAAAGGGCTTATACACTCCAAGATCTAAAAAGGACCAACGAATCTAGGAGCTAACTTAGAACCTTTTCCATAACAGATAGGGATCTTATGTGGCATGACACGAAGGAACACCTTCATGCCCACATCAAAACTATAGTCTATCCTATGCTGATCCATATACTTCTTCTATCTATCATGTGCCTGATGCAGTCTCTGTCTGATCAATACCACATGCTGCTCCATGTCCTACAACAAAGCTAGTCCAAGAGAAACCCTGTCCTCTAGCCTGTCCCAGCTAAGAGGTGTCATGCACTCTCTAACATATAAATCCTGAAAAGGAGCCATGCCTTTAGAACTCTTAAAACTATTATTGTAGGCAAACTCCACTAAGTACATGTACTCCTCCCAACTAGATTGCTGATCCATCACATACATTCTGAGCATGTCCTCTAAAATCTGATTCACCCACTTAGTCTTTTCATTTGTCTCAGGGTGATATGTTTTACTGAATTTGATTCTCATCCCGATGGCATACTGCATGGTAGTCCAAAAATGGGAAGTATACAAAGGATCATGATCACTAATGATCTTCTACGGAATTCCATGCAACCTAAAAATCTCATCCAAATATACCTGTGCCACTGCTTTAGCTATATAAGTGGTCTTCACTAGAGAAAAGTGAGCCACATTTTTCAATTTATCAACCATGACCATGATGGTGTCATGGTGATAACTCGACATCGGTAGCCCAACAATGAAATCCATGGAAATGGTGTCCCACTTCCATTCTGGTATAATATGAGGAAAGAGAAGGTCAGCTAGATGCTGATGCTCGACCTTAAATCTCTAGAATTCTAAACATCGTGACAGGAAATGGGCCACGTCTCTGTGAATTCCTCTCCAATGATACAACTGTCTCAAGGTGGCATGCATCTTCTTCACCCTAGGATGGGCTGAATAGTGTGCATGATGTGCCTCTACCAAGATGTCCTGCCTTAAGCCTCCATCTCTGGGAACATAAATCCAGCCTCTGTGCCTGAGAAGACCATTTTCCACTAAATAAAAACCATCAAAATTCCCCTCGAGGGGTCTCTGGGACTCGATCTCCACTCGAACTGTAATGTAGAAGCTATCAAGAGGAAGCTACTAAAGAATCATACTCCACAAATCTATGCTCATTGAGGTGGCCATAGTCACATGTCTCCATCTGCTAAGAGCATCTGCCACCACATTATCCTTCCCCTTCACATGCTCTATCTCCATATCATACTCACAAAGCAACTCCATCCAACACTACTGACAAGTGTTGAGTTTGGGCTCTGTGAAGAGATGGCGAAGACTCAGGTGATCTGTCCTAAGTGTGAATCTCTGACCAAGAAGAAAGTGTCTCAATCGAACCAAGGTATGCACAACTAATGCAAGATCAAGATCATGAGTCAGATAATTAAGCTTGTAATATTTGATTTTGCGAGACTCAAAAGCCACTACTATGCCCTCCTACATCAACACACCTCCAAGCCCTGCTAAGGAAGCATCTGTGCAAATGAAAAACTCACCCTGAGGATCTGACACTATAAGAATAGGTGCTTTAGTGAGACATTCATTCATTGTACTGAAGGCCTGCTTGCATTTATATGACCAAACAAAGTTTTTCCCTTTCCTCTGAAGGGAACTGATAGGGTGTGCAATCTGAGAGAAGTCCTGAACAAATCTCATGTAGTAACCTGCTAATCCCATGAAGCTGCACACCTCAATCACCATAGTGGGTGCTGGCCAATCCATAATGGCTCTAATCTTGGAAGGATTGAAGGTGATACCTTCCCCAGAAATGATGTGACCCAAATACTACACCTCCGTCTGAAAGAATGCACACTTATCCAAGTTCCTGTAAAGCTACTGCTCTTGAAGACACTGAAGAACCTGGTAAAGGTGCCCCTCATGCTCCTCACACATATGTGAGTAAATCCAAATCTCATCAAGGAAGATGAGCACGAAGCAATATATGAAGGTCCTGAATACCCCACTCATCAAACTCATAAACACTGCGGGGGTATTAGTAAAACCAAAAGGCACCACTGTGAACTCATAGTGGCCATATCTCATACGAAAATAAGTCTTATGAATGTCCACCTCTGAAATCCTCAGCTGATGGTAGCCTGAATTAAGATCAATCTTAGAGAAAAATGTGGCTCCCTTCATCTGATCAAACAAGTCATCAATGCGAGGAAGGGGATAACGATTGTTAATCGTTACTTTGTTTAGCTAGCGGTAATCAATACAAAACCTCAAGGATCCATCCTTCTTCTTCAAAAGATCACCAATGCACCCCAAGGGGATATACTAGGATGGATAAGGCCTTTCTCCAAAAGGCCCTCAAGTTGGAACTATAGCTCACAGAGCTCTAGGGTGGTCATCCAATAAGGTGCTCGTGAGATAGGCTTTGCTCCTAGAACTAGATCTATATGAAAATCAATCTCACGTGGGGGTGGTAACCCTGGTAGATCCCCTTGAAAGACATTTGCAAACTCTCTTAAAATGGGGTGATCATCGAGTGATGGTCCACTAGACACATCCTCTGATCTGTCACTAACTGTAACAACATACATCTGACAACCCCATTGTACACACCCCTTAAGTTGTATAGCAGAGATGGTGAGAATAGAAACGGGTCTCCTAACCCCTGAAATCACTGACTCAACTCCCAAATCATCTATACAAGATATTGTCTTGTGGTAATGTTATCCCCGTTTTGAGTTCACGACAAAACGATCGGATAACCCCTACGAAATTTTCGAAGTTGATTTTGTTTTGTGGCCTCTTTTTAAGAAAATCGGGTTTTCAGGTTTTACCAACAGCTCAACATGAGTTTTAACATGCTTTATGTCGACTGTCTTCCGAAACCTGAAACCCGCCTTGTATTGTGTAAATCGGGTTTTCGGACCCCCGGCGCATCGGAACATCCATAATCCAAAAACATGTTTTATTCATCATGTTTTCCGATTCCCAAAGTCCGCTTAATCCTTTGTATCGGGTTTTCGGGGCTATATTGCATCTAAGCACCTCATGTTTTATGCATCATGTTTTCCAAAACCCGAAACCCGAATTGCACTAAGTCCCCTCGTGTCGGGTTTTCGGACCTCCTAAACATGCTAACATGGCATTCATGCCGAGTGGTCGGTGAGTTGGCACGTGCTGTGCTGAAGTGTATTAATTACCAATTTTCTTATAAATACGCGGATTTCCACGTCATTCTTACCATTCGTATTTTTAATTCGTGGAATTTTTGTGCGTGCTCTTTCATTTTCAAACCCGAAAACTCACCTTGCTCGATTGGATCGTCTGTTTTCGATCTTACATTTCTCGAATTGGAGGTATTTTTCTTTCCCTTCTTTATTCTTGGTTTTTATGGATCGATTGAGCGTATTTTATTCCCAATTTCTTGCCGGGTGTTGAAGGTTTTCTTTCCTTCTTCTTTCTGTGTTACTTTGGAAAGGGTTTTAGGTTTTCTGGGTTTATCTCTTCTGAACTATCACTTGGTTCTGTTCTCTTGAAATTCTAATTATATGCATGATGCATGAATAACAAAAGGAGATTGTGTATTTGGAATTCAAAGAAAAACCCTATTTTTGCTTCTTGGGTTTTGAAGATTATTTTGCAGAGCCAGAAACCCGAAGTGTATTGACGGATTGGCGCGTTGGGGTTTTGCCAAAGTTCCGATCTCCACAGTGCGCGTCGAGGTTTTGCCAAAGTTCCGATCTCCACAGTGAGCGTCGGGGTTTCTCAAAGTTCCGACGTCAAAAGCAAGTGCCGGGTATCTCCGAGTTCCCGTCATCAAACACAAGTGTCGGGTATTGCCAAAGTTCCGACATATCAAACTTGTCGGGTTCTCAGGGTTTTCCGACATCCTCCTCGGCGTGTCGGATTCTTCTATTCTTCCGGCATTTTCAGTCGATCGGGATTTTCAGTGTGGATAACATCTCCTGAGTTTCAAGCCTTTCTCCCTCCAACATTCTACATGTCGGACCCTGGTCCATCTCAGGAGAAGGCTGAGAAGTCTAGCAGGATGAAGTACAAATTCAAGAAGCCAGAATCTCCATCATATATTGATTGCAATCATGATATCAGGGACACTGAACTTGGAAATATAGATATGGATGACTTCTGGAATAGGGTGAAGAGTTCTTCTCAAACCCCATGGATGACAGCTTTAGCTAAAAGTGGCTTGCCCCTTGCAGTAGGTTTTCCCATGTCCGCCCAATGTCCAGAATTTGTTTTGGCTTGTGCGTCTAGTTATGACTCGGCTTCTCGTTCCGTGAAGAGCCAGGCTGGTGAGGTAGTGATCAGGCTAGATGGAGCGTATTTTTATGATATTCTAAAACTACCTAATTTCGAAGAGTATGGGGACCTGAACATCAAGTCGGCTTAGAAGGCCTGGGATAGTAATCAGGAAGGCTGCATTAAGGATGTCAACAAAAAGTTCCTGATTAAGGCTAAACCAGCAGTATCTAGATTTCCAAGGACTATCCCCAGATGTGATTTCATACAAGAAATCAATGATATTATCACCCTGCTGAGCCAGGTTTTTGGCTTGCCTGAATCAAATGTATTTCAAGGATGGATGTATCAGTTTATGGTCACCATCAAGAAGAATCAGCAAGGTATTGATTGGGGGACCCTTATCAGCAATGAAATTGATTCTCATATGACTACGGTTTTATCAACTGGAAAGTTTTATATGTTTTCATATGTGGCTTACGCAGCAGTCGGGATGAGGAACTATCCCGGGCTAGATACTAAGGGAAGCAGAACGCCAAACCCAGTTTATAAATATTTCCCTCAAATAACAAAGAAGGGGTCCAAAGAACATTTAGATGGGTAAATGATGCCTTCTTCTACGAGAATATCTGCCGGCTGAACCCAGGGCTAAGAAAGACAAGAGTCTCAGACGAGGATTGGACTGAAGTATCCAAATGGGGGTGTATCTTCTTGCAATTCAAGAAGTTTACATATCTTCGAACAGTCATGTACTCGGGAGAGCCTTTCCGTCTGCCTCGCTATCCAGGAGATAGATTGATATTGATAGAGTTGGTCAGACAACTGTTGGATTTTCACAAATTCCAACAAAGAAAGCATAAGGCAGCTGTATCCTTCCCAATTTCTATCGGGAGATATACTTGCTCGACAGTAGCAAAGGCCAAAAATGTTGAATGCGAACTTCAGGAAAAATTGAAAAAGCATATGAAGTCTCGGGATGGTTTTGACATCCGAGGAGTGCTTAGAGCCTACGGAGCCCAACATCTGCATAGGCCTGACATTGAGGATATATGGGTTGATCTGCATAACGAAGTTGCGGTTCGCAGAAAAGATAATAGTAGGTTGACTATTAATGAGATTCAGACGCTGGAGCTTTCTGATTTGCCAGATGGCACGACTGACAATGAAAGTGTGTTGGATCTTTCTTATGATGGACTAAAGGAGGATCAATATGTTTTCCCACCTATTGATTGGTCAGCCAGCGAAAAAGCCTCTATTACAGATAGGTCGGCTCTCATTCTTGCTCGCACCAAAAAATGGCTCTCCTCTTGGGGGATGAATTTTAAAGATGACAAGTTTCCAAAGTTGGCTGCTTCGGAGGTGGGGCCCTCCAAAAAGAAAAAGGACAAAGAATCTTCTGAGGGGCCTATAAAAATCAGGATTCCCAAGAAGAGGAAAGAAAGACAAATCTCTTCAATTATTTCTTCAGCTGAAACGGTGGTTGTGCCAGAATCACCAACACCACCAGAAATAGGAGAAATTAATTTGGAAGAAGGAGGAAGCCAGCTTCTGTCTTCACCATTTGCTGATTGCTCAACTGGAGAGACCTTATCTGTTGCATTCAAGGCTTTGGAGTCTGAATCTGCACCTTCTCCCTCACAGCCACTTCTACCTCCTCATTCTCCATCCATTTCTGCATCCATGGCCAGTATTTTCTCTGGACTCTCACCCCTCTCTGCTGGAACCCAAGTGATCACCAGTACGCCCCAACCTGTACCTCTCGTTGTTGCGTCTACTACCACGTTGGCTACTGTTCCCCCTCCAATAGTAGGATCTTCTCCTCTTGAGAGTAGAATACCAGTTACTACAACATTGGCAATTTTCTCTGATACGCCACAATGGCTACTCAAGCAAACTCCGAGGAAGAGGAAAGTGATTGTACCCCTGCCAGCCTTTGATTTCACCTCACTCAAGGCTTCTACTGCGAAATCAGCCAAGAAACCCAAAACAGTTTCAAAGGTTTTGGTAGATGCTTCAGGAGATAAGTTCGCAGAGATTGCCACTCCCTCGGCTGAAAAAACTAGAGAGGATATAACCGCTTTTGATTATCAGATAACCAAGGTGGCTCTAGGGAAAGTGACATCAGAAGGAGCGCAACAAGATGCACTGGCTTCCATAGACGTGTTGTGCCAAAAGTTGAAAGAAACAAAGGACAGCAGAAATGAGCTTAAGGAAAAAGTGGAGCAGTTGACAGAGATTTTGATTAAACTCTCAAAACCCCTTGAATCCATACCACCTTCTTCTATTTCTGCCCGGTTCGATTTCTCATCGGTGCCTGCGATTGAGAAGATTGCTAAAAAAGGAAGGGTGGTTGATGAATGGATCCAAAAGTTGCTCCAACAGGGGAAGGAAGTAATTCAAGATGTGGTGAAGGTTCATGAGTCTTTGGGGGAGATTCATAAAGAAGGAGAGAAGATGGATGAGGAATTCACTGAAGAAATTGGACAGCTTGATTTGACTTGTGAAGCTCTCCAAGTGCTAAAGCAATTACCAGCACACCTCTTGGTGGAAGAAGGTATTCTCCCACATACAGATAAACATTTCCAGCTGACCAAGGTAATCAGGTTCAGAGTAAGGATTCTCAATGAAGCCTGCAGCAAGTTGAGAGAATCAAGGGATAAATTGATTGATGGGAAAAGTGATTTGGAAGAAGAGTTGCTGAAGATTTGTCCAAAGGTTTCAGTTGGGGAACTCAAGTACCCTATCAGCAGATGATCTTTTCAAACAAGTCCAAGAATCTATTCAGCATGAACCTGTACACGGATTTGACCTTGAAGTCATTGGTCAGTTTGTAAGGATTGAACATACGTTGGAGGCCTTAAGAAAGCTCAGCAAAAGATTGAAAAAGCTTCCCGGCAGTGCCTAGTGATATTCATGAGACCTGCGAAATGTGGAATGATCATTCCACCGCACCTGATGAGAATTGAAATGCAAGGCATTATTCAGAAGTTCCAGGAATTTCAGAACAAACAGTCTCAGCTGGAGGAAGAAAAAGAGAAAGGAGCAAAAGATGATGATTCGGATTAAGTCCCAACGTCACATGTCATTTCTTTTTTTAGATTGACATGTCTTTTTTATTTCCGTTTTGTCATATTTTTGATTCATACTTTGACTTGATCTCCTGCGTGAGAATCATGCAAAACTGAACTCCAGTTAACATGCTATTTTTTAGGATCTGTCCTGTTTTATCTCTAGTTCCTTTTGTTATAAATAAGGGATGCCTGTGCATTCCAAAGGGTCGAGAATTTTTGGAGCATTAAAAGGCTATTGGAAAGGAGAAAAACTTTGTGTTTTCTTTCAATCATTTTGAAGAATAGGAGTTGATATTGTTTTACAGACTTTGTGTTGTGAAATATATCTTATTTAAGACAATGTTCTTATGTTCATGATCTTAAGCTATTCTTTGCATAGAATCTCAGTGTTTCTAATTATCTCAGACATTACATCTGTGATCTAAAACTCGTATGATTATTTCGTGCTCTGTGTTTACTCAAAAGAAAATACGTTTCTCCCATTTCCTTTCTACCGTGCTACTTTCACTATAACAGTTTCTAACCTATTTCATTTACGAAAGAAATATTCTTGAATCGTGTGAATGTGGATTTCGGGATTTCATCCCAACCCCCAATGGTTAGATTAGTGTGAATATTGTATATATTATTTACTGTGTTTTAGATTAATAATAAAAAGGCAGCCTCACCTGTCTTTGAGGAGGGGATTTAATCCCATGTACTGTGGTTGAATCTCATATTTTGGTTTGACAAAATATCCAACCAATAGGTAACAATCCAATTTGGCCTTATGTGCAGATAACCAATCCATACCCAAAATGAATCCATACGATCCCAAAGGAAGGATACAGAGATGTGAGGTAGTGGTGAAAGGTATCAAATCCACTACACACTCCTTAACTAAGGAGTCTATAGAGATCTTGGCTCCATAAGCCATCTCAACATCCCAACTATGACCCTGCCTAACTACCACTAGCCTGTATCGCTCTACTAAAGATGGTGCAGTGAAAGAATTAGAAGAACCAAAATCAAACAAGATGGAGGTAGGAATACCACCAATGCTACCTGTGGTCTTAATAACTGTACTCTGATGCTCGGCTTGGAGGTTCTAAACTACTACATAAATCATATGGTTGTATTCCCATGTCACCAATAGTCAGCTCTGAGATCTGTGTCTTACCCTTGTTATTACGGTTCTGAGGGAAGGATCTCTAAAAATATCCCACAACTCCACAACCAAAACAACTGCTTGATCCTCCCCAGTGAGTACCACCTCCAGTAGGTGCTCTAGAAGTCTATGTTATAGATCGTGATGATCCAATGGTGGTCTGCTGTGGCCTTTGTTGGTGAGCTCCCACTGACTGATCTCTAGGTCCACCCTATGTCCTGATGGGACCCCTAGGAGGAGGCCCCATACTCTAACCTCTCTATGCATCAACTCTTTGTAGAGGTCTATAAGGTGGGCGGGACTGCTACTACTACTACTGGGGTCTAAATGATGATTGTGAAGAACTCTGGCCACCACGAGGAGGAGGTACTGACCCCCTTGATCTACTTTCCTACATCTGGTGTATGCGGCTCTGGACTTGGTCTTTAGCCTACTGGGTCTTTCCCCGAGTCTCCTCTGCTATATAGGCCTTCTCGACAACCTCATATAATGTCTGTGGACAATGGATCCATACTATACCTCCAATGTCTAGATTCAGGTGCTGGATGAACCTGTGGATCTACACCTGCTCATCTTGCATGTACTCCACATACTGGAGTAGATCCAGAAATCTACTCTCATACTCTGCTACTGAAAGATATGCTTGTTGGAGGTCATGAAACTCATCTATCCATTGTTGTATGAACCTCCATGATAAATATCTGTTCCAGAAGTGCTCCTCAAAGACTCCCAGGTAACTATCTCAGAATCAACAAGGAGCTTCTACTCCTCTGTCCTCCACCATACTCCTACTCCATCTCTCAGTAGATGGATCACAACACGAGCTTTCGTGTTGCTAGAACAAGGACAAAGCTTGAAGTAACTGCTCAAGCTCACCAGTCAGGCCTCTACCTAAAATCCACTTGTGTCACCCTAGTAATGTGATGGCCAAAGCTTCAAGACCTCCTTGATGTGATCTGCAGTTGTGGTCTGACAGCCTCTAGGTCTCTCTATATGCTCATCCCTAAGCCTAGGGCTATGAGACCTCTCTCTATGCTCTAAAACTCGGTCACCCTGTCCCCTCTGTGGTTACTCTTCCTTGGCTAACTCTGAATGGGAGTTCTCTCCTCTATGCTCCTCGTTGGGTCGAGGAGATACCTGACCCTCAATGGAAATGTCCCTATCATGTTAGGCTGCACGTTCTCCTACTGATCCTCTACGTAGAATGACATTAACATCCTGAAGAGTCTACAAAATCTAGGGTAGGATGGCTGCTATATCATGATCTAGTGGTGGTAATTCTAATTCTATGTGAAAAGCTCCTCATCTTATCTGCACCTCATGTAAAGAACAAAACAAGAGTTAGTTCCTTATTCTAGGTCTTACTCAGTTTCCATGTTTACTAAAATGTGAAAATTCCAAACTAAATTATTTTCTAGATTTAAAAGTTTGCTAAGTTTAAGTTTCATGTCTCATGTTTTCTAGTGTTCCCAATGTTTGAAGATTTTGAACCACTGCTCTGATACCAAGTGTAATGCCCGTTAAAACAACCCACTTGAGACCCAAGAAACAACCTAGGAGTAGATTGGAAAATTATGGAATAATTTTGTTTTTGTTTACAAGAGTCTACTACCGGGTTACAAGGTAACAACTGCCATTAACAAGTTCCAAAAAAAATTCAAATCCACAAGAACAAAATTTTCTCTTATCAACAATTATTAGAGGTCACAAGGTCCAAAATTAAGGGTTAGAACATTCAAGAAGGTTCAGAGGGTAATTCCTCACCATACCCACTCTCTAATAGGCTTATAGGTTCAAATTTATTTTTTTTACACTTAACATATTCAAAATTTCCCTAAATCATTCCCATTGGGTAGGAAATTTCCTCACCTTTCCAATGATATAAAGAAGTCCTCCCAACTCCTCATAAAACTCAAGTTATGGGCCGCGGGCCTTGGGGTGAAAATTTTTCCTGCACGGGGGTAAAAACCACTTTTCACCTATGCTTCTGTGGGTCTGAAGATGACATGTGTCAAGCTCAGGTTGGCATGTGGAAAACTAGACTTGCAGGGAAATATACAAATTTTAGACTTTTGTTTCAAAAAGTGCAAGGGGTTAAATTTTATGCACGCCTCCGCCGATGCCTAAGGCTGTCATGTGTCAACCTTTCATTGGATGTGGGTTAGTGGGTCAGTGGAGAGATTTAAGAAATTTTTCCAAAGGGGGAGGCTAAAAGGGTTAAGTTCCAAAACACTCTCGTGCCCCTTCTGAGCCACATGGCAGCACCCTATTGGCTGTGGGTTAGCGGGGCTGCGAGGAAAATTATAAATTTTTTCCAAAAACTATTTTCTCAAAATGATTAAGTTGCAAGGGTTCTACCCCTCCACTATCACCTCATGGTGCCACATGGCAGCCTTTGATTGACTATAGGGCGGTGGAGAAAATTTTAAAAATTTTGCCAAATTTTTTTCTAAGTTTTTTAAGGGAAAAATTTGGGCCGCGGGCCCACCAAGGAAGGAAAACTTCATAGGGCCATAACATTTGATAGAGAGATCAATTTTGGGAAAACAAGGAATTTATGGAAAGCTCTCGATGTCCTCTTTGCACTGAGATCATTAATTTTATATTTTGATAAATTTTAAGGGGTCAAATTTAAGAAAATGGCCTGCAGGCTTTTTAAAAGTAAACTTGTAAATTTTAACTTATAAATTTGGTTCAATTTGATCTTCTCCTTCACTCAACATTCCAAACATACATGGAGAATTATTCTAAGAAGGATCTAGGATGTATTTGGAAGGTAATTTTTCTTGATTGATTTCCAATTCAAATTTTTACAACTTCTGACAGCAAAAAGACCGTGAAGGGTTTGGGCCCGATTTAGCAATGTTTTAAAATATTTCCTTAAGTGTTTTTTTTTGTCAATTGAGTTAATTGATATCATAGCATGCTAGATTTTGATGTTTCAATGTTATTTATTGTTTGTAGGTTTGAACTTTTCATTTTAGATAAATTATTTTCCAGTTTTAAAAGTTAAAACAGAGATCTAATTTAAAAGGGCTATTTATCTTTTTTCCATCTTCCAAATATGGAGATTCGTTTCTATTATAATCTACTACATTTAGTTGATTTAAACAAACTATTTTATATCTAAAATGCAAATTATGATTTCCAATTTTATCGTATTTTCAAAAGAACAAAGTAATACAATTCCTTCATACTTATTCCTCTCTTTCAAATAGAGATTTCAATAATATTTAAAGATCAAATTTCAATGCAACAATGTAAATGAATAAAGGTATTGCAATCCTTTATTGATTTCAAATACAACTTTACATTTCTCAATTTCTTGAATGCAAATAACATATTTCAATTTCTTCCTTTTAAATGGATAGAACAGAGTGTATATATATATATATATATATATATATATATATATATATATATATATATATATATATATATATCTTTCACATTCTTTCAAAGCATAAAAAAGTCTATCTCTTTTTCATTTCACTTTACAAATTTCATAATCCATAAAACATCTTTCCATTTCAAAACATTTACAAATTCATCCACTTTAAAGTGGGAAGGGTTACAATGAGATTTTATTATACAAGGTACTTTCAAACTGTCTTTCTCCTCTGCTTCAGAACAGCAACATGGATTTCCTCTTTTTGGATCACAACAAAGACAAGGGAAAGGTAACACTCTCCACCCAACCAAGAGGAGAATCCATCCTTCTTCATTGGCCCCCGAGCCCTGACCAAAATTCAATAGAAGTGTGATTCAACTCATGGCAACAACAGGATTCCACATCACAAAGCAATCTTTCAACATGCTCATTTCAAATTAAAAACAAAATCCCACACAAAACAACAGTTTTGCAACCACATGAAAAACATCAAACAAAACTCAAGTTTCACCATGCAAGACAAAGGATCAAGAACATGGGAGAAGCTTCTTCTACCTCCCAATGGGAATTGGGTATCCACCTATAACAAACTACCAATATCAAACATCTCCCATATATCCTTATGCCCCCCATAAATTTCCTTATGCCCCCCACAAAGTAAGAAATGTAAGCTATTTCTTTTCCATGGTGGATCCCAATCTCAAACTCCCTCCACAATAAATCTAATGCCACAGAAATTCCCTTATGCCCCCCCTCAATGATTCTCCATAGCCTTCTCCTACACCATTCCTAGGCAGCCTACCTAACCAGCCAACAAACACACACAACATTCACCATTCACACAAACAAAAAAAGAAATAAAAACATATATGAATAGCTAAGCTCCTACCTCTCCATGGTAGATTTTTTTCTAATACAACAAGATTTCAATGTCAAAAATACAGTCCCAAAATCAACAATGCCCAAGTATGAAATGCTCTCCAATCTCCTCCAAAATCAACAAGACCTCCAAAACAACCAAGGAAAATTTTCCCCAAGGAAGCATTCCAAAAGTTCAACCCAAAACAAGTCAAGCAAATTCAAATTTAAGGAAGAGGGAAGAGAAGAGGATGAGGTGGATCCATGTAGGATGCCACATCACACATCCTCAACTCCAACACCAACATCAAACTCATTCCCCCAAGCATAATAAATAGGTGGGTGAAAATATGATAAATTACTTACACACTCTAACCAAGCCCACACCCCATAAGGACTGCAAATTCAAAACATGAAGAAAGTGTAATTAAAACATGCAACTTGACTTATAAAAATACATTAAAAAGGTATAAAATCAACCCTCCAACCATAGGTATGGTTTGTAATTAAAATTAAGAGGTATTGGACAAATTTTACTTGTCCCACAAGCCTCCAAAATATGCCT
Source organism: Taxus chinensis (assembly GCA_019776745.2). NCBI lineage: Eukaryota > Viridiplantae > Streptophyta > Pinopsida > Cupressales > Taxaceae > Taxus > Taxus chinensis. The sequence continues at coordinate 990,178,160 of CM034146.1, forward strand.
CCAAGGACAAATTGAAATTTCCAAGGAGGTGGAGTGTTTCATACTCCAAAATTTGACTTACAAAACTCTTACACATACTTACACATCACTTACTACATTTAATACAAGAGCCAACAACTTCTATAATTACTTTCTTATATCCCAATTTTGATTGATTGATTTATTTTAACAATATGATTACTCACATTAATTCTCCACAATTAAAAGAATAATGAAAGGGGTAAATGCATCACAAAATAAACACATGCAAACAATAATAAAAAGGAGCCACATTAATAAAATACACAAAGCCCCTTGGTCACATTCAAAGGTAATCCTCCATGGGAATCCCTAACAAAAAACAACACACACAAAAAACATGTTGCCATGGTGACCTTGTTGAATTCATCTAGAATTCTAATGTGGTTAGCCTCCAATCTCCCAATGTTTGTTGTGATATTTTAACCTGCAAAACACAAATACCTCCTTCGGCCTCGTGGTCATGTCAGAACATCCAACATGATATAAATATAATCACAAAATCATCTATACATATGAATCACAACAACATCGAGGCAATCAACAATCACTTACAATTTATATCAACAACTATATCATCATCATATAATGTCCATTTTCTAGGTCTACTCACAATATCCAAAAATCACATGTCCGAATCACATGCATAATATATCCATGTCAAATAGTATATCATCCTCCACACATGAAGTGTCTCTAATAATCATCATCCATCATAACTAAATCAAGATCAACAATAAGCCATGGTCCAACATCTAACATCATACTAAATCAAAACTATAATAATGTCCATAATATAATCAACTGTGTCATGGTCAGTATCAAAAGGTGTTAAAGGGAAGTGAACACTACAAATAATCTAATTAGAGTAAATTTTAAGTTTTTAACAATTTATCACATGATACTTTCTAAACAATACCCATTGGAATTTGTGTAAAGAATTGATCTGAAAATGGATTCAAGGACATGATATATTAAATACGTAAATTGTAGAATTAATTTAGGACATAACCATTAAAAACTTCTAGGAATATCTTGCTAAGAATCTTATCATTATAGGAATAAACTAGACATTCTGCGTGGAAGTATAAAAATGTTGTTCTAGATATCATTTACCTTCATAAAATAGTAATAACAACAAAAATGAACATAAGAGAAGGAAATTAATCCTTCTTCAGTTCCCATTTATTATAAGTAAAGTATTGAAATTCATAACATGGGATTTCCTAGACCTGCCTTACTCTAATTATAACATCTTAGCTTGCCGATTGTGAAAATTCTTCACGATGGAATTTGCATTAGATAAACCATGCAAAGCTCCATGAACGTGTGCAATAGGTGATGTGAAATTAGTACAAGTAAGTGTAATAAAAAAAGATGAATTTTTTAATTGAATAGAGTTTTGTTGATACCAAGGGTGGATATAAGAATAATAGATGTATTACCAATCATTGGCATATAAAGTTATAGTTTAAATTAAAAGTCATATTAATATATTTATTCTCAAAGGATTTCACATGGCCTTACACAATACAAGAATTATAGTTTTGGAAATAAATTATGGTCTAAACAGTGGAAAATTCCATTTAAATTATTAAATGCGTATACAAGTGTTATTATTATATCTTTACAAAAATTTTGTAGAAGGAGATCTAGTATTGTTTAACAAACACGACTTTATATTAGATTTGGAAATTTATTTTTCGAACCAATTTTTATTACAAAAAATGGTCACTTCCTATAATTTTAGGAAGTAAGTTATTATTGAAGACAATGTTGTTGATACTCGTAGTTTAGTTAATACAATGGGAAAAAAATATACACTTCTATTTATGAAAAGATGGGTTTTTACACTATTTATGATATTGAGAATGTTAGAAAACACAACATTGCTGATAGTCATAATTTATTTATGTCAATTGACAAAATACATTCAACACTTTGCATTTTCTTTCCAATAAACCTTTTATTTAATTAGATATGACAATGCAATGTTTTAGTTTCATATATTGAAATTTACTCTACACAAGATGAAGCAAAGTTTCATAGATAGTTATTTTCCTATTTCTAGAATATTAGTGAATTATAAAATAAATAAATTTAATTTTACATTTAAATATGTATTAATAGGTTATTTAGAAATTATTAATTATTAAATAGTATAATTTAATTGTATTTTTTATATGGATATTTAATTTGGAAAACTCATCCCTAATATAATCAGAAATATGATCGAAACTTAAATATTTTATGATTGAAACTTGAAGTGAATACAGTTATTTTGGATGCTTTGTTTGCATATAAATTGATAGATATTACATTGTTTAATCAGTTATTGATTGGTTTCCTCCACCTAGGAATTCTGTTATGTAACCAATGCATCTCCTCTGTGTATTTATTCGTTGTTTATATTGTAATATATCATTCAAACAGTTTTTCACTCTTCTTGATTCATCAACAATGGTATTAGAGCGGGGATTTGGAGGAATATGTTAGCATCATGTGTACTTTTTTTTCATGAAGGATAACCCCATTTCAGCATAGCTTGTTGTTCTATGGTGGTAGAGGTAGCGATCCTTGCTACTGAAGTTTGGTTTCTCGTGCATCGGTGACGTGGGCAGCAACTAGCGTGGAAAACTGTTGGTTTTTTTCCTGTTCTAAAATACTCTCTATCTCAAGTTCTATAGAGGAGGAGGAACAAGGAGGTGACTTCTTTGAAAATATCACGGTGCGCAATAGATTGCAAAACTGGGAAATGTGAAAAACATGGGATGTGGTAAGTGTTCTCAATGGAGTAGGAACCATCAAAGGAGTTTTCTTCAAAGGGAAATGATGTTAGTATTAAATCGATCAAAGAGTATCATCACAAATTTGAGGATCAACTTTGCAATATTTGTAATTGTTGGAAATAAGGTGTCTCAACCTTGTTTGGTTTATTCAGTCAAGATTTTCTTACAGTTATTTCGCATTGTTAGTGCTCAAAAAATAGAAATAGGAGTTGTCAAAATATTCCCATATGATAGTATATCATGGAAGGACCATTTTTAGAGATATTATGACAGATTTTATGACATCTATAAGGGTAAAAATAAGGGAGAATATTGTGGACGTGAGAGCCTAATTTTAGACCAAAATCTTTCTCTTTAATGCTATCCACCTCATGAGAGGTTTGGCACATGGTTTTGTAAACCATAAATGGTTTCTTGTATAACCGGACATCTATAAATTGAAGGCTTGGAGAAATAATTGGTGTGGTGAGCTTTTCAAGTACTGTAAAGTTGGAATCCTCCTAGAATCGTTTCTGGTGATAATCTTGTAAGAAACTTTCTCTGCAAGTGTATGTAATCTTGTTATTAGATTTGAAATACATTGAGTGGGATTTTGGAGTGTGGGTTTTTTTATCTGAAAGGATTTTCCCCATGTATATCTGGTGTTTGTGTTCTTGTTATGAATATGTTGCTAATATTTCGGTAACTATTTTACTATGTTGAAATTTTTTTCATAATATCTCTCCTCAAGATTAGTGTAGGAAGTTGTTCCGTTACTCTTAATTTCCTATCAAGTGGTATCAGAGCCTGATCACCTTTGGTTTCAGTTGTGGGTTGTTGGGTTTTTTGGGCTAATCCGGGTTTGAGTGGGAGCTTGTGTAGAGAATACTTTGCTATCTGGTTGTAGATATTTTTCAAATGGTGAGCACATCTGAGAGGATTGACGTAGAGAATTTTTTTGGCACAAACTTTGAAATGTGGAAGCTGAAGATGGAAGATCTATTGGTTGATCGTGATCTATGGGATGCGGTGGATGAGAAGGTCCATAGGCCTACGGATCCAGTTTTGGCTAAAAAATATGATGTAATGGATAGAAAAACTAAAGGTCTTATTAGACTATGTCTTGCAGATTCGATCCTTATAAATGTCCATGAAGAATCCACTTCAGAGAAGATTTGGAAAAAGCTGGGTGAGATATACCAAGATAAGTCTCTAGTAAACAAGATTTTCTTGAGGACGAAGTTGTATTCCTTGAGAATGGAAGAAGGTGGACAAATATCTGAGCATCTGAAAACATTCAATACATTGGTGACTCATTTGATCTCAGTTGGAGTTAAGATGGATGAAGAAGAAAGGTGCCAAACTATGTTGGTTTCATTTCTAGACTCATGGGATAGCCTAGTCATGGCCATTGGGAGCACTTTAGTTACTCTGAAGATGGAGGATGTTATTGGTTCCCTACTCTCTAAAGAAATGAGAAGGAAGGTCTCTCTGAATTCCAAAGAGGATTTGAGTGTTCGAGGAAGAACAAAAGAACGATGCGAAGATGAGAAGAAGTGTGGCCATTCCAAGAATAAGGAGAGATCAAAATCCCTTGGTAAGTCCAAAGCAATATGCTGGAACTGTGGCAAATCTAGACACTTCTAAGGGAATGCAAAGAAGAAAAGAAAAAGAAAAAGAAGAATCATGATTCTAATTCTGAGTCCGAAAAGGAAGATGGAGATGCCTTTATTGTAGCTTTGGCCACTTGTGCAAGTGATAATGCATGTTTGATAGACTCAGGTGCATCTTTCCACATGACCCCTAACAAATACTAGTTTAGTAAGTATGAAAACTATGATGGTGGTAAGGTTTATTTGGGTGATAATTCTTTCCTTGAAATTGTTGGTCATGGTAGTATTTAGGTGAAATTTTCTAATGGTAGAATTAGAAGATTTGATGGTGTCTTGCATATCCCAAGACTAGCAAGAAATTTATTATCAATTAGCAAGCTAATAGATGCAGGTGTGCATGTACAGTTTTCTAAAGAAAGTGTGAAAATGGTGAGAAGTGCTATGGTGATAGCAAGAGGAAGTAGATTGGGTACATTATACCAACTTGATGCATGCACGGATGAGTGCAATAACACTTCAGACAAAACTAAGCCAATAACTATTTTGCTGAAAAAGGAGAGGGTTTCCTCCTCTACAGATGGTCATGGCTTCTAGGTACCCAAGGGTGCTTTTTCTACCAAATCAAAACTACCTGCAAAGAAGACCATGTTATGGCACCAAAGGCTTGGCCACATTAGAGAGAAGGGTTTAAAATTTCTAAAAAATAAGAACCTCGTTGAGGGGTTGAATGATTGCAATCTGAAGTTTGATTTATGTGAGCATTGTATTTATGGAAAACAGAACTGGGTTCAATTTTAGTCATCTACTCATCAGTCTTCATGCATCTTGTATCTAATCCATTCATATGTATTTGGTCCTATTAAGGTTGCTTCTATTACAAAATCAGTTTATTATGTGACTTTCATTGATGATTTTAGTAGGAGAACATGGGTATATGTTTTAAAGACTAAATCTGAAGTCTTTTAGTCATTTCAAGGAATTTAAGGCTATGGTTAAAACTCAAACTGGGAAGAAAATTAAGTGTTTGAGATCTGATAATGGCAGTGAGTACTGTTATGTATACTTTGACATATTTTTTACAGATTGTGGGATTAAAAGACAAAAGACAACTTTGTATTCTCCGGATCAAAATAGAGTTGTAGAAAGAATGAATAGAACATTGATGGAGAAGGCTAGGAGCATGTTGATTGGAGCTGGTTTAGAAAAGAGGTTTTGGGATGAAGCTGTTACCACTACTTGCTATTTGATAAATAGATCTCATACATCAGTGCTTGTTGATAAAACACTAATGGAGGTGTGGTCAGGGAAAAAGCCTTCAATTAGACATCTGAGAATTTTTGGTTGTGAGGCATATGCACATGTGCCTAAGGAGAAGAGAACAAAGTTGTATTCTAAGGCTTTCAAATGTATCGTCATCAGATATGCCTATGGTGTGAAAGGATATAAGCTTTGGGATCCTGTTGCAAAATAGGTAATATACTCTAGAAGTGTTATTTTTAGGGAGATTAAATATTTCCCAATTAATTTTCAGCCAGAACAACATAAAGAAAATGAACAAAAAAAGGATGTGGTTCAAATTCCTTCTACACCTAAGAAAGTTGAATCGAAACCCCAAAATAGACAAGAAGTTAAGGAGAGCTCACCAAGCTCTGAATCTTCAGAAGAGGAAGAAGTGGAAGAATCTCCACCTCAGCTTGTTCGAAAGTCTACAAGGTAAAGGCAACCACTTGAAAGGTATGGGTCTTTTTGTGATGATTGGAAGTGTATATTTTCTTTGAGTACTAACATTGATGAACCAAGATATGTACAAGAGGCTTTGGGTATGAATGATGCAAAGTATTGGAAAATAGCCATGGATGAAGAGATGACAACCCTTAAATAGAATGATACATGAGACCTTGTACCATTTCCTGAAGGTCGGAAACCTGTTGGATGTAAATGGGTGTTTAAGAAAAAGACTGGTTCAGATGGAAATGTTGAAAAGTATAAGGCACAGTTGGTTGTGAAGGGTTACTTTCAAGCTGATGGTATTGATTATGGTGAGATATTCTCTCCTGTTGCTAAAATGACATCCATTCAGTTTTTATTATCTATTGCAGTAGCTTATGACCTAGAGGTTAAACAAATGGATGTGAAAACTACTTTCCTTCATGGTGATTTGGAGGACGAAATCTATACGACACAGCCAGAGCACTACATGGTGAAAGGTAAAAGAAAGATTGTTTGTAAGTTAAAGAAATACCTATATGGCCTTAAACAAAGTCCTAGGATGTGGTACCAGAAGTTTGATTCATATGTCTTGAGTTTGGGGTTTGTGTGCGATCTAAATCTGATGGTGATTGTTTCCTGGTAATTACTTTATATGTTGATGACATGTTGTTTATTGGGAAAGGAAAACTTTTGATTGCAAAATTGAAATCTCAAATCTATGCAAAATTTGAAATGAAAGATCTTGGTGCAGTAAAACACATACTTGGGATGGAGATTATAAGAGATCATGAGAACAGAAAGCTATGGCTTGGCCAAAGTAAGTATGTTTGTTTTGTTTTGCAAAGGTTCAACATGTAGGATTTTAAACCACTTTGTGTTCCTGTTACTTTGGGAATGAAGCTCTCCATTTCACAATGTCCATCATCCCCATCGGAGATGGAAGAAATGAGTAGAGTGCCTTACCAGAGTGCAGTTGGAAGCTTAATGTATGCTATGGTCTGTATAAGACCGTACATTGCCCAAGCAGTGGGAGTTCTATCACGTTTTATGTCTAATCCTGGAAGAGTGCATTGGGATGCAGTTAAGAGGGTCTTCAAATATTTGCGGGGTACATTAGAGTACTCTATATGTTTTCATGGAAGAGGAGATCAACATTCCCTACGTATTCATGGTTTTGTGGATTCAGATTGGGCCAGTGATGTCAAAAGCAGAAGATCCACTAGTGCATATGTGTTTACTCTTAATGGTGGTGTAATTAGTTGGATGAGCAAGTGATAGGCTTATGGTCGCTTTGTCAACTACTAAGGTAGAGTACATGGAAAATACTCATGCCTGTAAAGAAGCTATTTGGATAAAGCATTTGTGTTCAGATATTGGATTGAAACGTGGCACAGTTACAATGCATTGTGATAGTCAGAGTGCAATCTACCTTGCGAAGAACTTGAATTTTCATGTCAAAGTAATCAACCAGTTTTACACAGAGAAAATACATCAAATAATGATATTATAGATTCAAATCATTCGGGATATTTTATTAGACAAGGGAGATTACAATATATAGAAGATTGATCTCCTTAATACAAGGAGTCAACTTCAATCTCAAACAATTCCCTAGATATATCTCATGATCCACTAATCACTCAACATATCTCAACAACTCTTATCTACGTGAGTTCTAACTCACTTACATTATTTACTCACACAATATATAATACATATTTGCACACACACAAATATATAAATATCTAATGTTCACAATAACAAGCTAATTCCTAACATTCACCCCCTTAGTGTGAACATGGGAAAAACATACACACGCTGATCTACAGTATGCTCACCTCTATGGAGCATGTCAAACTATGTGACTCATGACCTTGATACTAATGAAGGGAGAAATGCTCAACCTTCTATGGTTTTACAGGTTTACCACAAACCTTGATGTGTAACAGATCCATCGCCTATCCACCTCATGTGGTTTTCTGGATCTTCCACAAACCTTTTCAAGATCCATGAATTGTCTTACACTTGTGCTTTTGCTCACCTATTTCATTACATTGGTAGTTACATTCAGGAATGCTTATACATTACTTTTGAACAATAATTTGTTCTTATTCTCACAAATGTACACTAAAGGAAAACACTCAACAGAAAAAACTTGGCGACCAATTTAGTTTCACGGCCTCGTCGATGGTGCCTGACGAGAGGTCGCTATGTGCCCTCCTACCTCCGTTACCTCTAGCCTCCATCAATGTCACTGCTAACTCAACAAAAAGTATAGTCAAGGATGATACGTGTTCCATGTCGCGATATAGGGCGGGGGTCGAGGGGCAGAGCCCCTGAAGCCAGGAATGGTTTTCATTTGTGTTTTCTCTTAAAAATTTAGTGTCAGATTACACCGAAAATGCACTCATTTTTCCTTTTGTTTAGTAATAGATTTTCAACTCAATATTTCGACTGTTTGACAACAAAATTACTGATACAAAATAATGACACTTAAAGACTAAAACAATACTTTTAACGACATTACAATTAATAGAAGACTTTTGACACTTAACCTAAACAAAGCACAATGACCATACCAAGATGAAAATGACATTGTCTTTATACCATAACATGAATACTATAGACCTCACGTAAGAACTTATTTAGATGACATTATAAACAAAGTAACACTTAAAACTATATAACCGACCTGTAACATATATGATTGTATTTTAATCACACACCCGAGTCAATCTAATAGTTTCATTACACCTGGCAATGAGAGATCTACGTGCACCTATTGTTTAGTGGAAGATTGATTTATTGTGAGTTGACGTGATGGTAAGAGGGAATTAGGAAATATACAGCCCCGTAGGAGGAGACATGGAAAAATACGTGTATGGGGGATGAATGAAAAGCAAGGAAATATGGTATGTTTCCTACTCTTTACCATTTCCCTTTTTGAGTTTCTAAATCAAACGACTACTTGGAGATGTATGCAAACATGTGAAATTCAGTGCCATCATCATTAATCTGTTGCTATTTAATCTGTTGTGCACATATATTCTCCTCAAATCGTAGAGATAAGATGTGGTGTTTTGTATTCACTTTCATTCCTCAAAGCTGGCCTGAGTGTTGATTTGTAGTTCAAGTTCAAGGTGATCGTGCTGTGCAAAGCCAACAAAATAGATCTCTGAGCTTGTAAGATATAAGTGGCTCCACTTATGAAGATCACATACTAGATTTGAATGCAGTAGATCAACATGTAGACCATTAACAATGATGCTTCTATGCTATAATGTGCCTCTGGAAGAACGTCCTTGATCTGTACTATGATAAAGATGCTAAGCACCAAATTTCCAAAATTCCTGATTACTCCTTGTCAACACGTCATAGATCAATGCGAATGAAAAACATACGTATGCATAACTATAGGAGGATATAAGGAATATTCTGTAATTAATTTTCAATTCCTCATTTATAACAACGCGTCCTCTCAGAATCACCACTCCTGAGATAGGTGAACTCTATTATTGTGTAACCATCAACCTGGGTAACCTACAGATTTCAAGATGCCCTGATAAGAGATTATTCTTCCATTATATGACCATATATCCACGCTTTGATTTCTATCAGTGGATTCACCTGCTCTGATACCAAATCAAAGCAATCAACTAGTTTTACATAGAGAAAATACACTGAATAATGATATTATAGATTCAGATCATTCGAGGATATTTTATTAGACAAGGGAGATTACAATATATAGAAGATTGATCTCCTTAATACAAGGAGTCAACTTCAATCTCAAACAATTCCCTAGAATATCTCATGATCCACTAATCACTCAACATATCTCAACAACTCTTATCTACGTGAGTTACAACTCACTTACATTATTTACTCACACAATATATAATATATATTTGCACACACACAAATATATAAATATCTAATGTTCACAATAACAAGCTAATTCCTAACATCATGCCAGGACCAAACACATTGATGTTCAACATCACTTCATGAGAGATATGGTCAAGGATGGCAGGGTGAAGCTGGAAAAGGTAGAGACGGTTGTGAATGTTGCAGATGCATTAACTAAGCCTGCGAGAACAGTAAAATTTAGGTGGTGTTTTGAGTCTATGGGCCTCTTGGCCCCTAATAGTTGATCCATGATGGTATCTTTCCCTTGACCCTTATAAGGTATTCGACAAGTGGGAGATTATTGGAAATAAGGTGTCTCAACCTTGTTTGGTTTATTCAGTCAAGATTTTCTTACAGCCGTTTCACATTATTAGTGCGCTAAAAATAGAAATAGGATTTTTCAAAAGATTCTCATATGATAGTATATCATGGAAGGACCATTTTTAGAGATATTATGACATCTATAAGGGTCAAAAATAGGGGAAAATATTGTGGACGTGAGAGCCTAATTTTAGACCGAAATATTTCTCTTTAATACTATCCACCTCATCAGAGGTTTGGCATATGGTTTTGTAAACCATAGATGGTTTCTTATAAAATCGGAGGTCTATAAATTGAAGGCTTGGAGAAGCAATTGGTATGGTGAGCTTTTCAAGTACTGTAAAGTTGGAATCCTCCTAGAATTGTTTCTAGTGATACTCCTATAAGAAACTTGCTCTGCAAGTGTATGTAATCTTGTTATTAGATTTGAAATACATTGAGTGGGCTTTTGGAGTGTGGGGTTTTTATTCAAAATAATTTTCTCCACGTATATCTAGTGTTTGTGTTCTTGTTATGAATATGTTGCTGATATTTCTATAATTGTTTTACTATGTTGAAAGTTTTTCATAATATATCTCCTTAAGATTAGCGTAGGAAGTTGTTCTATTACTCTTAATTTGCTATTAGCAATGACATTCTTATAATCATTTATGTGCATCTTATTCCCTTTTCTTGCAGTAGCGAGTCCACTTTTTTTTACTACAAGATGAAGGGAGACTATTATCGTTATCTTGTAGAATTTATGTCTGGAAATAAAAGGAAAGAAGATGTCGGGGTAAGTGCACCAAGTTGGGGGACAATTAAGTGGACATCAAATCCTGAATTTTACATTAAAAATAGAAAAACATCAAATTTAGTCTTCCGCGGACTTGAAACATGCCAAAAAGTTAAAAATATGTCATAAAAATGGTACCATTGCATAGGGGAGACTATTAGCTTTGTAGAAATACTGATTTTAAAGTGAATAGAAGAGGATAAATATCATTTTATAATTTTTTACTAATAGTAGGTCTTTAAGACACTTTTTCCTGTGAATGTTTATGTCTATATTTAAGACTGAAAAATTTGTTTCACTTATCAGAATGTGATAAAACTTATACCATCCCAACCATGGTGAAATTATATACATGTTCAAAAAAAAATTTATTTGATTTCAATATTTTTTGATGAAGTTATGGCGGGGCAAACGAAAAGTTCTCTGTTTTCTTTATGTTTTCATACCACTTTCACGGAAAAAATCATAAAAATTAAAATATTACTCAAAAAAATACAAAATAAAATCCATCCCAAGATAGATAGTGGCATATAACTTCTCACCAAAGGAAAAAAATATGTTTCAATTTTTGGTCATCCAAATTGTGGGCAAACGGACTATAATCTTATCGGCGTTTTTAAAAAAAAAAACCAAGTCATTGAATTTTGAGTGTTTAATATAGCTAATCTTGTCCATTTTTTACAAAAATTAGTATTTTAGAAACTAGATTCCAGATGCTATGATTTCATATCAACATGATTTTGTCTAATTATGAGTGTATGTATTGCTAATAATCCCTACAAGTTGATATTATGTTGTTATTTGCAATATGATGTCCACGGATGACCCTATATTTGTCCATCAACTTCCTGCACTTTACCCATGAATTTGTCAACAAAATAAAGTTGGCAGCTGTCAAGTCTTACAACGAAGCTTTTAGCCTACAGATATTCAGAGATGTGTGAATTTTTTTTGAATCAAACCGGAATAACACAAGTTCAAACCCCAACTTCATTCATCAAATCTTCTATAAAGTTGTAAGAGAAGAACATGAAAAACCACCCTATGATCCCATGCAACAGTTTGAGAGCATCATATTCATACTCGAAGATGTTAGTAACATTGCAAGAAACCATAGAGATGTACAACATTTGAGAGAACCAAAGTCAAGCCCATGAGAGAGCTGATATTACTCTACATTGCTTAAAAGTCTCCAAAACTTGGAATTCAAGGACATAGTGACTGATTCTTGTTCAAATTCTAGACAGAAAACAGTCGTGAAAATATTGTAAAAGGCTATGATGCAGATGAATAACGTGAGATCAAATGCCATCAGAAACGTTTGCGTCACATCGCACAAGCATACTGAGCTCACCTCTTCATCTGCGATTTTGTAAAATGAGAGAACATCAAGTCACATATGTTCAAATAAATCTAAATGAATTCCTCACCATAAGAACCTAAAAGGACACACCATGACGCAATAAAATGGTGAATTTGAAGAAGATGATGATGATTAGGGGCTACATTTGTAAAACGAAAGTAATAAATAGGGAATGTTAGCTTAAAATTAACAGGAATGTAACCAATGCATATCCTCTGTGTATGTATTCGTTGTTTACATTGTAATATATCATTCCAATATTTTTGCACTCTCTTGATTTATTAAGATGTTTGACCTATCTATTTTTATATCAGTCTCACTTTTATTTTATGGTGTTTTAGCATATAGGAATAGATTAAGTTGATAAGTTAACATTTTGTAATCTCATAACCAAAAGGCTCACCCATTTATCAAAATAAAATCACCTTCATTTTTTCTGTTGTGTAAAATATGGTTATATGATGTGTAGGTTTGAAAAGATGAAAAATATACTAAATATATTTATATTAAGAATGTTGTGAGATATTGGTCTCAAGATACCTATTTTAGAATTTTAATATATTAAATTGATAAATAAGTTTGTTCATTGTATTTAAATTTTCATAGACTTGTAATATATATCGCCAATCTAGTTACATTACGATATAGGGTTCAGAGAAATCTATTTGAGGAGTAAAATGCAAATCCAAAATCCACTACATTGTATAGTAAACATAAAATGATCTACTTCTCCATGGACAATTAAAAAGTTGATTACAAAAACATAAATTAAATATTTCAAATAATGTTATGTATATCATAACATTATTGTATATATACATTAAAATAGAATATTATTACATATATAGATTTTAAAAGAACATAATTTTAAACAGTGTATATCAATTTTAAATAGATGTAATCTTTGTTAAATAATGTTTTAGTTGTAACTTCGCTATAATAACATGATTTCACAAAATGTTTCCATGGTATAATAGCTCATTGGTTCACCCTTCCTTGTTAAAGATCATTGTTTTAAGGCCCCGCAACAATATGAGATGAATAACCTTAGTTTAGTGTAATTTAGTGACAATTTATTGTTGGTAGTATTATTAGAGGGATTGGGTGAATCTTCTTTGAATAAGGTTAAGGAAAATATAGAGCATGTTTTCGGATTTATTAAAAAAATACTCTGTATTTTAGGAGTTATCATGAATTGTGTAGGTTCTTGGAAGAAGTGGATCTTATTTATGTAGGTTTTGAAGATTTTATGATCAGTGGAGTCTAAGAAGGGAGATTATCAAGTAAACATAGGATCATCCAAGGGATAAAGGTGTTAAAATATGCAAGGTAAGCATTGTTTGAATGTGTATAATAATTAAATATTGTGCATGGAAGTCTGAAATGGACCTATTTTGGTTTGAATAATAATTTTTAATGATTTTAGGAACCATAAAAAAGGGATATAAAGACCCTTGACTAATATACCAAGTCTTAAGGGTAATAAAATTGTCAAGAAACAGAGGTAGGAGTTCAAATTAATGCAAAAGTTATTGAGGAATAATATCTGTATAGTTTCACAAGGTAAAGTTAAAAGGAGAAAGGTGAGGAGAATGGGAACATATTTGTAGGAGTTGGTTTTAAGTATCAAAGAATATTATGGAGAAACATAACCAATTTTATCTCTCCCTGGTCTGTGGATACCCTACTGAGGTTAATTAGGGTTTAAATGGTAATATTGCTATAACTTGTGTTTTAATGGATGAAAATTAATGAAACTTTCAAGAAAGTGCCTGAGCATGTTTATTAAAAGGATTTTCATGGTTTTAGGTCATTTGGATGTGTACATCCTATGATTTATCTGACATTCCTATTTAGATTGGTTTGAAGATCTAATTGGAAATGATGAAGATGGCATTGTACATATTTCCTTATCAAATTGTTTGTGAGAAAAAAAATCAAGTGGACAAATGTATGGGTTTCTTGTCAACGCTCTAGGAATCGAAGTCCCTCTACTTAAATGGTGTAGCTTCCATGTTTTCATGCACATAAAAAGGTGGGATTTTCTTAGTGGCCTTGCAGCCGGGGATCCAATAGAGGAACTCCACTGACCCTATGAAAAAGCTAGCAATCTCATGGTAGAGAAGACTTTGTCTGGAGAGCAGGAAAAAGAGTGAGAATAAAAGATAGGAGAAACAATGTTGGGGGTAGAAACTTATATTCCTACACACTGGTTAGAAATTTCAACACACTTATTTATGATAAGAAACAACTAAAACTTATATGTTACTATGATCTGAAAATGGTACTAATTAATTTTTTGAAGTAGCACTTAGAAAATTCTCATATATAAAAACTTGATAACTGACTAAGAGTATTAGCAAATTTGGGAATTCTTGAAACCCAAATCATTGAAATATTCCAGATAAATCAATTATCCTTAATTTTTGAATTAAGTGAATATAGTGAATCTATTACAAATCCATTTAAATATTCACAGTTGATTTTAGAATGCACTCAAATTGAATTCTTGATTCCAAATCTGAAATGTATAATTCTCTTTCTACTGTGAGTTATGGATACTGAAATTGTGACTTCAATCCAAGTAATCCAATTTTATGCTTGCTTAAATAATTAATCAAATAAAATAACTTGAATGTTTTTATTAGATCAAAATCTTCTAAAAAAATTGAAATAAAATCCACAACACAAGAACTTGATAACGAAGTTCACTCGAAGGCTACTTCTCCGGATTCTCATTATGAGAATCGATCTATTTTTTCCCAATGAAGTACAATATCCCTTCACTATTGACTTACTATACCTTTATACCTATAATTGAGCTGATATGTGTCCCCTGAAATTCTGTAAAAAATTAGTTTCTTTTCCCAAGAACGATCCATGGCTCTTACATTGTTTTTTTTTTCTATTGGTTTCTTGTGCAATTACGTTAAAAAAATCTAAAAATTAAAATGTATGACACCTAGATAAAAGAGGTTTACATTTCTGGAAACTATAGAAAATTTTGAAAAACTTCCCTTTTTACTCCATGGCCTGATTCAGACCAAAAAAGATTGGAAAATGCAGATCTCTGTCTACTCCTAGTGCTCGTTCTGTGAAATTATGTCTAAAAAACGTCTACACTAGAAAATCCATAGCACTTCATGAGAAAAAAATACCACCATTGTCTCTGTCTCATAATTTTGAGAAACTTTTCTTTTTACTTCATTTAGAAATTTGGTCATTAAGACCCTCAAAATTCCTGATGAAGGCATACTGCCCTATTAGGTCTAGACCCCCATGTTCAACACAGAGCTTAGAGATCTTTATATATAGGCGAGCTCATTTCTTATCCCATCTGAACTCAATGGCGAGTTGGTCTCATGTTCGAATTATGGTGGTTCCATTTTTGGCATGGATCAATTTACATGTGGGTGGGGTAAGATCCCACATTCGCGTTACGGCAATTGGGATTGGAGTTTAAATTGGAATGGGCCAATATCCTATCCCATGGCATAAGACACATTTGAGCCTTTTTTTGGGCTCCAAACTCCATCCGAGTTGTTGAAGCCACTACGTGGAAAGTTGGTCACTTTGGTTTTTTGCATTTGCTGCGCTTGGATAAGTGTCGAGATATGTTATGTGGATTGGTTTGAATGGTTGTTTGAACGGCCAATATGATGTTGACCCACCGAGCTATGTTTAGACTGCCCATTGGCTGATTCGTATGCGTAAAAATATTCCAAGGTAATAGGGAGGTTAGAATATCTTGAAACATTTGGAGTTACTCGGTCATTGTAATGTTAATCCCAAACTATATGGAATAAACCCAACAATGTGGTAGTATAGTAACCAAATCGAACAATGTGGAAAATAAACTCGATCCATGTAGTAATATAATGTGATCAACTCGATGGGGAGTTGATCACCCCCACAGAGCTAGAAATAGCTCGACTGAGCTGGTTATCAACATGCAATGAAAATTCAAACTTGAAATGTAAAATCGAGCTCCGAATGCAAAATTGATGTCCACGTGGTGGTTTGAGTGCCTACCATGTCACCAATTCAAATATATCTCTCACGGAGGTTAGGATTCCCTCTGTCATAAAAGTTGAGCCTCTTGCTGTAAAAACCAACTTTTTACACCTGACAAAGACCGGAGGTTGATAACCAAACAAAATGACTCTCTTTTTACCTTTTTGTCAGTTTCCACGTGTCACGTTCAGATTGGACTATTGACCAAGGTAGACTATCTAATTGACCAAACTTTGACAAGCCACCAATTGTGCATAGGAAATCCGTTTTTGATGTTAAAACCATCATCAGAAAGCTCTCGGAGTCATCTTCCACACTATGATCATCCTGGGAGATTCAGGGAACTTCTATCCTCTGTAATGTCCTCCAGATCATATTGGTTAGAGGAAACCATGCATATAAAGATGCACACATTCATATGCCTTAGAAAATAGAAACTTCTTCCTTAATTAACATTTCTATTAAAGTTCTACATAGTACCTATTGGTGCTCAAATTAGTCTCGCCCCATTTGTCATTAAAATCCCTCAGTTTGCAGCCTTTGTCACATTTTTTGTCTCCCCGTGTTGGTGCTTGAAGGATCTGTCCTCCATTCAGTTACCATGGTCATTCCTTCCTTGGCTGAGGATCACTTAAATGCCCAAAAATTTTTTTTTCATTCCTCTGACCATATGAAAGAGTTTGTTACTTGGTCATAAAACTTGAGATTTTCCTTTCCCTCCATTTTCCACAGTCGTGTTTTGTTTTCCCTATCATTTTTTGTCCCAAATACCTGAGGAAACGTGAGTGGATGTAGCTCAGAGGATCATGTTTGAACCTTGTAACATTTCCAAATTCTCTGTCCTTGAAGAAAATTTCATCTCCAGGCTCAAACGGTGGTTTCCCTACATTTTTACAGTTTGACGATGGGTGTGTTTTTCCTGTCAAATTTACATCTCTACATCAGTGGAAACGTGGCTCTTTTTGGTTGGATGCGGCTTGGCGGGGCACTCTAAAAACTCTATGGCTTACTTCAACCCAAAACTTGTCCACGTGGAGGAACGGTGCTCATTTGAAAATTCACCTTTTGGTTTGGCCTTGGAGTTGCACCGGGAGGACACGTGGAGGATTCTGCTACTTTTCCCGGACTTAGAAATTTTTTTCATGCAGCTAGTATAGTTTTGGTGGGCCATGGACACATGGTGAACCCACGCTTGTTCAAGGATCTCCACTCTTGGGGACTATCTTGAAGTTGTGCCATGAGGACACGTGGAGGTTTCTGTTGGGCCTTCCCTTACTTAGAATTTTCAAGCAACTTTCTAAAGGGCCTGGGACACGTGGAGGGACTGTGCATGTTTGGGGACTAGCCCAAAATGGGTTTTATTTTGAAGAAGCACTATGAGGACACTTGGAGGCTTCTGCTCACTTTTCCTTTTTTCTCAGACTTTTCAACAGCCAAAGGAGACTGCCTCAGACCCTAGACACATGGCACCTTCCATCGAAACTTAAATTTTTAACAGACTCTGCCGAACTGAGACACATTTTGAGCCCACACTTTTTTGAGGGTCTCTACTTTTGGGGACCATCTCAAGATGCACCATTAAGACATTGAGTGGAAGTTTGAAAATTCAAAAGGCAGGATAGGGAGGCAGGCTTCCGGGGGAAATTTGGAAAATTTTATTTTTGTGAAAAAAGGGGTTAAAGTGTAAAAAGGAAGTGCGGTTCCACTAGGACCCACATTGGGACACGTGTCAAGCCCATTTTTCAAGGTGGAGGGGTAGAGAAAAATGAGAAATTTTGCATTTTTTCCAAAAGTTGTAAAAGGTAAAAAGGAACCCCCAGGCCCATTTTAACTAGATCTCCCACGTGGATGGTCCAAATTCAAAAGGGAAATCGATGGAAACTGTGCATTTGTATCTAATTTTCTGCCATTTTTCTCCAAAGCTCCTGGGGATGCAAGTTTTTTATGGTTTTTTTTATCATTTCTTGATGTCTCCTACATGCCAAATGAAGAGGAGAATTAATTTGATATCTTTATTTGGTGGGGAATATCTGAAAACGTCTTTTACCATTAAGATGTGATCTGACTATTGGGTTCGATCTGATTTTCCAATCTTTCCTTCCTTAGCATGCAAAAAACCAGATTTGACATGGATTAGAGGAGGAAGTAGTTGGCATGTGAGATGAAGAGTGATTTACCAAATGAAAGAATTGAATGCTGGAAATATTTGAAGAGATTTTCCCTCTGAGTGCCTGACAACTTTTTTGCAAATCTGATTCTGGGAATCACGATCAAAATTGCAACAAGCAATGGTGCTTTGAATGTTTTTTTTTTGGGGAAAAACTCTATTGTAGAAAAAATGTTATAAATTGCATGAATTTGTCATGCAAATGGTTGGAGTGTTAGAGGTCAGGAGTTATTTTCCTAAGAGAAAAGTTTGACAGAGCCCATCTTTCTGAGAAACCATCTGAGGAACCTGTTTATTTATTTTGTGTTAAATTTGATCATGTCAAGGTGGTTACAAGTGTACAACCATTGACAAGCTCTGAGATTGTTCTAGAAACTTTCCCCTGCTGATGAATTTAATCAAATTTGAGTTAATCTGTGTTGATTTTGGGAAAAATTGTGTCTGCTTCATTTCTGAATGTCTACAAATTATTTTTCTTGTTCCCATTGCAATCTTACATTGAAATCTTTGTGAATCACACAAGATCTTATCCTTGTGATAGTTTGGTGGCATTTACAATTTCATTTATCAGAAGAGCTTTCATTTGATAGTGAAATAAAAAATTTAAAATCACTTTACTCCTAGCATGATGATAAGATTGTTTGTTAGCCTTTGAGGGTATCTTAGGCATGATAAAACAAAGGTTGATAATGTTCAATTAAGTTTTTCAATTTGAGCCTTCATTTTGGATTCTTAAAGTTTGTGTGAAAACATGTTGATCTGGGCCTCCATTGAAGCACACCTTCTGGTTAAAGGAACATTTTAGCTGTTATGAAGCATTATGTTGATTAAGCCTTCCATTTTTTGTAAAATATCTCAAATATCTGGTGAATCAAGTTCATTCTGCCTCACCTCCCACAAAAAATTCATTTAAAAACAACCAATCTTACCCATACTACCCCTGTTTTTCCTATGTGTGTACAAATGCATAATTTCTATTACCAAAACATGTAGAAGCAATCAAGTTTTCATTGTCTTTAGTAGCCTGAACCTTGCTTAGAAAATATCTCCATTATCTAGGGTGACAACTCGTGAGAGTTAGGTTTTTGTTGTATTGATCATATTTTCTTCAAGGTCTTCTTAATAACTTTGCAAGGAAGGACATCTCCATCTCCTCCACAAACAAAAGGCTACAAAAGGGTCCTCTCACCTTGGTTGAAAGGCACAACCATAAAGTAGTGAGGATAGATCAAATTATCTTGAGGGTGCTATCCATTTCTCCACATCTGAGTGACAAAGAGCAAGCTGCATTTCTTCCCCGGCTACAAAATGACACACAACATGATCTTCTTTTCTCTAAGCTTCCTGTCAAATCTGTGATGTTGCTCAACTTGCTTAGGGAGAATCAATTTGGGTACCAACACCATTCTGGCACCGTTGCCGAGACTAATTTGTTGATTTATTTCCAGTTTGTATCTATTTGGCATGTCAACACACCAGTGGCACCGTTGTTGGGGACATTGTGATTGCAGTTCATATTCAGACCCTGGTAAACATTTCTTATATGCTCTAAGTTCTAGTACATTGTTTCAACATCATCTTATGTGTTCAGTCCTATAAGAAGTGTTCAAATTTACAAGTGTTGTGTGAAATATTTATAGTTTCTACAGTTATTGCACTAAGTTTCATTGATAAATCTAGGTAAAGGAAGGTCAAATCATTCCATTTCCAGTTTCTAGTGTTGACAGACATTTGACAGATCATATTTTTTAGTGCATTTGCACAACTAAGGTGGAAATCCTTAGTGGAAACTCCATGTTGATTTGATTTTTGATAAATACTAGTGTCTTAACCTCTTTCAAGTGAGATTTTTTACTAATATTTACAAATATGGAAGGAAGAAGATCTTTCTTCGCTAAGGATCCTACTAGGGCATTATTTCCAGAGCTAGGAAAAACAAAGTCAGAAGGAAGAAAATCCTGGAGAGTTGTTGGAGATCAACAGTCAAGAAAAGAGATCTCCATTGATGAAAGTGATCATCCTATCATTGAATATTTCCATTCAAGTGCTTCTGAATTAGGTAGTCTTTTTGTGGAATTGAATTCTCCATCTGGAGAGGGGCCTTTCATTTGAATTTGAAAAGTTTGCTTCTCATTCTGCCCCTATGTTTTCCAAAGTTGATAGGGTTTTCCAAGAAACAAAGCCTTTAGGGGATATCCATTTTGAAAGTTATACTCATGTGTTTCAAATACCCCTTGTCCCTTATCAGTTTGATTCTCCTCCAAGGTCACCTCCTCAAAACAACATGGCCCATCCCCCACCCAGACCTCCATTTGTTGTAAATACCTTTGGTCCTATAAATTTTAGAGGGATGGTTGGTTATCCAAATTAATTCCCCAAGATGTAAGAAATAGACTACCAAAGTTCCAAGGAAATAATTTTATAACTAGTGATCAACACTTAAAGCTTTTTATCAACATGATGGAAGACTTTGAGATTGAATTTGAAGATGTATATATCAAATTGTTTATCCATACTTTGGAAGAAGATGCAAGGGAATGGTATAAATCTTTGCCAGATAATTCCATTGATTCTTGGACAGGAAATGAATAATGCATTTAGATTGTAGTATGGTGATAAAACAGACCCTAGGTTTCTTTTATCAGAGTTTGAAAATATCAAGAAGAATCCTAATGAATCAGTGCATGATTTCAACACAAGATTTAACAAGACCTTGAGGAGATTTCTTGTTAATTTAAGGCCATGTGATGAATCATGTCTGATAAAGTATTTAGATGCATTTGATAAGAAAGCTACTTACTATTTGAGGGACAAAAACCCTACCAATTTGAGGCAGGCCTTCACCATGGCTCTATGCAAATTGAGAACAACATTAAAGCAATTGGAAAACCTCCTAAGAGGGAGGGTGTGAAACTAGTTAACCCGGAAAAACCTCAAGCAAGTAAGGCTGCTGATTTGGAGGAAGTTGTGAAAAATTTGGCAGGGCTGTCAAAGAAATCTCATACAAAAGAAAAGGAATTGGGCAGAGTTCACAAGGTCAGCACAAGCAACAAGGCCAAGACCATATTTGCAAATCATCCTAGAAATGAGCAGAGATCTGATGATAGAGGCAAGGGACCTGTTGGATTTGGAAATAAACAGCCCTAGGCCAGGGAAAATAGAATGGTGCCTGATCCTTTGGCTACCAGAGTTGTTGTTGTTGAAGAAACAGATGTAATTGATTGGTGTGACAGATGTTTCATGCCCCATGCTCCATGTGAAGTAGATCAACAAGTAGAAGAAGAAGCTGATGATGATAACTGATGATGATGTTTGCATGATGGGTTGCTCCACGAGCTCACAACAAGGAGCAACTTCAACTGAAGTGATAAGTGCTCGAACTGCTGCAAGTTTTTGGGATTGCATCCACTGGGTACCTCTTCTTCCTTCCTCTCATACTTTAGAAATATATATTATACAAGATTTTGAAATACCTAATAATGAATTTGAATACTTAAGAGCTTTAATGATAAAGAATTATGATGGAGGAATCCCATCTGAGGAGGATAGGCAGTTGTTGATGAATGTTGTTGTTGCCCAAGAAAAGGAGTATAACACAAGAAGTAAAGTTGTCAAAGGGGCAGGACCTCAAGCCAAACCTAAAACTCCATTGCTTACTAATATTCCTAAAGAGGTTCCTAAGAAAGATACACCTTCCAAAGGCCTTGTTGTCCCAAACAAGATTCATACTTCTCCTCATGCCCAAACTATCAAAAATCATGTGCCATCTGATGAGTTTGTCAATCTCCCTTCCAATGCTTCCTTGCCAAAGTATGTTCCTTATGATATTGCCCAAGTCTTGAGTCAGATCAAGATTTATGTTCCAATTGTTGAGTTGCTTAGGATTCCCGAGCACAAGAAAAGGGCCTTTGAGTATTTGGGGTTGAAAGAAGAGAAGAGTACCCTAGGAAGAAATGTAAACATTGTGAGACTCCTCCAATCATTGAAGAGCTAGAAACACCACCAGCATTGGAAGAACTAGGTGAACCACCTGAGGTTTATTTGGGAACATCCTTGGTAGAGTCTCAGCTAAATGTAGATCCATTCTTCACTACTCTGATCATTAAGGACAAATTACTACACAACTATATGTTTGATTCAGGAGCATCATGCAATGTTATGCCTCTAGAAGTCATGAATGAACTGGATATCAAAGTAACAACAGCATATGGGAAGTGCACTACCATGGATTCCAGAGAGGTGCCAGTGGTGGGATGTGTGAAAGGTTTGGTGGTACAACTTGTAGCTTATCCGGTAGGAACTTGAAACTTGATGTTGTTATTATTGATTGCCCAACCAAGTGGGGTATGTTGTTGTCTAGAAAATGGGCTGCAAGTGTTGGTGGGAGTGTTCAAATGGATATGTCCTATGCCACCATCCCAATTGAGGGCAGCCTTGTCAAGTTGTATGGAGAAAAGAAAATGTTGCACCTCATTGAAGATCCCAACAATGCATCTTATGAAGTGTTGTACACAAGTGTTGATGTTGATAACTTTGTTGGATTTGCTGATGGGAAAGAGAACAAAATGGATCAATGTAAGAGTCTTGAACAAGTAGGCTCTCCATGGAATTTTTTGTTTGATGGAGCTTGCTCCAAATTTGGAAATGGTGTTGGTGTAGTTCTGATTTCTCCAAGCTTGGAAGAGTTTGTTTTTTCTTTCAAACTTAACTTTGAGTGTACTAACAACATTGCTGAGTATGAAGCATTGTTGTTAGGTTTGAGAATTGCTTGGAAATACTATGTTAAAGACATCATTGTTAAGGGAGATTCAGAACTAATTGTCAAACAAATCAGAAAACTGTATGCTACTAAAAATCAGAGAATGAAACAGTACAAGCATGTAGTCTGGGACTTGATTGAGATTTTTGATTCATTTAATATTGTGCATCATGATAGGAAGTTCAATGTTATGGTAGAAAATCTTGCAGTATTGGGATCTTGGTTTGATAATTGTACAATGTCCCCATATTGTGAATATGATGTTGAAGTGTTAACAAGGCCATCTGTCCCTGACAACATTAAACATTGGAATTTTTTTGATGATGATGCTTAGGTCAAAATATTTCTACAAAACAAAGGGGATTTTTCTGATCAATGTATTGATTGGGAGCCAATGGTGTGTGCAGCAGAGGGTAAAGAAACTTTGTTTGGCAAAGACATCATCCAACTAAAAACTAATACCATTCCTAGAGGACTGGTTGCTCTTGAATCAAACTTTGATAATGTTGATTGCATTATTAACAGGCATATAGAAGCCTCAAGGGATGTTGAGGAGCATGACCTTGGTACAAAGGAGAAACCAAGGAAGATCTGGTTGGGAAGCAATCTGAACAAGGAGGAAAAGCATTCCTATGTCCAATTGTTGAAAAAATATCAAGATTGCCTAGCTTGGTCTTATTCTGAACTGAAGGCATACAGAGAGGATTTGTTTCAACATGAAATTCCTTTGGAATCTAATGCAAAGCCATTCAGGAAGAAATAAAGGCCGATCAATCCACTCCTATCTCTTAAAATGCAAGAAGAACTGAAGAAACTGAGGGATGGAGGGATTATTCAGCCCACAAGGTATTCTTCTTGGGTTACAAACTTAGTGCCAGTTAGAAAAAAGAATGGTGATATCAGGCTGTGCATGGATTTTAGAAATCTGAATAGAGCATCAATGAAGGATAATTATCCTTTACCAAACATGGAAAACATGCTGCAATTAGTGACTGGTTTTGAGTTGCTTTCTACCTTGGATGGTTTCTCTGGCTATAATCAAGTTGTTGTGAAGGAATCAGAAAGAATCAAGACAACCTTTACCACTCCTTGGGGAACTTATGTCTATGTTAGAATGCCCTTTGGTTTGATGAATGATGGAGAAAACCTTTCAAAGAGAAATGGATGTTGATTTTTTGGTTACATTAATGATTTTATTGTTGTTTACCAAGATGATGTGACTGTGTTTTCTAGAAGGAGAAGTGATCACTTGCAACACTTGGAAAAAATGTTGATAAGATGTAGAGAGTATGGCATTTCACTCAATCCAAAGAAGTGCCATTTTGGAGTGCAAAAGGCCAAGTTGCTTGGTCACATTGTATCAAAATGGTGTAATGATAGATCCTGAGAGGGTAGAGGCCATCAGCAAGGTCCCAATTCCAAGAACCAAGAAGGGAATTCAGTCCTTCTTTGGGAAAATAAAATTTATCAGAAGATTCATATCAAACTTTGCTAAGTTGACCATTCCAATTACTTGCATGCTAAAGAAGGAACAAAGTTATCAAATGGGAAGAGGCTTCCATTCAAGATTTCAATGGGATCAAAGAAGCATTAAAGCATGCCCCTATTTTAGTAGCTCCAGATTATAAGAAGCCTTTCCAAATGTTTTTTTTCTTCAGAGAACACTGTTGCATCTGTCTTGTTGCAGAAGGATGATGAAGGGGACTGAGAGGCCAATTTCCTTTTTTAGTAAGGCATTGCAGGGGGCTGAGTTGAAATACACCATTATGGAGAAACAAGCATTTTCCTTGGTAAAAGCAACAAAGGTTTTCAGACCTTACATTTTGAGCTCTAAAGTTGTTGCTTATGTTCCCCACACCATGGTGAAAGATGTCTTATCAGAGATGGAGGTCTCAAGAAAAAGATGTAGATGGGTGAACAAAGTTGCAGGAATATGACATGGATATCCAAACCACAAAGTTGGTAAGAGGTTTGGGCTTAGCTAAGCTTATGGCTGAGAGCAACTTGCAAACTATTGAGGTGAATGAAGTAGAAGAAGGAAGGGTGGATGTCCTTGAAAATTTGATGAGTTCTGAATGGTACAAAGATATAATTTTTTATCTCAGACATCTATACTACCCTGAGTATTTAAGTAAAAATCAGAAAAGAGCTCTTAAGTTGGCTTCCTAGAAATATGTCATTACTGATTTTGGGTTAGCTTGGAAGAACCCTGAGGGAGTTCTCTTAAGGTGCATTACTGAAGATGAAGCCCCCAAGATAATTTTTGATCTCCATGGAGGAGTTTGTGGGGGGAATTTTTTCTGGAAGAGTCACAACACACAAGATCTTGAGGGCTGGTTATTGGTGGCCAACTCTTTTCAAAGATACAACTTTGTTGGTTAGAAGATGTGAGAGTTGCCAGCATTTTTCTGGAAGACTGAAAGCTTCAGGCTCCCTTCCTTTGCATCCATGTATCAATTGAAGCCCCATTCAAGCAATGGGGAATGGATTTCATTGGTGAGATTTCAGACCCTTCAAGTGCTGGCCATAAGTGGATTCTTGTAGCCACTGATTACTTCACTAAGTGGGTGGAGGCAATCCCCACCAAGAGAGCAACACACCAAATTGTCATGGACTTCATGCTTGAACCATATCATCTACAGGTTTGGAGTGCCAGTTAAAATTGTTGCTGACAATGCCATGAGCTTCAGAGCTAAACCTTTGATGGCAATGTGTAAATAATATGGGATCAATTTGACATATGCCTCCAACTATAACCCCCAAGGAAATGGACAAGTAGAGTCCAGCAATAAAAATCTATTAAAGATCATTAGGAGAACCTTGGAGCTGAACAAAAGGAAATGGGGTGAGCAGTTGAAGTTTGTTGTTTGGGCTGATAGAATTACTGTTAAAAGAGCTACTAGAAAAAGTCCATTTGAATTGGTGTATGGAACTCAGGCTCTGTTGCCCCTGCATATGCAATTATCCTCATATCAATTCATTCAACAACTGGAAGATCAAGAAGTTAGTCCATATGATGCTCACATTAACCAGATTGTTGAACTTGATGAAGAAAGGAGGGCATCCCACCAAAGGCATGTAAAGTTCAGAGAAAAATTGAAGAGGTTATTTGACAAGAAGGTCACTCCAAGAGCTTTCAGCATTGGAGATCTTGTGCTGTTATGGGATAGAAGGCATGAAGATAATGGACAAGCATGGTAAATTTGATGCATTATGGATGGGACCTTACTCCATTGACATTCGAATTGGTGAACATACCTTCTTCTTGAAATACTTGGATGGGGAATTGCTTGAATTACCTATTAATGGCAGGCATTTGAAACATTTCCTTGATTGATTCCCCAGAATCAAGGTGAGCATCATTTGTATAGTGTATAGTTCATTTGTTCTTTCTATCTTTTGTGTTTTTGCTCATTCTGGTCCTTGGTGACCTGGTTTTGCTGGTTTCTCAGTTTTTTTTTAGGAGGATGGTTCTGGTTTTCTACTCTGCAAGTTGACTCCTTTTCACCAATGGATATTTTTGGCACTTGGTCTGTTATTTGGTTCTTGTGGCACTCATAGGGAGTTCCCATCCTTGAGTTGGAGCTGATGTTGGTGCTCAAATTAGTCTCACCCCATTTGTCATTGAAATCCCTCAGTTTGCGGCCTTTGTCACATTTTTTATCTCCCCATGTTGGTGCTTGAAGGCTCTATCCTCCATTTGGTTGCCATGGTCAGTTCCTTCCTTGGCCGAGGATCACTTAAAATGCCCAAAATTTGTTTTTTGTTCCTCTAACCATATGAAAGAGTCTGTTACTTGGTCGTAAAACTCGGGCTTTTCCTTTCCCTCCATTTTCCACAGTCACATGTTTGTTGTCCCTATCATTTTTTGTCCCAAATACCTAAGGAAACATGAGTGGATGTAGCTCGGAGGATCATGTTTGAACCTTGTAACATTTCCAAATTCTCTGTCCTTGAGAAAATTTCATCTCGGGCTCAAATGGTGGTTTCCCTACATTTTTACAGTTTGACGGGTGTGTTTTTCCCTGTCAAATTTACATCTCTACATCAGTGGAAACGTGGCCCTTTTTGGTTGGATGTGGCTCGGCGGGGCACTCTAAAAACTCTATGGCTTGCTTCAACCCAAAACTTGTCCACATGTGGAGGAACGACGCTCATTTGAAAATTCACCTTTTGGTTTGGCCTTGGAGTTGCGCTAGGAGGACACGTGGAGGATTTCGCTGCTTTTCCTGGACTTAGACAAATTTTTCATGCAACCAGTATAGTTTTTGGTGGGCCATGGACACGTGGTGAACCTGTGCTCATTCAGGGTCTCCGCTCTTGGGGACTATCTTGAAGTTGTGCCATGAGGACGTGTGGAGGTTTTCCATCAGGCCTTCCCTTACTTAGACTTTTCAAGACAACTTTCTAAAGGGCCTGGGACACGTGGAGGGACCGTGCATGTTTGGGGACTGGCCCCTGAGGTTTTATTTTGAAGAAGCACCAGGAGGACACTTGGAGGCTTCCGCTCACTCTGCCCTTTGCTTGGACTTTTCAACAGCCAAAGGAGACTACCTCGGACCCTAGACACATGGCACCTTCCACTAAACTTTCAAACTTTTTAAAGACTCTATTAGACTGAGACACGTGTTGAGCCTGCACTTGTTTGGGGTCTCTACTTTTGGGGACCATCTCAAGATGTGCCATTGAGACATGTGGCAGTTTGAAAAGTCAAAAAAGGTGAGGAGGTGGGCTTCCAGGGGAAATTTGAAAATTTTCCTTTTGTGAAAAAAGGGGTTAAAGTGTAAAAAGGAAGCGTGGTTCTGCTGGGACCCACATTGGGACACGTGTCAAGCCCATTTTTCAAGGTGGAGGGGCAGAGAAAAATGAGAAATTTTACATTTTTTCCAAAAAGTTGTAAAAGGTAAAAGGGAACCCCAGGCCCATTTTAACTCGAGATCTCCCATGTGGACAGTCCAAATTCAAAAGGGAAATTGACGGCAACTGTGCATTTATATCTGATTTTCTACCATTTTTCTCCAAATCTCCTGGGGATGTGAATTTTTATGGTTTTTTATCATTTCTTGATGTCTCCTACACGCCAAATGAAGAGGAGAATTAATTTGATATCTTGATTTGGTGGGGAAGATCTGAAAATGTCTTTTACCATTAAGATGTGATCTGACTATCAGGTTTCGATCTGATTTTCCAATCTTTCCTTCCTTGGCACATGCAAAAAACCAGATTTGATGGATTAGAGGAGGAAGTAGTTGGTGCGTGAGATGAAGAGTGATTTACCAGATGAAAGAATTGAATGCTGGAAATATTTGAAGAGATTTTCCCTCTGAGCGCCTGACAACTTTTTTACAAATCTGATTTTGGGAATCATGATCAAAATCGTAACAAGCAATGGTGCTTTGAATGTTTTTTTTTTGGGGGGAAAACTCTGTTGTAGATTAAATGTTATAAATTGCATGAAATTGTCATGCAAATGGTTGGAGTGTTAGAGGTCGGGAGTTATTTTCCTAAGAGAAAAGTTTGACAGAGCCTATCTTTCTGAGAAACCATCTGAGGAACCTGTTTATTTCTTTTGTGTTAAATTTGATCATGTCAAGGTGGTTGTAAGTGTACAACCATTGACAAGCTCTGAGATTGTTCTAGAAACTTTCCCCTGACTGATGAATTTAATCAAATTTGAGTTAATCTATGTTGATTTTGGGAAAAATTGTGTTTGCTTCATTTCTGAATGTCTGCAAATAGTTTTTCTTGTTCCCATTGCAATCTTACATTGAAATCTTTGTGAATCACACAAGATCTTATCCTTGTGATAGTTTGGTGGCATTTGCAATTTCATTTATTAGAAGAGCTTTCATTTGATAGTGAAATAAACAAATTTAAAATCACTTTACTCCTAGCATGATGATAAGATTGTTTGTTAGCCTTTGAGGGTATCTTAGGCGTGATAAAACAGAGGTTGATAATGTTCAATTAAGTTTTTCAATTTGAGCCTTCATTTTGGATTCTTAAAGTTTGTGTGAAAACGTGCTGATCTGGGCCTCCATTGAAGCACACCTTCTGGTTAAAGGAGCATTTTAGTTGTTATGAAGCATTTTTTTGATTAAGCCTTCCATTTTTGTAAAATATCTCAAATATCTGGTGAATCAAGTTCATTCTACCTCACCTCCCACCAAAAATTCATTTAAAAACAACCAATCTTACCCATACTACCCCTGTTTGTCATGTGTGTGTGTACAAATGCATAATTTCTATTACCAAAACATGCAGAAGCAATCAGGTTTTCATTGTCTTTAGTAGCCTGAACCTTGCTTAGAAAATATCTCCATTATCTAGGGTGACAACTCGTGAGAGTTAGGTTTTTGTTGTATTGATCATATTTTCTTCAAGGTATTCTTAATAACTTTACAAGGAAGGACATCTATCCATCTCTTCCACAAACAATAGACCTACAAAAGGGTCCTCTCACTCTGGTTGAAAGGCATAACCATAAAGTAGTGAGAATAGATCAAATCCTCTTGAGGGTGTTATCCATTTCTCCACATCTGAGTGACAAAGAGCAAGCTGCATTTCTTCCCCAGCTACAAAATGACACACAACATGATATATGCTTGTCTCTAAGCTTCCTGTCAAATCTGTGATGCTTCTCAACTTCTAAGGGAGAATCAATTTGGGTACCAATAGACCCGATGAAATGCCAAAATGCATTGAACTCTGGATCCTTGAATGTATTACACCACGAGAGATTCCCTTTGGATGATGAACAAACACTCTAAACTAACTGTTGAATGACTCCCTCAGTGACCATGAGCATCTCTTATGAAGATCCCTTCTGAAGAGATGGAAGCAAAAAATTGACCCTGCTAAGACATTTACAAAATGGCCACATTGTTATGTTGAATTGAATAATTTGCCAATGATTACAACCTCCACCTTGCACATGATACACATGTAAAATGAACCATGAAAAGAGTGTCAAAAGACACTATCACGATCTCCTGAGATGGATTCTGAATGACCTGTGAGAAATGATTATGACGATTCTCTGTGACACTTTAATGATCCATTAGCGAAGATGGTATATTGAGGAGATAGGCCACAAACACTTATGAAGACACTATTGGTGACAGTGAAAATTCCCATTATGTGAACTTGAATTTCATGCTCCCTGATACTTGCTATGTTTGGAAATGGAAACTTACTACTTTTAGTAAATGTTGGAATCTATTCTCTGAACTCAAAATAATGATGCCAACTTGAGGTTTTATCTCTTTATATGTTCTCCTTTGTGAAATATGTCTTCTGGAACAACTTACTATTTTTAGTAAGTGGTGATTTTTGGTTGAGATGACCGCACTAATGAGTTTAACCTATATTCCTCCCCTTGTATACACAGTTTTATCATAGATTACTCTTTTTAGGTATCTTACTATAAATGGGAGGCACCCATATGGGAGATTTAATAGTTTTATTAAATAATGAATTCCACTATTTCTAGCATTGGAATACCGCTCTAACTTTCTAAATTTCTCATGTGTACACCACCTTTGTCATAATTGCTTATCGTATTAGCTTGCCAAAAATAACCAACCCCCATGTAGGAAGACTTACTATTTTTAGAAAGTGGGTCTCTAGTGGTCAGTATACAAAGAAATGAATGTTTTTTGTCCAATAGTGCTGTTCTGGAATTTCAGCTTCACTGGATCGCCAGTTTGAGAGATTTTAAATTTCAATTTTTTTGCCTCGGGAAATTGGGTTTTCTTTGATGTAAAACATACAGAGTTTTTTTGAAAAATATTTCAATTAGATCCTCATGGCCTCTGAAAAAATAAATGACTGTAAAAAATTACATCTCAATTCGTTCAACTTTTTGCAAGATATGAAGATTTTTTGATCAGGCGACTTCGAGGGTTTTCAACATAAAATCTTCATTTTTTCTCCATTTTTATTTGTTAGAATCTGTTATTTTTGTGGTCTTTTTTTTTTCAAATCATCGACTATTTCTAGGATTTAATCAAGTGAAAAAAATGTTTCTCCTTCTAGATAAAATTTGGCAGAGTTTTGGCAGTGTTGGGAGGCATGGGGGGGAAATGGTGATAAAATGTTAAGTGTTGCAATTTATAGCATGCAAATGAGAGACGGAGGGAGGGGAAAATTTATATGTCCATTTCATCCCTTTTTAAAAGGAAATAAGGGGATGTTAAATTCCACCTCATTCTAGGCTTGACACTTGGCATGTTTTTATTCATCGAGCGACTTAAGCGGGGGGCTGAGTTTTAGCACCTGGGAGTTAATTTGCAGTTGCATTGAGAACCATTTGGGAATAGAGTTGCTTCTATCCTTTCATTCCTTTTAGAAACAGATAAGGGTTAGGGCTAGGAGGAATACCTGTTGAATGTCGAGATGGTGTGCGCGTACCGTAGAGAGAGATCAGGTTGATTGTGAAGAACTCCTTTTTGTCTTGGAAGGACTACCTGCAAATAAGAATACAAGACCACAAGATTTTGATTAGACAATAAATGAGGGAACTGCCTTGGGCCCAAGGAAATATAACACTTCCTTTCGAAGGTGGTCAGTTCCCCTGCTAATATGAATTAACACGAAATATTGTAAAATAACAATTTAATTGCTTCGTTGAAACAGGTAGGGGGAAAGGCTGGTTTCTGGTTTTGAGTCACAATAACTGATACCAGTTTCTTCTAACCGATATCGGTAGGGCTATGTTTTAGGGGCTCTTGGTGAGGGTCGGTTGTAGGGTGGTTGTGATGTTTGTAAGGCTAGTAAATGAGTGGGATTAGGTAACGGGGTGATGAGAGGGTAGATGAATGATAGTTAGATGTGATGTGTTGCTGGGTAGTAGATCCAGGAATGGATTAATGACGGTTGTGATTCAAAAGTCTAAGAAATGTTATAAAAGAGGACATGCAAGATACAACTTACTGGTTATTGACGAGAATGCAGGTCCAAGAACTGTGATGACAAAGGTAGAACTCAGATAGGATGTCCTGACGATCAGAAGATGAGATATCTTCCCTCACGATGATCAGCTGAGTGTCACAGGGCTCTGGTTGTTCAGTTGCAGTCTTGGGCTTGATCTCCTTCTCTGCAAACTCTTCTTGTCTCTTCACTTGTCTCTTGCTCGGCCAAGTAAAATCCGGATTCTCTCGATCGCTTCTGATGATCCTGATTGATCCAAAATCCTCCGACCTTTGTTTCTGGTTAGGGGAGGTCATTTACAGGGAACCGATGGCGGTTACGGAACCGACGGCGGTCGAGTAGAAACCGGTATCGGTTCAGTCAAAGTGGGCTATTTTTAGTAAAATAGCCAACTTTCCCTCCTTTTCTCCCGAGGGATTAGTTGCGGGCTTGGTCAAGTAACTACAAGGTCAGTTTTGGGTGCGAGAAAGGGGTCATTAGTCATGGGTGTGGATGTAGACCAAGTTATAGGTCTTAATTAGATTAGTTTAGGGTTAGGACTAGGTCATGATGAGGTGGTAAAATGAGGTGGCAGGTAAGGTGATGTGGATTTATTAATTATAAGATAATTAATAAATAATTGTGTAAGGTTTAGGTGATGAGGTTAGGTTGCGAAATGAGATGCGGGTCACAAGAGTCGTAAGACACAAATTTGGTGTCTACATTAGCCCCTTATTGTCATGTAGTTTGTTTTGTAAAGCTGCACGGACAATAATATGAAGTGGTTTCCCCTATTAAGGGTATAGGTAATCCCCCTCAAATCTAGCACAGATTGAGACAACGTGAAATCAGGGATAGGGTTGATAAAGGGTAAATGGTGTGGAGATGATGGTGAGGTGGTGAGGTAGGTCCAAAGAAGCAGACGCACGTGGAAATGCATTAGTGCGACTAGGGTACATGATTTGACGAGCAAACCAGCAATGCATAGGCAAAGGTCGATAGTTTATCCAAACAAGGGTGATATAATCCTGGTATCCAAGGCATAGGAAGTAGCTCCAGGGTATATAATGGGTAAGGTACAGGAACGTTTGGGCATGTTCGGCAGTACCAAATGGTTGGTTTGGTTGAGATAAATGTCACGGTCTAGGTCTAGGCAAAGTTGGTCGACAGATCAAGTCAAGGACCCTAATCATGCTAAAACACGAACAGGTGAGCTCGATTGAACAAAAGTTACGTGATGGGTGGATAAAAGTGTATGTTGTTGATGTTGGGCGAGGTATTTAAGTGGTACGGCCTTGGGTCGGGCTGATTGATTAGGGAGAGCCGTGGGTCGGGCCAAGTTGTTGGGTTGTGGCCTTGGGTCGGGCCAAATGGTTGGGTTGCGGCCTTGGGTCGGGCCAAATGGTTGGGGTGAGGCCTTGGGTCGGGCCAAATGGTTGGGGTGAGGCCTTGGGTCGGGCCAAATTGGTTGGTTACGGCCTTGGGTTAGGCCAAATAGTGGTTGCGGCATTGGGTCGGGCCAAAATGGTTGGGGTGAGGCCTTGGGTCGGGCCAAATTGGTTGGTTACGGCCTTGGGTCAGGCCAAATAGGTTGGTTGTGGCATTGGGTCAGGCCAAATAGGTTAACAAAGGGTTTGCAACAAAGGTTGATATAGGCGATGTTTGTGAGAAAGGGCGATTAGTAAATAAGGGCAGAAATTGGGGGAAGAGGTGGAATAAAACCGGTGTCGATTGTCTATGACCGATATCGGTTAGGTGGACCGATACCGGTTCCTTAGGGCATAATAAAACCGATATCGGTTATAGGTCAAAAACCTATAAAAAGAAAAATACGGCCTGTCATTGTCACATTTGCAATTTGAAAACCGATTTGAGTTGTCTGAGGTGGATTATTGAGATTGGAGCATTTGTTGGTTGAGGTGGCGCTATTTGAGTGGAGGAGTGAGTGAGTAGTGGGCCCGAGTGAGTAGGAGGCAGCAGTTGATTGGTGGAGGACCCAGCAGAGGGGAGTTAGAGCCATGGCACAGCCAGGAGGAGCAGGAGGTGCTGGACCAGCTGGACCACCACCACCCATCCCACCACGACGACGTGTCGTCGTACCGGTAGGTTCGAAACCCCTCATTGTGTGGATTTGAGTATATTATGTTGTATTTGGGTTTTGGGTAGGAATGTTAGATTTTGATAAAATAATTAATAAATGGAAATGATTTGAAAAAAGGAGAGGGTAGATAGGTTAAATAGGCCAAGGCGGCTGGGTGGGTAGGTTTTTAGGGTGTTTGGGCGGGTATAGAGGGAGAAATAGGAAAAAATGGATTTGGGGGGGGGGGGGGGGGGCGCGCGGGGTTCGGCTCCGGAATTTTACAGCGACCGGCATCAGTCATGAATTTTTGGTGGACGGAGTTTTGTGAGTGACCGGTGTCGGTCTTATAGCGACCGACGTCGGTGAAGAGGACCGGTGTTAGTCATAAGTGACCGGTACCGGTCCTTAGTTATTTTTGTTGGTTTGGGTTTTGTTGTTGGTTTGAATTTTTGGTTGTTGTTTGGGTGTTTTGGTATTATTTGGGTTGTTCGTTTGGGTGTTGTGGTATTGTTGGGGTTGTGGTGGGGGTGTGGTATGGTTTGGTACAGCGACCTCGATCTATCACTTAGGTGTGTTATTGGTCATTGAATTTTTGGTTTGGGTTGTGGTGGGGGTGTTGTGGTATTGTTTGGGTTGTGGTGGGGGTGTGTTTGGTATTGTTTAGTGTTTTGGTTTGTTTAGGTGTTGTTGGTATGGTTTGGGTTGTGGTGGGGGTGTTTTGGTATTGTTTAGGTTGTTGTTTAGGTGGTGTGAAGAGGGAGGGGGATATCGTAGAGGTTTTTAGGGTAAGATTGGTGGGTGTAGAGGGAGGGGGATATCGTAGAGGTTTTTAGGGTAAGATAGGTGTATAAGTAGATGTTGTGATAAAGAGTAGGGCTAATGTAGTGAGTTGGTTTTGCAGGCACGTCAGCAGCTGACGATGCGGGACAGGATGCCCCCGCTGTTGAGACGGATGCGGCCACACGTGTCCGCAGTGCAGTGGGGTATCATGCACGAGGTGGGACTCGGCGGAGTCCAGCGATACAGAGCGATTGACAGGGATCACAGTTTGATGGTCGCCCTCATCGAGAGATGGGATCCGGCGACCAATGTGTTCCATCTCCTGACTGGAGAGATGACCATCACATTGGAGGATGTGTATCGCATCCTTCGATTACCGATTGATGGAGAGGCAGTCTTTCAGGTTGACGCTGAGACAGCCATGGACAGCATCCTACACGTATTCGGGGATGCAGCTGCGCTACTGACATATCACAGCACGAGTATCGCGTATGGGGATATGTACCGAGCCCACCGCCATGAGACACGGCTTGCCGTGCTGATGATGATCGGGATCACCTGCTTCGCCCTCCTAGACTCAGAGGGAGGCCGCTTTCCACGGGCGCTTATGGGGGTGCTACATGAGATGGTGGAGGAGCACACATGTTATGCTTGGGCACCAGTATACCTGGTGCAGTTATACCGAGAGCTGTGGGGCTATCGCCGGATGAGGCGATTCGGGATTTGCTCGACGTTTTTACTACACTGTTGGGCATATGAGCATATCATATGCATTAGACCAGTAGGGCTGCCCCAGCAGCCAGGGCCACAGGTCATCTATAGATACGGCTTTCAGAGGTGGTTGGGGGTCGTGGGCCAGCCACGAGCAGTGCTTGCAGGGCGGGACGTCACTTATTACAGACATATGTTAGAGGGCCTGACAGCGGTAGATATTATATGGAGACCGTATAGAGGTCATCACCCCCGTGGAGGAGCCCGATCACAGCTGAGATGGATCCAGTATACATTCTGGATTGCGGGACGGAGGCCAGGGGAGCATGAGCGGATACCCCTGGAGAGGGTACGCAGGCAGATGGGGCTACGACAGGATGAGCCACCTCCCTTCCCTCAGTACCGGAGGGATGATGTAGAGGCCCCACTGCCTGCACCATAGCCCGTGGACCCAGATTGGGTTGCTGAGAGGCCGGCAGATGATACCGTAGATGATGCTGGCTGCACAGGAGCATTTTTGGTTTGGTGGGCAGGAGAGAGAGCTGCGAGGAGAGCACAGCCCGCACAGCCAGACTTGGCAGCGGTGATAGCAGAGAGGGATCAGCTCAGGGGCCAGATATAGCTATTACAGGGGCAGCTTGCTGCTGCACAGGCACAGATAGGTGTCTTATAGGGGCAGCTAGCCCAGGCTCAGGTACAGGCACAGGCGCAGGCACCACCAGCGGCACCAGCGGCACACAGGTACAGGTACCGCCCCAGCCACAGGCACCACCAGCGGCACCAGCACAGGCACAGGGGGCACTGGTATTAGGTGTCAGGGGACCAGCCCCAGCACCTACGGTGGCTCGAGATCGTTATATGGAGGCTAGAGCGGAGGCCCGGTACTATCAGGATATTCTTGATGGTACCGGGGCTGATTATCAGCCATATGCGGCACATAGAGCAGAGACCTCTCGGAGCCAGAGATCTCAGGGAGGTGCAGCCACAGCCGGTGGGTCTGTTACAGGCAGGAGGTGAGAGGTAGCACAGGGACCAGCAGGCAGACAGGCAGAGGGCGGTGGAGAGAGCTGAGGGGTCCCTGCATATTTTTGTATTGGTTCATTGGATATGGGCACCGGTCTGCGAACCGGCTATGTTTATAGAGGCCTGCGTGCCTAGATATTATGTATTCATTTATTCATTCATTCATTTATTGTATATACCGGCCTGCGAGCTGAGTACGGGTTGTACAGTTGATACCGGCCTGCGAGCCGAGTATGTTTTTGATATGAGAGACCGGCCTGCGAGCCGAGTCGAGATTATTGACAGTTATTGCGGCCTGCGTGCCGGCTTTGTTGTATTATGAGATCACAGAGGCCCCGATGCAGGGCACATTGTATATTTGAAACTTTGTATATATATAGATATGATGATTTGACCCACATGTTGTGCGTAAAAATGTGTTAAGTGTTTTGAAAATGGTTTGTGATATTTAATGTATGATGAGTTTGATTTACATGGTGTTATATATTAATGATGTTGATGTCTTTTGTTGATGGGATGTATGTATGTATATATAAATGATGAGTTTAATTGACATGTTGTATTATGAAATGTTGTATGTTTTGTCGCTGGTTTTGTGAAATTGAATGTATGTAGCTGTTAAGTTGGATCCAAATGGTGTATAGATTGATGGTTTTTGATATCGTTTGTTGATGGCTTGTTGTTTTTGTAATGTAGATAGATGATGTTGATGAAATTGTAATGAGATGTGGATTTGATGAAAAATTATAGATAATGGTGTTGTGATGCAGGAAAAAGGGACGGCGCCTCAAAATTTAGGTAGAAAATAAAGAAAAGAACTATATTTTTAAAAAGATAGGGATATGACCGATGTCGGTTAAATAACCGATGTCGGTAGTAAGTAGACCGATATCGGTTAGATAACCGATACCGGTTATCTTTAGAAAAGGAGCTTTTCTAAAAATAGAAAAGCGGGGGTGGCAACTGAAGTTCTTATTTTGAGAGCCATGCAAGAAGTTAAATACGTGAATGCGACACTTTTTGACGACTGAGACAGGTAATTGCATGAGAGATTTGAGTGATAAGGAGAAAAGAGACAGGGAGAGTGAATGTGAGCGGAGATTCAGAAAGCAGAAAGGCAAATTTGAAAAGGGTGGTGAACATGGCAGAACGAGGAGAAGCATCCAGCAGGCAGGGACAAGAGGGAAGACAAGTGCCACCTCAAGCTGCTGCAGCCCAAGAGGTAAACATCTTGGTTGTAATTTGATTCTTGCATGTTTTGTGAATGAGGGATGATTGGGTAGATTAAGTATGAGAAAGAAAAGGTGATAGGCAATGATTCGGGATAGGGTGAATGTGATGGGGTAGGCAGTCAGGGGTTTTGGGCATGCTTGTATGTACAGAGAAGGAGAAACGATCAAATTATTGTTATAGGTGGTGTTTTGTTTTAGGCAGGTTGTGTAGAGTTGATATTGACCGATATCGGCTTAAGATAACCGGTATCGGTTATTGAACCGGTACCGGTTATCTAAAACCGATGCCGGTGGCTGTAGGAATTTCCAGAATGTCAGAAAAAACCCTTGGGGATTTGATTTATTGAATGGCTGTGTGTCATTTTGATGTGTGCAGGCGGAGGCAGGGTTCAGGATGAACGATACTGTGCCAGCGCTGTTGTCACGAATCCGAGCGGATGTAACACCAGCTGAATGGGACATTGATAAATCGTTTGGGGTTAAGTGGAATCCGCTATTATTCACGAATCGCACGTAACCATGCTATGTTACAGGCGTTGATTGAGAGATGGAATCCAGAAAGGAATACCTTCTATCTGCCAACAGGGGAGATGACAGTGACATTGGAAGATGTGTTCCGTATTTTGAGACTCCCAATTACAGGAAGACCAGTATATCAGGCATTACCTAGCGCAGCACGGGGAGCGATAACAGCAGTATTTGGTCCATACGCACGAGATTTGACACAGCGAGGTTTGACATTCACGTATGGTATAATGTATGCAGCACACCCTGAGGAAACAAGGTTAGCAGTGATATTAATGATAGCGGTAGGATATTATGCGTTACCGAGGGCGGATGGGGGAAGATTTCCAAAAGCATTGATGTGTGTTATTTGGGAGATGATAGAAAGGAACGTGACTTTTGCATGGGCACCTGCATATTTGGCGGAGCTATACAGGGGTTTATGGGCGTGTAGACGAAATCACAGGACGACACTGGATTGTTCATTTTTATTACATTGTTGGGCCTATGAGCACATTGTTTGTGTGCGACCAATAGGCCGACCCATCCAGTCAGGAGAGACCGGAGTGCAGAGGTTGGGATTCAGACGATGGGTCCAGACAGAACAAGAGGCAAGATCCCAGGCCGTGACGGGTGACATTGAGTATTATAGGCAGGTATGGGAGATGGTGACGATGGTGGATATCTGTTGGAGGCCGTACGGGAACTATATGGTAACAGAGAATATAGCGGAGGAGTTGAGGGGTGTAGAGCGATTGAGGTGGATCGCGGGGCACAGGCCAGGTGAGTATGAGAGGATTCCTCTAGATCGTGTGCGGCGACAATTTGGATTTGTGCAGGATATACCCCTGGCTTATAGACCATATATGAGGATCGACGCCGAGGGAGCATTCTCACCTCCCCGGCCAACACCTCCAGAAGGGCCAGAGGAGATAGCAGCCAATCGCAGGGTAATGGATGCAGGAATGACAGAGGCCTATAGATTATGGTGGGTAACAGAGCTACGAGGTGTACGTGATCGTCCTGACATAGCTATGATTACAGCGGAGAGAGATCGTCTGCAGAGATTAGTTCATCAGCTCCAAACGCAGGTGAATGAGGCAAGAGGATTGTTAGCGGTTGCGGAGTCACGAGCGGAGGGACTAGAGGCGAGATACCTCCATGCGAGGGAGCGTATTCATATGTTACAGGAGAGATTGGCAGATCAGTGGGCGGTACCAATAGCCGTGGTACCTTTGAGGACAGAGAGGCCCGGCGAGAGGCGTCGACGATCACGATCATCACCTGGTTCGGGATGAGGCGTGAGGGTCTAAATAAATGTTATCGAGGTATAAGAATAAATAAGGATGCCGACCTACGTGTCGATGATAGAGAAGATGTATTTGTTTAACATCTAAATAAAACTGAATATGTATGTTGATTTGAGTTACGATAATAATAAGAATGTTTGTGTTTTGACTTTCGGTGTTTTGAAAAAGGATAAAGAGGAATGTGATTAAAATAGAAATACACAAAAAATATTTATATTTACCACACATGATAGGTTATGGTAGGAGATGGTCGAGCTAACCTTGGGAGACCCCATGTCTCCAAAGTGCTGCCTACATAGCCCATTGCACAAAGCAAGGAGGGGCCTCAGACCGATGTAGTTCTCCCTTAGGACCAGGGAGAGATGAATTCAGGCAATTTAGGTATGGTTAGGCAATTTGTTGGTTGGTAAAAATATTGATATTGATATTGGTAGGGTAATGTTGTTGGTGTTGGTAATGAATTGGTGATTTTGGAATAGGTAGAAGTGAAGCGAAAGTTAGCCTACCCAAGTGGTAGGGAACCATGTCCTGATTAAGATCAACACATAATCCTAGATTCGAGTCAAAGAGGAAAAAGTTACTCCGTAGTTGAAAAGAGCTAAACAAACCACATATTAATGCAGGATGAGCTTGAACCCCTAGGTACCGTGCATAGACGAGAAGTCAATAGGTGAAAAGAGTTGTATGATCACAATATATCGGGTGTACGTCACGTCCCTTGAGTTTAAACAAATGGTGAGGTGAGGTGGATGGTATAGCTGAGGTACGGAGAACTTGTTACAAAGTGAGTGTTCTGACGAAAGAGAACCTACCCTAAATAGACAAGTCCATGACTCAAAAGTTCTTTTGAATGTGGCTTTATTTTACTGAATATAGACTGATCGATGTGGGAAGTCTACAAGGGATATTGATTGTATTATTCTTGAGGTCTTCACGAAGCTGATCAATGCGAGAAGCTTCTGATAAAGGCTGACTGTGTATAGCTGTCCTTCAAGGGAGCAGTCTATTTATAGTAGCAGATGTGATTTTAGTGCATAGCTGTCCTTCGGGGGAGCAGTCTATATATAATAGCAGCAATAGTTTGGCATATAGCTGTCCTTCGAGGGAGCAGTCTATATATAATTTAGAGAGCCAGATGTCCTTTTGGCGTAAAGCATCTAGTTTGGTAGAAAGTTTGACTCAAGAAAATCCCATAAGCATATAATTAAGAATGTGTCATTTTAATACTTTGAAGTCATGGACTAGACTAAAAAGGGAAGGCATCGTTAAGGGGAGGTGGGAATCAAACTATGTGAGCTTGATTTGATTGTAAGATGTAGGAAACAAAGTGTATGTAGTGGTAAATGAGCTCAAGGGACGAGCGGTAGGTAGATAAGAAGTGATATAACACTAAATTCAACAGTAGAATGGTCGAAGATGCAAGGCATTAAGGGGTTCAGGCTCAGGTTTACCATTAAGCGAAGCTAAACGATAAGTGCCTGATCCATAAGTGTGAGTGATTATGTAAGGCCCAATCCAATTGGGAGCAAATTTTCCACGTTTGCTCTTTTCTAGTTTGGTTACATGTTGATTCTCTTTGAGGACAAGATCACCAACCTTAAAGGTACGCTCATGAAGTCACTTATCATAAGCACGCTTGATGCGTTTTTGATAGATTTGAAGGTGATCAAGAGCTGTAAGACGACGCTCGTCAAGAAGCTCCAATTGGGCTAACCGCTCTTGGCGGAAATCATCGTTGGTGAGAATATCCTGAAGAGATATTCTGAGGGAGGGTATTTGTATTTCGAGAGGCAAGACAGCCTCGGTACCATATACCAAAGAAAAAGGTGTGGCATTAGTGGAGGTACGAATGCTAGTACGATAAGCCCAGAGGGCAAAGGGGATGTGATCGTGCCAATTTCTTCCGGACTCATTGACAACTTTCATGAGGATTTTGGTTAGGGTTTTATTAGAAGATTCAGCTTGTCCATTCGCTTGTGGATAGTAGGGTGATGAGAAACTAAGTTTGATACCAAAGTTGTCACAAAGGTCTTGCAACAACTTATTTTTGAAAGATTTTCCATTATCTGTTATCAGGCGATGAGGAACACCAAAACGACAGATAATGTGGTGGTTAATGAACTCTACAATTTTTTCTTTTTTAGTTGAAATAAGCGGAATAGCCTCCACCCATTTTGTGTAATATTCGGTTGCTGTGATTATCCATCGGTGACGTTGCGAAGAGGATGGATGAATCTCACCAATAAGGTCTAAACCCCATTGTGAGAAGGGCCAAAGATCTCATGCGACCTGTAGTGGATGGCTAGGAGTATGTTGAAGGTTGGCATGTTGTTGACACATAACACAACGCTTAACATATTCGTAGCAGTCGTTATTGAGAGTAGGCCAATAATAACCTAGGCGAAGGATTCGTTTGGCCACGGCAAGGCCGCTAAAATGTCCACCACAAATACCGTCATGGACCTGTTGGATGGTATAGGTGACCTCCGCGCCGGTGAGACATCGAAGGAGGATGCCATCAAAGCCACGTTTATAAAGGAGTCCCCCCGTAAATGACATAACGAGAAACACGTTTAAGAAAAGTGCGTTTTGCCGGTACTAGTAAGTTCAGATGGGAGAACAGAGGTTGTAAGGTAGTCGTGAAATTGGTGATACCAGGTATCCCGCGAATTAGCAGACACATTATTTATCATACAAACAACCGGGGCTGAGTAAGATGGGGCAAAGAGTTGTTGGACCAAGACGAAAATGTCAGAGTCAGTTGATGAAGCTGGAATTTGCGAGGCTAAGCAAGCCATAGTATCCGTAAATTTGTTAGTGGAGCGAGGAATGGTTTGGATAGAATAGTGAGTAAATAAGGCTAGAAGTGAATCCACGTAGTGTTTGTACTTTTGAAGTTCCTCATTTTTACATTGGTAGATGCCCATAACTTGATTGACTACCAATTGAGAGTCGCCAAAAATATTGATAGATTTGACACCTAAGTGTAACGCAACCTGGAGACCCAGAACAAGGGCCTCGTATTCCGCAGTATTATTAGTGCAGGGGAAATCGAGTCGGAATGAGAGAGGCATAGGCTCAGCGTCGAGAGGAATGAGAACAATGCCGGCTCCTCCGCCGCGTTGGCATTTGGA
Organism: Taxus chinensis; assembly: GCA_019776745.2. Lineage (NCBI taxonomy): Eukaryota > Viridiplantae > Streptophyta > Pinopsida > Cupressales > Taxaceae > Taxus > Taxus chinensis. Next base: position 990,221,261 of record CM034146.1, read on the forward strand.
TCCATCGAAGAAGAGGGTCATTGGATACGACTCCTCCCTGAGTGAAAGAGTGGCGATGAGTTCGTCGGGGAAATTAAAATTGGTAAATTGCCCCGGGTAAAGGGGCTTCCGCGAGTTGATCTGCGATGGTTTGTCCTTTGATTGATTTCTGGTGGACAAACTCAAGGTCGAGGTCGGCAAGGAGCATGAGCCATCGGGCGATGCGTTGGTTTAGATGGGGTTTGGCATACATATAATGGATGGGGTCCGTGTTGGTGATGATGAAAGTTTTGTGATTCAGGAGGTAGTGTCGGAGTTTGGTGGCCACGAATGATAGGGCTAGGCACAACTTTTCTACATGTGTATACCTAGTCTCATAGTCCACCAAAGTATGACTTATATAATAAATGGCTTGTTCGCGATTCTTGGAGTCACGATGTGCAAGCATGGCCCCTACAGCGTGGTCGGTGGCGGAAAGGTAAAGGTAGAAAGGGGCGGTCATCCTGAGGTGGGATAAGCACGGGTGGCTGCAAGAGATAAGCTTTGAGAGCCTCAAAGGCTTGGTGGCACTCTTCGCTCCATTGAAAGTCAATGTCTTTTTTAAGGAGGTGATGGAAAGGTTGACATCGATCCGAGAGTTGGGAGATGAAACGCCGGATAGATTGGAGCTTACCTTGTAAACTACGCAATTGTTTGAGGTTAGTAGGTGGGGGCATTTCTAGGATAGCTTTGACTTTAGATGGGTCGACCTCAATGCCACGCAAAGAGATGATAAAGCCAAGAAGTTTTCCCGAAAGGACACCAAAGACACATTTCTTTGGTTGAAGACGGACAGAATATTGTAACAGGCGATCAAAAATAATGGTTAAAACATCGAGATGTTCACTACGATGTTTAGATTTGCCAAGAAGATCATCGACGTAATCTTCAAGGATAGTGTGCATAATGTCATGAAAAATGTAGGTCATAGCCCGCTGATAGGTTGCACCAGCATTCTTAAGGCCAAATGGCATTACACGATAACAGAAGGTTCCCCAAGGAGTTATGAAGGCAGTTTTATGTTGATCGGCAGGGGCAACCAAAATTTGGTTGTATCCTGAAAAGCCATCCATGAGAGAGAGCATCTCATGGCCCGCAGTGAGATCAACAAGTTGGTCAATACTAGGTAGGGGGAAGTCATCCTTAGGGCAAGCGAGGTTAAGATCCTAGAAATCCATGCATATCCGAAGTCCCCCCGTCGCTTTAGTGACAGGTACGATGTTAGAAATCCATTGAGGATAGTCAATAGGCAGGATGAAGGAAACAGAAAGGAGTCGTTGAAGCTCCTCTTTGACCAAGAGGGCAATGCGTGGATGCATTTTTCTCAATTTCTGTTTAATTGGTTTGGAATCGGGTTTCAGGGTAATGTTATGGACAGCAATGTCAGGATCAATTCCTGGCATGTCAGCGTAGGACCAAGCGAAAGCTTGGTTGCGAGTACGGAGAAAGGTAGTAAAGGTGACCTGTTCTGATGCGCTAAGGGATTGTCCGATCTTCACAATGTGAGGATCCTCCTCCATGTGGATGTTGATTTCTATAGTAGACTCGTTCAACATGGTTTGAGTTTCAGATGGTAAGGCGCGTTGAATATAAGAGTCGTCCGCACCAAGGTAAGTGAGGATGGAGTCATCATCCTGGCACTCAACAACGTTAATTGAAGGTGAGTCCTCTTCAATCATGTCTGGATACAGAAGGGGGATAGAAGAGGGGTCCTCATTATCGCGTTGATAAGTGAGAGGACCTAGGAAGATAGCATTTATGAAAAAAAAAGTTAGGAGGGATAGATTCGGGATCTATCGACTCTGTGGGTGACGAAGGCAAAATGGGTGATGATGGTTCGGTAGGGGTGACGTCGTCATCTTCCAGAAGACAACTGACACGAGGTTCCTTTGGTGTAAGTGTTCCTGGAAATCTGAGACCACTACGATCATTGTGCTTGCGAGTAGTTACAGGAATGATTGTATGTCGGCCTTGTTCATAAAGACCAAAACCAAAGCCTTTCCAAGCACAGCGAGTCAAGAAGGTAAGGGTGAAAAACGATGATTTGTCAGGTATTGAAAATCGGATTGGAAAGGAACCACACCAAGAGGAGGCTCAGGGGCAATGGAAGATGCGTCGACACCCCCATATGTTAGGTTAGTGCGGCAGTGAGGTGGTCCGTAGGGGATTACTTCCCCCACACGACGGTCATAGGTAGGATGTGCATGTACCTGTCCGTACTCCTGTGGGGTATGGAAAGAACTAACGTTATATAGGCGATACTCCCCCAGCGTAAGGCGTTGAAAAACATCTACTAAGGGGTCTGCGGTTGGGATGTTAGCTGCGGGAAGGGAAGTGGTTTTTGCGACGGTGGTTTCATGGGTTGAAGGTGTAGGTGCTGTTGAAGTGAATGGTAGAGGTGTGGTTGAAGTGGATGGTTGGGTTGGATGAATGGGTGTCTTGACTGGGACAAGCACATCATTAGGGCGATATAACATATTGCAGGTTTTGAAGGGGGGAGGATCAGCTTTTACGGTGTAGGACTTTCCCTCGTACTCAAATTTTATGCATCTATGTAAGGTTGAAGGAACGCATCCCATAGCCCGGATCCAAGGGCGACCTAGCAATATATTGTATTGGAACTCTCCCTCAAGGACATAGAAGAGTTCGGGTAAAGTACGTGGTCCTACACGAATGTTAAGGATCACGGTGCCTAAGGTAGAGGTAATAGCATCATTGAATGACCGCAACATGATGGGGTTGGCACACATGTAGCTAGAAGGGATATTCATTTGTTGGAAGGATTTTGAAGAGATGATGTTTAGGCTAGCGCCCCCGTCGATCATAACACGACGTACCCGAATGTCCCAGACGTAAGCTGAGATGAAAAGAGCAGGGTCAGGATCTTCTGTACCAAAGTCAACAATTTCGTCTTCGGAGAAACTGACTGCAGCAGCTTGTTGTACAGAGACAGAAGTGGTTGGGGGCAGTAGGTTGTTTGGTGAGGGAAGCAACGTGATTGGGTGTTAGAATGGAGGTAACAGGTAGGGTTTCATTAGGTAAGACCTCGATCCCTTGAAGGATTTCAACGAGAGCTTGTCGATGAGATTCAGAAGTCTGAATGAGATCATACAGTGTCATTTTTACAGGTGATTGGTGAAGCTGTTTGATCATGGCTCGGTGGGCAACTCCATTAGAGATGGGGTAAGCGGGTCCACGAATAACCACTTTAGGTGGTGGTGCGATCGGGATGGTGGACGGAGAAAGAGAGGACGCAGGTGTGCTTTCTTTCGCTTTCTCGTTGTTTTTCTGCGCTCGAGTAGCAACACTAATCATATTGATCTCGTGGACCTGAGATGAGGAAGATGGTAGGGATGAATCATGGGCTTCGAGAGGTGGGGTTGTAATAATGATAGATATTGGTGAGGCGGGGACAGGTGGTATAGGAGAGGGAATTGAAGCTAAAGGTCTCTCCCTTCGTAAGTTGTCTTTCTTAACCTTTCTATCTGAGAGAGGTGACTGACGAAGGATGGCTTTTAAAGCTTTGCATCCCTCCACATCATGTCCTGGTGTGTGGTGGTAAGCACAGATTTTAGACTCATCATAACCTATAGGTCGAGGTTTAGACGGGTCATAAGGTCTAAGTGGGGGTAGAGAAATGGTCGCATTCTCCACCAACATAGCAAGGATTTTGGCGTAAGATCCTTTGAGTGGGTCAAAATCGGAGGAGGATGAGGGTATTGATTGAGTAGGTTTTGGTAATGTTTGGGCATGGTTGGTTCGTACGGGTGGTGGTTTAGCCAAGGGGTGTTGACACGTGGTTTTAACTAAACATGGTTTCTTTGGCGCAGGAGCTACGTTTAGCTGGTTAGATGATGAGGCTCCAGATAACGTGGTATCCGGAAACAATGGTGACAAAAGAGGAGTGACGGAAAACAAGTCCTTTGATGATGAAATTTTTTTAGGGTTGATGGGTGGACAGGATACGTGGGGTGACAGTGTTGATATACCCTTAGATCTCTGTATGGGTGCGGAAGGCGTAGGTCGTTTTAAAGAAAACGCAGGAGGTATGATATATTGATGCAAGGTGGAGGGATGAGGTCCCAATATGGAAGGTAGGTGTGACGATGATGGTTTTAATTGTGATAGAGGCACGGATTGAGGTTGTCTCCTAAGTGGAGGGGCGGCTTTATTTTTGGATAAATCTAGTCGCTTAGGCGGGTGTGTTAGACTGGGTATTGGTGAGGTCCCAAGTGTAGGGGAAGATTTGGTTAGGCTAATAGAGGTGGATGAGATACTTGGTAGAGATGCGGGGGGTGAAGATGAGGACATAGGCATTTTGAGTTTCTGTAAACACTTCGGGTATATGGTAGAGGTGTCTGGATCGGTCATCTGCATTTGAGTAGAATAAGGGGTACTCAAACGTTCCCATAGGACTTGTCTATCTTCTGGAGAATGACAGTCTTCAGGTGTGAATTGGAATTTTTGTATGGAAGAAAGGTGGGTTGTGATTCTGGTCCACTGTGGGTGTGATACAGGGGGTAGATGAGGCACTGTATCAATAGGTGTTAAAAGGTCAACCGGTCACTGAAAAGATTTAGGTGATGAAGAACTAATAGGTAGGAGGGCATGTTTGAGAGGATCCGTCATGGTTAAAGAATTTGGTGATGTCGGTGCAAGAGGTTTCTCATCTAAGATGACAAAAGGAGTGGCGAGCCTTCCTCTTGTGCAGCAAGAGCGGTAGAAGGGGATGTTTGGGAAATAGATAGGTTAGATAACATCCGCTCGCAATCTTGTAGGGATGTGGTGTAAGAAGACTCATCTATTAGAAGAGAACTCTGGGCAGTTAACTCCTTTATGGGTAAAGGAATGATTTCGCTTTGGCTTGATGGTGGTGAAGGAGGTTCGGGCCCCTGGGTCAGTGAAGAGGCTTGATTCAAAATTTTCTCGATAGAGGCTTTTGGCTGGGAATCAAAGACTGCATGGATCTCATGAACACTCTCCTCGGCTAAAATATCCTGGTTTATGTTACTATTGGAAGAGTGATTCGGGAATGGTTTGTTGAAGATTTTCAAATTTTAGTTAGCAGGGGCATTAGGATTATCGAGGGCTATATCCCCCGCATCAACCATTTCCTGCACTATGTTTTTCAACATCTTGCAGTTCTCATGACTATGTCCCTTTACGCGGTGGAAGTTACAGAAGTCATTTTCTTTGTACCAAGAAGGTATGGCGCGAGTGGAATCAAACCCGGAGTGAGGTTTAACAGGAGGTAAGGTAATGGCTCCTGCTTTAAGCAATTTTTCCAATATTACACCATATGTTTCTCCCAAGGGAGTGTAGTTGATGGGCTCTACTTTATACTTATAGGTGGTTTTTGTTGGGGTATTAGACGGTGGTTGGGATTTGACCATCACCGCGTGCACGGCTCCTTTTGATTTCGAAGCAGTCGATGGGTGAGGATTGGTGGTGTTAGGTTTGTTGGTGGAATCTGGAGTCTAGAAATTGGGGTTTTTGTTGCGTAACCACAATTTCTCTTCTTCTAAGGCTCGAATTTCTAGTTTCCGAGCCATGGTAAAGGCCTCGTCAAATGTGTGGAAAGTTTGAATTTGAAGGGTAGGAGAAATGTGCTTAGCGCATGCCCGCGTAAAAAGTTCAATAAGTTCAGCCTGAGGCAAGGCATATGTAAGTTGGTTGATAAGGCCCCGCCACTGTCCAACGAAATCTGTGATAGATTCGTCTTCAAATTGTCGGATGGCATAGAGGTCGGTGATAGATACTTTCTTGGCAATGTTAATGGAGAAATGATCCAAGAAAGATTGGGCTAGTTGGTTAAAAGAGAAGATTGAGTGCTGGGTTAAAGCACTGTACCACTCCAAGGCGGGTCCTGATAGGGACATGGGAAAGGTGTGGAGTAACAAAGCATCATCATGAGCAATCAAATAACAAGCATGTCTAAATGATCGCAAGTGTTGTTGAGGATCCTCTTTACTATTAAAACGAGTAAATTTCGGCAATTCCCATTGAGGAGGATATGAATGAAGGGGGACAGAAGGGTGAATAGGCTCCTGAAAAACTTGCTCGTATGTCAAGGCACTACGACTTCCCGAAACAGAAGCCTCCAGATTTTGCATTTTGTCCATCATTTGTTTGATGAAATCCGTGGTTGGATGAGATGATGGTGCGGTTGTGGTAAACGGAGGCAAATTAGGCCAAGGGCCTCCGCTAGACAATGGTGGGGTTAAGTGTTGATAAGGTATGGAGGATGAATATGTTGAGGCGACCGAATAGGGATGTCCCATATAAGATGTTGAGGTCACAGGATACGTGTATGGGAATGAAAAGGTAGGTGGAGCTTGAGAAGGAAAGCTCGTGTGGATAGGTGGCAGAGAGCAAGTCATGAACGGAGCAGTCTACAAGAGAGATGAGGTAGGAGCAGTCGGCGGTAATGATATGTGGGGTCCAAGATTAACCAAAGGAAAGCCAATCTGTGTCGTATGAACCTCTGAAGCCGTCGGATTGGGAGACGGGGCTAAAGATGCAGGAAGCAAGGCGGTGTTATCAGGCGGAGTGGGAGCTAAATGAGCAGCTATACTAATAGGCATGCCAACAAGGAGTTGACCATCGGGCGTACGGTCAGGGGCATGAGACAAATAGTATTGTACAGTGCTAGGATTAGCATCCAGAAATTTGGCAAATTCCTTATCTCCTACAGGAATTTTGGGGATCTCACTGGTGTCCGTAGGGTTCCCTATAGAATGTGAAGGGGGTGATTCAGGCAAAGGCACAGAGCAAGCATGTGAAACCATGGCGGTGGCTTGCTTTCGAGTGATAACAACCATGGACAGGAGTACCCAATAGGGTTTCAATCTATCAGGAATAGAAACAGACTCAGAATGGTGAAATTGGTAGGTTGCTAGTTTGTCAGAAACTATAAAAGACAGTAACCGATATCGGTCTGATAACCGATGTCGGTTAGACTATAGCCGACGTCGGTCAGTTAACCGATATCGGTGTAATAAGACTAGTATAAGAAAATATAAGAAGCTACTGACTTGATTGTTAACAAAGCTTAGTACATTTATCAATTGTTCTGAGGTGATGACAGAAGACAGTGTATAACAGAGAAAACAGAACTGAAAACAAACAAGATGCACACGCAAATCCAGAGACTAACCCTAGGGTTAATTTAAATTATCGTGGGCTTATGCCTTTAGATGTAAAATGATGTCAGAATCCTAAAAGAAGACTTAGAGGAAATGTCAAGTTTGTTTTGGCTTATAAGGTTACCTCAATCAGGCGGAGGAATACCGCGGAAAAGGGGGGATGTTTGAGCTGTTGTGTTAATTGTGAAGTGATTCGGTATGTGTTGTGCAGTGAAAGTAAGATTAATTTCTTGTCAATACCATGGATATCACCCCCACGTGTACGACCTGTTACTTAGTCTATGTTCACTAGAATTGAAAACAACAAGCAAGAATGTAATGCACGTGTTTTAAACCCAAATCGAAAATGATATTCGATGAAGCAAATAGAGATGACTTTCACTAATGCAAAGACTAGTAAAAGCAAGAGCAAATTCTTTTTACTAAATATAACAAAATACCTTGTGAATATCTTTAGAAGAGGAAAACAAAAAGTATGCTCCCTAAATGAAAGCAAACAAGAGAAGAAAGAAACCCGAAATGGGTCCCACCGGGCATGCCAAAATGTTTCGCGCGGAATGTTTCAGCTTTTTGGGAATAGAGTTGCTTCTATCCTTTCATTCCTTTTAGAAACAGATAAGGGTTAGGGCTAGGAGGAATACCTGTTGAATGTCGAGATGGTGTGCGCGTACCGTAGAGAGAGATCAGGTTGATTGCGAAGAACTCCTTTTTGTCTTGGAAGGACTACCTGCAAATAAGAATACAAGACCACAAGATTTTGATTAGACAATAAATGAGGGAACTGCCTTGGGCCCAGGAAATATAACACTTCCTTTTGAAGGTGGTCAGTTCCCCTGCTAATATGAATTAACACGAAATATTGTAAAATAACAATTTAATTGCTTCGTTGAAACAGGTAGGGGGAAAGGCTGGTTTCTGGTTTTGAGTCACAATAACCGATACCGGTTTCTGCTAACCGATATCGGTAGGGCTATGTTTTAGGGGCTCTTGGTGAGGGTCGGTTGTAGGGTGGTTGTGATATTTGTAAGGCTAGTAAATGAGTGGGATTAGGTAACGGGGTGATGAGAGGGTAGATGAATGATAGTTAGATGTGATGTGTTGCTGGGTAGTAGATCCAGGAATGGATTAATGACGGCTGTGATTCAAAAGTCTAAGAAATGTTATAAAAGAGGACATGCAAGATACAACTTACTGGTTATTGATGAGGATGCAGGTCCAAGAACTGTGATGACAAAGGCAGAACTCAGGTAGGATGGCCTGACTCCCAGAAGATGAGATATCTCCCTCCCGATGATCAGATGAGTATCACAGGGCTCTGGTTATTCAGTTGCAGTCTTGGGCTTGATCTCCTTTACTGCAAACTCTTCTTGTTTCTTCACTTGTCTCTGCTCGGCCAAGTAAAATCTGGATTCTTGCGATCGCTTCTGATGATCCTGATTGATCCAAAATCCTCCGACCTTTGTTTCTGGTTAGGGGAGCCCATTTACAGGGAACCGATGGTGGTTACGGAACTGACGGCGGTCGAGTAGAAACCGGTATCGGTTCAGTCAAAGTGGGCTATTTTTAGTAAAATAGCCAACTTTCCCTCCTTTTCTCCCAAGGGATTAGTTGCGGGCTTGGTCAAGTAACTACAAGGTCAGTTTTGGGTGCGAGAAAGGGGTCATTAGTCATGGGTGTGGATGTAGACCAAGTTATAGGTCTTAATTAGATTAGTTTAGGGTTAGGCCTAGGTCATGATGAGGTGGCAAAATGAGGTGGCAGGTAAGGCGATGTGGATTTATTAATTATAAGATAATTAATAAATAATTGTGTAAGGTTTAGGTGGTGAGGTTAGGTTGCGAAATGAGATGCGGGTCACAAGAGTCGTAAGACACAAATTTGGTGTCTACAGAATGGTCAAACTAGTCAATGGGGGTTGAATTGGGTAAGTAAATGGTCATATGGGTGACCAAAAGGCTTCTCAGGCGTAAGGAAAAAAAATTTACACCTCATGTCTCTTTTAAAAGATGAAAAGGGGACATGAAAATTTTCCTTCACCATAGGTTGCCATGTGTCCCATAAAATATTTGACTAAGTGTTGGAGAGCATACCTTGGTAGCCAACTTGCGAAGACGAAATCTTGAGCTCATGGATGAATTTTGGGGTGAAATTTTATATGATTATGCCTTTAAACAACAATATAAATCCAATGGTGAAAGTTTCAAGGTTAAATTATAATTGAATAACCTCTAAATGGATACTTCTTTCTTGGGATCACTTGTGCGCCAAAAGAATGAGCTTCCTAGAACACTGTATGAAGTTTCAAGAAGTCCCTTTTTTACACCATATAGAACATTGAAAATTTATTCCATAGGTAATTTTTTGGGCTTTCAAATTATCATGGAGATCCTATAATCATTCTTTGAAGTTCATGTCCTCTTTCACGGTGTATACTCCTTCAGGCCTGAAAACCCGCTTCTGATGAATCGGCTCCAAAACCTCCAAAACTTCCCTAAATCTTTCAGAATTATCTCCCTGATGTTCATAGTACTTGATTACTCCTTCGTAATGAGTGTTTTTCATTTTATCTACTCTTTGGGTGGTGCATTAGTTCTAATAAGGCTAATGACAACCCTTCCCAAAACTACTTGAATGATTGAATGCTCCAAAAGTTCCTCAAACAATTATTGCTTCCTAAATAACCTAGAGGGATACTTGACATTCACTTCGGGATCATTAGACTAAATATATAGGAGTAGCATTGGGGATGGACTCACTTGGGGGGTGTCTTTGAAATTTTTTGACACTGTGGTATAGTTGTCTTGTTTTCTAGTGAATTTTTCCCCTACAAAAACATAGGACAACAACTAGTTCTAGCTTGGGGGCATGTTATGGACTGAGAATAGTGAGGACATGACATTAGAAATCCATGAATCTCAATTTACAATATGTTAACCAGTGCATTAACCATTGGGCTTTGGATTCATTTACAACTTGCAAGAAATAACAAGAAAGGAAGAACACACACCCACACAAAGAAAGAAAAGGGAAACACACGAGAAGGGAAAACAACACACAACAGAAAAGGGAAATTATATACAGGGGGAGGGATATCTACATAGGAAGGGAAAGAGTATACATATACCTAGAAAGGGGTTGATAAAATTATATTCCATCATGCAATTGTGAACTTAAGTCTGTGCTTCAAAACACAAAAACTATTATTCGATCAAACCATGCTCTAGTGATGGCTTTACATGGCTTGAGAAGAAGAAGACTGATCATGATTCCATCCTTGTAATCACACTACACTAAGAATGTTCTTTCATCCATTGAAAATTTGGTCACCTTCTTGAAACTCTTGGCTTTTGAGGCTTCCTCTTGATATCCTATGAGCATGAGACACCATTCCGCCATATTTTCAAAATTAGAAATATTGACCTCATCATGAAGACATTCTTAATCCTTGGATGGAAACCTAAAATCATCTCCTATATTAGCAAGGTACTCAGGAGGAGTGAGGGAAAAAAAAATTCCTTCTTATTTGAAGACTTCTATGAACATCTCACTTTGCTTCTCCTAACGACTATTATCAATATCCATCTACTTGAAGTCCACCTTGGTATCATTTTCAAAATTGCAGCTCTTGGTTTTGGTCATATAAGAATTCATCACCCTTCAATGGTTTTTTTTCATATAAAATATTATTTTTTCATTGGTTGAGCATTCTGAAGAGGTGGGACCAAGTTGGTTTTGAATACACTCCCAATACTCTTACAACTTTTCACCTTGTTCCAAACAAATTTCTTTAATGCAAATTAGCTCAATATTTTCCTTGTTATATTCCTTCATGGAAGAGATGTTGTTTTTAAAGATTGGGTACCTCCAAAGGAGATTTAAGAACCTTACTTATTTTTCACTTGTGAATCTCTTCGCATTGCGTGGAAGAAAAAGACATGCTTTTGCGTTCACTCTCATCAACCAAAGCATTAGGGAACTCATCAAGCTTATCCAATTACCCCATCTCAACATTGAACATTGGTGTATCAAAATGAGAAGAAAAAATTGATTCATACATGTCTTACATTTCCATAGCCTGGGTCAAGGGTTCGCAACTGAGTTGAGGATCTTAAGTTTCTTCTGCAGCCTTCAAGATGTCTTGCACAGATGGATTTTCCAAGTTCACTATAGGCTCATCTTCATTTTTATTAAAAGAGTCTCTACATTGTTTTTCTAGTAGAAAACTAAAAATTTGATCCATCTGGGCCCATGATTCATTTGCAACATCCTTGTTCACCCCTTCCATGCTTTTTGTTTCCCATGATTCACTTTATTGAAAACACAGACATACTTGATTCATGACATCTTCTAAAAAAGAGAAGAGGTCCATGCTTTGTGGGAAGGGAACCCCTTCAAGTTCAAAATACATATAATCCTCCCCTTGGTGGTAAGAAGAAAACCATGTTGAGGAAGCAATATGGGAGGAATTTTCAGCTCTATCTTGATCATTCATTATTGAATCTTCTTGCTCATATGGACAATAAAAGACTTCATACTCACTGTGGTGATCATTCTACTCCTTGGATTCAAAAAGGAAGTGGCCCTCTTTCATTTGGTCATCAGTGATTAAATCGGGAAGGGATTTTCATTCTTCAACTATCTCCATTTCTTCAATCAACATTTATTCATTGTTTAAAGGATAAAAATAGGAAGGAAAATCATCCATAACCATCTTGAATTCACCATCTTCGGTCCATGATGCAGAATTGATCTCCGGAAATTCTTCACATATTTCTATCCCATCATTAATCAAAAGATCAAAATTTGAGAGGGTATTATTCATGCTTACTTTTGAACTGTTCATCTTGTATTTATTCATCATTGGTGGATTCTTCAAAAAGCATCGAATCATCCATTATCCAACAAGAATCTTCCCCCATCAAATATATTATCTCTTTAAAGGGTTGTTCCTTGAGATAGAATGAATTGACGAATGTTTTTTTCTTTCTCCATGTCCATCTCATCATCTTTAAAGTTGTTTCTATGATTTTCAATGGAGGGTTCAAGAATAATATCTCCTTCAATTGATCCCACATCATCATACCTCTCATCATATTATATAGCGCTGATTTGATCTTTATCTGTAGGCTCAAGGATAGGATTTTCTTTAGCAAGATTCAATAATCTCCCAGGGATGAATACCCTATAGTATGAATGATCTTCAGGATCTTCCTCTATAGTAAATTTATCCTCTTCTTATTCATTACTATAGACTACTTCAAGTTGCTCATACATCTCTTACAAAGCTTCAGAATATTTCAGCATTTTGAATTAGATTTGAGGACCAAAATTTCCTTGCATAGTGCTCATGATTATTTCTATATACTAAAGTTTTAAGACTACCATTTTATTGTTCCTATATACAAGGAAATCATCTTAAGGGAGGGTGATGAAAGACATGAATCCAAGATTTTTATTTAGTTGTGTATAACTAAGAGTATTACCTTTGGCATATTCTTGAGCTTCTTGGGCTTCACACAATATCTTGTATCTTTTTCATGCATCTTTCAACCATTAATTATCTTATTATACACTGGAAAGTTAATGTTTTCTTTCCTTTGTCCAACTGTAGATTATTTCTTGAAGTATGAGTCTATTTTATTATCCTCAAATTTTATTATTTACAAAGACTAGTCCAGAACCAGGGCAAATCAACGATCTTCTTCTTATTCTTCATTTTCACTCACTGGTAGTTCACTACAATTTGGAAATTTCTTAATTGTGATGTGGGAATATGAACATGATAGGGATTCGTTCTTTGATGGAGTCGCTTTAAAAAATGGTTGTCTTTTGAAATCTGATTATATATATAGTATTTTTGTATTATTTTTTGGGATTTTTGGACCTTGCGGTCGTATTTTGGGTGCAAATGCTACCAAGTTTGCCCCATGGTGGGTGCCAATAAATTTTGGAAATAAAATTTATCAGTTGGAAAAATTTATGGGTTTATTTCCAATGCTCTAGGAATCGAAGTCGCTCTACTTAAATGGTGCATATTTCGTGTTTGCATGTGTATGAAAGGTGGGTTTTTCTTGGTGGCCTTACAGCCAGGGATCCAACAGGGGCACTCTACTTACCCTGCAACAAAGGTAGTAATTACTTGCTAGAGAATAATTTGTCTCGAGAGATGGAAAGGGAGTGAGAATAAAAGATATGAGAAATAATGTTGCGGGTAGAAAATTAGATTCCTTCACACACTAGTTAAAATTTTCAACATGTTGGTACCCAGATTTAATATCCTTCAAACGATGAGCAGCATCATAGATTTAATTAGGACAATCAGAGGAAGATGGATGATTATGTATGTCATTTTGTAGCTAGGGAAATCATTCTATCTAACGTTTTAGCACTTCAGGCTTTGAAAGGAGTGGGTAACACCTTAAAAGGATGTGATCTAATCCTAACTATTTTAGCTTTTTCCTTTCAACCAAGGTAAGAGAACATATTTTGTAACCTCTATTATTGAAGAATGTTGGTAAACCCTTCTTTTACAAAATTTTTATAGAGAAGACCTTAGGAAAATATGATCAACACACCAAATCTAACTCTCAAGAGTTGTCACTTCCATATTATGGAAGTATTTTCAAAACAAGGAAAAGGTTACTAAAGACATTTGGAAACCTAATTGTTTATGCATGCTTTGGTAATAGAAACTATGCATTTGTATACACATAGGACAAATAAGGGTAGTACAAGTAAGATTGGATGTTTTTAAATAAATGTTGGTGGGAGGTGAGGCAGGATGAACTTGATTCACCAGATCCTTGAGAGCTTTTAAAAAATGGAAAAATAAATCAACATAATACCACAGAGCAGCTAAAATGTTTCTTTAACTAAAATATGTGCTTCAATGGAGGCCCAAACAAGCACTTTTTCATACAATCTATGAGATTCTAACAGGAAGGCTTGAGTTGGAAAACCAAACAAAGCATCAAGATCTTAGCCCAATCACGCCTGAGGTACACCTAGAGGCTTACAGACAATCTCTGTCAGTAGATGAGAGAAAATTGATTTTAAATCATTTATTTCACTCCCAGATGAAAGATATTTTGAAAAATGAAATTGTAGATGCCACTAAACTATCAAAAGGATTGAGACCTGTGTGATTAAGATATATTTTGATATAAGATTACAACAGGAACAAGAAAAACTATTTATAGACATTCAAAAATAAAACAAACACATTTTACATAAGATCAACATAGAATAACTCAAGTTTGATTAAATTTACTAGCAGGGGAAAGTTTATAGAAAAATCTCAGAGCTTGTCAATGGTTGTACACTCACAACCACCTTGACACGGTCAAATTCAATACAAAAGAGATATAAAGGCTTCTCAAATAGCTTCTCAAAAAGGATGGGATCTATCAAGCTTTTTTCGATTAGAAAAATCAGTCCTGACCCCTAACACTCCAACCTCTTTCACGGAAAAAATTATGCCATTTATAACATTTTGCAACAGAGTTTTCCCCCCCAAAAAACCCAAAAATTAAGTACACCAATGCTTGTCATGATTACGATCGTGATTCCTATAATCAGATATACAAAAGGTCACCAGGTGCTCAGGGGGCAGATCTCATCGAATATCTCCCGCATTCAAATCCTTCCTCTGGAAAATCACTCTTCCTTCTATTCGCCAACCACTTCCACCCTTGATCTGTCAAATTTGGTTCCTTGCATTCTCAGGAGAATAAAAATGGAAGATTAGATTGACCCCAATAGCCAGATCATTTTAATGGCGATAGACGTCTCCAAATCTCCCCCACCAAACTTAGATATAAATATTAACTCCCCTCTTTGTTTGGCATGTAGGAAATTCCAAGAAATGATGAAGACTCACACTTCCAGAATCTTTTCAATAAAATGGGGGAAAAATCAGATTTAAACACACATCTTCCATTGATCTTTACTTTGAATTTAGGCCGTCCACATGGAAGATTCAATTTTAGAGTGGGCCTGCAGGTTTGTAGGTTCCTTTTTCCTTTTACAACTTTTGGAAAAATGTAAAATATTCACATTTTTCTCTGTACCTCCGCCCTTGAGAAATGAGCCTGACACATGTCCTAAGGTGGGTCCCAAAGGAACTGTGGCTAAATTCTGCCATTTAACCTCTTTTTTGGAAAAGGGAAAATTTTCCAAGTTTTCCCCACAACTCTACCCTTGAAAAATGGGCCTGACATGTATCCCAATGTGGGTCCCATCAGAACTGTGCTTCCTTTTTGACTTTTAACTATTTTCTCCTTAAAGGAATTTTTTCCAAATTTCCCCCGAGGGTCCACATCTCTGCCATTGACTTTAAAACAAACCTTGACTGATCCTTTATCAAGCCTGCGGGCCATTTTTGATTTTTTAACCCTTTTGAGAATAAGAGGAAAAAGTTCTAAGTTTCACCCAATGGCCCACTTCCCCACCCCTTTGACTTTTCAAACTACCATGTGTCACAATGGCACATCTTGAGATGATCCCCAAAAGTTGAGACCTTGAATGAGCGCAGGCTCGCCACGTGTTCATTATGGCGCAACTTCAAAAACCTTAAGGTTTCAAAATGATTTGGTGGGGGCGTGCTTCCATTTTAGAATTTTATTCCATTTTTCCAAAAGGTGAAAAAATCCAACTTACCTTCAAAGGCCCGCATCTCTGCCATTAGCTTTGCCACGTGTCCTCCTGCAGGGTCAAAGTAATACTTTTTCCCTGCCACTTAAAATTTTCTTTAATAAGAGCCTGACGTGGGGCCGCTGTGGTGAGTTCAAACCTTTTTCTAAAGTAGCCAAAAGGAACAAGTTCAAAAATAAACCCGCCGTGCCCCATCTAATTAGAAGAAGCCACGTAAGCACCAAAAGAACCAATTAGAAATGAGCGGAGCCACGGGACCAAATTTTCCCTTTTGCCAAAAAAAGTAAAAAGTGATAAGTTAAAGCATTTTCCCACCATCCCCTGACCAATCCAAAAGAAGCCACGTGAATCCAAATGCTAAGGAATAATTTTGACAGAAAATGGACACCTGCCAGACCGTTCAAAACACAATAATTCATCATTCATGCCCAGAAACTGATTTTTTTCGCTAAGGATGATTTTTCTTTGAAACAAAATCCAAGTGAATCATGGTTTTGAGAATCTTTCGACCATGGGTTTGGATTTTCAAAGGCATACAAATGTAAATTGATAATTCTCGAGCTTCCATGGTTGGGGAAAGATAGAAAAAATGACAAAGCCCACAGATTTTGAAGAAATTAGGGCAAGAACAGGGAAAACTCAGAGACTCCTTCAAGGAGGGACATGACAATGGATTGCAAACAATTCAAAGCATTTCAAATGGAGGTAGAAGCTTTTCAGAACACCCACATCGAGAGACAAAATGATTTCAGAACACGTAGATCAGAGGAAAATAATGGCAAATGGGGTGAAACAAATATGAGCACCAACATCAGCTCCGACTCAGGGATGGGCACTCCCTGCGAGTGCCACAAGAACAAAGGTAGACCAAGTGCCAAAAATATCCATTGGGCAAAGGAGTAATAGCTTGCAGAGCAGAGAAACAGAGCCATCTCCCAAAAGTGAAAACAAAGAAACTAGCAAAAATAGGTCACCAAGGACCAGAACGAGCAAAAACACAAAAGACAAGGAACAAACAACCAACTATACACTGTAAAAAATATTTTTTACCTTGATTCTGGGGAATCAATCCAAGAAATGCTTCAAATTCCTGCCATTAACAGGAAACTCAAGCAATTCACCATCCAAATCCTTCAAGAAGAAGGTATGTTCACCAATCCTAATATCAATGGAGTAAGGGCCCATCCATAGTGAGTCAAATTTTCCATGCTTTCCCTTATCTTCATGCCTGCTATCCCATAGTAGCACAAGATCTCCAACATTGAAAGCTCTGGGAGTGACCTTCTTGTCAAATAACTTCTTCAGCTTTTCTCTGAACTTTACATGCCTCTGGTGGGATGCCCTCCTTTCTTCATCAAGTTCAACAATCTGGTTAATGCGAGCATCATAAGGACTTACTTCTTGATCCTCCAGTTTTTGAATGAACTGATATGAGGATAGTTGCATATGCAGGGGAAAAATGGGTAGCAGGGCCTGAGTTCCATACACCAACTCAAATGGACTCTTTCTAGTGGCTCTTTTAACAGTGATTCTATCAGCCCAAACAACAAACTTCAACTGTTCACCCCATTTTCTCTTGTTCAGCTCCAAGGTTCTTCTGATAATTTTTAGACAAATTTTTATTACTGGACTCAGCTTGTCCATTTCCTTGAGGATTGTAGTTAGAGGCATATGTCAAGTTGATCCCATACTCTTGGCACATTGCCACCAGAGGTTTAGCCCTGAAACTCATGGCATTGTCAGCTACAATTTTGACTGGCACTCCAAACCTACAAATGATGTGGTTTAGCACAAAGTCCATGACAATTTGGTGTGTTTCCTTCTTGGTGGGGATTTCCTCCACCCATTTAGTAAAGTAATCAGTGGCTACAAGAATCCACTTATGGCCAGCACTTGAAGGGTTCTGAAATCTCACCAATGAAATCCATTCCCCATTGCTTGAATGGGGCTTCAATTGATATGGGTTACAAAGGAAGGGAGCCTAAAGCTTTCAGTCTTCCAGAGAAGCACTGACAACTCTCACATCTTCTAACCAAAAGATTTGTATCCTTGAAGAGAGTTGGCCACCAATAACCATCCCTCAAGAATCTTGCAGCAAAATGCCCCCCACAAATCCTCCATGGAGATCAACAATTATCTTGGGGCTTCTTCTTCAGTAATGCACCTTAAGAGGACTCCCTTTGGGTTTTTCCAAGCTAACCATAATTAGTAATGAAATATTTCTAGGAGGCCAACTTAAGAGCCCTTTTCTGGTTCTTACATAAATACTCAGGGCAGTATAAGTGTCTGAGATAGAAAACTCACATCCTTGTACCACTCAGAACTCATCAACCTTTCAAAGACACCTTCCCTTTCTTCTACTACCTCATTTACCTCAATAGTTTGCAATTTTCTCTCATCCATAAGCTTAGCCAAGCCCAAACCTCTCACTAAATTCGTGGTTTGGATATCCATATCATATTCTTGCAACTTGTTCACCCACCTGCATCTTTTTCTTGAGACCTCCATCATCTGACAAGATGTCTTTCACCATGGTGTGGGGAACATAAGCAATAGCCATCTTAGAACTCAAAATGTAAGGCCTGAAAACCTTTGTTGGTTTGGATACCAAGGAAAATGCTTGATTCTCCATAATAGTGTATTTCAGCTCAGCCCCCTGCAAGGCCTTATTGAAAAAGTCCAATTGGCCTTTCAGCCCCTTCATCATCTTTCTACAACAGGACAGATGCAATAGTGTTCTCAGAAGCAAAAGGAAAATAGTTGGAAAGGCTTCTTATAGTCTAGAGCTGCTAAAACAAGGGCATGTTTTAATGCCTCCTTGATCCCATTGAAATCTTGGATGGACAGTCTCTTCCCATTTGATGACCTAGTCCTTCTTTAGCATGAGAAGTGATTGGAATGGTCAACTCAGCAAAGTTTGATATGAATCTCCTGATGAAGTTTATCTTCCCAAAGAAAGACTGAATGCCTTTCTTGGTTCTTGGAATTGGGACCTTGCTGATGGCCTCTACCCTTTCTAGGATCAATCATCACCCCTTCTTGTGACACAATGTGACCAAGCAACCTTGCCTTCTGCACTCCAAAATGGCACTTCTTTGGATTGAGTGAGATGCCATATTCTCTACATCTTATCAACATCTTCTCCAAGTGCAGCAAGTGATCACTTCTCTTCCTGGAAAATACAGTTACATCATCTTGATAAACAACAATAAACTCATTGATGTAACCAGCAAAAGAAACATCCATTGCTCTTTGAAAGGTGGCTCCAACATTCATCAAACCGAAGGGCATCCTAACATACACATACGTCCCCCAAGGAGTAGTAAAGGTTGTCTTGATCCTTTTCTGATTCCTTCACCACAACTTGGTTATAACCAGAGAAACCATCTAGGGTGGAGAGCAATTCAGAACTAGTCACTAATTGCAGCATGTTTTCCATATTTGGTAAAGGATAATTATCCTTCATAGATGCTCTATTTAGATTCCTGAAATCTACACACAACCTGATATCACCATTCTTCTTTCTTACTGGTACTAGGTTTGCAACCCAAGAAGAATACCTTGTGGGCTGAATAATCCCTCCATCTCTTAGCTTCTTCAGTTCCTCTTGCATTTTAAGAGATAAGAGTGGATTGATTGGCCTCTTGTTTCTTCCTAAATGGCTTTGCATTAGACTCCAAGGGAATCTCATGTTGAAACAGGTCCTCTCTGTATGCTTTTAGTTCAGAATAGGTCCATGCCATGCAATCTTGATACTTTTTCAACAATTGGATGTATGACTGCTTCTCCTCCCTGCTGAGATTGCTTCCTAACCAAATTTTCCTTGGTTTTTCCTTTGTGCCAAGGTCATGCTCCTCAATATCCCTTGAGGCTGCCATGCTTCTGTTAACAATGTGATCAACATTATCAAATTAGACTCAAGAGCAACCAACCCTCTAGGAATGGTATTAGTCTTTAGTTGAATGATGCCTTTGCCAAACAAGGTTTCTTTACCCTCTGCTATGCACACCATTGGCTCCCAATCAATATTTGATCAACAAACTCCTCTTTGTTCTGCAGAAATCTTCTAACCTGAGCATCATCATCAAAAACCTGCCAATGCTTAATATTGTCAGGTATAGATGGCCTAGTTAGCACTTCAACATCATACTCACAATATGGGGACATTGCACAATTATCAAACCGAGATCCTAGTACTGCAAGTTTTTCTGCCAATCATTGAACTTCCTATCATGATGCACAATGTTGAATGAATCAAACATCTCAATGAGATCCCAAACTGCATGCTTGTATTGTTTCATTCGCTGATTTTTGTGGCATACAATTTTCTGACTTGCTTTACAATTAATTCTAAATCCCTTTGACAATGATGTCCTTGACACCATATTTCCAAGCAATTCTTAAACCCAACAACAGTGCCTCATACTCAACAATGTTGTTAGTGCACTCAAAGTTGAGTTTGAAAGAAAAAACAAATTTTTCCTGACCTGGAGAAAGAAGAACAACACCAACACCATTCCCAAACTTGGAGCAAGCTCCATCAAACAATAGAGTCCAAGGAGAGCCCACTTGTTCAAGACACCTGCATTCCTCAATCTTGTGCTCCTTTCCATCAGAAAATCCTACAAATTTATCAGCATCAACATTTGTGTACAATACTTCATAGGATGCATTGTTGGGATCTTCAATAAGGTGCAACATCTTCTTTTCCCCATACAACTTGACAAGGCTGCCCTCAATTGGGATGGTGGCATAGGACATATCCATTTGAACACTCCCACCAACACTTGCAGCCCACTTTCTAGATAACAACATACCCCACTTGGCTGGGTAGTCAACAATAACTACATCAAGCTTCAAATTCCTTCCTGGATAGGCTGCAAGTTGCACCACCAAGACCCTTCACACACCCCACCACTGGCACCTCTCTGGAATCCATAGTAGTGCACTTCCCATATGCAGCTGTTACTTTGATATTTAGTTCATTCATAACTTCCAGAGGCATAACATTGCATGATGCCCCTGAATCAAACATATAGTTGTGTAACAATCTATCCTTAATGATCAGGGTAGTGAAGAATGGGTCCACATTCAGCTGAGAATCTACCAGGATGTTCCCAAATAAACCTCAGGTGGTTCATCTAGCTCTTCTGATGCTGGTGGCACCTCTAATTCTTCTATGATTGGTGGAGTCTCCATAATGTTTATATTTTTTACTGGGGCAGTCTTCCCCTCTTTCAATCCCAAGTATTCAAATGCTCTTTTCTTGTGCTCAGGAATCCTAAGCAACTCAACAATTGGAATAAAACTTTGATTTGACTTAAAACTTGGTCAATGTCATATGGGACATTCTTTGGCAAGGCAGCATTGGATGGAAAGGTAGTATTGGAAGGAAAGCTAACACACTCACTAAGCGGTACAGGATTTTTGACAGCTTGGGCATGAGGAGGGGTATAATTTTTGTTTGGAACTGTAGGGATTTGGCAAATGCATCTTTCTTAGGAGCCTCTTTAGGAATGTTTGAAAGTAAGGGAGCTTTTGGCTTGGCTTGAGGCCCTATGTCCCTTTGACAACCTTACTTCTTGTGTTATATTCCTTCTCTTGAGCAACAACAACATTCATCAGTAACTATCTATCTTCCTCAGATGGGATTCCTCCATCATACTTCTTTATCATTAAAGCCCTTAAATATTCAAAGTCATTATTGGGAAATTCAAAATCTTGTATAGTATCTACTTCTAAAGTATGAGAGGGAGGAAGAATAGGTACCCTATGAATGCAGTCCCAAAAAGTGGCAGTAGTCCGGGAACTTATCACCTCAGTTGAAGTTTCCCCTTGTTGTGAGCTCGTGGAACAACCCATTCATGCAGACATCATCATCATTATCATCATCAGCTTCTTCTTCTTCTTGTTGATCTTCTTCACATGGAGCATGGGGCATGAAACATCTGTCACACCAATCAATGACATCTGTCTCCTCCACAATATCAACTCTGGATAGCCAAAGGATCAGGTACCATTCTTTTTCCCTACCTTAGGCTGCCTATTTCCAAATCCAATAGGTCCCTTACCTCTATCATCAGATATTTGGTGATTTGTAAACCTTTCTTGGCCCTGTTGCTTGTGTTGACCTTGTGAACACTGTCCCAATCCCCTTCTCTTCCCGGGCTAGTTTGTATGATATTTCTTTGACAACCCCTCCAAAGTTTTCACAACTTCCTCCAAATTAGTAGCCTTACTTGTTTGAGGTTTTTCTGGGTTAATTAGTTTTACACCCTCCCTTTTTGGAGGCTTTCCAATTGCCTTAATATTGTTCTCTATTTGCAGAATCCATGGTGAAGGCCTGCCTCAAATTAGTAGGGTTTTTGTCCCTCAAATAGTAAGCAGACTTTTTTATCAAATGCATCTGAATATTTGATCAAACATGATTCATCACATGGCCTTATCCTAACAGGAAATCTCCTCAAGGTCTTGTTAAACCTTGTGTTGAAATCATGTACTGAATCATTAGGATTCTTCTTGATGTTTTCAAATTCTGACAGAAGAAACCTAGGGTCAGTTCTATCACCATACTGCAATCTAAATGCATTGCTCATCTCAGTCCAAGAATCAATAGAGTTATCTGGAAAAGCCTTATACCAGTCCCTTGCATCCTCTTCCAAAGTATGGATAAACAACTTGATATATACATCTTCATGTTCAATCTCAAAGTCTTCCATCATATTGATAAAAATCTTCAAATGTTGATCACCAGTTATAGCGTTGTTTCCTTGGAACTTTGGTAGTCTGTTCCTTACATCTTGAGGAACTGCATTTGGATAACCAACCATCCCTAAAAAATTTATAGGTCCAAAGGTATTTACAACAAATGGAGGTCTGGGTGGGGGCAAGGCCATGTTGTTTTGAGGAGGTGACCTTGGAGGGGTGAAAAATTGATAAGGGGTAGAGGGTCTTTGAAACACAGGGGTATAACTTCCAAAATGGATATCCCCTAAAGGCCTTGTTTCTTGGAAATCCCTATCAACTTCTGAAAAGATAGGGGCAGAATGAGAAGCAAAATTTTCAAAATCAAATGAAGGCCCCTCTCCAGTTGGAGAATTCAATTCCACAAAGAGGCTACCTAATTCAGAAGCACTTGAATAGCAGTCTTCAATGATAGGCCAATCACTTTCATCAATGGAGATCCCTCTTCTTGTCTTCTGATCTCCCACAACTCTCTAGGATTTTCTTCCTTCTGATTTTTCTTTTCCTAGCTCTAGAAATAATGTCCTAGCAGGGTCCCTAGCAAAGAAAGACCTTCTTCCTTCCATCTTTGCAAAGGTTAGTAACAAATCTCACTTGACAGAGGTTAAGACACTGGTATTCATTAAGAATCAGATCAACAGGGAGTCACCACCAAGGATTTCAACCTTAGTTGTGCAAATGCACTAAATATGATCTGTCAAATGTTTGTCAACACTAGAAACTAGACAAGGAAAGATTTGACTCTTCTTTACTCAAATTTATCAATGAAACTTAGTGCAATAATTGTAGAAAATGGAAATATTACACATAGCATTTGTAACTTTGAAACTTCTTACAGGCCTAAACAAACGATGATGCCTGAAAAGATGTATTAGCACTTTGAACATACAAGAAGTGTTTACCAGGGTCTGAATATGAACTGCAATCACTATGTCCCCGACAACTTAGTGCCAGAAGCGTGTTGGTACCCAGAGTTAATCTCCTTTAAAGGCCAAGCAACATCATGGATTTAATTAGGACACTTAGAGGTAGATAGATGATTATGTATGTCATTTTGTAGCCGGGGAAAGCATGCTATCTGAATTTTTAGCACTCAAGCTTTGAAAGGAGTGGGTACACACCTTAAAAGGATGTGATCATATCCTAACTATTTTAGGTTGTGCCTTTTCAACCAAGGTAAGAGAACCTATTTTGTAACCTCTATTATTGAAGAATGCTGGTAAACCCTTCTTTTACAAAAATTTTATAGAGAAGACCTTGGGAAAATATGATCAACACACCAAATCTGACTCTCACAAGTTGTCACTTCCAGATTATGGAGATATTTTCAAAACAAGGAAAAGGTTACTAAAGACATTTGGAAACCTGATTGTTTATGCATGCTTTGGTAATAGAAACTATGCATTTGTATACACACAGGACAAACAGGGGTAGTATGGGTAAGATTGGATGTTTTTAAATAAATTTTGGTGGGAGGTGAGGCAGGATGAACTTGATTTGCCAGATCCTTGAGAGCTTTTACAAAATGGAAAACTAAATCAACAGAATGCCACAAAGCAGCTAAAATGTTTCTTTAACCAGAATATGTGCTTCAATGGAGGCCCAAATTAGCACTTTTTCATACAATCTATGAGATTCTAACATGAAGGCTTGAGTTGGAAAACCCAACAAAGCATCAAGATCTGAGCCCAATCACGCCTGAGGTACACCCAGAGGCTTACAGACAATCTCTGTCAACAAATGAAAGAAAAGTGATTTTAAATCGTTTATTTCACTCCCAGATGAAAGCTCTTCTGAGAAATGAAATTACAGATGCCACTAAACTATCACAAGGATTGAGACCTATGTGATTGAGACAAATTTTGATACAAGATTGCAACAGGAACAAGAAAAACTATTTGCAGACATTCAGAAATAAAACAAACACATTTTGCATAAGATCAACATAGAATAACTCGAGTTTGATTAAATTTATCAGCAAGGGGAAAGTTTCTAGAACAATCTCAGATGCTTTTCAATGGTTGTACACTCACAACCACCTTGACACGATCAAATTCAATACAAAAGAGATATACATGCTTCTCAAATAGCTTCTCAAAAAGGATGGGCTCTTTCAGATTTTTTCGATTAGAAAAATTAGTCCTGACCCCTAACACTCCAACCTCTTTCATGGAAAAAATCATGCCATTTATAACATTTTGCAACAGATTTTTCCCCTTTAAAAAACCCAAACATTGAGTGCACCAGTGCTTTCCATGATTACGATTGCGATTCCTAGAATCAGATCTGTAAAAGGTCACCGGGTGCTCAGGGGGAAGATCTCGTTGAATATCTCCCGCATTCAACTCCTTCCTCTGGAAAATCACTCTTCCTTCTATTTTCCAACCACTTCCGCCCCTGATCTGTCAAATCTAGTTCCTGTGCATGCTCAGGAGAAGAAAAATGGAAGATCAGATCGAGCCCAATAGCCAGATCATTTTAATGGCGATAGACGTCTCCAGATCTCCCCCACCAAACTTAGATATCAAAATTAACTCCCCATCTCTGTTTGGCGTGTAGGAAATAACAAGAAATCATGAAGACTCACACTTCTAGGAGATTTTTAGTAAAAATGGGGGGAAAATCAGATTCAGACACACAGCTGTCGTTGATCTTTACTTTGAATTTGGGCCTGTCCACGTGGAAGATTCAATTTTAGAGCGGGCCTGCAGGTTCCTTTTTCCTTTTACAACTTTTGGAAAAATGTAAAATTTTCACATTTTTCTCCGTGCCTCCACCCTTGAGAAATGATCCTGACACATGTCCTAAGGTGGGTCCCAAAGGAACCATGGCCAAATTCTGCCATTTCACCTCTTTTTTGGAAAAGGGAAAATTTTCCAAGTTTTCCCCGCAGCTCCGCCCTTGAAAAATGGGCCTGACACGTGTCCCAATGTGGGTCCCATCAGAACCGTGCTTCCTTTTTCACTTTTAACTCTTTTCTCCTAAAAGGAAAATTTTCCAAATTTCCCCTGAGGGTCCGCATCTCTGCCGTTGACTTTGAAACAAACCTTGACTGATCCTTTGTCGGGCCTGCGGGCCATTTTTGATTTTTTAACCCTTTTGAGAATAAGAGGGAAAAAATATCTAAGTTTCCCCCGATGGCCAACTTGCCCACCCCTTTTGACTTTTCAAACTTCCACGTGTCACAATGGCACATCTTGAGATGATCCCCAAAAGTTGAGACCTTGAATGAGCGCGGGCTCGCCACGTGTCGTTATGGCGTAACTTCAAAAACCTTAAGGTTTCAATATGATTTGGCAGGGGCACATGCTTCCATTTTATAATTTTATTCCATTTTTCCAAAAGGGAAAAACATCCAACTTACTTCTGAAGTTTTTCATCTCTGCCATTAGCTTTGCCATGTGTCCTCTTGCGGGGTCAAATTAAGACTTTTTCCCTGCCACTTAAAATTTTCTTTAATCAGAGCCTGGCGAGGCTATGGGGTGAGTTCAAACCTTTTTCCAAAGTAGCCAAAAGGAAAAAGTTCAAAAACAAACCCACCATACCCCATCCAATTAGAATAAGCCACGTAAGCACCAAAAGAACCAATCAGAAATGAGAGGAGCCACGGGACCAAATTTTCCCTTTTGCTAAAAAAAAACAAAAAGTGATAAGTTAAAGCATTTTCCCACCGTCCCCTGACCAATCCAAAAGAAGCC
Organism: Taxus chinensis; assembly: GCA_019776745.2. NCBI lineage: Eukaryota > Viridiplantae > Streptophyta > Pinopsida > Cupressales > Taxaceae > Taxus > Taxus chinensis. The sequence continues at coordinate 990,247,518 of CM034146.1, forward strand.
ACGTGACCACTGAATGCTGAGGAATAATTTTGACAAGAAAAGGACACTCGCCAGACCGTCAAAAACACATAAATTCATCATTCATGCCAAGAACCTGAATTTTTTCACTAAGGATGAATTTTTTTGAAACAAAACCAAGTGAATCATGGTTTCGAGCATCTTTTGACCATGGGTTTGGATTTTCAAAGCCATACAAATGTAAATTGATCATTCTCAAGCTTCCATGGTCGGGGAAAGATAGGGAAAATGACAAATCCTGACATCGAGAGAAAATGTTTCAGAACATGCAGATCAGAGGAAAATAATGGAAAATGGGGCAAAGAAAATATGAGCACCAACACAACACACACATTTATGATAAGAAACAACCAAAACTTCGATGCCACTGGCTATAGAAAACCATGCATACAAATATACACACATTCATATGCCTTCGAAAATAGAAACTTCTTCCTTAATTAGCATTTCAATTGACATTGTATGATAATGGAGGAAAAATAATGAGGGGAAAAATACAAGAAAATTGGCTCACTCTTTGTTCTTCCACAAGTAGACAAATGCTCTCTCATGAATTCAAAATTTTACAACCAACCAGAGAAACGTTGAAAATGAGAGGAATTTACATTTTATATGAAGAGGGGTGACTCTTCGTATGCCCCCCAATGACTCTTCATATGTCTTGACATAACTTATAACTTTTCATCTTCCTAGGAAAACATGAAGACCATTTTTAGAACACAAAGGTGACTTATTACATTAGAAACCTTAGGTTACCTCTTTTATTACATTAAATACATATGAAAAGTGAAACCCCATCACAAAATAAAATCATAGAAGAGAGAGAAATTTGGGGGGAGGGTAAGAGAAGAGAGAGAGAGAGAGAGAGAGAGAGAGAGAGAGAGGAATGAGGAAGAATAATGTTGAAGAAGAATCCACTCATACCAAGTGACTGATCCTCACCAAATGACCCAATAAAATTACCCAATACATTGAAATTTGGATCCTTGAATGTATTCCACCATGAGAGACTCCCTTTGGATGATGCACAAACACTCTGAACTAATTGTTGAATGAATCCCTCGGTGACTAGGAGCGTTACTCATGAAGATCCCTTCTAAAGAGATAGAAGCTCAAAACCGACCCTGCTAGGACCTTTACAACATAGCCACACTGCTATGTTTAATTGAATACTTTACCAATGATTGTGAAATCCACCTTGCACATGATACACATGTAAACCTAACCATGAAATGAGTGTCGAAAGACAATGTCGGGATCTCCTAAGTAAAGTTTGAATGACATGTGAGCAATGCTTATGATGATCCTCTATGAAAATGTCATGATCAATTGGTGAAGATAGTACATTGAGGAGATACACCATGGACACAAAGCTCAAAACTCACCCTACTAGGACCTTTACAACATAGCCACACTGCTATGTTGAATTGAATACTTTTCCAATGATTATGACCTCCACCTTGCACATGATACACATGTCAAGCTAACCATGAAACGAGTGTCGAAAGATAATGTCAAGATCTCCTGAGTGGATTTTGAATGACATGTGAGAAATGCTTATGATGATCCTCTATGAAAATGTCATGATCGATTGGCAAAGATACTACATTAAGGAGATACACCACGAACACTAATGAAGATAGTATTGGTGACAGTGAAAAGTCCCATTTTGTGAACTGAGTTTTATGTTCCCTGACACTTACTATATTTGGAAATGAAAACTTACTACTTCTAGTAAGTGTCAAAATCTACTTCTTTGAACTCCAACTGATGATTCCAACTTAAGTGTTTATCTCTTTATATACCCCCTTTGTGAAATCTATCTTCTAGAACAACTTACTATTTATAGCAATTTCATCATCAAGTGTATCATCAATATACAATAAAATAGGAGAAGAACTATCATGAGATGTATCTATATAATCAGTAGAGATATTTTCAAAAATGCAAGGAATGTGAGATGTAGCTATACAATCATCCTAACTTGTATGCAAAAAAACATCATGCATATGTATATTTGTATCATGATTTTTATCTAGAGTGTCACAATCAAGACCAAGAATATATTTGATAATAGCATCATCCAGAGTTTCAGTAGAAATAGAAGGTGGAGTAATCCTAGTGCCAAATGAATAAAAATGAGTACAACCAAAAATGTTTTGTTCTAGGGAAACAATGCTAATATTAGAGTGTTCAAAACTAGTAGGGATCGTGTGTTTATTAGCATCTAGTTTTCATTACACATTATCATCAAATTTAGCATAACAGTAAAGATCACATAATTCAGCCTTAACCCCATCAATCAATGATATGATTAGCACTCACATGATGCATAACTTGCCTATGAGATGAAGTGTTACTTTTAGCCATTTAATGTTTTTGTGGATCCTAGGGAAAATATTTCTAAGCTATGGGTTCACCAAAATGATTCAATAAATATATGATTTAAAATGCCTAAATCCGATTGCAATGTAGCAGTAAATGAATAAATAATTAACCACAAAATAGACCCAAACAAATAAGGAATTAATATTTAAAACCCTGAGTGCAAATGAGGAGATAAAATGACTTAGTTGATTTTTTATGACCCAAAAGGTGAAAAAAACTGACGATCTAGAAAATCTGAAGTCCAGACCTGTCATGATAAGACCTAGAAAAATGTAGAGCTCTTGGAATATGTTGGACTAGGGCATGTGGAATGGATTAGGGGTGCTTGTGGGTGCCATTAACCTTCCCTAAGTTCCTGTGACTACTCAAACCATCAAAAAATCACCTTTAGAGGGTCACGAGATATTCATTTTCCTTCACTTCTTATCGTTAGTATGTCACACAATGGTCGCGGATGTCGCTGATAACTTGCAATAAAGAAATGACTTGTAAAACAACTTAAAAGTGCATCAAATCCCCAAAAATAAAATAATGCAAATTAGGGGTCAAACTTTCCTTGGCTATCAAAGAAGGGAACTTACAACCGAGTGCTACACTACATCTCAGACCCAATGTAGTTCTATGTTTTTGTGTCTACAATAGTGCTCCTATTTTTCCCTCATGTCGATAACGCCAAGATGACGGGTGGTAGCTAGATAGAATGAAAAATGTTTGGATGGAAGAATTAATTTCCCCTTCCTATGCAATATGTGCAAAATAATAAGCCCCAGATCTAGTCCCTTTTATATGTAGATAGATAGCCCTTGATATAAATTTCCCTCCATTATAATGGTATGTATGTTGTGTTTATATAGGGATTTATTTCTTGAATTTTAACACTAAAGACCCAACATTCTAATTAGTACCTCAGGATATGATTGGGAAAATTGAAAAGAAACACCTTAAATGTTAAAAATATGCTAAAAAACAAAGAAGACATGATCAGCCAGGATGGATAGGAGCACTTGGGCACTAATTTCCAGTCCTAGGTGCTAATGTCCAAAGACAAATAACAAAAAATGTGTGAAGAATGATAGGCAGGTATCCTTGTGATGTGACCAATACTTGGTGTATGAGTGAAAAGTGTGAAAGATAAAAGAAATAAAAACAAACAACACAAGCGGATGGACTAGAGAGTGTGTCACCATTGAATACTCTTCTTACTCAAGATCCATTTATAAAACAATGTACTTGGCGGTATTAAATAGTAGTAAGTGCCTGATTTTGTGTTTCAAAAAGTCACTTTCTAGAAGGAAAAAGGAAAAGGTAATAAACATGTGGTAGAAATTTGAAAAATTTATGTTGTTTTATTTAGTTACTAATTCATTTGAAATGTTGTATCGGTTGTTAAAGGTCAACATTATACATGATACTTTCCCTTCTCCTTCTGCCATGGGTCTCAATCTTATCAGAGAGATAGTTGAACTTAAGATATAGTTATTTTTATAGGTGAGATTGTTTTTATTCCAATTTTTTTCCATTAGAGTCCGAAGTGCAACTTATGTATGATGATGTAGTCATTGGGAGAGGATTTTTTTTGTGATGTTGGTCCTCATGTGCATTGTCATGACATGCGACCCGCCTTAGACTGTCAAATTCAACATTACTGAGGCCATTGTTCCCACTTCTCCATTGCCTTACACTACCACATTTGTAGACTCTTTGGCAGAGTGATTTAAACCATTTGTGATATGGGATGTTTTAGAGATGAAACATTTGACTCCTCCATGAGAAGCGAGTAAATTGTTTGGATTATTTGTTTATGTGTTTAAATGATTGATTCGTGTACGTTGATTTAATTACTTTATGGTTTTCTTTCAGTATGATACAGAGTAGGTTATAGGTGCAATATTCCCTTATGAGAGAGTGTACCATACATAAATGCATACATCCTTCCCTACCACCCTTGGAATCACTCCTCATTCCATTCAAAAAAACACAAAGAAACATGAGAGATTCTATGAGTCATTGAGTTCTCTTTCCTCTAATAGATAGCGGAAGAGATGATGACATTTATTATATAACATTATTGTCATTATATATTTTGAATATGTAACTATAAACTATATCCTTACAGTCTGCTTATTATGAGGACCCATGATTACTTTAGATGTATATACGATGGTGTTGTTACTATTTAATGGGTTTATGTATTACTATTTGATGTTTATGGTTTATGTTTTATGGTATATTGATTATGGTTTATGTTTTATGGTTGATATTTATTCATCCATTTATGCTTTGTTTATAATGCATAGAATTTTTTTTATGCTTTCTATGTGACTATAATAGTTATATGCTTCTTCCATGTACATTTTTTTTGGGTTATACGTGTATGCTAAAATTTCATATACCCTCCATCTATGAAACATTTTTAGTTATTATAATTTAAGATCATTTTTTATTTTCAATTATGTAAAAATGATAATGGATATAAATTGGGTGCATAATTTTAGGTTTCAATGGGTTGACAGAGAAAAGAATACTCGTAAACACAAGGTTGTAAGTGTAATGGAGTTGAAACTCTATGAAATGTTTGATAGTTCCACGTTTGGGTTCAAAAAGTATGAGGAGAGGTCTACACCCGAAGATGTGTTTGTTGAAAAATAATATGATACTTCCCCTCCCTTGGGCATGCAATTACACATACAACTCTTGACGAATATTGTAGACTTCTACAAAAGTGAGTGTGATAGACTTACATTGGAGAAGTTACTGTTGGAGAAAAATGTTAAGGAATTTATGGATAGGGTTGGAAAATTTTCCTTGAGTAAGATGGAGTTGGAGGTCAATGTCCAATGGTTGAAACTTCTCAATAAGAATTAGGAGACCATATCTGAATCAAAAAAGATAATGGCTGAAAAACAAATAAATAACTTTACTTTTGTTCTTAAAATCCATGAGCTTTCACAAGGAAGAATGGAAGAAGTTGTATGTGGAGTTTAAGGGGGTGCCTATAGAAAATGTACAAGTCACTCCCCCAAATGCAATGTTGATAATTGAATATAAAACTTTGTAATAAAATGTCAATATACAACTTGTACTAAAAAAAAAACTGACCTATCTTTATTTTAGAAGTGCAGATCTATGTTTTGTGACAAGAACTGCTTGTTAGAGTGAAATGCTTGTGTATTTTTTATTTTAGATTCTATGTAACATTTTCATCAACTTAATTGTGTTGTTTCATACGAAATTTTGCCTCATATACTTTTACTTCACTTGAATTCAATACAAAAATAAATAAAATCAATGTAATCTCTAGGACCTCAAAGATTTGAATGATAATAAACTGTTATATTGAAATTTTCAAGAGAAAAAATAACTCTTTGAAATACAAAAAAGGAGAAATAAATATCATGAATACATCCTTCTCCTACTAAAAAATCATTACTCCAAATGGATTACTTATCTTAATTAGCCTTACATTGAGGATTTTAGAGACATTTGAGTGAAGAACCTAGTCAAAGGTTATACATTTATGTAAATGTACGCTATGAAAGGAACGATAACTAGATCTGTACCAAGCCAAGAACACAGATGCTAATCAAACACCACGATCATTAAGATGAAAGAAATTCACCAGAATAGCTTTACATAAAACCTTTGCAAAACAAATGAGTAGCAATATCATATATTATTATGGAACTCAATGCAATACATTGAGAATGGGCCTTGTTTAAATAGACAAGGAATAATAATCTAAGAACCAGTCAAGGCCATCAACCAAGCCATAAATCAGGGAAATAACTAGTCATAAGAGAACTAGTCAAGACCATAGATTTAGGAGAGAACTATACATCAAGGATCTAGTCAATACCATAGATCAAGGAAAGAACTATACCTAAAAACTAGATAATATCTCCTAATATCTAAATAAGATAAAAGAAATATCCACACACATAAGTGGGTGAGGATAAATATAATAAAGGTAAATAAAGTACCTAGGTGAACATGAGCTAAGGTAAATACCTACTCTAACACCCCCCCTCAAGTGAAACTAGGGTCCAAAATAGATGTGGCATGTCCACAGTATGAGTCTCGACAACTAGGCCTGATGAGGTACTCATGTACAATAACTGGGAAAGAAAGGCACACCGCAAGGTACCCAAAACCAGTAACAACAAAGTAAAGAGAGTAAAGACCCACTCCAAGGCATCCCAAGAAGCTCAGCTCAAAAAACTCGATACAATGTTGAAGAAGTTTGGTGTGCACTGTGGTCTAAATCCACTGCTTGATCACAAAACTAAAAAAAAAACTGACACTGGGTTTCACCAGAATATCTCCATACAAGGAGACTGTCAATGGAGTGATGTCAAAAGTGTAAAAAAAGCACCAAACATAATTCGATCAACTGCTGCAAATAGGTGTGCAATGATCCAAGAATAATAACCAAAGCAACAAGGCAAGGACACAAACTCTAGAGTGTCACGATCTAAGAAAATCCAAGGTAACAAGGTAAGGACACGAAACCCGAAGAAGCAAGATCAACACCACACCCTCCCATACTATTGAATGGGTGGAGTGACCCTACAAATCTGTATGAGTTGTCAAAAAAACTACTCAAACACTGAAAAACTAACATTGGAATGCACCAAAATAGATCCCCCATAAGAGATAATGTCAACATGCCAAAAGTGTCGAAAATACAGATACAAAATCTCTCAACAAACAAGAGAGATACACTACATCTGCTAAAGAAAAATGCTCAAAACAAGAAGCATCACAATGCATAAGGTATAGAAACATGAGAAAGAGGTCAAATGGTAGAGGAGCCATGCCTGTAGAGTCCTCTCAATAAATGCCTATGTCACCACCATGAGTGATCAGATATCCACCCCAAATCAACAAGGATGGATGAAGAAGATGCCTACATATGACTTGGTGAAAAATGCACAATGGGTGCATGTAAAAGAACATCAGAATGTGTGTCATGTTGATCATGTTTGACAGCTGAAATCCCAGGTTTCTCGATCCTAAGTGAAGGTGCAGAACTCATGTGTTGCTCATGATCCTTAGAAAGAGTCAAGTGAACAAAAAAAGGAGCTTTGTCAATGTGTGATCCCAATAAAGTATCTACTCAAAAACCAGTGTCATTACGAGAATTCCACTTAACATGTGGAACAAAGGAAACAATACCCTATGGATGTCTGTAAATGACTCCGCTAGTGAGACCCATAGAACGGAGCATGCGAGAACTAAATGAAGTGGTATGCTTCTCAAAAAATCCACGCAACTGAGCAAAAGTAGGATACACAACATGTGGTACTATAATAGGCATAGATGTGGAAGAGCATGCAGTAACAAGCTTCATAGGTGTATGAGCATCAAGAGTAGGAACAAACTCAAAGACTGACAGATCAATGTGGACTAGGAGCATGGATATGGCTGTCCGCAATATGATGGTGATGTTGTAGGATAACAAGTTTGTTCTATAGGAAGTGTATTATTGTATCCTTATCGTGAATGAGTGATTATAGAAGAGAATTTCACTTCTTGAGCGATCTATTTTCTTCCACAAATTTTACAATATCCTCTTGAATTCCACACACTTCAGAGAAAATCATATCATTCTCAGAATCCATGATATATAAAAAAAATGCAACTCCCAAAAATTTAGAATGCCAGGCTCAACCGAAATTACATCCACAATTGATTACAACACTCCTCGATATTTGTAAAAAACAACACTCAAAACCGAGTTACCAATCAAAAGTTAAAAGCTTTTTAATATTTTACTCTGTTATTTATTTTAGTTGCCACTAAAACAAAATAAATTATTTTTTCCTTCACCACACAAATAAAATTAAATGGGGCTGAAGTTAATCACCTACTAGTAGGAATCACAAGTTGTAATTCCTCATATGACCATACCATATGACCAAAGGCTAAGGATTTTAATGGGTGTTTGCACAACTTACTATTTTGGGGTGTGTCGCGTGTTTTTGAGAAATTCACATCCAACTGTCTCTTTTGGTAAAAAATACTATTTTTGGACTGTGTAGACGGTGACCTTTGTTTGCCAAAAATAGCAACATGTGGATTTTCCCAAAATAGTAAAAAACATGCACAACATCCGTGGACCCCTGCTAAAAAAGGAATGATCTGAAAAACTTTATGCACATAAACCAAGATATATATGCCGCAACAAAAAATTACCCTGTGTAGATCTCAAGAAATCCAATAGACCCAATAAAGAATCCCATGTTTTCTTTTCTTCTTGGCACGAACCTCGAGGCAAACCAGTGTGCTTCCCTACAACAATACAAAAAACCCAGAAAGACGACTGCCTCCAGAAATGGTCAAGTTTATAGTCAATCTTAGGGTTTTTCTGCCTTTCGGATCCAATCAAAGCCTCTGTTTTGCATGAAAATACACGTAGCAACAAAATACGACCAAATCCCAAATATATGAATATACAATGAATTTATTTGCAAAATAAAACTTACAGATGAATGTCAACAACAATCTCCATATCTGTACCATGAAAGGAACGATAACTAGATCGTACCAAGCCAAGAGCACAAATGTTAATCAAACACCACATTCATTAAGATGAAAGTAATTCACCAAAATAGCTTTACATAAAACCTTTGCAAACAAATGAGCAGCAATATCATATATTATTATGGAACTCAATGCAATATATTGAGAATGGGCCTTCCTTAAATAGGCAAGGAATAACAATCTAAGAACAATTCAAGGTCTTAGATCAAACCATAGATCAAGGAAAGAACTATTCAATACCATAGATCAAGGAAAGAACTGTACCTAACAACTAGCTAATATCTCCTAATATCTAAATAAGATAAAAGAAATATCCACACACATAAGTGGGTGAGGATAAATACAATAAAGGTAAATAAAGTACCTAGGTGAACATGAACTGAGGTAAATACCTACTCTAACATGCTAAACCATTCAGTCCATCTAGGAATCATCTAGGGATTTTCTCATCACTTTGAGGTGTTGTGAAAAAGATCCATATATTACAAGAGTGGTCCTAGATTGGAAAAGAGTAGGAATTTAAAGCATACAAAGGTGAATATTCACGTTGCCAAGTTCCAAAGTGAAATCAAGGGTTTTTTTTGTTAAGTATACATTTTTCTACATTGTTGGTTTCATCTTAAGATAGATTTGTGGGAGAACTATTTGGCCACCAGTATTCTTCCAAGGAGAATTACTTGTTATGTAAGAATTTATTAAAAAAATTGGTTGTATGTGAATAATCCAAGCTAAAATCTTAACCTATTTTAAAGGTTTTGTAGCCTTAACAAGGTGAGCTAAGTTATGGTTCAAAAACTTAGAGAAAATGATTTTTTACACATTGCAAAAATCCAATACTAGTCACTACAAAGAATAATTCAACTCTACACAATCACTTCTAGATGTTTTCATATCCTCCATACAAGTTTGGGCCCAATATATTCTACCTAAAATAGATTCATACCCAAACATGTCTAGTCCTTTTGATGTTTTTCAAATCATGTTGTTATCTCATGTACATTTTTGTATACCTTGTTGATGGTCTTCCTTATTTATATTCAATATATGAGAATCCTATGTTATCATATTTTATCCTACAACGAGCTAGTCATTTAATAACCTGATTAATTTTTTCTATCTTTAGAGTGATTTGGAATTTTTTGATTTCAAAATTTCACTTAGTTTAAAAAGTTTTATGAGTACCTATTATTAGTCTAAATTAATATTCTCAGTTTGTATTTAACTAATCCTTTTATTTGATTTTATGCATTACCTTTTTAAAAACCTAATCTTTACTTTTGAGTACAAAACCTAGGGTTTTCACTGCTTATGTTTTCTAGTGTAATGTCGATTCTACATAGGATATCATTCAAAACCTTATCCTTATATGCATTAGGTTATGCATTTTATTTTAGTTCTTTCAAATTTTTTTCTTATGAATCCTAGGTAAGGTATATGCCTTACACCTAGTAGGTGTAGTTATAGATAGATTGGTATATCTATTAATCATATTCAAATTCATTTAATCAATTTCATACAAACAAAATGGAGAAATATTCTTCTATCAATGTTAATTCTTTCATTGATGCAAACATTAATATTTATGTTATGTTGATGAAATTGTTCCTAATGTGTGTGTGTGTGTGTGTGTGTGTGTGTGTGTGTGTGTGTGTGTGTGTGTGTGTGTGTGTGTGTGTGTGTGTGTGTGTGTGTGTGTGTGTGTGTGTGTGTGTGTGTGTGTGTGTGTGTGTGTGTGAATAATAAAATTATGAATGAAAAAAAATTTAATTGTCAAGGAAAAATCATAAATGAGATTAGGCAACAAATCATGTTATGTCCTGATGAAATAGTTGTTTTATCTTATGTAACTCAAAAGGAAACCAAGATAAATATTTATAAGAAAACACCACTTGATGATTTACATGTTTTCTTATTATTCATCCTTTGAAAACATTTACCTAAACGTTAAGGTTATGATTTCAAGCTCCTTATTTCTAACATACCCAAATATTATATGAATTCTCCAACATCCGCAAGAATTTTTTTAATAATAAATTACCTTTATGTAAAAAAATATTAGAGCACTTGATGTTCCCATGAACTTGGTGTTACCATTTGGTTCTATTCAAGTTGAGAAAATTCAAATGATTCTTTTGAGTTCAATTTTTTTTTTCAATTTACATTTGTATTCTTGCTTCAACAATTATGTCCAGATGTGGGAAAACTCATATATCACTTTAAAATCTTAATAATTTATTTTTTTCAAATCTTTTAATTATTTCTAGATTAGTCAAGATGAATCACCAATATAATTTTAACTATAAATGAAGAACATGACTATAAATTTAAAATCATGTCTACAATATAACTATAAATGAAGAGCATTACAATTCTAAATGTCTTATAGTTTGTAATTTCATTAAAGATGAGTAATCTGGGAGGGTCTTGCAACTCTTTGTTTCATGGCTCAAAGTCAACATCCTTTATTCAACCTCAATTTTAAAGGCATAAACGAATCCACTATCCTACTCAATAGCCACAAGGTATTAAAATATAATTTTGTGGCAGTTACTATTTAACATTTATATATATTCCCCATGTCATCATTTCTCAATTTTCTCATTTCTCAACTTGTTGTGCACTAACAAACATAACAAAATAAATACAAAGGTATTCCCTAAAGGATAACAAATGTACCAAGTAACTAGTAGTTGAATAAATTTCTTCACTGGAAGTAGTGTGAGATCTAGCAAGTGAATATGCCTGCACTAAAAGAGTATGCATAGAAATATATAAATTACCAAATTATCCATCATATCCACCAATATTAATTTATTTTCCCACCACTTCCCCTATTGTAGGCATTATTGATAGAGTATGCTCTATACAATTGAGTTCCAAGTGAATCATACTTAAAATTTCTTCTTCAAACTCAGGAATGAAATTTAGATGATCATCAATGAAATCCATAACAATTGAGTGTCAAATGAATCTATAAAGAGTATTATAATAGATTAAAATTTTAATTTATGCAAGATATGTCATTTTTTTATCATCAATAAATGGTTTTAAAGGGGACCATACCCCATCGTACAAAAGGGCTCAAAAGATAAATTTGATAATATTATAATAGTGGTTTTTTTACCTATGGGGACCACATCGCAGAAACCTAAGCCTAACACAGCTAGATAAAATACTTAAAACAAAGGAAGGGGCTCCCTGCCAACATGAATCCAAAACACGACTAGAAAACAAGAACACAACAATTGTACAATTGTAAAAAACCATTACAAAGACCAAAAGAACCAAAAAATAGGGATCTCGAGACTATTTTTTGAGAGATTTGTTGAAAACCTTTTAAAACTCCACCATATCCCTGAAGAGATTAAGATCTATTTGTTGAGAGGGGTCTTTTCTACTTGATAAGATAGCCCTTCTCTTGTCTTCTCCATCTTTCTAAATATCTTTTGAAATGCCTCTAATATCACAAACTTGCTTTACCTAAACCTGGATAAAATCAAGTAAGGCCTTGTGTATAGTGAAATGGTCTATCTATTTGTTTATGATATGTTCTAGAGTCCCTTCTATGGTATGTTGTTTCTTCACAGGATATTTAATTTTTTTCTCCAACATAGAGTAAACTTCATGGCCATTATCATCTTTGTTACCCTCATTGAGTAAAAAGTCCAAATCTTCACCTATGGCCTTTTATTTTTTTTGCATGCAATTTAATCTGGGATTTCAAATCATTATTGGTTGAGGGAGCCTTAGGAGATTGGCTAAAGGGTAGTAATATTTCTACAATGGTCAAATCCTTACCCTTATCACTACTTGGAAGCATCCTTTTGGTCAGAGGTGGAGAAGGAGGTCCGAGGTTTTTAGTCCTAACTTTACATTGTTGAGGTGGTTGGGAAGGGGAAATAGGATGAGAGGGAGTGATGCAGCCTAGGATTTACTAGTAAAATCCCAAGCGCATTGGTACATCACTCAGCCTAGACTGAGCACTCACCTAAACCATGCAAAGGTAACATGCCCTTCTTTAGGGTTGTTGTAGGATGTTAGCATGATGAATACTTAATGTATTTAGATTCGAAATTAATACAAAATTCTAAAGAGCATGACCAAATATAGATCCCAAGAATAATACATTTAAATGATATCCATAACAAATTCAAGCATGCACGAACCAATTATACTTAGAATTAACTCTCTGATTTAGCCAATACAAACCATTATATTAAACATGATAAATACCTAGAGAAGCTCATTTCAATAGATAATACCATAGCTTATGTGTGCGTATCATATCTGATAGCATAACTTCATAGTAAATTAGTTCTCACATAGTCACCCCTATACTACCCAGATCATTACATATTTATAAGGGTGGGGACTTTCCCTTCACCACTTACATAATTCCAAAAATAGGTCACATGATGAAAGTAGCCATGCGTCATTACAATCACACCCACACATGTAAGTGCGCTAACAATAGACCTCTTTTATTTAACTAGTAGTAACAACTCTATTCTTATCTTCACACTCATGTAAAACATTTAGTAGTCACTCTTCTAAAAATATCTGATGCATGTGCCACAGCAAGTCTCTTACCTCATTTTATGTGCTCTGCACACTATCTCCAAAAAATAGTCCATACACATGTGAAAATGGCTAGGTCCCAAATCCACCCTCATGTTTTACACACGTGTTCTCCCCATATCCTTCCACACCTTTGATTTTGCACCTTGTTCTCTCGTGTGAAGCTTTTGTGTTCCTTCTAGTTAAGTATTCCACTTTCTTCTTCTCAACATTACCCCCACACTAAACTTCATTTCTACCCCATAAATGGCTACTCCTCAAAAATAATAAAAAATAAATTAATGGAAATGAATGTGAAAGAATTTCTATACAAAGAATAAGTATTTACTCTGCATCACCCCCTACTTCAACTGGAAGAATGATTTATGGATATTTCTTCTTTCATTTTGGCCTCTAATGTATATCACTCACTCAGCGCAGCCTCTTCCTTTTCTAGAATATTCACTAGCAATAGATTCCAATTCATCCTGTGCAATTTATCCCTTATCATTCTATAATAATAACATAATGTTAGCCATTGCAGACATTCTCCCCTCTAGTAGATCCATCTTTTGCGCTATAAGTTTTCCCAGTTCATCCAACCTGTTCTTATGGCGGTTCTTGGGACAGCTGCAAAGGCCTCACACTTTTGTCTTTACCAAAACTAGTTTCTTCAAGCGTGCCCCAATGTTTCATCCTTCATTGCTTTGAGGACTTAATTTTCCTCTACCATTCTCATTATTGTAATGAGTGCCTCCAGAGTTGTACAAATATTCAATGCTTGATTTGCTTTCTTCATCTCCTCCTGCAGAGTTTGAAGCAACTCCTTATATGATGAATTCTTTCTACATCTACTGCAACCCTTACCCTCTCTTCCTCCTGCTAAAGGTCCTTTAGTGCTAGCATCCTAATTGGTCCCTCCTTCAAGAACCAAATCAACTAATATGCACACATAATGCGTAGACAAAATGGTAATCTTTTCGGGTACCTTAGGCTCTAAGTTTGGTCTTACTTTGATGAAATGCTCCTCGATATGCTTTGCCATGTCGATAAGAACCCCATTAATTCTTCTACTATAGGTCCTTCTCTCCTTTCAAGTGTGCGCTCTCATGTATCTTTGGTCCTTGATCTCTTCCCTTAGTGCCTTGATAGTGGTAGATATTGTCTATGTTCCTTCCACGCCACACCTTTGTAAATACTTTCACTAACGCATTTCTTATCTACTCATCCAACATAACAATGGCTTTCATGGCTATATGTCTAGCTTGAGGTGACTTCATCAACCATCTTAATACATAATATTCTTCACATTCAACAAAGTCTGGATCATCTATGTGTGTGTCCATAGACCAAGATAACTAATACTTCCATGTGTGCATGGTGGCTATATCCCTCATCCTTCAGCTCCCATCCATATAACTCCTTGAAGAATCACTGTGATCTAGAACCATGGGAGTGTGAACATTTTTACTTGTGTCCTCAGCATATCCCAAAGACAGAACAATAAAATCTCCCACTTTTTCCTTTTACTTCTTGGCCCCTTAGAAATTGGCATATGTCAATGATTTAGAGTTGGATCTTTAGTGTCTTGAGCAGTACCCTTTTTCTGTCTCTCCATCATTTACTCCTTATTTCTTCCTTCTTCACATATTCATCTTTAATTTATTCATATTTTAGATCCTCCACATCATTTAGTCGTGTAGGAGATCCAAGCGCCAACTCTCCTAAAACTCTTCTGCCTTCTCATCCAGCTTAAATTTTCTCCTATCTCTTATCAGATGTGTCTCCTTCTGTGGAGATAGTCACGGGGAGATCTCCACACTGACTGGGGAGTACCACCTTGAGTCCTTGTTCACCTGAAACACCCTCTTAAAGTGGCATTCCTCAAGGTCTTCTTCTAACCTCTAATTCTTCATCCCCTTCTTCTTGTGTCTGGGGTGGAGTACTTACACACTCAGATTCTACCTTGTTCAGAGGGTTTCTTTCATCCTCTATGCAAAAAGTCTGCCATTGTCTTCTCACTCTTCCTCTTCATCATCCACTTCTATAGTTTCAGTGGGATTTGGATCTGGTACATTTTCCACTAGTATGTTTTCCCTTAGGCAGGCCTTGGAAATGCAAAACTCATTTCTCCACATATTTTTTTCCCTCTAACTTAGGCTTGACGTTAAAGGTAGATAAGTGCTGCCCCCACTATCTCTAATCACTAAACTCACAGGCTTTAGTGCTTATCACATCTGAATATCAGCCTCTCTATGTAGGTAGTCTTGCCCTCAATAGACATAAATCTTACGTAGCATATGGTAGTCGCAATCTACCTTCTTTATAACAAATTTCAGGCATGTCATGCATTGTTGAACTGATGGACCATGCTGCCTAGAAGTAATGTGTTGTAAAAGCATATGGCATTCTTACACCAGGGGTTCCAAGTACCATCATTCATCATGCAAATTTTCATGATGTAAAATTGTTGATATACATTACGAACTATATTGCCTTTCCCACCACCAAAGGTAAATCCCTTGGGGATGCGCACACTCCTTTTCAAACTGTTGCACAGAAGCCTGACATACCGCATCTTCACCCTCTACTTGAATGGTGCACACATTAACTCTTCACATAATTATTTATCAAATCTTTCTACCTGGGGATTTGATTCTACACAAGGTACTCCTAGATCTTGTTCTTTGGCCCACCAGGAACTCCAATCTCCAAAAATACTAAGGACAATAAGACAACGCCGAAACTAATTTTCTCACTTGTGCGTGCTTTCTTCAAGGATAGTGTTTAGCAATATATCCTGTTATGTTGTATATTGTTCCCTTTCAAATTATCCTTGTAATGTGTAGCCACATTGTGTTCATCTGGGACCATCTTTCTTGATCATTTAGTTTGGTGACTAGATTTGTAGCTACCTGTACCACCAGATACTTCTTTAGTTTATCGATATCCATTCCACATGGACCCTTTTATGTATCCTAAATCCTTCTATGTCTCTAAGATGGTTGATTTACCTGGTTAAGTCACTATTTAAGTCCAATGTTGTGACCCTTCAGTCCGGCTATAGTAGAAATCAGAGCGGTTTATAATCCTTACCTTGTGTCTGAGCGAAATAGAATAAATATTCATGTACCCTTCTCATTAGCCACTGGTACAAATTTTCTTATTTTCCAAATTATGGTATCTTGTACCAATTGATAAAATCCAATCTTCTTTCAGAATCTTCTCTCCTGCATCATCATATATTGGTATATCTTCTGATGTGCACTTGTTTTTCTTTTTATTCAATAACGCGTCCAATTCCTTTTTGTTCTCTAATGTGCAATTGTTGTAGTCACTGATCTTGCATTTTTTAGACATGTGAGAGTTCCATTCTTTTCCTACTATTACACCTTCTAGATACTAAATCTCTAAAAAAATTCTCTCTTGAGAAAATTCAACATCCTGTTTCTATCTTTCTTCTTCCCTTTTGCTTCTACAGCAGGTGCTTTCTTTGGTGCCATCTGCAAATCACAACTCTCTATCCTCAAATGCTCGTTTTCTAGCTTCTATAACGTGCAAACTCAAACCCTGGCTTGAATCTATGTTCCCTAGTTGAAATCATGTGCCCTAGCTCTTTTCAACACTCTGCTTCACTCAAACCTTTCACCAATAGGGACATAAGCTTCTCATGCACACAAATATGCTCCTCACATCTGGTTTCACACTCTTGATTTCAGTCCTTCTGGCACCATACATGTTTGTATAATGACAACAATTTCCTCTAATTCTGATGGCGTGCATTGTAACCTATATGACTATGCATCGAACATGGTATCTTTAATTTTTTGTGCTTCTTATCTCGATTGTATTCTAGATAGATGATCTGATCTAGAATTAATTTTGCCTAGTTTTACCACAACTCTGAAATCAAATTCTTGGAATAAGAGTACACATCTACATATACGGCCCTGTGATCTATATAAAATACAAATGATGTTGCTAGCATGTGATTTTTGAATTTATGTAGCGCATAGATCATTGACAAATCTTTGCGCTCTATAGTTGTGTAATTATACTCTATGGGAGTCAACTTTCTAGTAGCAAAATAGATAGGATGATCTATAATACCTTCTCCAGGCTGAGCCAACACCGCGCCAATGGCCGTGTTAGAGGCATCAACATGTACATGAAATGGTTGGTCCCATAAAGGAAAGCACATAATAGGTGCGGTAGTAAGTTTCTCCTTCAATGTCTCAAATGTGCGTTGTTTCGGTTCTCCCTAGTAGAATGTCCCTTTTCCTTTTAGTAACTCCTCCAAAGGTGCAACAACCTTAACATACCCCTTTATGAATTTTCTATAATATCCAGTGTGACCCAAGAATCCACGCACCTCACTTTGACTGGTAGGTTCTTTTATGCCGATAATGACTGCAACCTTAGCTAGATCAACCAACAAACCTTCCTTGCATATGATGTGTCCTAACACTATTCCAAATGGCGTAGCAAATACACATTTCTTGATGTTCAAATAAATACTCAACTACCTACATATTTCAAACATTAAGCGTAGATTTTCACAATGATCCTTATCAATTCCATACACCATCCAATCATCTAAATAAATATGTAAGAAGTTGTGAATAAAATATGTGAACGCTTGAACAACTATGCGCGAAAATACAGCATGTGTGTTTTTCAGACCAAAGGGCATCATAGTATAGGAAAATATTCCCCATTCAGTAGTAAAAGTAGTCTTTTCCTAATCCTCCTATGCAATCCTAACCTGATGATACTCAGAGAATCCATTTGTAAATGAATAGATTTCGCACCCCACAAAGCCTTCTAGTATTTCTTCAATGAATGGCATAGGAAAGGGATCAGTCACACATCCATCTTTCAGCTCCTGGTAATCCACACAGATCCTAACCTGAACATCCTTCTTGATACTGATCACCATTGAACTAACCCATTCTGACTCGTCTAGGAGCTTGATGATTCCAGACTTCAACATTTTGTCAATATCTTCTTTTACCTTTTCGCGCAAGTTGGGGTTCATCCTATAGGGTCTCTTTCTGACTGGGCATGCACCCCCCTTAAGGTTTATCTTCATATATCCTAATGATTCATGCATGCCTTTAATTTCATTGTATCCCCAAGGGAATAAGTCTTGATAATCCCATAGTAACTTAATGATTTTTTCCACTTCATAGTCAAACCAATAGTCTCCGATTATGGCCTCCTTAGGCTAAGCATCTGATCTGATATGCACTTTCTTTTTCTTCATAGGTTCATGATAGGTGTGTATGGTCTTATTTGCACTGTCCAATACTTCCCACCTACCCATTGAATGTTCTACATCTAGATTTTCTACTTCCTCGTCATCCACTAAGTAGACCATTTTTCCTTTTTCTTTCTAAAGGAAAGTGCACTTAAGTAGTGTGGCATATGTCTTTGTTTCTCCAAAAAATTGTGCTCTTGAGTCTCCCTCATCAAATAACTCATGAATTATTTCTTACACCTTGGTGCAATCTCCCATAGTTAAGCGCTTTATAACCTTTAATGCCTCTTCTACCAAAGGTTTAGTAGAGAAGAATTCAAACATCTAGGTCATTCCAGCAATTAAATCCTACCAATTTACAGTCTCTCTATGGACTTTTGCATATACATACCAAGCATGTGTGCATCCTTGTAAAGTGGAATAAAATTTGTGCACCCAGAGAAAAAGTGGTAAAGCTTTTTGCCCCTCTGTCTAGAGTTTCTCACACTTCTGAATGTGGTGTTAAATAGGTTGATTACCATTATAAGTGTAGATCTGAGTAGGTGCATTTATCCTGTAGAATCTAGTAGTAAGAGCAATCCTAATTTCATTCCATCCTACAAGATAATCCTTTTGAAACACCCACCAATGCACTGTTGTCCTGCGTAGGGTATCTGCTAGCATATTTCCTCTCTCTAACTAGTCTACCCATTGCTCCTCCATGGTGCGCAAAAATACCATGGGATCTCCTTCTCTAGTGTAATGAGGTACTAAGTTATTACCTATTATCCTGATATAACATGGTCTATTATCCCTAGCAATTATACTCTTGACTTCGCACCCTACCAACTCATAAGTGTTATGATCCCAATTATCACAAGAAACACTTGTGGTATCACTAACAGACTATGCATCTTCCCACTAAATAATTCCTTATTTAAATGGCTCAAACACCTCTTGGTCCTAGATGGCTCTACATAAATCCAATTCAGGTCTTCTTCACTCAAAGGCTCAACATAGGGCAAAAATTTTCCATCTGTTAGAGGGATAAGAACTCTTTCCTCCTTATTTTCAAAACTAATATAACCCTTGTTGAACTAAAGATCAGCATTATTTACATAGCACCAAGGATGCCCCAATAGATCTAGGAAGCTATCTTCCTCGGAAAGTGCTAAAACCTCAAAATATCTAGTGATATTGGCTCCTTGTATGGTAATGGATGCATATTTTAATAGTCTGATGGGAGTGGCCTTAGTCTAGTTAGCCATGAACAATACATTTGAAGAGGCTACAATGGAGGTCTCCCCATTTGCATCCATGCATCTAAAGTAAGAACATTGACTTCAATGCCTGTATCAATCAATATATAACTCAAAATCCACCAATCTACAACAACATTCAGAGTTATTTCCTTGTCATAATCTAGTCTATGAGGGGGAATATTTGCATGTAGGATTTTCCGTTCAGTCTCAATACTTGTGCATAGAGTGTTTCCCTTTAACCAATTCCCTAACAGTGGAATGATATTCTCTTGGAGAAACATCTTACACACTTCTTTCAATTCATCCATATCATATTCAACCATTTCTAATGCTTGCATTTTCTCCATCTTCCATGATTGCCCCTTTAAATACTGTATTTCACCCTAAAGATTTCTGAGTTCCTCCATGGTCTCTTGATAAACCTCCTGATGTACAAGATCTGGGTACCATGCATGTAGAACCTCCTCCTTAGTGATGGTAGGCTTCTACTATAATGCTTCTTTGGCACTTACCACTTCAGCTTGGGTAGTGATATTTTCCTACAATGCCTCGGACTCTGGTTCCAACTTAGGCATCCACTAGTTTTCCGCAGTGCATTGTATCCTAACCATCATTGTGCCTTTTTCTTCTTATTTATGTTTTTTTCTAAGATTCTCATACAAGTATGGGAATTCCTCATAACTATGATTCTTTCCAAAGAAATAACATGTAATATTCTAAGGACATTCGCACATGTAGTGGTCAAGAGATCCACATGTATAACATGTTCTGTGAGGGAACTTGCCTTGTCCACCACCATAGCCTCATCCTCTGAATCCGCCATGGTATCCTTGACCTCTACCATGACCTCCTTCAAAACACCCTTCATTATGATCATAACGCACTTGATTGGGTTCTCGATCCTGATGCTCGTTCTTTCCTTTAGAGTTATCTAATGCTCATGTCTATCATACATCAATATCTATAGCATCATGGATCTAACAAATCATCTAGTAGTCTTCCGTGTCATGAGTCACAGACCTATAAATATTATACTAACAAGAGACGTTCTTCCTTATTGCACATTGTAATGATGGGCATCGGCTAACATCATGGTTTAAATGACATATCTCACAGTCCAAAAGTAATGAGCATACTAATCTGTGGGGACAACTATCCTTTGTGTGACCTTCCACTTCACAATTTGTGCACCAAATCACCATGCGCATCTCATGTGATGAATTTACCGATAGTTTCTCCAACTGTTTCGCCATAGCTACAATCTGTGCTTCTAAAAATGGGCTCACCCCAGTGTCTATAATTACAATTGGCTCAGCGCATGTATAGTTTCTTCAAGTGCTTCACATGGAGTCAGTGTATGTCTTATGTGATAGTGCCCATATAAAAGGCATAATCAGACCTCCAACGAAACCATTTTGCATGGTTGGCTTGCATGAATATCATAAGAAAGATTGGATAACAACATGTTTGAAATGAGCATCATACTCTCTACCAATCTCAATAGTGCCTTGTTTAATATGCTTGAGCGCACTTATACTCTTCTGCTCAAACTCAAGGATGTGAAACTATTTAAGGAAAGCATATTTTAAAGCTGCATAGTCTGCGCAAGTCTGATCCGGGTCGAACTTTCTATAGCAACTGTGTGCGCACCCTTGTAACGTAGTGGCGAATTGAATTTTCCTACACTCAGAAGATCATGATTCCCTTTGCAGTGCCATAGTATTTCACACATTTGCACATGGGTTCAACAACATGTTTTATGCCCATATACTCTGAAAGATGAAGAGGCATCTCCATGTAAATATTTAGGGGTTGGTATGCAGACCCTGCCCACTTGATCCAAAACCTCCTGTGTTTCTCATTACCTCCAGAACCACTAGATCCACCGGAACTAGAACTACCTATACCCCCTTGATCCTTAACCTGTAGCCATGGAGTCATACAAAAATATGTACTTCCCTATGTCCGAATAGTAGTACTAAATTACACCCCTACAGTCTGCGAAGTGTTACTACTCCTAGAAGAGAGTCTGAAATTGTATGCGTGTTTGAATTATGTGTGGAAGATATACTTGAAAAGGTACCCCCAAACAACAACAAATACGTTTACACTACCATCTATGTGCTTGTTATATGACTTACTCCATACTCTCCCTACTCGCCTAAATTAGTTTACTGATTGTTTGGAATACTAGATACTAGAATACCAAGTGCAAGGGCAAGGTTATCCAAGTAGACTCAGATGTGCACCTACAGCCCACGTCGTCTCTACTAGCGCATGCTTATATATGAGATTAAAGGAGGGTTCCCTATCATGCTTTCCCTAGATGGGGGAGTTCCTGATGCTTTGGTTCCACGTTTTCTACTTGAACTCTATATCCTTCGTGAGGAATCTCCCTCCTCAATGTCATCCAATTTCTCTAATGTCATCACTGCTTCTTCTCTATCTCCCTCTTACACGTGCCTCATTGTACTTAAGTCTACCTTTCTTCCCTCTGCCTCTCTGCCACTAGGTCTACCATATTTCACCAAACCTGTGCCTACCCCCCATGCGTGGTGGGGTTTAGTTAGCCATTGGTTTTCTTTCCAAGTTTAGGGTCACCATCAAGATTTTGATTGCTAGTGGAATTCCTTATCAGGTACGTTCCCCCGGGATATTGTAAAAATTGGAATTCTGTCTACCTCTAGGAAATAATAAGTGGAAATTGAGTATTCTAGAATATAGCTCTTTAGAACACCATGAAATCAAGTATCCACAGCATACGTGTCCAAATCATATCAGCATCATAGAGGTCCTAAAATTCTTCATGCGTCCAAACAAGTACGCGATACCTCCAATTCCTTTTATATGCATAAACAATCACCCACTCGTACAATTCTACTAGAAAAATGGTGAAGAATCTCTCATATAAACTATCATACAGTATTATTTTCCACCCATGCACATGTGCGTTAAAATTAGATCCAGTCTTGAACCTCTATGCATATTCTTCTTCCAGATCATGTATACAATCCTCAACACTTGCTAGGGTCAACCGGTATGTCTTCATCATGAACCATCCTGAAAGACAACTGAAAAAGAGGTCCTAGTAATGGAACCAATGATGCAACCTAAAATTTACCAGTAAAATCCCAAGTGCACATGGCACGCCACTCAGCTTAGACTGAGTGCTCACCCCTAAAGCATGCAAAGGTACCAGACCCCTCTTTAGGGTTGTAAGTTGCAGGATGTTAGCATGATGAATAATTAAATGCATTCATATCCATAATTAATATGTCATTCTACAGATGCATGTTCAGATCTAGATCTAAATAATAGCATAGATTTAAATAATGATAGCCATGAATGAAATTCAAGCATGCAAGAACCAATTATACTCAGGGTTAATACTTTGATTTATCTAATACACTCCATTATATTAAATATGATACGAATACATAGAAGCTCATTACAATAGATAATACCATAGTTTATGTGCGCATCAGATCTGGTAGCATAACTTCATAGTAACTTAGTTCTCACACACACATCTCTATTCTATGTAAATCATTACATATTTATAAGGGTGGGAAATTGCCCTTCACCCTCTTGTATAACTCCAAAAATCAGGTCGCATGCTGAAAATAACAACGTGCCTTTACAATCACAGCCACACATGCAAGTGGGATAACAATAGACCTCTTCTAGATAAATGGGAATAACAAATCTATTCTTAGCTCGTACCCATGCAAAATTCTTACTATCTTCTCTTCCAAAACTAGTCGATGTGTGTCACACAAGTCTTTACCTAGTTTTTTGTGCTCGACATGCTATCTCCAAAAATAGCTTGCATGTGTGAAAATGGCTAAGTCCCAAATCCGCCCTTATATTCTATGTGCATGTTCTCCACTATCCTTCCACACCTTTGAATGTGCCATGTTCACTCACATGAACCTTCTATGTGCCTTCTACTAAGTATTTCACTTTCATCCACTCAATAGGGAGCATTGGAAACCACATCATAACAATATTAGTGCAGGAGAATTATGAAACCCTGATGGAGAGGTAAACCTCTTTGGTGGGCATGAACTTCAAGGATCAAATTCTCCAAGGAATGAAGAATGTAATACAAGAGGCTCACCTTGGGGGTGTTGTGGAAGTGGTTTAGTAAAATAATATGGTGTAAAGCTAGGGTAGAGAAATGACCCTCTAGTGTTATGTATCTAACCACTATTCTAGTAACCTTGTCAAATGGGGTAGGAATAGAGGAACACAACAAACCCGCCTTAAAAATATTGATGGTTTCAGTCCCTTCCACAAATGTTTTCTCTTCAACTTCCTTATCAAAATTGTTTCTAAATAATTTTATTCCATTCATACCCAGGTCCATGATGAAGGAAATGAGATTTTTTTAATAGGAAATTCCTTACCTTTGTAAGTTATAACATTGTTCTTCCATTTCTTAGAAAAGGTAATAAAAATGCAATTGTCATAGCCTTTAATTTTCTTAATGAATGTTGTGAACCCATCGACATCTAAAGGCTTCCACATGTCTTCATTTTTTTTTTTCCAAGTAGCGTTCACATACATTCTCAACACGACAGAGAGGACCACCCATGGTAGAATAAGCGATAAAAAAAAAAGCACGCGCAGACTAGATATAGCTAAAGAGAAGATTCTCAACCAAAAAAAAAAGAACAATGAGAAAGAGAAAGAACTGGATGCCTTGATTGAACCATTTGAGTGAGGCACATCCTAATCATGTGAATAATTCATTAAACCTTTTTCTCACTTTCCCTTCCCATCGGCATGTACTATTTTTTATGGACAACTGGCCTTGTTATTTTGGATAATTATTGCATTAAGATTTTTTGGGATTTCATGGTACTCCTGTCATAAACTAAGATGACTAATAGAAACCCCTTCATTAGCTAAGGAGTCTGCTACTTTATTCCCCTACCTATATGTATGATATAATTTAAGATTAGTAAAAATGTTGCAAATATTCATATCCTCATGAATAAATTATTTGATGGTCCAACTTGGGGTATGAGAACTTTTGAGGTTATTAATTATATTAAGTGAGTCACACTCTATAATTAGATTATTAACCTTATTATATTTGACATCTCTAATATCCCAAAGAGCAGCAAGTGCCTCGGCATTAATGGTGTGATTGGGTTCCCATAGGGCTTACATATATGTAACAAGAAGATGGTCGAGATGATTTTTGATTAAGCCTCCACCTCCCATGGCACCTTGGTTTCCCTTAGATGCACCATAAAAATTTAACTTGTACTAACCTTCTGGGGGAGGAATCCATTGAATGAGAGAGTGGTCAATGTTAGGATTTCTGACTTGTACATCCTTAATGTCAATATTCCAGTTTAGCATAAATATATCCTCATATTTGGGAAAGTTTGACTTCTTGGGGGCCTAAATTTCAATATATTCTCCTTGGCATCAATGGTAATCTCTCTTAGAAGTCTCTTTCTATATTTCTTAGAATTTCTAATAATGATAGAGTTTCTTGCCCTCCAAATTCTCCAAATAGCATGAGGGAAGATAAGTCCTCCCAAAATTTTCTAAGCATGTTGTGCTTGAAAGGAGGTTTCCATTACTCCCAAGCATGAATAATATCTTCCAAAATAGTCCAGTTAACACCAAATCTAGAAAAAATGAGCTCCCATAGACAAGAAGCAATAGGACATTAAAGGAAAAGATGGTGAATAGTTTAAGCCTCCTTCCTGTAAAGGTAACACATGTTAGGTATGGTATATCCTCTCTTGCTCAAGTTGTCAATGGTGAGTATTCTTTTGTTCATCACCAATGAAAAAAGTGATTTATTTTAGGAGTTAGTTCTCATGTAGCATATTTTTCTCCAATCAAATTCACAATGGATTTCTCACGAAAATAATTGATACCATGTTTTAACCAAATAATATCCATCAAAATACTTATTCCAGATGAATTCATCCTTAGTTTGGATTTGAATTATTGGGATGTAGCCAAGGATTATTTGGATTTCATCAACAAGGTTACCAAAACTAGAGATTTTATAATGAATATTCTTTCATTTAAGCTTCCCATTAACATAGAAAATGTAATCACTAACCTTATGTCCAACTCCTGATATGAGGTTATCTTTTAGTTGTTCCCAAGAGTTATTGTTTATAAGGTTCTGGAAATCAACCGAATTATATTTCTAAAATAAAATGTCATCACCATTACCTAGATTCCATTTGCATCCTTTCACAAGATCCCCTCCTAGTTTTAACTAGATTATTCTAGAAAATAGAGCCAAAGGGGAGAGTCTTAAAGTTAAGAATTTTTTTTAACTTTTCCTTGATCTTAATATTTAGATATTATTAGATCACTCCAAGGATGATATTCTTTGAGGATCCTCTGGCTCATTTTGGAGATGATGGTTGTGTTCATTATTCTGATGTTTTTAATCCCTAATCCTCCCACTCTTTTTTAAGTGCAAGCCTTGTCCCAAGCCACAAGATGAAACTTATTTTTTTCCTTTATACCTATCCATATGAATTTCTTCTGGATTCTTTCAATTCTTTAAACTATATCTACTTGAATGAAAAACATATACATGATATAGATTGGGAGATTATGTACCGTGTTTTTGATAAGAAGACATTCTCCAACATTGGAGAGAACAACAACCTTCTAACCAGTAAGTTTTTTATAGAACCTATAAAGAAGAGAATTACAGATAGCCATCGACACTTTGTTAGTACCCAAATGAAGACCAAGATAGGTAGTGGGGAGAGAATTAATCTCACAACCCAAGATGTGAGTAATTTTCATTTTCTTATTGGCCAGGGTGTTGAAGAAATAAAGATATATTTTGTAAAAATTGATTTGTGGTCCTGAAGCATTTTCATAAATCTTTAGAATGAGTTTCATCATCTTATATTTAAGAAGAGATGATAAAAGAAGAAGGATAAGATCATCAGCAAATTGTTGATGTGAGACAAAGATCTCCAAAGAAGTGGGTTTGAAGCCCTTAAGATATCCCAAGTTAATTTTCTCTAGTAATGGTACGACTGAGGCTATCAACCATTATGATGAAGAGGAGGGGAGAGATAGGTTCTCCTTTCCTTATACCTCTACTTCTAGTGAAGAATCCAACTGGAGCACCATTAACAATGAAAGAGAATCTAGGAGTAGAAATATAAGAACTGATAATATTTTTAAAGTGAACAATGAACCCAAATTTCTCCAAAATGTTATAAAGGAATGTCCAGGAGACCCTGTCAAATGCTTTATTCATGTCTAATTTTATAACCATAACATCTTTTTTACTTTTTTTCCATATAATGAATGTATTTATGAACCATCATTATACCGTCCTAGATGAGCCTTCCTTTCAAAACCCCTAGTTGTTTAGAGATAAGATTTGGAAGAAGTGGCTAAATTTTTCTAGCCATTAGTTTGGTGAAGACATTATATAAGGCATTAGTAATACTAATGGACCTGAAATTCATTGAAATCCTTAACCCCTAGTTTCTTGGGAACCAAAAAATGAAAGTATTGTTGATCTCCTTGAGAAACTTACCAGTTTTGAAAAAATCATTGACATATTTTAGAAGATCCTCGGAGAAAATTTCCCATAAATTATGATAGAAGTTAGCTAAGAAACCATTTGGACTAGGGGACTTGTCACCCTCTAGAGAGAAGATAAATTTTTGTAATTCTTCAATGGAGATAGGCTTGCTAAGTTTTTGAAAGTTTTCTTGAAAAACAAGGTTACTAGGTATTGAATCAAGCAAAGTGTCTGCTACCACTATGGAAAAATAGGTATCATCATTTAAGAGATTTCTATAAAAAATCATAGCTTCATCCTTAATGATATTTCTATAAAAAGACTCTTCTCTAGCACATAGATTATGAAATTTTGAAAAAAGAGATTTTTCAAGGAGATAATCCGCATGAGACATACCTACAGTTGTAATCCTTTTTTCCAGCAAGATAAGCTCATCTTTGACATGTTTCTTTTAAATGAAAACATTTCCAAATACTTTTCTATTCCAGATATTAACTTTCTTTTTAAATTTTTTGAGCTTCTAAATGAATTTGAATTGTGGTTTTCCTTGTACGTCGAAACCCCACCATTCCTTTATGCTATCCTTGATATCAATGTGATCAATCCACTTTTTTTTGAACTTGAAAGAAAAATAGCGAAGGTTTTTCTTAGTTGAGGCATACTTAGCACAATAGGATTATGATCTGAACCAATTCTAGGGAGAGAGGAGAGATGAAAGCCTTGGATCATGATCCAATTAGTAAAATTTATAACACTGTCGAGCTTAATTTGAATGTGATCTTCCCCTAATATTTTATTGGATCGCATTATAAGGATTTCCATGAAGGTTGAGATCTATGAGATTTGATGAAGAAATGAAATCAGCTAGATGATTCATCCCAACAGTTAAGTCAAAGGGGCTACTTTTTTTGAGCTGGAGTGAGAGGGTTATTGAAATCCCCAAAGGTCATCTAATGAAAGTATCCACAGTTTCTACCAAAACTTTTCAGATCATTCTAAGGTTGCCTTCTACCATGTAAAGTATTTGGAGCATAGATATTTAAAATAATCCAGAACATAGAACTAGAAGATGTTTGAAAGGAAACATCAAGATGATTAGATGAGGAGAAAATAACCTTTCCAGAAACTAAGGAGGGGTCCAAAAGTGCATCAATGCCTCCTGAAGCACCTATAGATTCCACACTAGCTATATCAGATTTTTTCCAAACATTTCTTGTATAAATGCAAATATCTTCATAGCTCGTCTTAGTTTCTTGGATCACCAAAACCGTGGGTCTACTAGTTTTCCTTAAACCTTTTATAGTATGGTGTTTTCAACGCCCATTGAGGCCTTTAATATTCCAAGAGATAACTTTCATTGAAAAGGTTGATGGGAGATGTTTTCCAGATGGTCCAAAGTAGTTTGGGTTCCATTTGCAATATTAATGTCAATTTTTGTTTTCCTTTGATCATTTTTTGTTGGTCTTTCCTTTTTTATATTAGTCCCAGTATTAGCATTACTTTTGGATGATCTAGTAACCCTAGAGTAGGAGGCTTCCCAATTACCATGTGACTTATTTTTATCAAATAATAGGGAATTCGGGGATACATTCAAAAATTTTATTTCTTTAAGTTTAGATTTCACCTATGTAAATAAAAGAGAATATATTGGTGTTGTCTATCAGAACCTAACTATTTGTAGGATTTATTTGTCCTTCTTTTTCTAAGTGATCTAGAATGTCTTGCATGTTGTTGTTATTTGTTTCCATGTCATGCTAAGAGGTGACATCAGTGTCACTGTTTATTGGCTAAAAAATATCTGTTGTAAAGTTCCTCTTATCCTCTGAGCCTTCTTGTAACCACAGTGAAGGAATGAGGGGATTATTTATATGTACCTTGTATAATTCTTCAGGTATAGCCTCTAAGGGTGATTCCTAACGAGAATATTCAGCCATTTGAGGGGTTGAGATAGAACGATCCTTCAATATATTTCTCTCAATCATACATTTGTCTTCCATGAGGCTACCAACATTCTCAGCCCTTTGGGTTAAATGAATCTTGACCATTTTGTTTTCTTCATCCACTTGAAACCGTAGATCCACTAGTTTTTCTTCTTTGGAATTAACCTCCTTGTTTTGAACATTAGTTATAGCCAATTTTTTTTGGGGATTCCTAGGTCTCTAAAGAGTCCTACAGACATGAGGTATTTTAGATGAAGTTATAGAGATTCCTCATTGCATTTTATTTTGATTGAGGCTTGGAGTTTTAATAGCTTTCTCATTACCTCCTTTAGAATTTTTTATTCCCTCGTGAGACAGTGTAAAGTCATCTCTCTTTTCTTTCTAGAGATTGAAAGTGGGATCTATATTTTCTTTCCTTTCCTTAGGGATTTTGGATCTAGGGAGTTTTCTTGTGAAGTGTCCTAGCTTATGGAATTTTGAACATCTCATCTAGAAGGACTCATTTACTATCATCTATTTCTAGATTCATAAAAAAATTTGTAGCATAACATGATCAAATAGATTATGGTGCATATCCATTAAGACATAGAATCTGGAAAAAGCTAACCTAGATATGTTCCTTATAGATTTGTCTTCCCAAACAAGATATCTAATAGATCTAGCTATATTCACCAATATATCATCATCTTAGAATTGTAAAGGTAAACTAGGTAATCTACAACAGGATGGTGTTTATATTCTCAGTGCTTGGGTTAAAACCAGGGTACCATTTTTTAATAAAGAGCCCCATATTTCCCATGCACCATGGTCCCCCCAATAAAATGACATCAACATCTTCTTGAATATTGAACTTGATAAAAAAGAAACCATTATCCATTTCGGGAATATCATTTCCCCCAAGGGGTTCCATTTTCTTATGGCCCATTTTCTAACATTATCAATATTAGGTTGAGATCTAATGAACTTACCCACTAATGCCATTTGGTTCTTTTGAATCACTCAATGAAGACTATCCTCAGGGATTTGAATATGAGATATTTCTTATTCATAATTTAAGCTAGAAAAAATAGAGTATGCGTGGGATATTCTAGGGCTTTTAGGGTCCACATTTTTGTTAGGCAGTTTCTTGAAAATCCCCATCCACATGCTTGTATTTTTCAGCCTTGTGACTTTATCCAGTAAAGGTATAGCAGGGTTAGGAATCACAACTAGATTTTCCCTAGCATATTTGTCCTTAACAACACCAGTGCAGCTCATGGGTTTGATGATCACAACTCCATTACAACATAAGTTCAATTTTTTTGTTGTTAGAAGAGAAATTACAACACTCTCCATTTGAAATTGAACATGATATATAAATAGAACTCGTCATTTTGTTTGTAAACATTATAAATGAAATATTTTCAAAACATCACAAGATAACAATTATAGAGAAGAGAAGTTCCATGCCACAAATATTACAATAAATTCATGGTGCAGATTTTTTTTAAGGTTTTCTACTAGAATACTTGTTGTAAAGGTAATGCCAAAATTATTATAAGAAATTCATGGTATAAGTACAAGAATAACAAAGTAACTAAAACGTCTAATGGGGTGGGAGTGGTACAGTCAAGTCACATGGTTGTGTGCTTGCCCACCCAGGTTTAAATCCCCATAAGGCACGATTCTCCTCGAAGGTGGTTTCACTGTTGGAGGTGGATTCTTTGCTCGTGCTGACACTGGTGGTTTCTCCTCTCACTATTGACACTAGCTTCTCCTCTCACTGCTAATGCTAGTGGCTGCTCTTCTCACTATTGATGCTCTCACTGCTGTCACTGGTGGCTGTTCCGCTTGTTGCTGATTCTAGTGGCTGCTCCTCTTGCTGCTGACGCTGGTGGCTGTTCCTCTGGCTCCATTCACTTATATTTTTCCCACTCGCTGCGGCCATTTTCATTGGTCGCTGCATCTTCACTTTGGTTTCATGCTTGCTCCAATTGGGTTCCTAAATAGTGGTCCCCTTCATTGTAACCAAGTTGTGGTTCCTCTCATGAAAAATCCTCAATTGTACAAGGATGTGGGTCCTTTCAAACACCCTCAATTTACCCTCAATCCAAAAAAACAAAGTAACTAAGATGCATTTGAGGTAAAAATAAGACCAAATTATGGCATGCAAGCATTGCCACTTTTATCTGATAAAATATTAGAGAACTTGGTGTTCCCATGAGCCAGTTTGGGAGATTTATAGGAATGATGAATGAAAACTAGACCCCGGGCTGCACCCACTACAATTTTCATTCTAGTTGTCCAGACAAGTGGGAATCATCCCAGCCCACAATTTCCTGAAAAAACCACAAAGGAGAAAAGATATCTTGTTAATGGATTAAATCCCAAACTTCCATCTGCATGTCAAAGTTGCATCAGATAGCTTATTAATGATATAACTTATAATGGAACCAAGACATGTAAACAATAATAATGTGTTATCTGACACTGTCGAAGGTTAGAAAAAAAAAATTGTAAGGGTTAAACTTAAATTAAATAAAGGATGGAGCATATTTCCTATTATCCTACCTATTATATATTGATATTATACATAACTACACATACTAAATCCTAGTACTCAAAATATAAAATCAAGATAATCAACTAAATTTGAAGAAACCATTTTGAAACAAGACACCAAAAAAAACAATACACTTTAATTGATATACGAAAAATCATCCCTAGAATAAAACTCATCAATTTTATCCTCAATACAAAGAACCAACATAAAAAAAATGAATATGAAGGAATTATAATACAACTAAAGAAATACAGTTTGGAAATATTGTGAGGAAGGAAATAAAGGCTTCCATTTTCCATATAGAAACAAACAAGTAACTTCTCATCTCTTGCATAGTAGTATACATTCAAGATTAATAGATTCAAATTTCGCAACCTTCCAACAAGTTCTGTACGCTACTCAAAATCCCTTTTACCCGATCCTTACACATCCTTTAATCTCTTCAATATAACAACATTATCATCTTCCAATACGATTTACATGTAGTTCCAAATATTCCCTTACCAAGTATTTCATCCAAAGCTTGAAGAAGATCCTCTAATTCGAACTGTCGTGTTCCGTCTAAGAAAACTAGCTTCCCCTCTATGTAGAACTAGATGGATGTTGATATGGACTTGATGAATTCACAATCTTCTTTATTTCTAATGTCTTTGATGGCTTCCCATCCACCATTTTTCTATATTATTATCTCTAGTAATACCAAAAGAAAATGCAAGCAATGAGTACTACAACTATACAGTCCCCAACTAAACTAGTAATCACAACACCCTTGCTTAATATATTAGAGATCTTCTTTTTATTTTTTGACGACTCAAGCTTTGAAATTGGTGTGGAGGGAAACACACTAGGATTATGTGTTACATGATTGGAATTAACAATACCTCATGGAGTAGGAGGATTACTAATAATAATCTTACAACTTGGAAATATATTTCTACATAGAACCACACTACTAGAAAAATCAGAAGTTGGAAACTTAGACAAAGATCTAGGGATGATCCATGTGAGATGATTACTAGACGCATTAAAGTCTTGAAAACTGGTATTGTTCAATTGTGTAATTATACCAATGAATATATTATTCTTAAGTCTCAGAGTGAGAAGATGGCTTAGAGAATTAAGAGAATATGGTATGTGGTTAGTGTAAAAATTGTTTAAAAAATTGAGCCTCCACAACCAATCTTATGTAGGAGCAACATCTAGAGTCCATTCATTCAAATGCAATTTTAGCTACAATAAGGTCAAATAGGTGTGGAGTCTTGTGAGAGAGAATTAAGAGTGAAGGCTTTGAAAATTCAAATAAGGGTTTTTCCCTCCAAAATGCAATTCAAAATGTGAAGGCATATCTAAAGAGTATTAAAGGTTTTCAAGGCATTACAAGTGTGTAATTAATTCATAGGTGTGTATTTAGTCATAATGTGAGTAGAAAAGAGTCATGGTTATGTAAAAGGTGGTCATAACATATATGGAAGTTGAAAGGTCACTAAATGGCAATTAGGAGACATCATGAAACTTATATAGTATGTGTAAGTGGGAGTTACATGCAAGTAAGTTAGATAGTTCTATGAGTGTGTGTGAAGGACCGTGCCATAGGTGGATCTTGTGTGTGTCACACTTGAATAGTGAGCAAGTAGATATATGTAGAAAATGTACATAGTTGTGTGCATAAAAGAATGAACTTCCCCTCTTATACATGTATGTATAACTAATAGTCTCTTGTCCCTTATGTGGAGCTAGATGGATGCTTGAATGCTCTTAGAATGCTCTTAGATGCAATCTTAGGTAGTGATATGTAATACTTATTGCTTGGTCCTTCATTATGGTCACAAGGCTTTATATTTATATGATTCCCGAGGTTGAATTTCGTAATTAATCACTAAAAGGATGACCAAAAAGAAAATATGATGTCGAAATGGATAGAAAGGACCCAATAGATGCAAGAAAAATAAAAAGAGGTTACGGGCACCTAGAGGGGATGGGGGAGCCTGGCGTTGGCATCCTAGATGGGCACCAATGTCTAGAATGAGAATTGTCGAAGTATGAAAAGATAGACTAGGAAAGGAGTGTATTATTAAAAGAGGAAACAGAAAGGAAGAAAATATGGCCAAAGACAGTGATCAATTAGTACTTTTCTTAGTTAGGAATCATATGAATAGTAATATGTGGTTAGGACTAGATAGATACCCAAAATGCATGATTTAGTGTCTACAATTTCCCCCACTTTATCTTGTTGAGTGAATGCTCGGTAACATAAAGTAGATAAGATATACGTACCTAATAACCATGTAAATTAATGGTAGAAAACATGCTGAGAGATAAGGAAAAGAGTAGAGTGATTAAAATATGAAGCATGGAAGCTAGAGAAGAGAGGAAAAAATTGATGATGATGATGATGATCCTAGGGCAAGAGTATATGTGTAGATGTCACATTTGTACCTATTTTTGATGTCATTGGATGTGTTTGATTGACATCTGATTAATGTGACTACCTCTTCCCATAAGGATGTACCTTCAAAAGCGAAGAATGAATAAGTAGTCAAATACAAGTATATGATCAAAACGAGTAAAAAGTATATATGAAATCATGTAAAAATTTGAAAAGGAATATCTGCACCTGATCCATGATGAGTAAAATGGTGTAGAAAATATCCTGAAGATGTTGTAGAAGAACGGGTTTTTTGGACAATCTCATGCCAGTTGCGCTGAGTGTGAATTTTTTGGGCGATCTCACATCAAGAATGGAAGAAGTGTAGGGAAAAAAGTATTGTGTCATCCTCTAACCTTTAATTGCTTCTCCAAGTGTAGAACACCACTGCAGATGGTGTGTAAAAATATGATCTGGTTTGATCCAAATTGAAAGTAAAAAAGAAGGTGTAGTGCATGCATGCCAAGTGTTAAAGGATTTTTTATCCTGTAAAAGTTTGTTGTGTAAACTTTCGAAAACTGTGTTGAACTGAGAAAATATGTGTAACTTCCCCTTGGTCACAATCATCCAAGAAGGGTCAAGGGTGCCCAAGCGCTACTATATGGTGTTGGGAACTGATGTATGTGTTGTGCTAAAGAACCAAGTCAAGTTCTGGGCCATTTCTGAGACTGAATGCTATATTTACTATGAGTTGATATGTGTTGTATTGTGTATGTGAAGTGTTGAATGGGGTGATTGTTTCACATTATATATGCCCCCTTGTTTTGGGTGTATGTGATATCACTAAGGATTATGTGGCCTAAAGAAGGACCAACCTTTGAACTTAAACTAAAGGCCTGTATGTGGGAGGGATTGTTCTTGTTAAAAACCAAGGCACATGAAAGCAAAATGGCTAGAAAATATGTGCTAGTATAAGAAAGATACAAATGCATTTAATAAGACAAGATGTAAGATCGAAACTAAGAATACAATGTGTAAGCTAACATGCAAGAAAATAATGTAGACCGTGAAAAGAGGGTTGCAAACATGGGAAATTACTCATGATGTCATAAGACAATCGAGGCTGAACTGGTCAAAAGTATACAATGTGCATACAAGACAAAGGTAAAATCCTACAAATAATGGAAAATAATGAAAAACAAAGTAGAGACAACCATGGTAGTAAATAGTTCTATAAAGAAAATGTTACACATGAAGCACCTATTAGCATGTTAGAAAGATAGAAAGTATGTAAAAGTGTGTATAATCTGAACTAGTAATGTGTTATGAAAATGAAACAATGGAACCTGTAATTTATATGAAAGTGGATGCCCCCAGGAGCCGTTGTGGGACTAGTATAAGGTACTCTATCAAGTATCCATGTTCCGTGTATCGATCTTTGTAAAGTATGTTATCACAAATAGAAAGGAAAGTGAACATATATGTGTATATAGAAATATGATGACATACAAAGTATTGGTTTAGCATGTGTAAGAAAGTGTATATGTAAGCATCAGAAAGAAAGAGTAAATGTAAACAAGATATGCAGTATGTTGTGGATGAGTGAGATGGAATGCATAGTGAATGATAGGAGTAGTGTGCCCTCCGAGTGAATATGAATGAGTATGTATGTGATGTGGTTCATTTATACATGCCCCCTCAGCAGTCAAGAATTAACCGCAGGACAAGAATACATAACCAGGAAATGGTTTGAATGTTTGTTCTAGAAAGATATGATCATGAAAATGTAGAGCATAAAGAGTTTGAATGAGTGTGGTGAGTATCATTTTAGATTGAGACCCTAAACAAATGAGTATGAATAGTGGAACTAGAGTGTATCATAAGGTGATGAGTGCAACGTGTGTATGATGTATGATAGAAGATGCAAGATAGAGATGTCAAGCATACGCAAAGCATGAAGTGTGTAGTGTGTGAGGTTCATGTATGTAGTATTGTAGTATTATTATTTCACTAGTGTTATGTGCACTAGAACATCATTAAGTGATATCTAAATTCTCACCTGAAGTACACGTAGCTACCATGTCTGTTCTTTGTATATGCTTGTCAAGATGTTAGTATGCATATCCATGGTGATAATTAACCAAGTACTCAATTAGACATACTAAACCATTGCATGAAATCACTTTGGAAACACATATAATAAGAAAAAAACATATCAGACTATAACCAATATCAATTGCACCATGAAATATCCATATTCACACATATCAATGACCATAATCCATCCACCAGTATCCATTATATCAAAATTATTACATTTTGGAAGCTAAAAACATATTTTTTAACGTAACAAAGCACTGGAACATGTGCAAGAATCAAAATCTAGATCATAACTCTATTGCATAACCTAGACTCTTAGAACTTAGACGTGGTACCAAGAAAATGGTATACAATATATATATATATATATATATATATATATATATATATATATATGGGTGGGGGATTTCCATTCAATACTCATGGACTCTCCTAATAATAGGCATTCCCAAAAATAGCAACCATACATTACATCCAAAAATAGCCATAACATGTGCATGCTTTTACATTAATCGTAATAATAGATTATCCTAAATATAGCTCTTGTGTTAATTCTATTATTAGATTTCCTCGTGCATGATCATCCTGTAATCTTTGCATGTGATTTTTCAAGTTTTAACTCCTTTGTGTGCATCTCAAGCCATCTTGATATTTTCTAAATACAAACCTTGCTTGAACACCACTCCTATGTTCTTCTATTTTTATCATGTGATTAGCAAAATCAGATAAGTCTCACATTAGCTTGCTCGGGTACAAACTTCACATGCTATCACATGCTAATTTCACTTGGCTACTTTGCGTGTGGCCTAGAACTCCATGTGCCTTTCACACTTGGTCACATTATACATTGAACATTACCCAACACTAATTGTGTTACCATCCTCGGTAATGGCTTTTCCAACTTATCCCTCCAAATAATGTATGAATGAATAAATCATGAAAGAATAAAGAATTGAATGCCCAAAAAGAATCATCCCACCTATAAAAAATCCATATCAAAATGCAAGATGCTAGAGAAGCACTGGAAACTCTGAATTTACTTCTACCTCAAATTTAACCCATTCTGTGAGCTTCTGTGTGGCCTTCCCTGGCGCCTCTTCAACTATACCTAATATCTGATTAGGAAGTATTTCTCCCACCTTCTCCTTCAACTCCTTGGTCACCACTGACACCTCAATGCTCATCTCTTCTAATGTTTCCATGCACTCCAAAACCAACAACTAAATTTGTTTGATTCGGACCTCTACTATATCTCTCATGGCTTTGATTAAATCCTATGCTTATATTTCTGCCATGAATTTAGTTTGCTCAATTTTAGTGATAAGATGTTTATCCTGAATGACTTTGAGTTGTCTCCTCCTTAATGACCCACACATTGATATTAGGGTCACTCTTTTGATACATTCTCAAATCCAACTCTGCCTTAGTGATAGCTTCTCTGATTTGAAATTCTAATGCCTTGATATCATCTATCTTAGCTTCCACAGCTGCTTTATTTTCTTCTTTCTCTTTGGCCAATTCCTTAGCTATTTTCCCCACACCACTTTTGATATTTACCAGTAGAATACCCACTAGGTCTTTGAGATATTCCATCTCATCATTGTAATCACTTCTTTTCTAGCTCATGGGCATGTCCCTAGAATTTTCTTCACCAATGTGCTCACCAGGCATACGTTTCATTCGTTCGCCTCTGCTCTCCCTTCAAGTCATCCTTGGCACTCTCCAATTATTTTTTATTTATTCTTCTTATCACTCATCATTACTCTCATAGTTTCTCCATGATCTAAATTTCTCCCTTTCACATTGGCAACCAACTTATTCAAGGTGTTACATGCCTGTTCATCTATTAAAAACATTGGATTCACATGCTTATATTTCTTTCCTGGTTCTTTATCCAACTCCAGAGTGGTAAGATAATTATTACTAATCTCTAACTCTAGGTCCTTAACATGTGTATGCATGTTGTAAGAAATCATCTTTTTGGTGTGCAAGAGTCCCCCATGCTGATCCAACAAGTTTTAGCCAAATATTGTATACAGACATAGTGCTCTGGAAGTGCTTCCTCAACACCTTGAGGGATCATCTACATGATTAATGTGTATAGAGCATGGGGTTCATTTGATCCTTACCACCTTGGAGTTTTTCTTGGGATTCTTTGGTGTGAACTGGCCTATACTAGTTCCAATTTTCACACCCTTATCCTCTTTTATGACGTAGGCATCATCAACCTCTGTATTATCGTCATATTCCTCTTCATGCATCAATAATTTCTCATGGTGTGAACTCCTATGTGGTTCTTCCTTTATCGGGCTAGACCCTTCCCATGTTTATGTCACTTTCCTTTCCTGATGCTTGGCCCATCCACGCTTTAACTCTTCGAATATATTTTCTTCCTTATTATCATCCCTAGAACCCTCATCATTAGTGTCTACCTTGGTGCCTTCACGTTTGGTATTTATTTTCTCCAGAAGCTCCTTTACTAGCTTAGAGGGTCATGTGCCATTAGTACGTCTTCTCCTCTTGTAGTACATCTCCTTCCTACACATGTGGTCCAACCTTCCTTCCTCTTATTTTATACAAGACTCATCGTGCGTCCTCTTTGGTGGTGGAATAGTAGTCATTTTAGGATGTGGGAGATAAGTATCTAAAACCTCTATCGCTACCCCATCTTGTGCTTTTGGTCACATAACTACAAACACTTTGCATATCATACCCTTGATCGTGACATTCAGTTGCATATTCAGGTCTAAGGTATATGGCTCTGAGGTCTCTAAGTACATCAGCCTGGAGTCATACATGTAGGTTGTGCACAATGTGTGCCAATCTGAATCCACTTTATTTGCATCAAATATCATTTTCTTTGCATCTTTGATCTGGTTCATTATGCACTTGAAGTATCTAGTAGTGAATGTAAATGGCATCTTGCACTAGGGGCTCATCTCCCCATTTTCCATCTTAAACTACAAAATATTATAGTTTTGTATTACTGCAAACTTTTCCTACTCTCTGACCACCGCATGAAGTTGTCGTGGAATGCACCATTCAATTTCAAATGTCATGCACATCCTTTCATACCATTTGTATACTCTGGCCTTGTACACATTATTGATTTCACCGTCACATGTATATACTTGAAACTACACTACAGGGGATTTATTGGCTAGTGGGTGAACCCACATATCCTCATATAGCCCATCTGGGACATCAATTTCCTAGAAGACAATTAATAGAAGGATTGAGCCCCAAGTAATATTTTCCCCCTCTTCATTTTGTGCTTTTGAATCCTCAATTAGCCCATTGGCGATATATTGCACTATGTTATATTGTGTTTTGTGAGCCATCTTGTGTGCAATGTACAAAAAAATCTTGTTTACATCACCCCATCTCTCCAAAGCACCCAATTTGCAGCTTACGAGCCTAGAAGCAACCCTAGTCATGGGGTCTGTAATTTTTTCTATACTCATGGCTCTTCCCCCTTCTTGTACTACAAATTCATGGCCAACTCATCAATTTTTGTGTCATCTCGTAGGTATAAGTCCATATCTTCTCTTGTATCATGCAACCCTGTGAACAGTCTAATAAAAAAGGTTATAATCCTCATTCTATTATCTGCGAAGTAGAAATAATCCTCATGTACCCTATACATGAGCCACATGAAGAGATGTGTGGCTTTAACAAAGAAGGGTAAGTCAAAGATCTATACAAACCCTACTTTCTATAGGATTATCCTTACAGATTCATCGACCAGTGCCTTCTCTTCTTCATTCTTTTCTAGAAACTCTCACAACATGTTAGCCTTCAATGTCACCTATT
Source organism: Taxus chinensis (assembly GCA_019776745.2). Taxonomy (NCBI): domain Eukaryota; kingdom Viridiplantae; phylum Streptophyta; class Pinopsida; order Cupressales; family Taxaceae; genus Taxus; species Taxus chinensis. The sequence goes on from CM034146.1 coordinate 990,287,825, forward strand.
TTTCAAAATTCTTGTGATTAAATTCACTTATTTTACATTCTAGGAGCTGGGACTTCCATATATGTTTCCTAATCACTCATTGAGGGTACTATATCTCTAAATAAATATCCTGCAATGGGTCCTTGAATTCCAAACTCTTTGTTCAAGCTTTGTTTCTTCCCCTCAGTGATAAAGTAGTTACTCTCGTTGGTGTCATTCTTACTACAAACTTATTCCCTATATCTTTCTCCGCAACCTTTAATTACCACACAAAGGCTGAGCGCTGCGAGCCCTAGCTTCTTAACTTCAAACTCTATAAACCCTATATGCCCATGCCTTAGTCTTGTACTCAACCCTCGACTTAATCTTCCTCTACCCACAAACAAAACCTCACACAATCACTTTGTGTAGGTTGCTCTAGTTTTCTCGTTACTTAGCTCACTTTTTCACCCTACATCACTCGGTTGCTCAAGTGCTCAAATCTTCTTAGATGCAAGGTAGAAAATGACTCAATTTTCCCCCTTTTATAAATTTCATGTTCTTTAAAACTCCACCGCCTTACTTTTTCCATGTTTAAATCACTTTTTCCTTGATTTTAAAGTTTTAAAGTGTTTTCCCAAGTTAAAGCATATTTTTTAAACTTTTTTCTTCAATACTTGACTTCCTTTCACGCACTGCAGTCTTAACCTTCTGGTGCACTCAATACTTCCCAGAACACAAACCTTCTCGCATGTGCCTCCCTATGCCACAATACATGATCCTCTATGCCATTACTACCTAGTTCATCCTATCACTTTCTACCTCACGTTACACTACACGATCCTTCTTCTCACATGGTCTTTGAGCTGAGAAAATTTTACTATCACCATCCTTCTCAACACCTTTGATATCTTTTTCCTCTTTTACCCAAATGCACACCCTATAACTAGCACACCATCCTTCTCCTATCACGCGCATTTATTCATCCACTTCAAAGCACCAACAAGGTCTCTTTATTATGCATTTATACCTGGTTCACCCCTCACTAAAAGGATGAATGGTCCTCTACACATGGAATCAAATGTAGTAATCATATTTATGTGTGCAAGTGTGCTTATTATAAAAATAAAATAAAATTGTTGACGCTTATCTTTGAAGATGAACCACCAAAGTTATGGGAAATCTCATGGATGTGGTACTTGATTTCTAAGATAACCTCCAGGTTTTATAAAATCTATCTCTTCTCTGATTTGGATTGAGATAAGGATTTAGAGAAAAAAATGAAACAATATGTAAATCCTATCTAAGGTGATGTACTGAATCTTTACTAAAATAACATAGAGATCACTATTGAAATAACTACTAGATTAGTTAAAGAGCATCGAGCATGATCAACTATGTCAAACATATTTCATACCATCAAAGGTGAGATGAAAATAAAACATAATCACATGCATAATGAACAGATTTATGTAAAAGATCTAAGGGCATGCTGCACTATAGATATTTAAACATTTATCAAGAACTGAATAAAAAGAAAACTAGAAGAAAAAAAGGACATAGAATATTGCAAAAAATTTAGTGCACAGAGACAGAACTCTTATTTATAGAGAAAAACATTACATAAGGCTAGAATGGCAAAAATTACAATATTTCCTTACAACAGAGCCTTACTAAGGCCAATGAACACAATGGATTGAACCTAAAATATTTTCCTCTGAAGCTCTGGAACTTGATTCCTCCTACATCTTACTAGCACAAGAACATTCTCTTATAGACCCCCACAGATCTCGCTGCAATGCACCTCTAATAAAGAATCCCACTGTCTGTATTTAGTTTCTACCTATGTGATCTTTGAACTTGGGAGAAAATCCCAATTGCATGCTTTGGGACCTGAGATCATATTCAATTCACCAAACCTCAAGTCCTCTGCTTCTTTAGTTTGTCCCTTCAATGGTGGTAGCTCCCTTGTATGACACGTGGATACCCCACATAGTTTTAGGGCCTCTATTTTTATCTTTTTTTTATGTTGTGTTTGGGTGACATGTGGAGGCCTACGCGTTCTTCTCCTTTATTTTGACTTTTCAGCCCACTTGGGCTGCCATTCCATGCTTTAGCTATGTGGTCACTTCTTGTTGCTTGAAGGATCCAAATTATTTGTGCTTTATCAAACATGCACCAAAGGGACACATGGATACCCCTCGCATCTAGTTCCATACTTAGGAAAAATTGAGTCCCACAAAAATACAAACACCAAAAGGAAAAATGGGTCAGGGTGACAAAATATAGAAAAAATGGAAGAGCCCCGAAATAATGTAAGAAATCATTCCACAGTTATTACAACTCACTAAGGAACTCTGTGCCAGTAATGGAAGAATCTGACAATCCTTCCCTGCCGCAAAATTTCAAACTGTGGCTCAAAGAGACGTCACTCAATTTTTCTTTAAAGTAGCTTGGTACCCGACCCATTTGGCCTCTGTTGGGTAAGTATGTCATTGTAGAGCCTGAAAGGATCTATCTATCTCAATTATCTCCTTATGATAGAATGTTTGCAGATTCTACACCATTGTGTGCAAACGAAACTCTAGTTTTACAATTGGGATCAAAATGGCCTCCACCTCGATGATGCTAGAGTCATCCTTTAAATACTGAAAAAAAAAAAGTCTTATCTTGTTTCTTGGCCATCAGTATTTTCTAGATTTGACCCTCCGATAGGATGGGGGATTCATTAGGAAAGGGAGAGGAGAATCCCAGTTAAACTAGTTCCTCTATGTGTTGCTTCCTCTCTTTGATCCCTAGTTGGAGCTGAGTCAAGAGATTATGGCACTACATAGCTGCCTTGTTACAAATCAAAATCTCACTGATCGTTGCTGTGACCATCCGCATGTCTGTAATGCCATCCCATTGCAAGGAAGACTGAATATTCATATCATTTATGAACCAGCATATGTGATTTAGGAACCTTGGTAGATACAATGTTACTGATGGTGGAGACCGAGGATTCCACGTTGGACATAGGCTTTGTGCATCATATATGAATCTGAGTGTGGGCCCTAGGTCTATTACCATGGTGGAAATTATATTACAATAGGAAGTGTATAACCCCTACACCAACATGAAAATCCCACCTTTCTAGGGTTGTTGAGATATCTTTTGGGTCAAATATTTGACCACATCTTATGGTGTCTTGTACTTAATGTGCAAGCTACCTTTCTCTACTTTTGAGACATGTAGCTTCACTTGAAGCATAGTAACCTATGGTTTCTCGGAATCAATCTCCAACTGAAGGATAATTTTCTCTTAATCAAGTGAATTGGCCACAGTTTTGGATGTTGTCATCTTGACCTCTAATGTCTTGGTATTTGCTTGGGAAGCTGCAAGAGCTTCTTGTGATGCCGCCTCTTTTAAATTCTTGTGGAGTTGTTCTATTTATTTTCCTATTCCTTTGATTTCAACATTCAGGTGGGCCACAAAATTCCTCATCTGGAGGAGGCTAGACTCCATTTTCTTCAGCTTATTGTTGAGTTTAAGATAGTTTTTGGTGACCACAGCAATTGTTTCACTCATTAGTTTGACCTTATCCTAAGGCTGGAATTGAGTATGGTCCATTACAACAAAACTGATAGAATAATCATCAAGTTGCATTTTATTAGTAGGCTTAGAGACATTAGGGACCATCTGAGTGATGGTCAGAGAGCTCTATTCATGGTCATACAATGACTGTATCTTCCTATCATCTCCTGCTGCCATCTTATTTTTCTTCTTCATCTCCCTCCTTTTATCTCGGGCCTCTTTAGGCATCTTGCCTTGATTCAAAACCTCTAAGGAGGAAGGGACTATCCCGCCTACAAATGGGAATCCTGGTGGTAGGCCATAGGGGATTGTAATTGGTTGTGTGGGATGAGAATTCATAAGAGCCAAATAAGGGCCTGTTAAAAATATGGGAGAGAATGTGAGAATGGTCGTGGGTGGTTGAGGAAGGAAAGGGGAGCTGGCAGGAGGAAGAGTCTGGGTTGGGGTAACAAAAATGGGAGAAACCCTAGATAAGGAATTAGAAGGTGGAGGGGAAAGATATGGAAGAATGGGAGGAGGTGAAGGGGCAGAGGAAGAAAATACCTTGACTGTCCTTAACTTCTTATTTGGAGGGCTCTGGGGTTTGGTTCCTTCTCTAGTAGTCACGAAGGGTTAGATTGATAGTTGTGTTGAGGAAAGCCCTTGGGATGGGTCTAACATCAGTTGTGTTAATGTCTCCAAACCCTAAGGGTCTTGTGTTGTCTGAACCATGGGTGTGTAACCTGAGGGATCCTACTGAGGAATAGAGGGAGGGGGTCGTGATGGCACTTGTTGTGCAGATGGGCCAAGGGACTCCTCCATATTCCACGTGAGATTATATTCAAATACCTCCACCATCTCCTCCCTATCCTCATCGAACCCATGCTCAACATCCCATAATTCCTCCAACAGCTCATCGGTGGGTATGGACTCAAAATTGATGGTATTCTAAATGATTTCCTACCTATATTTCATATAGGATTCTATTTTCTCCATGCTCTATTCCTTGTTACGCAAGGCCACCCTCAAGCCCCTAGTCATTTTTACAACTGAGTCATACTTATACGAGACTGGATGAAATGAATCCCATAGTGGAGTCGAGATGTCGCTTAGTTTGATGAAAATATTAGGAGTATTTTTTTGGGGAGACCTCCTGTCCTCAAAAAACCTCCTTTTATTGTGTTGGTAAGAGTCTGAGACTTTGTTTTGGGGTAGGGTGGCAGCTATCCACTCATCCGAGTCATATCTCCATGTATCTTGAATCATGGCGAAGCTGTAAAAATCCATCTTTTGCATGAGTATATTCTCTGCCAAGTGTTTAATTACAGTAACTCCTACCTTATGCAAAGGGAGGTCAAATAATGCCTTCTTTTTATGGCCAAAGCCATACTCTATGTCAAGGATCACCAACTACCTGGTTATCTCCAAACCCACCACTCGCAATGTGAGTATCCTTAGGCGCATGAAGGATTCCTCTCATAATCCATGCAATTGGATCATTGAATGCGTTTCCCTGAAGAAATATTCACAAGGATAAAGGGGGTCTGTAAGGATAGCTTGGACTGAATCATTCATTTTATTATTGACCCCTTTTGGGTCAAGTTCATGTAGAAGAGGTGCAACAAAATGGTTAGGGAACTCAGATGCATCCGAGGAACAAGACAACACATGAGTCCATACAAACACTGAGATGACCTTTTAAGGGTTCACATCCATGTCCCATAGTTCTAGGGTCATGTATTGGCTAAAGAACTAGGTGTTGTAATACAAAATGAGATGGAAAAAAAAGGAAGAGTACCTAAAAGTGGAGTTAACAGAGAAATAGGTCAACTACTCACAAATAGAGCCTACTACGACCTCAAAGAATTCAAACTGATATTCTTGGTCCTTCTTCACTGACCTCATCCTGATAAGGGCCACAATTTACCAGTCATAGAAATTTCTATCCGATTCTTGGCCGAAAATAAATGCCAATGTGGAGCAGGCATCCTGAGAATCCACCATAAAAAATTTTAGTGGGATTGGGAATCGCATTGCTCCAAAACTACTTGAATCATATTATCATAACTCCATGTTGATGAATTTGGATTTATTCAGGTATCAAGCCCAGATGCCTTGGATTTTGGACATGTCATAAAAACTAGCTGATTTATCGTAGGGCATGATTAACATATCCCTAATGGCCTATGGTGTAATAACCACCTGCATGTTTTTACCATTGATGGTGTTGGAATCAGGATCGAAACAACGTGCAAACATTTGCAAGAGCTCTGGACATGGGTACACTCGAGGCACGATGTATTGGGTGAGTGTGGAAGTCCAAATTTTGGAGACAAAAGACTCATAATCCCCCAAATTTAGGAATCTAGCATGGGAAGCCTCTCTTATAGCCTTTGGTTTCTTGTTTAGGATGGGGTTGAAGACCCCATCTAAAAAATATGTGACCACAGAAGCATCATTGAATTACGTTCCTTTTTTAAGGAATATCATCCTTGGGTTGTGAGAGCGATGTGGCAATGGGTGTCCTACATAATCTTTTCATTGAGGTAGGGATATGGAAGCTATCATGGATTCTCTAAAATTGGGGAAAGCTCTGGTTCTTCGAACTGGAGACTCGAGAACTTGGAGCAAGAGACTCTTAGCACTCAGATTGAATATTTTGTGACTTCAAAAATTACCTCAAATAGCCTCCTCAACTCATGTGAAATAAAGGCTCGCACATACATTAGGTCATATCATATAATGATACCTCGGTCACATGACCCTTAGCGTTATATTTTTCATTTCCCAAGAGATTTTTCATTAACAATCGAATCCTTTTCATTAATTATTCCAAAAGATCATTAAGATCACTTATTTCAGAGAAAATTTGGAAGGCATAATACATTTCAAAATTTCAAAAGGGGGAAGAAGGGGCTCCGCTGGGGACATGTGTCGAAAGACATATTTAAAAGGGTGACACTGCAAAACAAGGAAAAAAATAAAAGAGGGGGACTATACATAATGGTACATAATTTACAATATTCAAAAAGATTCAATGAGAAGGTTTAAGGTGGATCCCATTCACTGGAATCACAAGGGGCTTACCTTCCATAGTCTTGAGCTCGAAAGAATTGTGTTGTTTGCATGTAGTGACCTTGAATGGTCTTGTTCAAATAGGGTAAAATTTTCCATGATTTTCAAGCTTGGCAGCCCTCGTGTCCCACTTTAAGACTAAAGCGTCGACTCAAAATTTAGGTTCTGAAGTCTTGTAATCAAACCAAGTCTTGACAACCTACTGTCGGCTGATCGTGGATTCATGGGTTGCCTCCCATTTTTCTTGAAGATTTATCAGCTCCACAAATCTTACCTGCATCGATCCATGTTCCTCAATCTCAATTTTATTCAACAACTGTAAGGTTGGGACCTCCATAGTGGTAGGAATTACGATGATTTTACAATATACCAATTCATATGGTGAGTTCTTTAGTATTTTTTTAGGCATGATTCGACCAGCCCATATGGCCATATTGACATGTTAATGCCACGATCTCTTATGTTCCTCCACCATCCATTTTATGAGTTTGATTAGATTCTTGTTGGTTACTTCTGCCAAACTGTTACTATTTCACCTTTTTATTAGATTGTTTCTTAGAAGCGTAGACGACACAGATAGGGTAACGGGTGTATGAGGAATACCTATTCAAATGTCGGTTGATGGGTTATTACACGCATATGACTTCGAATCCATAGCTGATCGTGAGAGCTTCCTTTTGGCTAGGAGGAACTACCTGTAATGAAAACAAGGCCACCATAAAGGATTAAACAATATGGGAAGTGAACTGCCCAGTGTGAGCTAGATCCAGGAAGTATGATAATTCCTAGATGGCTATCAGTCCATTGTTTTAAACAATTCAATGTTGTAAACAAATTAAATCCTATTGTTGTTTTAAAATGATTTAGGTATCTCACTAAAAAACACAATAAGAAATATATCTAATTCTAAAATGCTAAGCTAGAATAGAATCCAAAGTTCAAATGATTGGTTCTGGGTTCTGTAGGTTTGGCAGGGGTCTCATTTAGATCACACGTGAATGAGGGTGAGATAAAATTAGGTGGGTAGGTCTCTGTTTAGAGTTGTGTGGGCCAACATAGAGACCGGTGTTGGTCAGGGGTGACCGATGGCGGTTAAGTATAACCGGTGCTGGTTACTGTGAGATCTGGAAATGTCACAGAATAGGCAGGGGTCTCCTTTATGATTGCACAAAAGACTTTGGTTGGTCAGGACGGTGTATTCGGTGACTGGAGTAGGCTTCTTGCGAGGTTTTAATGGGTATACGGAGGTGAAAATATGGATAAGGTCAATAGGGAGCAAGATAAACAATGGATTATAAAATGATGAAGAAATGAAATAACCAGGAAAGTATGATATTGTACTTACTTGGATTTTGTTCCTGAATGTCTTTGTGTGAGGAATGGAGGTGTTGATAATGAGTTTGAAGGTTACAAGTGATCACTAACTGAAGAAAAGATTTTACATGGGCTGCATGTACACTCCTCTTTGCTTTGATAGATCAGATCATGGTTGGGATGACTGTGCATGAGAAGATGCTCAATCTCCTTCCTTGGATGTGATTTTTCACTAGAATTGGCTCTCTAAAGATGTGTTATCTCTCTGAGATGCGTTTGTGTTCGTCAACCTCTTTTTGCTTCCAACTTCCACCTTAAAACCTCTAACCTTGAGAATAAGGTTGTTTTGGGTTAGAAGGGGTAACCGATGGTGGTCTAGCTTAACCGACAATGGTTGGGGGTAATCGACGTCGGTCAAGGCGGGATTTCCTAGGTTTACTAAACTAGGGAGATCCTCCTGATTTCCTTGGATCTCATGTCATTATCCCTTGGATTAGACTAGAAGCTTCTTGTGAGCATACGGGAATGTGGTCAGAGGGAATGTAGGCATTGATTTTTAGGGTTTGGGTAAGTCTTACTTAGTTATGGGCGCTTGCTAAGAATAGGTCTTAGGTTGAGTTGGCTTGGTGAGGTGTCTAAGTGAACTGTATGTCTAGATATTATTTAAATAAGATATTTAAATAATAAATATAGTGAGGATAATGCATTAATTTAATTAAATTAATATTAGTGGGGTGAAGGGGGTCATGGCTAGGTAAATGTAATAAAGGGTTCTTATATGTCGAGGGACAAAAGGGGAGTGTGACCTTATTTTAGTGTCTACATTTTGCCCCTTTTGTTGCATAGCTTGTATTGGTAAGCGATGCTAAAAAAAATAAGATGTGGTTGCCCCATGTGTGGGTGAAGGTGATCCTCCTCAAACCAAGAACTGACAAGGAAGCAAGCTGAAGTGGTGAGTGGTTTGATAAAAAAAATTAATTTGAGGAAAAGGCAAGTGGGATAGGGGAAAAGGGTGAAAGGTCTACTCAGGAAATCTAGGTAATGGGCCAGGGTCACAGGTAGCAACAGTCAAACGCACGCACACGTATAAACTACAACACGCTACCGAGTTAAAGAGCAGGAAAACTCTAAGGTCGATAGGTTTATCCAAACAAGGTTGAAGTGAATCTGGTATCCAAGGTATAGGATATGGTCAAGAAACACAACACAGGTTAGGTGCATGAACGTTTAGGTATGTTCTGGTACACCAAAGGTAGTGTCAGGATAAACAGACACAGCAATAGGCTAGGTAAGGTCATTAGGTCAATCAACACAGGTAACAGTGCCACAAGGTATAGCGAACACATAAGGTCAAAGGTCACTAGTAGTGGTCCAAGTCCAAATTTATAGGTCACGACACGGGTAAGGCCGAGGTAGGGGTAAAATAATAAGAAGTCCCCAAAGGAGGAAAAATGGAGGGAGGAAGTGACGAGGTCAGGAAAGGTAAGGTAATGGGTTGGGTAAAAGGCGGATGGGGTAAAGAGAAAGGTAGAGGGTGGGGTAAAATGGTAAAGTAGGGTCAATATGTAGGTAAGGGTGACCGGTGGCGGTCATGGATAACCGACGTCGGTATATGAAAACTGACGATAGTTAGGTAGGGCACGAGACCGATGTCGGTCAAGGGGAACTGATGTCAGTTAGGTCAGGATTTGTATAAAAATTAAAAATCCTCGTATTTATCATTCATTTGTGATTTACAAAGTGAATAAATGACAAAAAGAGAGAAAAGTGAGAAAAGTGTCTTGAGGAAACATGATAGTGAGCTGGTAGTGTGATTTGACGGTGGTTGGGTTGATGAGTAGCGGGTCCACGAGATCAGGGTGAGAGAGTTGATTGATAGAAGGTTACGGGTAGATATTCAGGGATGGCAGAGGCTGGAGAGGGATCAGCGGACCACCAGCACAGCGGCCAGACATGCCACCAAGACAGCGGTAGCACGACGAGGTAAGCGCCTCACTCTATAGTGTGAATTAAATAAATTAGAAGTTTTGATAGTTGTTTGTTTTGGGTATTGTGTAGTTTTGTGTATTTTGGATGTGGGAAGAAGTTAAATTGGGTATGGAGGGGAATAATGGGCAAAAAAGAGGGGGGGAGGGTAGTAAATTGGATAGGTGGGGTGGGTAGGGGTTTTGGGGTAGTGTAGGTCATTGTAGGTGGGGTAAAAGGGACAGGTGGGAGGGTTTTAGAAAAAAAGGGGGGTTTGGGAAGTTACAGTTTTTTCTACGACAGTGACCGGCGTCAGTCAGGCTTGGCCGATGTCAATTAGGTAGAACTGGGATCGATCACCTAACAGGTGATCGATGCCAGTTACATGATAACCATGGTCAATATAGTTGAACCGGTATCGATCACCAAATAGGTGACCGATGCTAGTTTAAGGGTGACCGGAGTCTGTTAGGATGAGATGGGTAGGGTAAAAAAATAGGGTGGTGGGTAATAATTAGTGATGAATATGGTCATGGTAAAGGTAGATTAATGTTGTGCTTTGAATTAGATGTAAGGGAGATCGCAGTTGCATATGTGGGATAGGGTTCCGCCGCTACTGGTGACATTACACGGCTTAACGAGCCCTTTCAATCTGCAGCACATGGAGGCAGTGGGCTTGAGTGGTATTCCGCGCTACCGACATGTTGTTCGGTAGCCTAGTTTGATGGTCGTGCTCATTGATAGATAGGACTCCGTGACCAACACATTCTACTTTCTGATGGGTGCGATGACGATCACCCTGGAGGACATGTTCCAAATTCTGAGGTTACCCATATTAGGGGCCCAAGTGTACTCTATCTCCTCCGAGGCCTCAGAGGAGTTGATTAGGATAGTATTTGGCGAGGGGGTGGCAGAGCTGAGATTCCATAGCACCAGTTTGAGCTATGGTGAGATGTACCTAGCCCGTCCGGATGAGACAAGGCTATAGTTTTATTGATGGAGGTAGTGTGCTATTATACACTGTGTGATGTATAGGGTGGATGCTTTCCCTGATCACTGATGGGGGTGCTCCATGATATGATGGTACATGATACACGCTTTGCTTGGGCACCAACATTCTTGGTGTAGCTATACAAAGAGCTGTGGGTGTATGAGCGGTTGTGCATGTTCAGCCTGTGTTGTACATTTATACTACACTACTGGGCCTACGAGCACATAGTCTATGTTCGACCTATAGGGATGCCCTAAGAAAATGCATTCCCACCAAGATGTGTGTGGTTGGGATACAGGAGATGGGTGCCGGTTACAGGAGAGTGGAGGTTGAATAGGCCGACATACGATGTGGCCCATTTTTGGTAGTTATTGGAGGGGTTGTCTGGAGTGGACATTATCTGGAGGCCATATTTGGGAATCCCCTCATATAGGCACATGCATGAGGAGTTAGCTGAGCTCCAGCTAGAGAGGTAGATACAGGGTCACTGTGCTGTGGAGGATGAGATGATCCCAGTAGACAGGGTCTGACGGTAGTTTAGGCTTGTACAAGATATTCCTCCACCCTTCCCCGTATTATCGGAGAGATGACATGGAGAGGCCTCTACCTCTACCACATCCTTCAATTCCTACAAGAGAGGAGGAGCAATCAGTGGATCAGTGGATTGATGATGCCGGATGCACAGATAAGTATAGGTAGTGGTGGGGGGCTCAGTTACGAGCCATACCACCTAGACTGGGGCAGCCAGACTTAGCTACCGTGACAGTGCAAAGAGACTCCCTACATGGGAAGGTAGCGACGTTGATCACGTAGATAGGTATACTACAGACATAGCTAGAGGGGTCAGAGGAAGAGGTAGTAGAGCTATGAGTACAGGTGGCCAGTCTGGAGGCCCAGATGGTGGAGGGAGAGGGTGGAGGTGATGGAGGAGATGGAGATAGAGATGGTCAGGTGGCAGCCCTACTGGCTTAGGTGGGAGGTTTACAGGGCTAGCTAGCCACATCCCAGACATAGATTAGGGCCTTACAGGCCCAGATATAGGCATAGGGACAAGGGGCACCACCACAAGCGCAGGGAGTTGGTCCCAGTTCACAAGCTAGTGCAGGGCAAGTACAGGGGCCGAGACCTATGGGAGCACCACAAACCATGCCTATATCTAGGCTATGGGATTCCCTAGGTGAGGCGCAATACAATCAAGACTAGCTCATGGAAGCCGGGATAGACTTCCTCTCTTATGAAGAGTACAGGGCACAGCAAGCATCTAGTGAGAGGACAAGATCCAACACACATAATGTGGAGAGCACAGGAGGGCAGTGAGCTTCGAGGCCTGATCAGGGAGAGGCCACTAGCACACAGTGACCAGAGTGAGGTGATGTGCTAGTAGGGGCACAGGAGGCTGAGGGTGCAGGTGACACAGAGATGGAGGACATCTGGCAAGATGTCTGATATGCGGCCTCTCAATTTTTTATGTATACTAGTGATTATTTTTTATATATATGTCAACCTGCGTGCTGAAGATAGTTGCATAGTTTTTTATCACATACCGGCCTGCATGCCAAAGATAGTGAGGATGTACGAGTGATTTTGTTGTATATTTTGAGTAGATACTGGCCTACGTGCCAAAGATTTTTCTTATTGATTCATTCATTCTTTTTGTATATATGAGACCGGCCTACGTGACGATGACATTTTGTATTGTATATCGGCCTACATGCTGACATTTTTTAGATGATGGCCATGAGATAGGCATGTATTTTGAGATACACATTTATTGATTTATAAGATGAGATTCATGGTATTTTGTGATGTGTTAATATGCTTATGAGATATTGGATGTATGGCTTGTGTTAGATGAGATAGGGATTTGTTACTTTTATGTGGATGGAAATTAGGTGAGTTAGGCATGATGGAGTTAGGTTGGTTTAGGCATGGAGCGAGTTAGGTTATAGGCATGGATCGAGTCAGGTTATAGGCATAGATCGAGTTAGGTTATAGGCATGGTTTGAGTCAGGTTATAGCCATGGATTGAGTTAGGTTATAGGCATGGTTGAGTCAGGTTATAGCCATGGTTGAGTTAAAAGTAGGTTTAGTTATGATTAATTATGTTGGAAATGAATGATACTATGGGTCATATGTGAAATGTTCTATAATCTATGCATAGTGATGATAGAGAGATGGTAGGCATAATAAATGTATGATGTGGTAAGCAACTTGTTATGTATGTGGCTTAATTTCCAGTTTTGTTAAAAAAAAGGGAACTAAGTGAAATGTGGGATAAATGGTGAGTTAGGCATGGTTGATGAAGTTGTTTAGGGTAGAGAATGGCCAAGCTAACCTCCAAGGGCCCCATGCCCTCGTAGTGCTACCTACATAGTCCCGGTGAAAAGGGGCCTTAGGCCGATGTAGTTCTCCCAGGAGCTAGGGAAGGATATGAAAATGAGTTGGTAGGTTTATGGGCATGTTGTGAGTTTAGGTTTAATAGGTGTGGGTAGATTATAGGTAAAATTATGTAGGTGAAAGCGATTATGTATAAAGGGGAGGATTACCCCAAAGGTAAGCGTCGAGTACCAAGTCCTATATAAGGTAATCAAAAACATCAACAAAGATGGTTAAAAGATAAGAGGGGGACAATAGAGCCACCTGATTGGGTAGGATCATACCGAGTAGATCATACCTTGAAGGGGGTGATGAACACAAGACCCGAAAGGCATTGCACAATTAACTGTTCTATGGTGAAAGTAGTCACAGGATCACCAAATGTCGAAATTCCAAGATTTCCCTTGAGGAAATTGAGACAATGAGAGTGGAAATGGTAAGGTGGGTGAAAGGTAGTTAATTGTATATGTTTTGAGTGATAGGGCTTTTGGGCAAGAGGTCCTAGGTCACAATGGGCAAGTCCATGACTAATTTTTTTTTTTTTTTTGATAGACTGATCGATGTGGGAAGTCTATATGGGATAAATAATATGGTACTCCTTGAGGTCTTCATGAAGCTGATCAATGCAGGAAGCTTTGGTTTCTCTCATTTTTATTTTTTTATTTTTTTAAGCTTCACATAGCTATCCTTCGAGGGAATAGTCTATTTATACTAGCAATTTTGTAGAGAGGAATATGTCCTTTCGAGGGAGTCATATTTTTTATTAGAAGTTTGACTCAAGGATTTTGGTCCCATGTGAGGTTTTTGAAATCATGGACAAGACCAAGGTGAAGGATAAGACTCTTGTTCAAAAGGCAAGGTGGAACGATCATGAGATCTCATCTAAAGGTAGACAAAAAGTATCCATGAGAATCATGCTATGTGCAGTGCTATGGTACACATATTCAAGAGAAGATAACAAGTGATGGGTACTCACATAAATCTTGTTTAATCGTTAGGGAGGTGTATGGAGTGAATAGCGCTCAAGGGATGAGCCTATAAAGATACAAAGGGTGAGGTAGGACGACAAGTCAATAATAGAATGGTCAAAGATTCAATGCGTTAAGGGGCTCAGGTTTGGGTTTACCATCAAGTGAGGATAAACAATAGGTACCCGATCCATAGGTATAAGTTACGATGTATGGTCCAAGCCAAGTAGGAGTGAATTTTCCCCGTTTACTTTTTTTTGCTTTGGTTATGTGTTGATTTTCTTTCAAAACAAGGTCACCAACTTGGAAGGTTCGTTCATGAACACGTTTTTCATAAGCACGTTTGATACGTTTTTGGTAAACTTGAAGGTGATCCAGAGCATTAACGAATGTGTTAAGCATGTCATGGAGAGAAATTCAGAGTGAGGGGATATGGACTTTGAGAGGCAGAACAGCCTTGGTACCATAGACCAGCAAAAAAGGTGTGGCCACAGTGGAAGTGTGAATACTAGTGCGGTATGCCCATAGGGAAAAAGGAATGTGCGTATGCCAATCCTTCCCAGTATCGTCAACCACTTTCATGAGAATTTTTTTAAGGGTTTTGTTAGTGGATTTGGCTTGGCCATTGGTTTGAGGGTAATAAGGTGATGAGAAACTAAGTTGAATGCCGAAGGTGTCACAAATTTTTTGTAGTGTTTTATTTTTGAATTTTTTTCAATTATCAGTGATGAGGCGATGAGGGACACCAAAGTGGAAAATTATGTGATGGTTAATGAACTCACATATTTTCTAAACTTTTGTGGAGATTAGTGGTATGGCTTCCACCCATTTTGTGTAGTATTCAGTAGCAGTTATGATCCATTGATGGCATTGGGAAGAATGAGGATTGATTTCTCCGACAAGATCCAAACCCCATTGAGAGAAGGGCCAAAGGTCACGAGCGACCTGTAAGGCATGACTAGGTGTATGATGAAGGTTGGAATGTTGTTGACATTTCACACAATGTTTTTCATAGTCGCAATAATCATGGTTAAGGGTCATCTAGTAATAGCCTAGGCGAAGAATATGCTTAGCAACAAAAAGGCCACTAAAGTGTCCCCCACATATGCCCTCATGAACCTCCTTAATGGTATAAGGAATTTTATAACTTGTGAGGCATCGTAAAATAATACCATCAAATCTATGCTTTTAGAGGAGTCCCCCCAGAATGACGAAACGAGAGACCTTTTTAAGGAAGGTGCGTTGTCCATTACGGGAGAGATCAGGTGGTAAGATGGAGAGGGAAAGGTAGTTGGCGTATTGTTCATACCAAAGGTCACTCAAGTTAGGGGTGTCATTTAAGATTGAGTAAACATCGTGAGATAAATAAGAAGGTAAATGGAGGCATTATACGGTGAAAAATATTTTGGAATAGGCAGGGGAAGCGGGTATTTGGGAAGCTAAGCAGGCCATGGTATCTGCAAATTTGTTGGTTGAATGTGGGATAGTTTGAAGGGTGTAACGATCAAATGTGGTCAAAAGTATGTCTACATGATATTTATACTTTTTAAGTATCTCATTACGACATTGGTACATGCCATTGACTTGATTTATGACCAATTGTGAATCACCAAAGATGCTGATTGATTTGACATCTAGGGCATATATGGCTTGGAGACCTAGTATGAGCACTTTGTACTTGGCAATATTGTTACTACATTCAAAGTCTAGTTTGAAAGACAAAGGCATGGGTTCCCCATCCATAGGAATGAGGATAACACTGGCCGCACCCCCACGCTGACACTTGGAACCATCGAAGAACAGTGTCATTTGGTAAGTGGGTTCGTCTAGGGAAAAAGTAGCAATTGACTCATCAGGAAAGTCAAAATTAGAGGGTTGGTCCCTGGCAAGAGGTGCGTCAGCCAGTTGGTCAGTGATATCCTGGCCTTTGATGGATTTTTGGTGAATGAATTCAAGGTTAAGATCAGCTAAAAGCATAAGCCATCATGTGGTGTGTTGATTTTGATAAGGTTTGGCATATATGAAGTGTAAGGGGTTGGTGTTGGTCATGACATAAGTTTTGTGGTTGAGTAGGTAATGGAAGAGTTTGGTGACAACAAAAACTAAGGCTAAGAAAATATTTTCTGGATGGTTATATTTGGTTTCATAGTCCAAAAGAGTATGGCTTATGTAATAAACTGCCTGCTCCCTGTGTTTTTCATCGCGATGAGAAAGCATGGCTCCCAAGGAATGATCAGTAGCTAATATGTATAGGTAAAAAGGTTGATCATCTTTTGGTGGAATGAGTACGGGTCGTTGGAGAAGGTATTGTTTTAGAGCCTCAAAAGCTTTGTGGTAGTCATTGTCTCATTTAAAAGAGACATCCTTCCTAAGCAGATGATGAAATGGTTGACACCAATCAGATAATTGTGAAATGAAATGGCAAATGGACTGAAATTTACCTTGCAGGCTATGAAGTTGTGTAAGGATAGTGGGCTGAGGAATTTCCAGAATGGCCTTGACTTTAGCAGGGTCAACTTCTATACCATGGAGGGAAACAATAAATGCTAAGACCTTTCCTGAGAGAACCGTAAAGACACACTTTTTAAGGTTGAAGGTGGATGCAATATTTAATAGGGCAGTCAAAGATGGTTTCGAGGATGGCGAGGTGCTCATTGCAACATTTAGATTTGGCCAAGAGATCATCCATGTAATCTTCCAATATGCGATGCATGATATCATGTAAGATGTAAGTCATAGCACACTGATATGTAGCACCAGCATTTTAAGGCCAAAAGGCATGACTCGATAGCAAAAGGTTCCCCAAGGGGTAATGAATGCAGTATTGTGCTGATCTTCTAGAGTAAGAAAATTTTGGTTATAACCCAAGAAGCCATCCATGAGCGAGAGCATCTCGTGACCAGCAGTAAGGTCAACCAGTTGATCAATACCGGGCAAGGGAAAGTCGTCTTTCAGACAGGTGAGGTTGAGGTCATGGAAGTCCGTGCAAATGTGGAGTCCCCTGTTGCTTTAGTAACAGGGACAATGTTAGAAATCCAATGAGGATAATCAATGGGTAAGATGAAGGAGACAGAAATAAGGCGCTAAAGTTCTTCTTTGACAAGAATATCAATGGGAGGGTGCATTTTCCTTAATTTTTGTTTGATAGGTTTGGCATCGGGAACGGTGATGATATTATGGACCACTTTGGTGGGGTCAATACCGGGCATGTCTACGTAAGACCAAGCAAAAGCATGGTTATGATCTTAGAGAAAAGTAGTGATGGCTTCCTATTCAGCAGCATCTAAAGATTGTCTGATCTTTAGGATGTGCGGGTCATCTAGAGTATGAATTTTGATCTCGATAGTCGATTCATTCAACATGGTTTGTGTCTCGGATTGTAACGACCGATGAATATATGAGTCTTCTGCACCAAGCTAGGTGAGTATGGATTCATCATCTTGAAATTAAATGACATTAATTATAGGTGTGTCATCATCGATCATCTCAGGATATAGGAATGGGAGAGTGGAAGGGGCCTCACCTTCGCATTGATAAGTCAAAGGCCCCAAGGAAATGGTGTTTATGAAAAAAAATGTTAGGGGGGATAGATTCAGGATCCATCGAATATGTCGGTGAGGGTGGTGATGAAGGTGGAGCGGGTGAAGGTAGTGATGAAGATGAAGGTGGAGGAGGGCTAGGGTCTTCAATGAGTTCAATGTAGACCTGTTTGGTAGGAGGTTCGGGGAAGTCGATACCACTACAATCATTATGTTTACAGGTGGTACATGGAATAACAGTATGGTGGCCTTGCTTGTAAAAGATAAAACCAAAACCCTTCCACGCATAGCAGTACAGGAAGGTGTGGGTGAAACGGTGATTGGTAAGTGATTGCAAGTCATTAGAAAATGGGCAGGGTTGTGATGGTGGTTCAGGTGTGTAAGTGGTAATATAAAGTCCCCCATAGGTGAGACTAGTATGAGGATGAGGACCATAAAGGAGGCATTATCCTATATGGTGATCATAACAAGGGTGTTGGTGAAGGATTCCATACTCGTGCGGAGTAAGGAATGTGTTGACACTATATAGGCGGTACTCCCCCATAGTGAGGCATTGAAAAACACCTGCCAAGGGATCAGTGGTTGGTATGTAGGTAGTTGGTATGGATGATGTGTTGGAGGTTGATGCAGAGGTGGAGTTAATGGATTGGGACGTTAATGGGTCAACCGTGGAGGTTATAACAGTGGTAGGAATACAGGAGTTATGTGCAGTGAAAGCAGCAGCTATACTGGTAGGTGGAGGTGTAGGTGAAGTGGTATTGGTTGCGGAGGTAGATGGCTTGACAGGTATGAGCACATCATTGGGTCAGTATAGCATGTTGTATGTTTTGAAAGGTGATGGGTCAGTTACAATGGTATAAGTGTGTCCTTCATGTTCAAACTTTACACAACGATGCAAAGTGGAAGGAACGCAACCCATGACATGGATCTAGGGTCTACCAAGCAACAAGTTATATTGGAATTCCCCCTCTAAAACGTAAAACAATTCTAGAACAGTGTGGGGGCCCACATGAATGTGAAGAATGACAGTGCCTAGTGTGGAAGTGATAGCATCGTTGAATGAATGCAACATGACCAGATGTTTATGCATGTAATTGTTAGGTATGTGCATTTTAGAAAATGCATGGGATGAAATAATGTTAATGCTAGCACCTTCGTAAATCATCACACGGTGTACCCGTATGTCATCAATGTGGATAGAGATGAAGAGGGTTGGGTCCAGGTCATCATTTTGGTGTGGCACAATCTCTTCCTCTGAGAAGCTAAGAGAGGCCACTTGGTGAATAAGTTGAGGTGAGGATGAAGGTGGTAATTTGGTGAGAGAGGATACATGATGGGGTGTGATAATGGAGGCTACGGGTGTGGGGTCATTGGGTAAAACATCAATATATTAAAGAACCTCCATGAGGGCTTGACGATGGGATTCAGAGGTTTGGATGAGGTCATATAAGGAAATTTTGAGGGGATATTGGTGTAGTTGTTTGAGCATGGTGTGATCTGTGATGCCATTAGAAATGGGGTATGCGGGGCCGCAGATAGTTATTTTAGGTATGGGTGTAGATGGTATGTTGGGTATAGGATTGGTTAGTGGGTTAGGTTCCTTTCCTTTTCCCTTCTGCACACATGTAGTGACATGTATCATGTTAATTTGAGGGAAGTTGGTAAATGGAGAAGGTGTAGGGTGAGTGGTATAACAACATGAAGGGAAAAAACCTACTGGAGGAGAAAAACCATGTGCGGTCAATTGGGTGCAATGACAGTTGGGTGGTGGCATGGCAAGTTCTTTGATGTGAACCATGTTAATTTCAAATCTTGAGTGTGGCTCTAGAAGCTATGAGGGTGGAGGTTGTGGTTATTAAGTGGGCAGTGTGGGAATGGGTGTTGGTGAAGTAGGATCCTTGTCGAGAAGGTCATCGTCGTCAAAGTTGGTTTTTGGTGGACACAATTGGATAAGGACGGTTTTCAAGGCCTTACAGTTCTCCACATCATGCCCTGGTACACAATGGTATGCTTAAATTTTCGTATCATCGAACCCTTTTGGCTTGGGTTTGAGGGGGTCATAAGGTCAGAGTGGTGGTAATGTGATAACAAAAGTCTCGAGGAGGTTGGTTAAAATTTTGGCATAGGACCCTACTAGTGGATCACAATGGGAAGTGAACATGGGTTTGGGTGTAGGTGTAGTTGATTATTGGGGAACTATTTTTGGAAGAGTAGGAATGGGTCGAGTTACGGTTTTAGGTGCCGGTGTGGTTTTAGGTATCAGTTGTGTTTGTTTGGGTAGGGGTACAGTAGATGGACGGGTAGGAGGGTGTGTCGTTGTTTTGACTACCTTATTATGGGGTAGTAGGGTTTTTTTTTGGGTTGCACCTTCTTGGGTAAAGGTGATGTGGGTGTACAAGGTCGAGAAGGAAAAGCAGATGGAGGAAGAGGGAAAGTTACCCACGGGGATAACGGGGGTGCTGTGAAGGTAGATGACGTGGGTCGTACTTGGAGTGTGAGGGACAATGACAGAAGTGTAGTGGGTAGTGAAGCAATAGCTGAAGGTATTGGAGGTATTGGTGGTAAAGAGACTACAAGTTTCGGTGTAAGTTGTGTTGTGTGCCTAGGAAGGTTAGAGGTTTGTGGGGAAGGAATGGGTTGTGTTATTGGTTTATGGATGGGTGAAGGGTGCTTGACCATGTTGGACAACTTAGGTTTTAAGGTAGACGGGATAAGTGTGGGTTTGATTGGTGTGGTAGGGGTATGAGGTTGATGAGTTTGTTTCTTTGGTTTGGGTGTCGGAGTAGGTGTGGTTTTGACATTGGAGGATGTAGCTAAATCCAGTTTAATTGGTGGATGAGTAAGGCTAGTGGTCGGGGTGAACCCTAAAGTGGTAATAGGTTTAGTTGACGTAAATGTTGTGGGTGTGGATTTGGGTTTAGATGTAGGTCGGGTTATGGGTAAGGTTGTGGTGTGAGTGCTAACGGGTATCGTGGTAGGGGTTGTGACAACAATAGTTGTATTTGGTTTAATGGATCAAAATGTGTTCGGGTAGATAATGGAGGTATTAGCAAGGGATCTCTGCATCTGTGTTGAGACAGGGAGTAAGAGGCACCCCCATAATAAAGCCCTATCCACATAATCTAAGTGATCGGCCAAACGTGAGAATGACACATCTATGGGTGGAGTTGGTGAGGACCTAATAGGAATTCTAGTAAAATGCATCTTAGAGATGGGGAATTGGCCAGCTTCAACTTCTGTGGGTAAGAGAGTCGAAAGTAGGTCTGTTGGATTCTGGGTATCAGATGGAGAATGCTCTGCCGAGAGGTAAAGGTATCTCAACCGGGTCTATGATGGGTGGAGGAGATGATGGGAGATCCTCTATAAGTGGAGGAATGGATAGGTTCTCCTCTGTGGATGGAGGAGGTAATGGGTGCTTCTCTGCAGGATGGAGGAGGTAATGGGAGCTCCTCTATGGGTGGAGGAGGTACAGTAGGTAAAGGTTCTCTAAGTGGAGAAGCTAGGGGGTGAGATGGTCTCAATGTTAGTGGAAGACCCCTCCGTAGGTGATGAAAGAGATGAAAGGTGTTCCTCTATTGGTGAAGGAATAGTGAAGGTTAGTAACAATGTGGAAGGAGGATTTCGGTCTAGGATTTCCTCTATGGAAGGGATGTGAGGTAATTGAGAGGCGATAGGTACCTCATTAAAGATAGTGTGAACCTCACGGGTATGGGTATTGTGAGTGGATGTCTCACCGGTTTGATTGGATGAAGGGGCATGGTTGGGAAACAATTTTTTGAAGATTTGTAGATTTTGGTTGGGAGTGGCGTTGGGATTATCCACAGTTAACTTTCCTTTCTCGAGCATTTCTTGGACAATATTATTAAAAGTGATGCAGTTTCTTTCACTATGACCTTTCACTCGGTGATAGTTATAGAAATCATGTTCTTTATACCATGTGGGCATGGGGCTATCAGGTTCAAAACTAGTGTGGGGTTTTATGGGTGGAAGGGTGATGGCTCCAACTTTGATAAGCTTTTCTAAGATAGAAGAGTAAGGTTCCCCAATTGGGGTATATTTTTGCTACTCTTGTTTGAATCAAAAATCCTAGAAAGGTGATAGATTAGATTGTTAGGTTGTGGAGCCTGTTTTCATGTGTGAAAGTGTTGAAGACTGTACACTAAGAGTACTGTACACTTTCCATGTAAAAAAAATATTTAGGCATAAATTTTTTTTTGGCCTCAAAAAATGCATCCGACATATCGAGATACGTGCTCTTCGCATATGGTCGAGTTTTTTGACCCATAGGTTTATGGGACGGGTTTTGCCCATGGTTTTGATACCCACGGTTTTGTAAAACTACTTAAGCAGTTGTCTATTTATATGGTCTTATGCATATGATGGATGTACAAGCAAATGTATTGCAGATGTGTTTTGAATTCGGCTATGAATTCTGTAGAGTTTGTTGAGCATAGCTCCAAATGGATCTGGGTATTGTATTGAGAGAGCGGTGGCTTGTAATAAAATCTGAGCAAGTGATTCTTGGTGGACGTAGCCCAAACTGGGTGAACCATGTTAAATACTATCTCTTTGTGTTGTGTTATTTTATTCTGCAATTTTATTTGAGATCTGTAATAATTTCTGCATATTAGTTTTTCTACTGTTGCGATTCTGTGAGGGATTATTCCGCATATTTTATCTCTTATTTCCTAACAATTGGTATCAGAGCCTGGTTTGGTTTGCTGAAGTGTTGAATCGCAGGGAAATTTTTTTAGCTTGAGTGGGAGCTATGGCAGATGATGGAAGATCTAGGGTTGATAAATTCAATGGGTAGAATTTCAATCTTTGGAAGATGCAGATGGAAGATTACCTTTATCAGAATGATCTTTATACTCCGTTTTCTGAGAAGGTGAAAAAACTCTCGAGTATGACAGATGTGGAACGGGATTTATTGGATCGGAAGGAACTTGGAACGATCTGATTGTGTCTTGCATCTTTGGTATTATTTAATGTTTCAAAGGAAAAGACTACAAAAGATCTAATGGATGTACCAGGGAAGTTGTATGAAAAACCCTCTACCTCTAATAAGATATTTTTAATGAAAAAGTTGTTTAATATGAAGATGTCTACGAATAGTTCAGTATCAGATCATTTAAATGATTTCAATACGGTTGTGAATATGCTAGCTTCGGTTACAATAGAATTTGATGAAGAAGTTAGGGCTTTATTAATTATGTGCTCTTTATCTAAGAGTTGGAATAGCCTGGTAATGGCGGGTAAGTAACTCAGTTCCAGCTAACTCGAAGTTAAAGTTTGAGGATGTTGTAGGGGTGATTCTAAGCGAGGAAATGTGAAGAAAAAGCTCTGGGGAATCTTCTACTTCAGGGAATGCTTTGATAGTGGAAACTAGAGGGAGACAAAAGAATAGAGGAAACCGTGGAAAATCAAAAGATCGGGCAAGGTCAAAATCCAAGAACAAGATTGTATGCTGGAATTGTGGAAAGCCTGGGCATGCAAAGAAGGACTGTTGGGAGCTTTGGGATAAGAAGAAACAACATGAAGAAAACAAGGAGGTAAATGTGGCAACGGGTAATGTATGTCAGGATGCTTTGATTCTTTCTTTGCACAATATTACTGAATCTTGGATTTTAGATTCAAGGGCTTCTTTCCATGCTTCTTCACATAGGCATTATTTTGTTGATTATGTTCAAGGAGATTTTGGGCATGTTTTTCTTGGTGATGATGAGCCTTGCAACATAGTTGGAAAAGGTTCTGTTCAGGTTAAGATGCAGAATGGGAATACTTGGCTATTGAAGGATGTCCGACATGTGCCTACATTAAGATGAAATTTGATATTGAAAGGGCAGTTGGGAAGTGATGGTTGTACTGTGATATTTACAGTGGACTCTTGGAAGGTTACCAAGGGTGCTCTTATGGTGGCAAGAGGTAAGAAGGTTGGAACTTTGTATTTAACCACTGATAGTACTAATGATTGTAATCTTGTGGCTTCAGATGTAGATACAACATTATGGCACTATAGGCTCTGGTCATATGAGCCATAAGGGCTATGAACATCATAAAGAAGAATTTTCCTGGATATACAGGAACAAGTTTAGATTTATGTGAGAACTGCATATATGGGAAATAGAAGTGAGTAAGGTTTCTCAAGGTTGGACCTACAAAGAAAGAGAGTAAGTTAGAACTGGTGCATTCTAATGTGTGGGGGCCAGCTCAGGTATCATCTCTTGGGGTTTCAAGTTATTATGTTACTTTTATTGATGATGCAACAAGGAAAGTTTTGGTTTATTGTATTAGAAACAAATATGATGTATTTTGACACTTTTGTTAAATGGAAAGCCTTGGTAGAGAATGAAACAGGTCTTAAGCTAAAATGTCTCAGGTCAGATAATGGAGGGGAGTATTGCAGTAATGAATTTGATGATTATTGTTCTAAGAATGGAATCCGTAGGCAAAATATGGTTCCAGGAACTCCGCAGCAGAATGGAGGTATCAGAAAGGATGAACAGAACAATTATGGAACATGCTAGGAGCATGAGGTTACATGCAGGACTACCTCTTTCTTTTTGGGCAGAAGCAATGAGCACAACTGTGTACTTGATAAACAGAGGACCCTCAAGTTCCTTGGATGGAGGCATACCTGAGGAGGCTTGGTATGGTAAGAAAGTTGATTATTCATTTCTTAGAGTCTTTGGATGTGAGGTGTTTTTTCACATAGACAAGGATGATAGGACTAAGCTAGAGGCTAAATCAGAAAAATGTACTTTTATTGGTTATGGTGGTGATGACTTTGGATATAAATGTTGGAGTATTAAGGACAAGAAAATCATTCGATTTAGGGATGTGGTCTTTAATGAGAAAGTCATGTATAAGCAGCAGTTGCAGGAAAACAGAGAAGAATCCAAGAAAGAATATGTAGTGGTAGAGGATCTTCCGGATGGGAAAGTGACACATGAATCAGTTCAAGAACCCCCTCAATAGGAACCCCAAACTCCTATATTGAGGAGGTCTTCTAGGGTAAGAAGAGAACCTGAACATTTTTCTCCTTCTCTTTATTATTTATTACTCATTGATAGTGGAGAACCAGAGAGCTTTGATGAAGAAATGCAGGTAGATGCCAGGAAGAAGTGAGAGCAAGCCATGGATGAGGAGCATCAGGCTCTCATGGAGAACCAAACATGGGATTTGGTAAAGCTACCTGAAGGAAAAAGAGCATTGCAGAATAAGTGGGTGTACAGAGTTAAAGATGAAGAAGGAGGAAAGAAAAGATATAAGGCCCAGTTGGTGGTCAAGGGGTTTGCACAGAAACAAGGTATATATTGTGATGAGATATTTTCTCCTGTAGTAAAAATGACTTCTATTAGAACTGTTCTAGGAATAGTTGCAGTAGAAGACTTACACTTAGAACAGCTTGATGTAAAGACTACATTTCTCCATGGTGATTTAGAGGAGGAACTATATATGCAACAACCAGAGGGCCATGAGGTCAAAGGTAAAGAGGAGATGGTGTGCAAACTGAAGAAGAGCTTGTATGGCCTGAAATAAGCTCCATGTCAATGGTATAAGAATTTTGATAGCTTCATGATGGAGGAAGGTTATATTAGATGTCATTCTGACCATTGCGTTTATACAAAGAAATTTCAGGATGGAAGTTATATTATCTTGTGTTTGTATGTTGATGACATGTTAGTTGCAAGTAAAAAACATGCAGGAAATAAAAGTACTTAAGAAACAGCTAAGCGAATCCTTTGATATGAAGGATTTAGGGGCAGCCAGACAAATCCTTGGAATGAGGATAACTCAGGATAGGAAGGAACGGAAGCTAAATTTATCTCAGGAAGAGTACATTAAGAAGGTATTGGATAGGTTTAAAATGTAGGATGTTAAACCGGTTGGGACTCCTTTGACAGGCCATTTTAAGTTATCAAAGGAGCAGTGTCTGAAGATAGAGTAGGAAAGAAACCAGATGTCCAAAGTACCTTACTCTTTAGCGGTATGTATGCTATGGTGTGCACTAGGCCTGATATTTCCCATGCAGTGGGAGCTGTGAGTAGATTTATGAGTGATCCAAGTAAAGAGCATTGACAAGCAGTAAAGTGGATCCTTTGGTATTTGAGAGGGACCATGGGGACAGTTTTGTGCTACAGTGGATCAAACACCACTTTACATGGTTATGTAGATTCAGACATGGCTGGAGATGTAGACATCAAGAGGAGCATGACAGGTTATATTTACACTATAGGTGGGACAGCAGTGAGCTGGATTTCATGACTACAGAAGCTGGTGGCTTTGTCAACCACGGAGGCTAAGTATGTTGCTGCAACAGAGGCAAGAAAAGAGATGATTTGGTTACAACAATTGCTTGAGGAGTTGGAGCATAAGCAGGAGGAATGTAAGTTGCATAGTGATAGTCAAAGTGCTATACACCTAGCTAAGAACTCTACTTTCCACTCTAGGATTAAGCATATACAGTTAAGGTATCATTTCATTAGGACAGCTTTGGAGGAAGAGAAGTTGAAGTTGGAGAAGATTCATACCAGTCAGAATCCTACAGACATGATGACCAAGGTGGTCACAAGGGAAAAACTAAAGTTGTGTTCAGCTTTGGTTGGTCTTCACTGAAACTAGTGAAGGGTTGAGAAGCTTGCTCAGAGGAAAACTAGTCTCCAAGTGGGAGATTGTTAGGTTGTGGAGCCTATTTTCATGTGTGAAAGTGTTGAAGACTGTACACTAAGAGTATTGTACACTTTTCATGTATCCTCACCGGGCCTCGAGCGAGGGTCCAGGGGCATCCCCTGGTAGTAGGGGGTAGCAGGCATAAATTTTTTTTAGCCTCGAAAAATGAACCCGACATATTGGGAAACGTGCTCTTCTCATATGGTCGAGTTTTTTGACCCATAGGTTTATGGGACGGGTTTTGCCCATGGTTTTTGATACCCATGGTTTTGTAAAACTGCTTAAGTAGTTGTCTATTTATATGGTCTTATGCATATGATAGATGTACAAACAAATGTATTGCAGATGTGTTTTGAATTCGGTTGTGAATTATGTAGAGTTTGTTGAACATAGCTCCAAATGGATCTGGGTATTGTATTGAGAGACCGGTGGCTTGTAATAAAATCTGAGCAAGTGATTCTTGGTGGATGTAGCCCAAATTGGGTGAACCATGTTAAAAAATATCTCTTTGTGTTGTGTTATTTTATTCTGTAATTTTATTTGAGATCTGTAATAATTTTTGCATATTAGTTTTTCTACTGTTGTGATTCTGTGAGGGATTATTCCACATATTTTATCTCTTATTTCCTAACATAGATGATTGTGTAGCCTGATTTGATGGATGAGCTGGGTCAGCCTTGAGAACCATTGCATTAGTGGTGCCCTTAGTTTTGGAATAATTAGTTTGTGGTTTGGAAGAAGAAGAGGTTTCATTTGACTTGAATGTCGAATTCTTATTTCGTAATTGGATTTTCTTCTCTTCGATGGTACGAATCTCTAACTTTCGTGCCATAGTGAATGCCTCATCGAATGTTTGAAAGGTTTAGACCTGCAAGGTTGGGGAGATATGTCTAACACAAGCTCGTGTGAAGATCTCGATGAGTTCAGTTTGTGGCAGTTGGAAGGTAAGTTGATTGATTAGGCTGCGCCAGGGAGCGACAAAATCTGCAATGGATTCGTCCTCATACTGACGTGTGGAATATAGATCTGTCATGGTAACCTTCTTGACGATATTGATAGAGAAATGATCCAAGAAGGTTTGGGCTACCTAATTGAATGAGAATATAGAGTGTTTGGGTAACCCACTATACCAATCTAATGCAGGTCCAGTGAGGGACATGGGAAAAGTTCTCAAAAGCAGGGCATCATCATGAGTGATCAGATAACACCCATATTTGAACGACCGCAAATATTGTTGGGGGTCTTCTTTGCTATTGAAGTGATTGAATTTAAGCATTTCCTAATGCATATGGTATGAACGGGTAGGAATAGATGGGTGAATAGGCTTGTTGCAAATCTCGTCGTAGGTGAGAGTGTTACGGGAGCCAAAAACTGATGCCTCCAATGTCTGCATCTTATCCAACATCAATTTAATTAGGTCATTTGTGGGTTGTGATGATTGGATGCCTCCTATAGCGTGAGGAGGTTGGTTTTGGGCATATAATGGGGGTGGCATTCCAATGTATGGGGCTAACATGTAAGGTGGTGAAGAAGAAGGCAGTGAAATAGGGGGTATGTACCTGGAATGAATAATAGATGAAACAAACAGTTGTTGGTCATATATATATGGGGGTGGAAGGGTCATGGTAACCCTAGTGACAATAGGGGCTAATGATTACAGAATGGAAAGAACAACATTTTGAAATGGGGTAGAAGTCACTGACACTAGAGGTGGGAATGTTGCTACAGGTATGTATGAGACAGTAGGGGCGGATGAGGTTGTGTTTGGGGTAGTCACCAAGGGCATGGTGGATGTGAGGGGTGCCACAGAGGGTAACAAACATGGAATTCATAGTGGGTATAAAACTTAACTGTGAAACGACTAGGGGTAAGGCGGATGCGGGGTAGCACATGGAGCCAGATGGGGCCGATGTGGAAGTGGGTACGAGAGTCGGGGGGATAGATACAGAGCATGTCGTATATCAACTAACCCGAGGCGTCTCAAGTGGACGAGTGGGAAAGGTAAAACTGAGAAGCGGTAGGGTTCTGGTCAAGGAGTTGTGTAAACTCCTCATCTCCAGTAGCGATAGTGGTATGTTGGATGGGATCCATGGTTGGTGATGAAATATAAGGTGGTGAAGGACTAGGTGGGAGTGTTTGACAATTGGCGTGGAATATGAGGGCACTTGCTTATCTTTGAGTCAACACCATGTGAACCAATATTGATCAGGTAGGGCTACTTCTCTGTAAATGATACAGAGAACAACATGAATAGGTGAATCTAGTGATAAAAATGGATGAAGTAACAAATAGTGGTTGGAATGTGAAACAGGCTAATCGATGTCGGTTACGAAAAACTGACGTCGGTCAGGGGTAACAGCTACTGGTCACTATAGAAAATGGACAGTGAGTAAACAACAAGGTAGAAGGTAAAATCTAACAGGTGTACTAAATCTGGGGATGTTTAGAATCTCAATGAGAATAATGACAGTGACAGAGACTGTGATAAGTGGAAGAAAGTGGAGCAAAACATCCTTTTGAGTAGATTAGAAAAAGGACTTGGAATTGACGTCAGTTGGGTATAACCGATGGAGATCAGAGGTAGCCAACGATGGTTACTGTGAAATTGAAACAGTGATGAAAGAAAGTGGTTGTGAATTAAAATCTAATGTAGAATCAAACCCAAAATTCTAGGAATGATGATGATATGGCCCATGCACACTCAGGTGAAGCCGAAATACACCAGCTATGATGAGGAGCATCCATGGAAGAACAAGAAAAAGTGATGAACATGATCTCTCACCTCAAAATGCAAGCCAAGCAAAAACACTAAGAAAATGTGATCCTAGGAGTGCCTTTTCTATTATGTTTGTGTAGCTTATGCTATTTAGGGACTGACACATGAATTGTGAAATAGAGTTTTTTTGTGAGGATGGCTTCCTACGAAGAAGGAGATCTTAAAAGGTGAGGTTTCAGGTATGTTATGGTGGGGGTGGGCTTCACTCTGAAGTATGACTCGAAAGAACAGCAAGCTGGGTGCCCACTATGTCGTGATCGTGTGATCACCTACAGCTTCTTCTAGGTAATATTTTCTTTAAGAATGCATGTATTTTGAATTTTTGTGTGGTTTGGTAAGAATCAGAGAAAGAGAAAAGTATAGGAGTACTTTTCTATGATTCGTGTGTCAACCATCATCTGGTCATGACTTCTAGCATATAGGTTGCCCTCAATTAATGTGAGCTAATGCAATAAATCAGAATGGAATGCACTTGTTTTTAAACTCAGATCAAAAATTTGAAATTGGATGACACAATAAGATGAAGAGGAAGAGGGATGCTCTTTCACTACAATGCAGAAAACATGAAGAATTGGTTCTTTTAATTTACACCAAAAGACAAGTTTCCTTTAGAGTAAATAGAAAGGAGAGGTTGATTACCAAAGAATAAAATTAGTGTGCATGCTTTTTAGAAGGGAAACAAACACACAATGTTTTCCTAGGAACGAATGAAATGTAAGGAACCCCGGATGGGTCCCAATGGGTGTGTGCCAACATGTTTCACCTTTTTCTTAGATTGTTTCTTAAAATCGTTGATGAAACAGAGAGGGTAACAAGTGTAGGAGGAATACTTGTTCAAACTTCAGTTAATGGGTTGTTGCACGCATATGAATTCAAATCCATAGCTTATCGTGAGAGCTTCCTTTTCGCTAAGAGGAACTACTTGTAATGAAAACAAGACCACCAGAAAGGATTAAACAATATGGGCAGTGAACTACCTAGCGTGAGCTAGATCTGGGAAGTATGATACTTCCTAGATGGTTGTCAATCCACTGTTTTAAACAATTCAATGTTGTAAACAAAGTAAATCCTATTTTTGTCTTAAAATGATTTAGGTATCTCACTTAAAAACACAATAAGAAATAGATCTAATTCTAATAGGCTCAGCTAGAATAGAATCCAAAGGTCAAAATATTGGTTTTGGGTTCTGTAGGTTTGGCAGGGGTCTCAAATAGATCAGAGGTGAATGAGGGTGAGATAAAATTAGGTGGGTAGGTCTCTGTTTAGAGTTGTGTGGGCCAACACAGAGATCGGTGTTGGTTAGGGGTGACCGATGGCGGTTAAGTATAATCGATGCCAGTTACTGTGAAATCTGGAAATGTCACAGAACAGGAAAGGGTCTCCTTTATGATTACACAAAAGACTTTGGTTGGTCAGGACGGTGTATTCGGTGACTGGAGTAGGATTCTTGCGAGGTTTTAATGGGTATACGGAGGTGAAAATATGGATAAGGTCAATAGGGAGAAAGATAAACAATGGATTATAAAATGATGAAGAAATGAAATAACCAAGTAAGTATGATATTGTACTTACTTGGATTTTTTTCCTGAATGTCTTTGTGTGAGGAATGGAGGTGCTAATAATGAGTTTGAAGGTTGCAAGTGATCACCAACTGAAGAAAATCTTTTACATGGGTTACATGTACACTCCTCTTTGCTTTGATAGATCAGATCATGGCTGGGATGGCTGTGCATGAGAAGATGCTCAATCTCCTTCCTTAGATGTGATTTTTCACTAGAATTGGCTCTCTAAAGATGTCTTATCTCTCTGAGATGCGTTTGTGTTCGTCAACCTCTTTTTGCTTCAAAATTCCACCTTAAAACCTCTAACCTTGAGAATAAGATTGTTTTGGGTTAAAAGGGGTAACCGACGGCGGTCTAGCTTAACCGGCAATAGTTGGGGGTAACCGACGTCGGTCAAGGCAAGATTTCCTAGGTTTACTAAACTAGGGAGATCCTCCTGATTTCCTTGGATCTCATGTCATTATCCCTTGGATTAGACTAGAAGCTTCTTGTGAGCATACGGGAATGTGGTCAGAGGGAATGTAGGCATTGATTTTTAGGGTTTGGGTAAGTCTTACTTAGTTATGGGTGCTTGCTAAGAATAGGTCTTAGGTTGAGTTGGCTTGGTGAGGTGTCTAAGTGAAATGTATGTGTAGATATTATTTAAATAAGATATTTAATTAATAAATATAGTGAGGATAATGCATTAATTAATTAAATTAATATTAGTGGGGTGAAGGGGGTCATGGCTAGGTAAATGTAATAAAGGGTGCTTATATGTCGAGGAACAAAAGGGGAGTGTGACCTAATTTTAG
Organism: Taxus chinensis; assembly: GCA_019776745.2. Classification (NCBI taxonomy): domain Eukaryota; kingdom Viridiplantae; phylum Streptophyta; class Pinopsida; order Cupressales; family Taxaceae; genus Taxus; species Taxus chinensis. The sequence continues at coordinate 990,319,368 of CM034146.1, forward strand.
TGTCTATAGTTACAATGCGCGTAGTAGTTGGAAGACGTTTTAAGATAGATTGCATTCCTCATTATAAATTCGAACACTTTGGCCCCTATAAAATCTTTGGAATTAGTTGATATGATCGTGTGGGTGGATCCGAAGCGGGTAGTGATATTTCAGAGAAGTTACAGGATCATATTCTATGTGGATTCCTTCAAAGAAATGCCACCATCCATCGAGTGAAGTAATCATTGGCAATGAGAATCCAACCGTGACCTGTGCTTGAAACTAGATTAACCATTCTGATGAAATCTAGATGCTATTGTGTGAATGGTTCCTCAACTAGGATAGGGTTAAGGAGTATTGCGGCTTTTCTTCGTAATGTAGAACTAGAAAAATTTGCATTTACTCACCATCGCATAACAATCTGCAAATAAATTGGGCCAAAAGTATCCTTCCTGTAGGAATTTTATGGCTATGGTTTTGGCCGAGAACTGGCCTCCTAATCTTTTTTGATGTAACTCGTGTATAAATTTTTCGACCTCCTCCCTTTCTAGGCATCTAAGAAGGATCCCATCAAATTTCCTTTGAAAAAGGAAATTATCAATTATGACATATTCAAATCCCTGTTGTTTGTAATATCTTCTATTTTTAAGATGAAGGTGACCTGGATACTCACCCTTCTGCATGAAATGCGTCTTATCTGATACCCAAGTTTCGAATTCATTCTCTTGAATACGGAGCACCACCTTAGATTCTTCACTTGTCAGGGTCATTGGATCTTGTGCAAGATATAGGCATAGACCTCTTCTTCTTACCATCTTCATGGGATTTATTTCAATGTCATATTCTAATATCTTAGTGATCCAGTTAGCCCTTTTTTTGGTTATCTCACCTTCTGTGATGTATTCTTTGACACTGGAGTGTGCCACCAAGACCATGATCTTGTTATTGGTAATGAGGCGTCTGAATTTCTTTATAGCTTTGACAATGATGTAGGCTTGTCTCTCCATAAATTTGTACCTTGTCTCATAATCATGGAGAGTATTTGAAAATAAAGTGATTGGATGCTCCTCTCCTTGTGCCTCCCCTTTCTATGTTAGTACGGATGCTACATTGTGCTCTCTCCCATATACGTACATAATGAAATCCTTGGAGAAGTATGGGTTGCATAGTAACGGAGAAAATTCAATTGATCTTTTGATCCCCTCAAAGGCTTGACAACCTTCAGTGGTCCATTTGAACATTAGATTTTTTTTTACATTAGTGTGATTGGGCGGATCATTCCAGCAAAATCTGAAATGAAACTACTAATGAAGTTAATATTTCCTAGGAAATATTGTACTGCCTTTTGTTAACAAGTAGAGACAATTCCAAAATGTCTCCGAATCTTTCTAGATCAATCGAGATCCCATCCTTTGAGACCATGTGTCCCAAGATTTTTCCTTGTGGTACTTTAAAAACACACTTCTTCAGATTCAGAGAGATTTTGAATTCCTGACATTTCTTAAATACAACTTCTAGGGCATCAAAATGATCCTATGTTATTTTGGTAAAAACTGTGAGGTCATCCAAGTATATTAGGATTATCTTATTAATCAATTCTCCAAATGTGGCATCCATGGCTCTTTGAAATTTTTACCTAGCATGGGTGAGTCCGAATGACATATTCACATATGCAAAGGTTCCCCACTTCATCATAAAGGTGGTTTTATGTTGGTCTTCCTCCACAAGCCATATTTGGTTGTAGCCCAAAAAACCATCAAGCAAATAAAATATTTCTAAACCTGCTACTTTTTGTAGTATTTGTTTCATGGAAGGTAAGGGATACTAATCCTTAAGGGACACTTTATTCATATCTATGAAATCCATGCAGAGTCTGATTTCACCATTTTTATTCCTTACCGATACCAGATTAGACACCCATTTGGAGTGCTTGATTAGGAAGATTGTTTTAGAATCTAGGAGCTTCCTGAGCTCTTTAGCCATCAGATACTCTATCTATGGATTCACATATCTCTTCTTCTGACACACAGGTTTTTCCCCCTTTTTTATAGATCAATAGTATAGTGGCCGATGTCTTTATTATAACCATGTAGGTCTTCATAAGTCTAGGTTATTTCCTTATCATACTTATGGCATAAATCCACAAGTTTATCCCTCTCCTTATGAGCGATTATTTTCCCAACATTTAATTTCTTTCCCATTAGCTATTTCTAGCTCGACATAGTCTTGCTTGACTGCCCACAAACTTCCCCTGTCTGTATTAGCATCATCGGAGTCAAAAATATTTTACAACATTATTAGTCCTTTTAGAAGCTTGTTTGTTTTGAGCTAGATGACTTGATCTCCATATGCTTCTTCAATTTTGTGCTGGATTTGATTCACAAACTCTTCAGATTGTTGTAAGAAGAGAAATATTTGTTCGTAACATTCAAAGACTTTCCAATTATCCACATTATAAGGTATGAAAGGGAGGATGATCAATTTCATCGCATCTTTTTTTGTCATCAGATCCTGGGTCAAGTCAAATTGTGATCCGATCTGGGCCATTCTATATGCTTCTATGTTTTGGTTCCGAGGAATAACCTTAATGATAAAGGCCTCAAATTCCACAATAAGATCACATATCCTATGATGATAGGACCTCATACTTGGATTTTTTGTTGCGGTAGTGCTTCTAACTTGGTTCACTACTAATTCAGAGTCCCCAAAGACTCTCAGTTTCTGTACACCCTCTTTTTGCTCCAATTTCATACTATGCACTAAAGCCTCAGACTCTACCTCATTGCTAGTGCAAGTGAAGTGGAAGTGAAATGCCTTGAATATCTTCCTTCCATTTGGTGAAGATAGGCATATTCTGGCTCCTGAGTCATTTTTGTTTCTGGCTCCATCAAAATGTAGAGTCCACATTAGGGAATCCTTTGTGAGATTCTTTTCATTTTTACTATCTTCCCGCATAATATTTGGGATGTTGGGATTCTCATCAAAGATAACATAAGTACCTAACCCAATGGAGACAAAATTTATGAAGGGATCGACAAGTCAACCAAATAGTCTTCTCTTTGATGGTCACCATCATCCATATATGAATTTTCCTCTGCAGTGATCATGTTTTGTGAGGCCTCAAAACTTTAAGCCAGTTGATCCATAATATGTTCCTTGGTGAGGGGTTCTGAAATCACCTTCATTTTGATCCATACTTAGTCTGTAGAATTAGATGATATTAATCAAGGGACATGTAGAATCCAATTTTAGCCATGAAATCACGGGATGACAAATTTCGAAGACCGGAAAAACATCGATTACCACTATATCCTATGGAATGGTTATGTTTGGGTAGGAATGGAGCTGTAATGGAATACCTCTAATGATACCAATGGTTTGAAATGATTTCTCATCTAGTTGCATGACTCCTTTCTTAGGGGCTCATATTTAACTCCCAAGGAATTTGTAATTTATTTGGGGATAACTGTAGTGTTTGTGTCAGAGTCTATCATGGAGTTATGTAGTAATTATTTACCAATTATAAGATTCATGAAGAAGCGTGGTGTCTCAATTTACTTACCTCTTCTTTTTGGTTCATCAGCACTGACTCTATTTGAGCTTAGGTCATTCTTATTTTCTCTTTGCCCTTCCTGGTCATAATTGAGCTACCACTGGATTTTAGCACTTCTTGAAGCAACTCCTTTTGTTCTGTAATTCCCAAGATATCCCATAAGGATACATTGTTTGGTGAATTTTTAATTTATTTGACTACATTCATCGGCTCAAGAAGTTGTGCTTTGGAGTATTGTTGGTATTTCACCCTCTCAGCTACTGGATGGAAGGTCCCTTGATTCTAAGTGACTATTAGAGTCTCTTTTATAGCTATAGGTGTAGGGGCAGTGAATTTCAAAGATTCTTTCCTTGCTTCATTCATTGTTTTAGGAACATGGATCATATTTTCCATCATATGCCCCTTGGAGGGAGTGTTGTAATTTGACTGTACCAGGTTTTTAGAAGTGGATGCTTAGTTTGTGAATACAAATTCTTCTCCTTTGACCCAAGAGAAAAGTGCATATTCATGCGTAATCTCTACCTCTTGTTTTAGGGACATCCCTTGCATTTGCGAAACTAAGGCCACATTTTGAATTCCTAGGGATTGGTAAGGTCCAAAAGCATTCACCACATATCCTTCCCTTGCTCTTTGCTCTACTACCTTTAGTTACATATTCCCTTAGGGGGAAATCTCTTGGTGTATGAGGGCTATTGTAAGGGAAACACCAAACATTGGGATCTTTTTCTAAAAAAAATTGTCCTGGAATCATCTCTTTCCCACTATTGGGTGGGAGGGTCTAGAGTGGTGTTAGTACTAGGATTTTTGTTAGATGGCTGTGCCAAAGGAGGTCTCGGGGAATTTTTATATTGTGGAGGATAAGAAGGTCTACCCCCTTGATAGCCTTGATAATATTGTCTTGGGTACGTTCTTTGATTCTTTTTAAGATTAACTATCTTATTAGAGAAGTTCCTAAGGATGTTTTTTACTTCCTCCATCTTTGAAGAAGAAGAAGATGATGATGTTGTGGCAGGGGTGATGGCTCCTTGAGAGGATGGGTAGCCATATATGGATGTAGGATTTTGGGCAAAACTTGAGGTTTGCTCTTGAGGAAGGGGAGATATCTTGGGAAAAACAGGCAAAGTGAGCTTCGGGCGAAGTTTCCCAACATCTATTAAGTTATTCTCATCACGGACTGTAATATCATATGCTTGTGGAAAATAATTTCCTCCTAACAACTGAATCATAATAGAAATATCTAACTTTAGATATTTTAGATAAAAGACAATAGCCATACCTGCAGGCATTTTGACTAGAACTAGTTTCCTTTTCCATGTCTTGTGGAATCTTGTATTAAAATCAGTCATGGGCTCTTAGCAAGATTTCTTGATATTGATAAGTTGTTGTAAGAGAGAAGATATATCTCCCTTTTCACTTAATCTTCTAAAAATAGATTTCCAAATTGATCTCAAGTACCGATAGAGTCACGACTCAAAGACATGTACTAGTAGAGAGTTTTTCCCTTAAAGGAGGCAGTAAGTAACCTTAAGGCAACATCTTGCTCCATGATGTGATGTATCGTACATATCTCCATAGCATCTTGAAGATGTTCCTCTAGGGTTTTTAAGTCTTCACCATTGAATTTAGGTAGTTCCTTTAACACAATTACTAGGATGGGATTCCATGTTGCCAGAGATACCGGCAAGATGAGTTTGCTTCCCTGATTCCATGAGACGAACTATCTCGAAGGAGACGGTTGAGCCATTAGTGTTGTTGGAGGATTCTGGCGAGGTCCTCTTATGATTAATACCAAGGGAGGTAACAAAAGTCTAGGATTTACTGTAGTCTAAGATCTAGTAACTGGTTTGTGGCTCTAATTCACATTTAAATAAACACTCATGCACTTATTGATCAAGCTTAGTTTGTCCCACCGGGTGTGCCAGGAAAACTATTGATGGTTATATTTACATATGAACCACCAAAGTTGTGGGAAATCTCATGGATGTGGGACTTTATCCCTAAGATAACCTCCAGGTTTTATAGAAGTTGGATCTTCTCTGATTTGGATTGAGATAAGAGTTTAGATAGAAAAAGAAATAATATGTAAATCCTATCTAAGGCAATGCACCGAATCTTTACTAAAATAGCACAGAGATCATTATTGAAATAACTACTAGATTAGTTTAAGAGCATTGAGCATGATCAACTATTTTTAAGATATTTCATACCATCAAAGGTGAGATGAAACTAAAACATAATCATGTGCACAATGAAATGATTTATGTAAAATATCTAAGGGCATGCAACATGATAGATATTTAAAAATTTATCAAGTTTTGAATAAAAATCAAACAAGAAGAAATAAAGGACGTGGACTATTGCAAAAATTTTGGTGCATAGAGCAAGAACTCTTATTTATAGAGAAAAATAGTACATAAGGACAAAATGGTACAGATTACAGTATTTCCTTACAATAGAGCCTTATTAAAGCCAATGAACACAAAGGAATAAACCTAAAATCTTCTCCTATAGAAATTTATTCCTCCTCCCTCTTATTGGCACAAGAAAATTCTCTTATAGACCCCCACGAATCTTGCTCCAATGTGCCTCCAATCAAGAATTCCACCGTCTGCATTTAGTTTCTACCTACACAATATTCGACGTTGGGAGAAAATATCAATTACATACTTTGGACCCAAGATCGCATTCAATTTTCCAAACCTCAAGTCCTCTTCTTCTTTAGTTGGTCCCTTCGACAGTGGTAGCTACCTTGTATGACATATGGAGACCTTGTGCGGTTTTGGGGCCTCTCTTTTTCTCTCTCTTTTTGAAGTTGTGTCTTGGCAACACATGGAGGCATGCACGTTCTTCTCCTTTATTTTTACTTTTCAGCCTACTTGGGATGCCTTTCCATGCTTTAGCCACGTGGTCAATTCTCACTACTTGAAGGCTCCTGATTCTTTGTGCTTTCTCAAAAATGCGCCAAAGGGACACATTGATACCCCTCGCGTCAAGTTCCATACTTAGGAAAAATTGAGTCCCACAAAAATACAAAAGAACACCAAAAGGAAAAAGGGGACATGGCTACGATAGATAGCAAAAATGGAAGAGACTTGAAATAATGTAGAAATAATTCTATAGAAAACGATTAACAACAAAACAATATCAACCACTAGAAAGAAGAACATGAAAGGTAAACCTAATCTAAGTGGCAATACTGCCTTATTAAAAACACCAAGAAAATTTATTTATAATAGAGGGCTTTAACCTACTCCCATTGAAGTAATCAAAAAACATGGTGCCATGTAGTGCCTGCAAGTGACATGCACGTGATTCAAGTATCTTTGTTACTGATAGAAATGTCCCAACCAATTCATCTTTAACTTCCCTAGATGGCATGCAAAGTTGGAGTCATAGAGAAGGACAATATTTCCAACTTCAAATTTCTTGTTCTTGATGTGCCTATCATGTCAGGACTTCTTCCTTTCCTTCTTAATCTTTTGGCACCAACGCATAATGGAAAGATGATCATCTAATAACATTATATTGTTAGTATGCTCATCTATAGCTTGCTCATCATCTAGTCCACCTGCGCATGCAATACACATGGATGGTAACATGAATTTAATAAGGAACACAACCTCTGTGCCAAACACCAACTGAAAGGGTGTATCCTTGTTCAATATTTTATATGTAGTCCCATATGCTCAAAATACGACTGATATTTTATCATCCAAATATTTTCTTCCAATATCACGGATCTTTGTCAATGTTTATCCCAAGATCTTATTAAAAGCTTATGTAATACCATTAGCCTAAGGGGTGATAAGGGGTGGTTTTATGGTGTGCCACCATAAAATCTTCTAATTTAATTTAGATTTATTTATTCAAGAAATGAGTTCCTCTATCACTGGTCAAGATTAATAGATGGTCATACATGTTAATTATGCTTTCCATAGGAAATTTATTGTTGTAGCTGTCGTACAATCCTTTGTAGGTGTTGCATCTTCCCATCTTGTCAAATAATCTATGCAAGTAATCATGTAGCGCGCTTTTTTCCTAGGTGCAGGTGGTGCAATAAGTCCTACAAAGTCAATATACCACTTCTAAAAAGGTTTTGCACTTGTTATGGGTCGCAATGGGATCTCATCTCTATGTCCAGACTTTCCTAGGTGTTAACAATGATCACATACTTTAACATACTCCTTGGTGTCTTTCTACAATGTTTCCCACCGTAAGTCAGCCATAATAATCTTTCACACATTCACATCACTTACATAATGTCCTACTGTTATTATGCCATTAGCCTCTTCCATAATGGCTTCATTCTCATGCTCTAGAACACGTTGGTTTAAGATCTCATCTCTCCCCATCTTGTATAAGTCACCTCCAATAAATTGATAAGGAAAAACTTGAATGGCAAGCTAATTTTTATCCAGTGTCTTCATTCCCTCTGGTGCCTGTCCAGTGCGTAAGAATATAACTATGTATTCCAAATCTGTGGGTACTTGGTTCAATCGAAACAACTGTGCATCAGACATAGTATCTTCAATGCTCTACGTATCCTCACAAAAATTGATTCTTGATAAATGATCATGCCCTGAATTGCTATTTCTTGGTTTGACAAAAATGGTGAAGTCAAACTCCTAAAAGAGAAGTATCCACCTACAGAAGGACCCTTGCAAAATAGGCTTGTTGATGAATATTTCAATGCCATATGATTTTTATAGAAGTTAAATGAAGTTTCCAACAAAAATTGTATAAAATTGTGAAGCGCATAGATCATAGAAAAATCTTTGCGCTCACTTGTTGTATATTTTTTCTCTACGGGTGTCAACTTATTGCTTGCAAATAAAATGGGATGATCCACAATCCCTTCTCCTAGTTGTGCCAAGACTGTGCCAATCACCATGCCAAAAGCATTAACATGTACATGAAATGGTTTGTCCCATGAAGGAAAGTGCAAAATTAGTGCAATGGTAAGCTTCTCCTTCAATGTCTTGAACGTTTGTTGTTGTACGTCACTCCAATAAAACTTTCATTTTGCATTGAGAAACTCTTCCAGAGGAGTGGCAATCTTTTCATAACCCTTAATTAATTTCTTGTAATAGCCTATGTGCCCCAAAAATTCACAAACTTCACTCTAATTGGTAAGCTCCTCCAAACCCAAAATCACAACTATCTATGTGGGGTCTACCAACAATCTTTCCTTGCAAAATAATATGCCCAAGCAAAGTGCCAAAAGGTGTAGAAAAAATACATATCTTAATGTTAAGAGAGATGCTTAACTGTCTACACCTCTCAAACATGAGCATCAGATTATCACAATGATCTTTTACCAAACCATACACATTCCAATAATCTACATAAAACTGCAAGAACTTGTGAATAAAATCATGGAAATCCTGCACAACAATACATGTGAATACTATTGGCGCATTCTTCAATCCAAAAGGCATAACTGTGTATGCAAAGCTTCCCCACTCAGTAGCGAAATTTGTATTTTCCTAGTCTTCATGTGAAATGTGCACATGAAAAAATACTTAAAACCCATCTGTAAAAGAATGGATCTCACGCCTAGAAACGCCTTCCGGGATTTCCTTGGTGAAAGGTGTGGGAAAGGGATCTATGAAACATGAAGCATTAACTTCTCTATAGTCTACACAAATCTGATCCACCCATCCTTTTTTATATTGATAACTATAGGACTAACCCACTCATATTCATCAATTGGCTCAATAATTCTAGACTTGAGCATCTTATCAATCTTCATATTTCACCTTGATGTGTAGATTGGGGTTCATCATGTAAGGCCTCTTTCTAATAGGTCACATGCCTTCTTTAAAATTTATCTTCATCTGACCTAAAGAAAGATGCACACATTTTAACTCATGACAACCCCGTGGGAACAAGTCCTATAAGTTGCACAAAAGTTCAATAATCTTTGCTACATCTTGTTCTGACCAATAATCATTGATTATTGCTTCTTTATGGTCATCTTTAGTTCTAATTCTAACAGTATTTGTTTTCGTGGGAGGATGGTACATACATGCCTTCTCAAGTGTCGAATCCATAACCTCGCATGCACCCTCTGTGTGGCTAATATCCAAGTTTCCCACTTCTTCATCATCAATCATGTACACTAGTTTTCCTTTTTCCTTTTCTTTCTAGGCATATCCCAATTGTAGCTCTTATGATTCCTCAAGATCTAGGCGCGACTTAGGATCAGGTTCACCAAGGAGCTCTAGCATGAGCTCTTCTACCTTCTCGTTATCCCCCAATGTGATGTGCCTCATGATATATAATGTTTCATGGATGGGAGGCTTAGTAGAAAAGTAATCAAAAGTTTGAACCATACCTGCAATCATCTCACATCATTTTGCAGTCTCTCTCTTTAGTTCAACATGAACATACCATGTACATGAACATCCATGCAATTTGGAGTATAATTTATGTACCCATAGGTATGCCAATAAATCCTCCAGACATCGTGCCCATAGTCTATCACAATTATGGATGTGTACCTAAGCTGGAGTCTTACCATGATATTAACATATGTGTGTAGGTACATTGTTATGAGTAAACCTAATTGAAAAGATGTTTCTCACTTCTCACCATTTCAAAATATTATCTCTATATGTAGCCCACCAGTGTGCTGATTTCCAGTGCAGAGTATAGACTAGCATGTTTCTTCTATCTCCTTCATTCTTCCATTAAGTCTTAATGGAAAGAAAGAATGTATCGGGCTTCCCTTCACCAGTATACCTTGGTACCTTTGTTGAGCCTAACCGCCTAACCATGTGCAGCCTGATCATCCTAGTGAATCTTACTTTGAATTCATGTCTGACTATCTCATATGTTCCATGAGCGTAGGTATCACAAGTAACACTAGTAGTGTCACTTAAAAAATGCACATCTTTCCACTGAAGTATGCCTTTCTTCAATGGGTCTAAATTTTCTGAATCATGCACCATTTTTGCATATATTTGATTAAGATCTTCCTCACTCATGGGCTCAATATAAGTCTCTACCTTCTTATCATGTGGAGGTATGATCACACGTTCATCTTTTTTCTCAAAAATGTTGTATCTCTTGTGAAAGCGCAGATCAAAATTGTTCACATAACACCAGGATCGTCCAAGTAATGTTGGAAAATTGTCTACTTCAACAAGCTCCAATACCTCAAAACCTCCAGTAAGCTTAGCTCCCTGAATGGTAATGGATGCATCCTTCAAAACCCCAATAGGCATAGACCTATTTTTGTTCACCATTTACAAAACATTTAAGATGGATGTAATGTTGGTCTCCCCATCTGATTCCACACATCTAGAGTTATCACATTCCCTTCAGTGCTCGTATATATTAAAATGTTTCTTACTAACTAGTCGTTAATCACTTCATCGAGTGTGATCTCCTTGTCAAATTCATGATTCTGTGGTGGAAGGTTTGCATGTAGTATCTGTCACTCATACTCAACTCCAGCGTGCAATACCTTTTCACATAGTAATTCCCCTAGCAATTGGATGATATTCTCTTGGAAAAACATTGTAAACACCTCTTTTAGGTCATCCACATCCTTCTTTGGGAGCCCAATATTCTTCGTGCATTCTCTCTCATGTGCCTGCTCCTTTAAAGACTTACTTTTATCTTGCATATCTCTATTGAATCCCATAGTCTCTTGGTATACTTCCTTCTTATGCACCACATATCGATACTTGGCATGTATTACTTCCTCCATTGTGATGAGTGGATTAGCCTTCAGAGACTCTCGCATGCATGTGATGCCTCAACATGCATTGTGACTAACATGGGTTGTAATTTTGGATCAAGAATCTTCTTAGGCATCCAATGATTATCATTTGCATGACATTGTACCTTGATCATCTCTACACCCTTTTCATTCTTCTTTTTTTACTCATGTGTTCATATAGGTCTAGGAAAACTTCTAACTTGTGTTTCTTCCCACACCGTGAGAAAATTATATTATGAGGAAAATCATGCTGATAATGATCAGGGGACCCAAAAGTATAACAACATCCTTGAGTGAACCTGCCTCTACAACCCGTAACCTTGGCCTCAATATCCTCCTCAGATGACTCCATTCCTGTTATCTCCATTGTTTCTCCCTTCATTATGTTTTCCTTCCTTCTCTTGGATCAACTCACCACACTAGTCTGGTGCACTCCTATTTCAATGGCTTTGTAGATATGATCAATCAATCTCTAATCAACTTTTTCGTGGGTATGGGAATGGAATATCTTACATTACATGGACACATTATTCTGAATCACACGTTACAAGAGAGGACAGTTTCAGACATCATGGTTCTTATGAAAAATTTCAAAATCTAGTAACAACATGTGCACTAACTTGCTGGGAAACTTTCCTTAGTATGTATTGTTATCCAAAATAAGCCCCTTGCTTATTTTTGACTAACTTTCTTTCATTCCTTCCTTCCTTGTGCCTCAGTCAAATTTTCCCACTTTTTAGGCACTCAAAATTATCTAGAAATGGTTTCATCAGATAAAGGATTTTCTCACCTTTCCAGAAAGGTAAAATCTTCCTTCTAACTCCTTGTATTTTGCAAGTTATGGCTCGGCAGAGTTTTTGAGGGAACTTTTCCTTGGGAAGGCCTGCAACCAATAGGAATGTGCCACATGGCGGAGGAATGGTGGGTCATCGGAGGTAAGTTGGAAAAATTGCCAAGGAGTGGGCGGGGCACAAAGGAAAAATTTATCCCACGGGCCCACCAAGGAGAAGAAAAATAAATGGTTTGAACCCGTGGATGAATGAGAATGTGCCACATGGCAGCAGAGATTGGATCGGTGGGGGTAAGTTCAAAAAGTGATCAAAAAAGGCACAAAGGAAAATTTTTGCCTGCGGGCCCATAGAGGAAAGAAAGTTGATTAAGGCTTGCACCAAATCAAAGTGTGCCACATGTCTATGAAACTGGCAAGAGTCAGAGGGGCGGAGTAAATTTTGGATTTTTGCCAAAGTAGTAAAAGGCACAAAGGAAAGAATTTACCCGCATGCCCACCAAGGAGGAAATGGAAATTTTGGTTAAATCCCTGTGAGAAAATAGGGTGGTGATACGTGTCCTATTATCAATAGAGGTCGGGGGTATAGGGAGAATTTGGCAATTTTTCCGAAGTGGTCAGTGGTGTCAAAGGAAAAATTTGGAGCATGCCCGCAGCGAATAAGGTGGTGACATGTGTCCTAGAGCTGCGGGGCGTAGAGAAATTTTGGATTTTTTTCCAAAATTTAAAAAGTGTAAAATGGCCATTTAAACCTATTGACCAATGGGAATGTACCATGTGGCAGCCGAGAGGTGGGGCGTGGAGATTTTTCAGGAATTTTTCCCAAATTCAAAAGGGGAAAAAAGTAGGTTTCGGCCCGCCGACCCAAATTTTGCCCTAGTTTTTCCCTAAATCTTCATAGGGGAATATCTTTCGATCCAGAGCTCAGTTTTTCTCAATTTTGGTGTCATTGGAAAGCTATTGAAGTCCTCTACATGACAGAATCTTCAATTTTGTTTTTTGGTGGAGTTCAATGAGAGAAAAATTAGAAAAACACCTTTAGCATGGGGAAAAGAGGAGAGCCGACATTCAACCACCATTTTTAATGCAGTATATGGCTTTCATTCTTCTCCAGCATGGTCAAAAATATTGGGAAATGAACTTTTAAGGGTACCCATGCTATTTTGATGGATCTGGTTAGTGGTTAAATCATTTATTTCAATTTTCCCATGTTTCTCCTTCCTGAACTCGGGTTTTCATTGTTAAAAGCCAGTTTTGGCTCATTTACAAAGGGTTGGACATTTTTTTTATGTTCTGTAGGCCCCCTCCTTCACCCAGGCAAGTGAATTTGTGGAATATCAGACCTTTTTAGGACTGCAACACATTTTTTAGCTCCTTGTTGTTGTAATGCACTGTATTTAAAAATGGAAATGGCAATGTAAGCTCTGTGAATGAATTTTCAATCCTTTCTTGTGTTGTTTGCTCTATCTTGATCCTTTATTACAATTTTAGCAATTTGTCCATGATTTGTGTTGCAGTTTATAATCTGTGTCAATTTACAGAAATAGATGTCCACCACTCCTTTGGTATATCACCTTGTCAATTTTGTTTTATCTTCTTTTCTTTCTATCCTTGTCTCCTTGGCAGAATTAGAGTAGAATTTTGAGTTAAACCTCTGCAAATTTCATGCATACATCTTATCAGAGAAGTAGAGGAACCAACCTTCAATCTAGAGTGTCTTTTCCCATTTTTGCAAGTCCCATACTTGGGGAAAAGATTCCATGTTGTGCAATCACACTAAATGACCCAATTCTCACTTATAGATCTAAAGGTCATTTAGGGGGTGCTGCTGATTTGCACTAACATGTACCTAAACCTCACAATCAGTGCACCATATACCACTATATGTATCATGTGCTGAGTTGGTAAAGAGCTTCTCCAATTACTTTTCCATGGATGTAATTTTCACCTCCAAGAATGGGCTTACTCTAGTATAAACACTTCTAACCACCTTAGCATGCAATGGCTGCTTCCAAAGCCTCACGCTGATCCACATATTTCATATGAGATAAATCTCTTCCTAATGGATTCAATAATCCTTCAACGAACCACTATGCATGCTATCTAGGATGAATGTCATAAGACAATTTGGAAAACAGAGTCTTAAAATACATGGTATATTCTCTTATGATTTCAGATAAACCCTTCTTGATATCCTTAAATGTGATGATGCTCTAGTGCTCAAACTTTGGAATGTGAAACTCAACCAAAAATGCAGTGCACAAAGCATTGTAATCCACCACATTATAATGTGGATCATACTTCATAAACCAGCTATGCACGTGCCATTGAAGTGTTGTGGAAAATTGGCTTGCCTTCCTCTATAAATTTATGATTCCCTTAGGGAGTCATCATAATTCACACTTATGTACATGATCTACTGCATCCTCTATACCTCTATACTCTAGAAAGTGGAGAGACATCTCATCGTAGACTTGACGTGTCTTCTAAGGTTGTAGAGGTTTATGTGGTGGTTTTTGTGGATGTGGACCCCGTCCACCAGATCTAGAAACAAAACTTCCACCAGTATTTCCTCCAGGTGGTTGCTGACCTGATCCTCCTGATCCACCCACGCCCCTTGCTACGGGTTTTGGTATAGTGGACGAACTTCCTTGTTTCCTATTTTAAGTACTAAACTAGACACCTATTGTCTGTGTGGTCACAACTCCCACTAAATTTATTCCAACGGTTTGCGTGACAATACTCTATCTTGTTGATGCACCTGAAAAAAACCCTCCGAGCATACTTCCAAATAATTACGCATGTTGCACTGCCATAGGTGTATTCATAATTTGATGAACTTCTTGATTCAACACAAAATTATATCTACCCATATATTTTTTCTTACCTACACTATCTTGCTTCGTAATAACTACTTCTCGATCTAGAACACCATGCGCAAGGGCTAGGTGGCTAGGTAGGATCAGTTGTGTGCCCACGGTCCTCATTATTTCCTCTAACGTGCTCTCATCCGAAGTCATAGGGGAGTCTAAATTACACTTTCCCAACATTTGGAGGACCAAATTTTGTGGCCCTTTGTCTTCCATGAAGGTTCAAAACCTTCACAAGCCATCATTACCCTCAATGTGAGTGACTCCTCAATTTCCCGTACACGTGTGATGTCCCTCTCTCTCATGCTTCATTAAACCTATCTTGTCTTTCCTCTCTCTATTTATCTAGTGTGAGGTATGTCATCCTTCTCCACACCTACTCCTACCCCAACGTGCAGTGGAGGTTTAGCTAGCCATAGGGAGGATTTCTAAATCCAGTTTTATAATCAAAATCTTGATCACTAAAGGTATACCGAGCAAGTAAGATCCTTTAGGCTCACACAAGAACTTGAACTCAGCCTCTTCTGGACATAAATAAGTAGAAATAGTGTACTCCAATTTATATTTTTGTAACATACCAGCCCACCAACAATATATAACTCTAGTACACTCCACATCTGCATCAAATAGAGTATGGTAATCTTCATGCGTCCAAATTTTTGGTCTAAGACCCCAACGTTTCTTTGATGCATATGCTGCCAACCACTTGTATAATTCTACTAGAGAGAAATTAAATAACGTATCATATAGCTCATGATAAATATTATCTTCCACTGAATTATGTGTATTGAAATTAGGTCCAATGTTATACCTCTACGCAAACTTATCTTGTTTGTATTCTACCCATATCTCAATGCTCTCCAAAATTAATCAATACGTCATCTGTATGCAACATCCTAAGAGACAGTTTGAAAAGAGGTCCCAACAAAAAAACCAAAATGTAGTCTTATTATTTCATTAGAACATTATGCATGCTGCCACCTCATTCAGTGAGATCTGAATGCTCACTTAAAGCATGCACAACTACTAGGTCCCTCTTTTCTTAATGTTTGTCAAGATGTTAGCATGCATATTCATGATGAAAATTAACCAAGTACTTAATCAAACATACTAAACCAATGCATGAACTCAATCTAGAAACACATATAATAAGGAAACAAAACAAACCAGACAATAACCAATATCAATTACACCATGAAATCTTCCTATTTAGACATATCAATGACCATAATCCATTATATCAAAAGCATTACATTTCACAAGTTGAATACATATTGTTCAACGTAACAAAATTTGCAAGCATCAAACCCTAGATCATAACTCTACTGTATAACCTATACTCTCAAAACTTAGACGTGGTGCCAAGACAATGGTATACAATATATATATATATATATATATATATATATATATATATATATAGGGGTGGGGACTTTCCCTTCACCACTCATGCACTCTCCTAATAATAGGTGTACCAAAACATAGCCAACATACATTACATCCAAAAATATCCATAAGGCGTGCATGCTTTTACATTAATCCTAATAATATATTATCCTAAATATAGATTCTTTGTTAATCCAATTATTAGATTGCCTCATTCATGATCATCTTGTAATCTCTGCATGTGCTTTTTCTAGTTTTAACTCCTTTTTGTGTATCCCAAGCCATCTTGATATTGTCTAAATATAGACCTTGCTTGAACACCACTCCTCCTCTGTTCTTTTATTTTTAACATGTGATTAACAAAATCAGCTAAGTCCCACATTAACCTGCTCAGGCGCGAACCTTCACATGCTATCACATATTGCTTGTGCACGCAGTCTACACCTTTGTGTGTGGTTTGTACTTGGTCACATTATTTTTCCAAGAAGTATGCCCTCAAAAATCAAGTGTGAACTGTAGCACAAGAGTGTGTCATCTGGTAATGACGATACAAAGGTGTATTAAGATGTGTAAGGTACGTGTGAGAGACTATATGCGAAGTGTAGAGTGAACAAGTAGAATTGCAAGATAACTAATAATGCTAAAAAGGAGGGGGGGAATGAGCATGATGCCCCTTGTTGGTACCCAAAATTAATCTCCTTCAAAGGTCGATCAACATCATGGATTTAACAGGACACTCAGAGGCAGATAGATGATTATGTATGTCGTTTTATAGCCGGGGAAAGCAGTATATCTGAATTTTTAGCACTCAGGATTTGAAAGGAGTGGGTAGCACCTTAAAAGGATGTGATCATATCCTAACTATTTTAGGTTGTGCCTTTCAACCAAGGTAAGAGAACCTATTTTGTAACCTCTATTATTGAAGAATACTGGTAAATCCTTCTTTTGCTCAAATTTTATAGAGAAGACCTTGGGAAAATATGATCAACACACCAAATCTGACTCTCACAAGTTGTCACTTCCAGATTATGGAGATATTTTCAAAACAAGGCAAAGGTTACTAAAGACATTTGGAAACCTGATTGTTTCTACATGCTTTGGTAATAGAGACTATGCATTTGTATACACACAAGACAAACAAGGGTAGTACGAGTAAGATTGGATGTTTTTAAATAGATTTTTGGTGGGAGGTGAGGCATAGGATGAACTTGATTCACCAGATCCTTGAGAGCTTTTACAAAATGGAAAACTAAACCAACAGAATGCCACAGAGCAGCTAAAATGTTTCTTTAACCAGAATATGTGCTTCAATGGAGGCCCAGATTAGCACTTTTTCATACAATCTATGAGATTCTAACACGAAGGCTCGAGTTGGAAAACCCAACAAAGCATCAAGATATGAGCCCAATCATGCCTGAGGTACACCCAAAGGCTTACAGACAATCTCTGTCAACAGATGAAAGAAAAGTGATTTTAAATCATTTATTTCACTCCCAGATGAAAGCTCTTCTGAGAAATGAAATTGTAGATGCCACTAAACTGTCACAAGGATTGAGACCTATGTGATTGAGACAGATTTTGATACAAGATTGCAACAGGAACAAGAAAAACTATTTGCAGACATTCAAGAAATAAAACAAACACATTTTGCATAAGATCAACAAAGAATAACTCGAGTTTGATTAAATTTATCAGTAGGGGAAAGTTTCTAGAACAATCTCAGAGCTTGTCAATGGTTGTACACTCACAACCACCTTGACACGATCAAATTAAATACAAAAGAGATATACAGGCTTCTCAAATAGCTTCTCAAAAAGGATGGGCTCTATCAAGATTTTTTTTTCAATTAGAAAAATTAGTCCCGACCCCTAACACTCCAACCTCTTTCACGGAAAAAATCATGCCATTTATAACATTTTGCAACAGAGTTTTCCCCCCAAAAAACCCAAACATTGAGTGCACCAGTGTTTGCCATGATTACGATCATGATTCCCAGAATCAGATCTGTAAAAGGTCACCAGGTGCTCAGGGGGAAGATCTCTTCGAATATCTCCCGCATTCAACTCCTTCCTCTAGAAAATCACTCTTCCTTCTATTCGCCAACCACTTCCGCCCCTAATCTTTCAAATCTAGTTCCTTGCATGCTCGGGAGAAGAAAAATGGAAAATCAGATCGAGCCCAATAGTCAGATCATTTTAATGGTGAAAGATGTCTCCAAATCTCCCCCACCAAACTTAGATATCAAAATTAACTCCCCTCTCTGTTTGGCGTGTAGGAAATACCAAGAAATCATGAAGACTCACACTTCCAGGAGATTTTCAGTAAAAATGGGGGGAAAATCAGATTTAGACACATAGCTGTCGTTGATCTTTACTTTGAATTTGGGTCGTCCACGTGGAAGATTCAATTTTAGAGTGGGCCTGTGGGTTCCTTTTTTCCTTTTACAACTTTTGGAAAAATGTAAAATTTTCACATTTTGCTCTGTGCCTCCGCCCTTGAGAAATGAGCCTGACACATGTCCTAAGGTGGGTCCCAAAGGAACCGTGGCCAAATTCTGCCATTTCACCTCTTTTTTGGAAAAGGGAAAATTTTCCAAGTTTTCCCCGCAGCTCTGCCCTTGAAAAATGGGCCTGACACGTGTCCCAATGTGGGTCCCATCAGAACCGCGCTTCCTTTTTCACTTTTAACTCTTTTCTCCTAAAAGGAAAATTTTCCAAATTTTCCCCGAGGGTCCACACCTTTTTTCCATTGACTTTGAAAAAAACATTGACTTAAATTTTTGATCCTTTTGTCGGGCCTGTGGGCCATTTTGATATTTTAACCCTTTTGAGAATAAGAGGCAAAAAATTCTAAGTTTCCCCCAATGGTCCGCTTCCCTCCCCTTTTGACTTTTCAAACTTCCACGTGTCACAATGGTGCATCTTGAGATGATCCCCAAAAGTTGAGACCTTGAATGAGTGTGGGCTCGCCACGTGTCGTTATGGCGCAACTTCAAAAACCTTAAGGTTTCAAAATGATTTGGTGGGGGTACGCTTCCATTTTAGAATTTTATTCCATTTTTCCAAAAGGGAAAAACATCCAACTTACCTCCAAAGGCCTGCATCTCCGCCATTAGCTTTGCCACGTGTCCTCCTACGGGGTCAAAGTAAGACTTTTTCCTACCACTTAAAATTTGCTTTAATCAAAGCCTGCGGGGCCGCAGGGTGAGTTCAAACCTTTTTCGAAGTAGCCAAAAGGAACAAGTTCAAAAACAAACCCATTGTGCCCCATCCAATTAGAAGAAGCCACGTAAGCACCAAAAGAACCAATCAGAAATGAGCAGAGCCACAGGACCAAATTTGCCCTTTTTCCAAAAAAGTAAAAAGTTGATAAGTTAAAGCATTTACCCCCATCCCCTGACCAATCCAAAAGAAGCCACGTGACCATCGAATGCTGAGGAATAATTTTGACAGGAGAAAGGACACCCACCAAACCATAAAAAACACAAAAATTCATCATTCATGCCTGGAATGAATTTTTTCTCTAAGGATGAAGGATTTTTTAAAACAAAATTACAAGTGAATCATGGTTTTAGAGCATCTTTTGACCATTTTGGATTTTCAAAGGCATACAAATGTAAATTGATCATTCTCGATCTTCCATGGTCGGGGAAAGATAGGAAAAACAGACAAAGCCCGGATTTTGAAGAAATTAGGGCAAGAACAAGGAAAACTGAGGAGACTCCTTCAAGGAGGGACATGACAATGGATTTTGCAAAAATTCAAAGCAACAAAATGGAGGTAGAAGCTTTTAGAACACCCACATCAAGAGACAAAATGTTTCAGAACACGCAGATCAGAGGAAAATAATGGAAAATGGGGTGAAACAAATCTAAGCACCAACATCGGCTCCGACTCAGGGATGGGCACTCCCTGTGAGTGCCACAAGAACAAAGGTAGACCAAGTGCCAAAAATATCCATTAGGTAAAGGAGTCAGCTTGCAGAGAAGAGAAACAGAGCCATCTCCCAAAAGTGAAATAGAGAAACCAACAAAAATAGGTCACCAAGGACCAGAACGAGCAAAAAACACAAAAGACAAGAAACAAACAACCAACTATACACTGTACAAAATATTTTTTTACCTTGATTCTGGGGAATCAATCCAAGAAATGCTTCAAATGCCTACCATTAATAGGAAACTCAAGAAATTCACCATCCAAATCCTTCAAGAAGAAGGTATGTTCACCAATCCTAATATCAATGGAGTAAGGGCCCATCCATAATGAGTCAAATTTGCCATGCTTGCCCTTATCTTCATGCCTGCTATCCCATAGTAGCACAAGATCTCCAACATTGAAAGCTCTGGGAGTGACCTTCTTGTCAAATAACTTCTTCATCTTTTCTCTGAACTTTACATGCCTCTGGTGGGATGCCCTCCTTTCTTCATCAAGTTCAACAATCTGGTTAATGCGAGCATCATAAGGACTTACTTCTTGATCCTCCAGTTGTTGAATGAACTGATATGAGGATAATTGCATATGCAAGGGGTAGCAGGGCCTGAGTTCCATACACCAACTCAAATGGACTCTTTCTAGTGGCTCTTTTAACAGTGATTCTATCAGCCCAAACAACAAACTTCAACTGTTCACCCCATTTTCTCTTGTTCAGCTCCAAGGTTCTTCTGATAATTTTAGCAAAGGTTTTTATTACTAGACTTAGCTTGTCCATTTCCTTGGGGATTGTAATTAGAGGCATATGTCAAGTTGATCCCATACTCTTGGCACATTGCCACTAGAGGTTTAGCCCTGAAACTCATGGCATTGTCAGCTACAATTTTGACTGGCACTCCAAACCTGCAGATGATGTGGTTTAGCACAAAATCCATGACAATTTGGTGTGTTTCCTTCTTGGTGGGGATTTCCTCCACCCATTTAGTAAAGTAATCAGTGGCTACAAGAATCCACTTATGGCCAACACTTGAAGGGTCTGAAATCTCACCAATGAAATCCATTCCCCATTGCTTGAATGGGGCTTCAATTGATACGGGCTACAAAGGAAGGGATCCTGAAGCTTTCAGTATTCCAGAGAAGCGTTAACAACTCTCACATCTTCTAACCAAAAGAGTTGTATCCTTGAAGAGAGTTGGCCACCAATAACCAGCCCTCAGGATCTTGTGTGTTGTGACTCTTCCAGCAAAATGCCCCCCACAAACTCCTCCATGGAGATCAAAAATTATCTTGGGGGCTTCATCTTCAGTAATGCACCTTAAGAGGACTCCCTTTAGGGTTCTTCCAAGCTAACCCATAATCAGTAATGACATATTTCTGGGAAGCCAACTTAAGGGCTCTTTTCTGGTTCTTACTTAAATACTCAGGGCAGTATAAGTGTCTGAGATAAAAAATCACATCCTTGTACCACTCAGAACTCATCAACCTTTCAAAAACATCTACCCTTTCTTCTTCTACCTCATTTACCTCAATAGTTTGCAAGTTTTCTCTCAGCCATAAGCTTAGCCAAGCCCAAACCTCTCACCAAATTTGTGGTTTGGATATCCATATCATATTCTTGCAACTTGTTCACCCACCTGCATCTTTTGCTTGAGACTTCCATCTCTGATAAGATGTCTTTCACCATGGTGTGGGGAACATAAGCAACAATCTTAGAACTTATAATGTAAGGCCTAAAAACCTTTGTTGCTTTTACCAAGGCAAATGCTTGCTTCTCCATAATAGTGTATTTCAGCTCAGCCCCCTACAAGGCCTTACTGAAAAAGGCAATTGGCCTTTCAGCCCCTTCATCATCTTTCTGCAACAGGACAGATGCAATAGTGTTCTCAGAAGCAAAAGAAAATAGTTGGAAAGGCTTCTTATAGTCTGGAGCTGCTAAAACAGGGGCATGTTTTAATGCCTCCTTGATCCCATTGAAATCTTGGATGACAGTCTCTTCCCATTTGATGACCTGGTCCTTCTTTAGCATGGAAGTGATTGGAATGGTCAACTCAACAAAGTTTGATATGAATCTCCTGATGAAGTTTATCTACCCAAAGAAAGACTGAATGCCTTTCTTGGTTCTTAGAATTGGGACCTTGCTGATGGCCTCTACCCTTTCTGGATCAATCATCACCCCTTCTTGTGACACAATGTGACCAAACAACCTTGCCTTCTGCACTCCAAAATGGCACTTCTTTGGATTGAGTGAGATGCCATATTCTCTACATCTTATCAGCATCTTCTCCAAGTGCAGCAAGTGATCACTTCTCTTCCTGGAAAATATAGTTACATCATCTTGATAAACTACAATAAACTCATTGATGTAACCAACAAAAGCAACATCCATTGCTCTTTGAAAGGTGGCTCCAGCATTCATCAAACAAAGGGCATCCTAACATACACATACATCCCCCAAGGAGTAGTAAAGGTTGTCTTGATCCTTTCTGATTCCTTCACCACAACTTGGTTATAACCAGAGAAACCATCTAGGGTGGAGAGAAATTCAGAACCAGTCACTAATTGCAGCATGTTTTCCATATTTGGTAAAGGATAATTATCCTTCATAGATGCTCTGTTTAGATTCCTGAAATCTACACACAACCTGATATCACCATTCTTCTTTCTTACTGGTACTAGGTTTGCAACCCAAGAAGAATACCTTGTGGGCTGAATAATCCCTCCATCTCTTAGCTTCTTCAGTTCCTCTTGCATTTTAAGAGATAAGAGTGGATTGATTGGCCTTTATTTCTGCCTGAATGGCTTTGCATTAGACTCCAAGGGAATCTCATGTTGAAACAGGTCCTCTCTGTATGCTTTTAGTTCAGAATAGGTCCATGCCATGCAATCCTGATACTTTTTCAACAATTGGATGTATGACTGCTTCTCCTCCCTGCTGAGATTGCTTCCTAACCAAATTTCCTTGGTTTCTCCTTTGTGCCAAGGTCATGCTCCTCAATATCCCTTGAGGCTGTCATGCATCTGTTAACAATGTGATCAACATTATCAAAATTAGACTCAAGAGCAACCAGCCCTCTAGGAATGGTATTAGTCTTTAGTTGGATGATGCCTTTTCCAAACAAGGTTTCTTTACCCTCTGCTACACACACCATTGGCTCCCAATCAATATTCTGATCAGAAAAACTCCTCTTTGTTCTGCAGAAATCTTCTGACCTGAGCATCATCATCAAAAACCTACCAATGCTTAATATTGTCAGGTATAGATGGCCTAGTTAGCACTTCAACATCATACTCACAATATGGGGACATTGCACAATTATCAAACTGAGATCCTAGTACTGCAAGTTTGTCTGCCAAATCATTGAACTTCCTATCATGATGCACAATGTTGAATGAATCAAACATCTCAATGAGATCCCAAACTGCATGCTTGTATTGTTTCATTCACTGATTTTTTGTGGCATACAGTTTTCTGACTTGTTTTACAATTAATTCTGAGTCTCCTTTGACAATGATGTCCTTGACACCATATTTCTAAGCAATTCTTAAACCCAACAATAGTGCCTCATACTCAACAATGTTGTTAGTGCACTCAAAGTTGAGTTTGAAAGAAAAAACAAATTTTTCCTGACCTGGAGAAAGCAGAACAACACCAGCACCATTCCCAAACTTGGAGCAAGCTCCATCAAAAAATAGAGTCCAAGGAGAGCCCGCTTGTTCAAGACACCTACATTCCTCAATCTTGTGCTCTTTTCCATCAGCAAATCCTACAAAGTTATCAGCATCAACACTTGTGTACAATACTTCATAGGATGCATTGTTGGGATCTTCAATAAGGTGCAACATCTTCTTTTCCCCATACAACTTGACAAGGCTGCCCTCAATTGGGATGGTGGCATAGGACATATCCATTTGAACACTCCCACCAACACTTGCAGCCCACTTTCTAGATAACAACATACCCCACTTGGCTGGGTAGTCAACAATAACTACATCAAGTTTCAAATTCCTACCTGGATAGGCTGCAAGTTGCACCACCAGACCCTTCACACACCCCACCACTGGCACCTCTCTGGAATCCATAGCAGTGCACTTCCCATATGCAGTTGTTACTTTGATATTTAGTTCATTCATAACTTCCAGAGGCATAACATTGCATGATGCCCCTGAATCAAACATACAGTTGTGCAACAATCTATCCTTAATGATCAGGGTAGTGAAGAATGGATCCACATTCAGCTGAGAATCTACCAAGGATGTTCCCAAATAAACCTCAGGTGGTTCATCTAGCTCTTCTGATGTTGGTGGTGCCTCTAATTCTTCAATGACTGGTGGAGTCTCCATAATGTTTATATTTTTTCCTGGGGCAGTCTTCCCCTCTTTCAATCCCAAGTATTCAAATGCTCTTTTCTTGTGCTCAGGAATCCTAAGCAACTCAACAATTGGAACAGAAACTTTGATTTGACTTAAAACTTGGGAAATGTCATATGGGACATTCTTTGGCAAGGTAGCATTGGATGGCAAGGTAGTATTGGAAGGAAAGCTAACACACTCACTAGGCGGTACAAGATTTTTGACAGCTTGGGCATGAGGAGGGGTATAATTTTTGTTTGGAACTGCAGGGCTTTTGGCAGATGCATCTTTCTTAGGAGCCTCTTTAGGAATGTTTGAAAGTAAGGGATATTTTGGCTTGGCTTGAGGCCCTGTCCCTTTGACAACCTTACTTCTTGTGTTATATTCCTTCTCTTGAGCAACAACAACATTCATCAGTAACTATCTATCTTCCTCAGATGGGATTCCTCCATCATACTTCTTTATCATTAAAGCCCTTAAATATTCAAAGTCATTATTGGGAAATTCAAAATCTTGTACAGTATCTACTTCTAAAGTATGAGAGGGAGGAAGAATAGGTACCCTATGAATGCAGTCCCAAAAAGTGGCAGCAGTCCAGGCACTTATCACCTCAGTTGAAGTTGCCCCTTGTTGTGAGCTCGTGGAGCAACCCATCATGTAGACATCATCATCATTATCATCATCAAGCTTCTTCTTCTTCTTGTTGATCTTCTTCACAAGGAGCATGGGGCATGAAACATTTGTCACACCAATCAATGACATTTGTCTCCTCCACAACATCAACTCTGGTAGCCAAAGGATCAGGCACCATTCTATTTTCCCTGCCTTGGGGCTGCCTATTTCCAAATCCAACAGGGTCCCTTGCCTCTATCATCAGATCTTTGGTGATTTGTAAACCTGTCTTGGCCCTGTTGCTTGTGTTGACCTTGTGAACTGTGCCCAATCCCCTTCTCTGCCCAAGGCTAGTTTGTATGATATTTCTTGACAGCCCCTGCCAAAGTTTTCACAACTTCCTCCAAATCAGCAGCCTTACTTGTTTGAGTTTTTTCTGGGTTAATTAGTTTTACACCCTCCCTTTTTGGAGGCTTTCCAATTTCCTTAATATTGTTCTCTATTTGCAGAGCCATGGTGAAGGCCTGCCTCAAATTAGTAGGGTTTTTGTCCCTCAAATAGTAAGCAACTTTTTTATCAAATGCATCTGAATATTTGATCAAACATGATTCATCACATGGCCTTATCCTAACAGGAAATCTCCTCAAGGTCTTGTTAAACCTTGTGTTGAAATCATGTACTGACTCATTAGGATTCTTCTTGATGTTTTCAAATTCTGATAAAAGAAACCTAGGGTCAGTTCTATCACCATACTGCAATCTAAATGCATTGTTCATCTCAGTCCAAGAATCAATAGAGTTATCTGGAAAATCCTTATACCAGTCCCTTGCATCCTCTTCCAAAGTATGGATAAACAATTTGATATATACATCTTCATGTTCAATCTCAAAGTCTTCCATCATATTGATAAAAAGCTTTAGATGTTGATCACCATTTATAGTGTTGTTTCCTTGGAACTTTGGTAGTCTGTTTCCTTACATCTTGAGGAACTACATTTGGATAACCAGCCATCCCTACAAAATTTATAGGTCTAAAGGTATTTACAACAAATGGAGGTCTGGGTGGGGGCAAGGCCATGTTGTTTTGAGGAGGTGACCCTGGAGGGGTGACAAATTGATAAGGGGTAGAGGGTCTTTGAAACACAGGGGTATAACTTTCAAAATGGATATCCCCTAAAGGCCTTGTTTCTTGGAAATCCCTATCAACTTCTGAAAAGACAGGGGTAGAATGAGAAGAAAACTTTTCAAAATCAAATGAAGGCCCCTCTCCAGTTGGAGAATTCAATTCCACAAAGAGGCTACCTGATTCAGAAGCACTTGAATAGCAGTCTTCAATGATAGGCCGATCACTTTCATCAATGGAGATCCCTCTTCTTGTCTGCTGATCTCCCACAACTCTCCAGGATTTTCTTCCTTCTGATTTTGCTTTTCCTAGCTCTGGAAATAATGTCCTAGCAGGATCTCTAGCAAAGAAAGACCTTCTTCCTTCCATCTTTGCAAAGGTTAGTAACAAATCTCACTTGACAGAGGTTAAGACACTGGTATTCATTAAGAATCAGATCAACAGGGAGTCACCACCAAGGATTTCCACCTTAGTTGTGCAAATGCACTAAATATGATCTGCCAAATGTCAAATGTTTAAAATTTCTTTCAACACTAGTGAAAAATCTTAAAAATGGAAAGGATTAACACATAACACTTTCTAACTTCAAATGAACACTACTACTCAGAAATGAACAATGAAATTACCTGCAATAGCATAGAAAATGGTAAATTTGCACATAGCATTTGTAACTTTGAAACTTCTTACAGAATATGCCTAAACACAGGATGATGCCTGAAAAGGTGTATTAGCACTTTGAGCAATACAAGAAGTGTTTACCAGGGTCTCAGCAATATGAACTGGCAATCACAATGATGTCCCAGAAGCAGTGCCACTTAGGTGTTGTGATGGGATAAATAGATATGAACTTGACAGTGAATCAGCAAATTAGTCTCAAATCAATCAAATTAGTTCCCTAGAAATGGAACGCCACCTTCGCATGTTGTTGAGTCTGGGCTAAATAGATATGAACTGGCAGTGAATTAGCAAGATTAGTCTCAGTAACTCAAATTAGTTCCCTGGCAATGTCACCACTTAGGTGTTGTTGATGGGCTAAATAGATATGAACTGGAAGTGAATCAGCAAAATTAGTCTCAGCAACTCAAATTAGTTCCCCAAAAATGGTGTCACTTGTTTGTTAGTACCCAAATTGATTCTCCCTCAGATGTCTTAGCAGCATCACAAGTGTTGATAAGACAGCTTAAAAGACAGATAGATCATAATGTATGTCATTATGTGGTCCAGGGAATGCAGTCTAACTGACCTTTTTTCACTCAGGATGTGAGAGAAATGGGCAGTACCCTCAAGAGGATTTGATCTGATCTTAGCTATTTCAGGTTGTGGCCTTTCAACCAAGGTAAGAGAACCATATTTAGTAGCTTGTTGTTATGGAGGAGATGCTGATATGTCCTTCCTAATACACAAGTTGTTATAGAGAAGACCTTGAAGAGAATATGATCAACATAGCAAAATCTAACTCTCACGAGTTGTCACTTCCTAGATTAGTGGAGATATTCTCTAGGCAAGGTTCAAAGGCTAGTAAAGACATTTGGAATCCTGATTGTTTCTGCATTTTTTTGTAGTAAAAATTATGCATTTATATACATACAAAGGAAAAACATGGGTAATACCGATAGGATTGGATTGTTTTAAATGAGATTTTTGGAGGGAAGTGAAGTAGAATGAACTTGTTTTACTAGATCTTTAAAAAAATTTAAAAAATGGAAAGCTTCGACCAACATAATGCTTGACAAAGCAGTTAAAATGTTCCTTTAACTAGAATATATGCTTCAATGGAGGGCCTAGATTAGCACTTTTTTCACAAAATCTATGAGATTATAATGCATGAAGGATTGAGTTGGAAAACCCAATAAAGCATCAAGATTTGAGCCCAGTCACGTCTAAGGTACACCCAGAGGCTTATAGACAATCTTTGTTAACAGATGAAAGAAAAGTGATTTTAAATTGTTTATTTGACTCCCAGATGAAAGCTCTTTTGAGAAATCAAATTACAGATGCCACTAAACTCTCACGAGGATTGAGACCTGTGTGATTAAGACAAATTCTGATTCAAGATTGTAACAAGAACAAGAAAATCTATTTACAAACATTCAAAGATGAAACAAACACACTTTTCATCAAGATCAACATAGACTAACTCGAGTTTGATTAAATTTATCAGCGGGGGAAAGTTCCTAAGAACAACCTCAAAACTTGTCAATGGATGTACGCTCGCAACCACCTTGACACAATAAAATTCAAAACAAAATAGATATACATGTTTCCCAGACTAGCTTCTCAAAAAAGATTCAGGCTTTGTCAAGATTTTCCTCGATTAGAAAAATATTTCTTCGATGCTCTAACACTCCAACCCTTTTTCACGACAAAAATCATGCCATTTATAACATTTTGTAACAGATTTTCCCCCTCCAAAAATACCTAAAAATTGAGTGCACTAGTGCTTCGCCATGATCTACGATCACGATTCCCATAATCAATTTGATCTGCAAAAAATATATAAGGTGCTTCAAGGGTGGCATATCTCGTTCGAATATCTCACGCATTCAACTCCCTCCTTTTGGTAGATTAACTCTTTCTTCAACTCGCCAACCACTTCTGCCCCTAATCTATCAAATTTGGCTCTTTGCATGCTCAGGAGAAGAAAAACAAAGGATCATATCGAGCCTAATAGCCAGATCATTTTAAAGGCGATAGACGTCTCTAGATCTCTCCCACCAAACTCATATATCAAAATTTAGTCCCCTCTTTGTTTGGAATGTACGTAATACCAAGAACTAATGAAGACTCCGCACCTTCTAAGAGATTTTAAGTAAATAAAGAGGGGGAAAATCAGATATCAGATGTATAGCTGTCATTGATCTTCTACTTTTAATTGGGACTCATCCACGTGGCAGATTCTACTTAAAAATTGGCATGCGGGTTTCCTTTTTTCCTTTTACAACTTTTAGAAAAATGTAAAATTTTCATATTTTTCTCCACGCATCCACCTTTGTGAAATGAGCCAGACACATGTCCTAAGGTGGGTGACTAGAGGAATCGTGGCCAAATTCTTCTATTTCACCTATTTTTTGGAAAAGGGAAAATTTTCCCAAGTTTCCCCCCTGCAGCTCTGTCCTTCCGAAAATGGGCCTGACACGTGTCCTTGATGTGGATTCCATCAGAACCACGCTTCATTTTACAATTTTAAACTCTTTCTCTCACTAAAAGGGAAATTTTCTAAATTTCCCCCAAAATTCCACACCACCCGTCATTGACTGGGGATTTTTTTTTTGCTGTTCTCTGTAGCGTTTACAAACCATTTTTGATGCTTCAAATCCTTTTGGATAATAAGAGGAAAAAATTCTAAGTTGCCCCTGATGGTCCGCCTCCCCGCCCCTTTTAACTGTTCAAAACTACCATGCGTCACAATGGCACATCTTGAGATGATTCCCAAAATTTGAGATCTTGAATTTGTGCGCGGGCCCGCCACGTGTCATTATGGTGCAACTTCAAAGACCTCAAGGTTTAAAAATTACTTGGCAGGGGCATGCTTCCATTTTAGAATTATACTCCATTTTTACAGAAGGTAAAAACATCGATCTTCCCCTCTGAACGGCCACATTTATACCTTTAACCTTGCCATGTGTCCTTCTAACGGAGTCCAAGAAAGAAAATTTCCTTGTCATTTAAAATTTTTCTTTAATCAAATCCTTGCAGGTGCCACGATGTGATTTCAATTTTTTTGGACAAAGGTAACTAAAAAGGAAAAAGTTCAAATTACAAACCTATTGCAGCACCACATTTAATCAGAAGAAGCAACGTAAGCACCAAATGAACTAATCAAAATTGAGCAGAACTACGGGACCAAATTTTCCCTTTTGCCAAAAAAGAAAAAGGTGACAAGTTAAAGCATTTGCCCGCCGTCCCCTGACCAATCCAAAAGAATCCACATGACCACCGAATGCTGAGGAATAACTTTGACAGGAAAAGGACACCCGCCAAACCGTCAAAAACACAAAAATTCTCATTCATGCCCAGAACCCAATTTTTTCGCTAAGGATGAATTTTTTTGAAATAAATCCAAGTGAATCATGGTTTTGAGCATATTTCGACCCATGGGTTTGGGTTTTCAAAGGCATATAAATGTAAATTGATCATTCTTGAGCTTCCATGGTTGGGGAAAGATAGGGAAAATGACAAATCCCGCAGATTTTGAAGACATTAGCGCAAGAAGGGAAAACTCGGAGACTTCTTCAAGGAGGGACATGAAAATGGATTCTACAAACAATTTGAAGCATTTAAAATGGAGGTATAAGTTTTCAAAACACCCACATCGAGAGACAAAATGTTTTAGAACACGCAAATCAGAGGAAAATAATGGCAAATGGGGTGAAACAAATTTGAGCACCAACACCCCCCATGTGTACGAAAATATATATGATCAAGTAACATCATCTCAGAGGTCTATATTTTCATGGTCAAAACATAATGGAGATGTGTCAGATACCTAATGAGAAATAGTATGTTGTTGGTCGAGTAAAGAGCTATTGCGACATAGATTATACATTCCCATTTCATATTCCTCATCAGTGAATGGTGGTAATGGAAATCCATGAGCATACCAATGAGTAAGGTTTTGTGAATAACTGAGAAATGAGTCGTTTCAAATGAAAACACGACCAAAGGGCATGGGGAATGAGATATTGATATGATTAGGATATAACGTGCCACCAATGTAGCCAAGCCAAGACTACCCAAGTGTGAGTGCAGAAGTGTGCGGATTGCATGTAACAAAGACTGATAAATAAAATAATTGGAGGCCATAAGTAGTAGTAATTCAAACATATCCACGATATAAATGTGGTGGATGCAGTGGAAGTAAGATATCATCGAGTTTAAACCCAAGTTGAGTCAAGCCATCACAATTGTAAATAGTGTCAGTGCAAGTGGGATCAAATAAAATGTGTGGCCAATAAGGATTATTCATGAAGAGAGTGCTTGTAAAAGGTAGAAGTGACAATGTAGGTTGGTCCCGAGAGGATGAGATGACATCCAATGTATGGATAGGCCCCTGATAAAGTATCATGTGTAATAAGGAGCAGGCGGGGGTGAGATTGAAGCGGATGGAGTAGCATCTAATGTACAAATGGCTCCCTCGAGTGGAGGAAGGTTGTACGAATGGTGCATGGGTCATAGATCAACGGAACAATGTATAGTAATAGAAATCAGAATAGGTAATGTAGTGTTTGGGTCAAAGTCGCAATATTGGAATGTCATACTATCAGGGGGAACCTCATATTCAAAGCCTTCATGTAAGAATATAACACATCAGTGGACTATAGAAGATATCGCTTGTATTCTATAAAGTCATGGCCTACCAAGTAAAAATTTATATGAAACCGGGATATCAATGACAAAAAATACCGCAAGAATATTTTTTAGACTAACCGTCATAGGTAAAGAAACAGTTCCTAAGCATGGACACGTATTGGAATCATATACTCGCACAGAAATAGATGTCGGATTAAGATGAGCAACAGAAGGGCCTATAGTCTCAATGAATGATAAAGGTAAAAGATTGAGCTAAAATCTAGTATCGACTAAAATGCATTTGACTCCCAAATTATTGATACATACTCGTATATATAGAGGAGGATCATTGTTGTATACAGAAAGGTCATTAGCTATAGTGGATGGAAAAGTAATGTGTTGAGAAAATACATCTATGAATGGATGATGAACAACATCCAGATGAGTAGTGTAAGGAATATGAGTAGTATCCAAAATATTACTTATTTTAACGTGACACTCATGATTGGATAGCAAGAAATAATGAATAGAGATATGTATGATGAGAGGATCCTAGGGAAATAAAAGCAATGAAAGTATGAAGACCCTAACAGTGTTCGAATGTGTCGGGTTCACCAAAATGATTAAGAAAATATTGAATAAATAAATGCTAATCTAAGTATACAACAATGCTATTAAATATACAATAAAGTAAAAAATTGACCCAAACAAGTAAGCTAGAAAGTATTGAAAACCTAGTTGCAAATGAAGGGATAAAAAGACTTAGTTGATTTGAAAATTATCTGGGACTATGTTGAGTTGATGAACTGATAAACAAGAGGAAGGAAGTGTCACACTGAAGCTCATAAAATTACAAGAGTGTTAGAAATGCCAGGACCAGGGCGCATATGGAGGGTTAGGGGTGCCTAGGGCATCGGAGATTTGTTTTGGGTGCCTATGATTGCTCATAACCTTAGAAAACTAACTTTGTATGGTCACGATATGTTCGCTAGTGTTCACATTTAATCATTTGTATGTTTTTGTACCTCGTTGTTATTCACCTGGAACCTACAAGAAAAAAGAGCACCTGCAAAACCCCAAAACACATCAAATCCCAAAAAGAAAAAGATGCAGAACAAGGGGTCGGATTGTCCTCAGTTGTCAAAAAAGTGAACTTACGACTAATTGTTACACTACATCTCATACCCAATATAGTTTTATGTGTGTGTGAAGAATCATTCCCTAGGTGGCTCTTGTGATTGTCACACATGAATATCGAGCAAGTAGCTAGAAGTAGAATATGTAGATAAATGTGTGCATGAAAGGATGAACTTCCCCTCCTATGTGTGTATGAAGAAATAACAATCCTTTGTTATTTTGTGGAGCTAGATGGATTCTTGAATCCTCTCATATGCAACCTTAGGTGGTGATAACTAATGCTTTGTGTTTGGTCCTTTATTATGGTCACATAGCTTTATATTTATATGATTCCTAGGTTGAATTTCGTAATTAATCAATAAAAGGCCGATCACCAAGAAAATAAGATGCCCAAATGGCTAGAGAGGACCTAAAAGATGTGAGAAATGTACAGAGAGGTTGGGGGCACCCAAAGGGGATGGGGGCACCTGGTGTTGGTGTCTTCGTTGGGCACTGTTGTCTAGAATGAGAAATGTTGAAGTATGAAAAGATGGACTGGGAAAAAAGGAGTGTAAGATCAAAAGAGGAAATAGAAACCAAGAAAATATGGCCAAAGATAGTGATCAATTATTACTTTTCTCACTTAGGAATCATATGAACCGTAGTATGTGATCGAGACTAGATAGATACCCAAAGTGTGTGATTTAGTGTCTATAATAGTGAGTTTTGAACAACGTTTCCTAAAGGAACCTACCTTGAAAATTTGCATACAAGTGAATGATCCTAAAGGGTATCCTGAATGATGATTAGTTTGATAGATGAGTCAGTATAAGAGAAATTAGGATTGAAAAACATTAAAGGCAGGGCTGGTAGAGTCTTGAGAAGTTAGGAAGGAGAAAGTGAGGGAAAGGGGGTCTTAATCAAAGTTTTTCTCAGACAAAAAATTTGACACACACCTTCAAGGGATAAAAGGGTACTGAGAAATGTTTTTATTTTGTCTTGGGCACTTATAAATCACTCCAACCATGAACCTAGCAAGTGCATTTCCTCAAGAAGCCTAGAAAGGCAGTTTTACAAAAGGTAAGACATTTGATCTTTTTTGTTTTAAATCACTTTGATGGTTGAATTGGCATGGAATAAGACATAATCTCAAGGCATGAGCATTGTTTAGGAGTAATAAGGCTAAAAATTAAAAAAAAAATCTTGATTTAGAGAATTGTGACT
The DNA here is from genome assembly GCA_019776745.2 of Taxus chinensis. NCBI lineage: Eukaryota > Viridiplantae > Streptophyta > Pinopsida > Cupressales > Taxaceae > Taxus > Taxus chinensis. The sequence goes on from CM034146.1 coordinate 990,353,314, forward strand.
TGAAGGGAAGGGCTAGTTTAAGACCTTAAGAGAATGTTTTGAGTTTTTTTGTTAAAAATAACATTGTGAGTTGTTAAATGGTGATTAGGCTTTGCATCATATCATAACAAGAAGGCAAGCCATATGAATGCAAACTAGAAGATATTAGGAGAAGAAGGCAAACCATATGAATGCTTTATAAACAAGGCACATGTCAGTGATGCACTCCGATATGTAAAATATGACAGACTCATATTACAGGGATGGCATTATAGACGAAGGTTCCCTTACAAGCTTGCCTACTATCGTTGAAGATATCTCTGCTACCCTACCTTTCGTGTATGGGAAATCTCTTTCCTTACTACAACATTCTTGTACCAAAGATGTAACTGAACCAACAACAATAGGGACCACCACTTTCAACTCATCATCATTTAATACATATGTTCCATTCTCCTGCACACATGTTGTAGAGATTAAGAGATACTTGCAAAACAAAGCTAACCTCACCAAGGCCAAAAGTACTACTATGTTTACCCTGTTATCCATACTTAAAATTTGGACAATTGTAAATTTACACAATAGATAGTTTAGACTATATTTCTATGGCATATTGTGTTATATGTTATATTTAAATACAACTTCACAGTGTAGCCCCTCAACAATAATGGATTGTATTACTCCTAAAGCTTCCTACAACTAGAAATAACTTCATAAATGAAAACTCGTTGACATTATCATTTTCAGTACCTCTATAACAAATCATGATCCTATTAAGTAATTAAAAAACAAAACATGCAGTCTAAACCATCTAAAAATGTTTACAATCCAAAAACACTACGGTTATATTATTTTACCCACAAAGCCCACAAGAAGGACTTAACTAACATGCACATTTAAAAAATGAATTAAATAGTTACCACTTGCCCAATATTATGTTTCTTTATGCAAATAAAATATTATATATCTCTGACAAACATAGATAACTAAACATTTGTTTTATAAAATATTTAAACCTCTTGTAGTCACAAAATTATGCACTTTAGACATTATTTAGTCCGGTCTTATACTACTATTTAGAAGATTCTCAAGTGACTAAAGTACTACATAATCCCACCTTTTGGCCATCTTTATTTTATATTTTATTTTGATGTTCCCGTATATTTTCCAGTACTTATCCATCCATTTCACAACTTCCTCCTCATTCTAGCCCAAAATCAGGGTGCCCCAGCCTGTACTAGAGCGCCTGGTCCTACCCACATATTTTTGGGGTCTTTCTAGCCATAAGTCCATTGGTTTGGTGGTTGAGGTCAGTCCAACCCATTCATTTGCATCTTTTATTTTTCCTAGGGTTTGATACTTCCTCTTGTATTGCAGGTCATTAAACAACTCTTTTGGCGAATCCAGTGCGACAGATAGGAGGAGTTTAAGATTAACGTGCAACCATACAAAACTCAAATCTAGAGTTGTTACAGAGATTAGGGCACTTAAACTGCAGACTAGGGTGCCTTGGGGCACCTCAGTACCCTTCTAGATGGCTCAGTCATTTCAGTTCTTGCAGATCTGGTCTTTGCAGGGTTCCTAAGTGATCGTCTACACTTCTAGATTTTATGTTTAGACCTGTGACAAACTGCTATAGTCTCTTCGAATTAGGTAAGCCATTTCCTTTCCTTCTCTTGCATATTTAGGGTTTTATTTCATTTAGAATAATTAATTACATTTATGCCATATTATTCTAGCTTCATTTATACAACATTTTAGTCCTCCTAATTAGATTAACTAGGGTTACTATTTCTTAGCCTATAGTTCTATTTTAGTTAATCACATCTCCCTTGACCGTCCATCTGCAATGGAAAAAGCTTTAAGGAAATTTCCATAAATATTTTATCAAATGACGTCGTATAGACTATCCCTTTTAATATGAGTGGAAATTACAAGTTACATCATGTTACAACTTCTGTATTAAAAAGACTAAATGAAATCCAAATAGCAAGACTAAATCATGAAACCGTGACATGACTGGAAACTTACATCTTCACTTATATAACACTTGCAACAACGTCCCTTCCGCCAAGTACCCTTTCAGAGTAGACTTTGCTTCTCAGGGAGCAACCACTACTACAAAAATATTGTGGCATTTTAAAAAATTTGTAGAAAATCTGCATTCTTGTACAACAAACAACATAAAAGAGATAAATAGAGCACTAAAATAACTTGCATAAACAAAAGAATTAACACCAAACCAACATTGTTGTGTGTTCTCCATTAAATAAAATCTTCATCGTACTCAGAGCTTCAGCTCATTACATTGAAGTTGTGCGTGTAGCACGCTTTCTTTCTTACTTTCTTGTAAAACAATAACAATTACTACTAATAAATAAGCTCCTACAACTAAAAAACAGAGCATTCTAAATCTAGACTCTGCTTTAGAACCGCTGCATGTTGTGCATGCAATAAAGTAGATTTATTTTATTTAAATCTATTCCTAAAAATAAAACTTTAACTGAAGCAGGACTCATACTAAACTACCTAAAGCAAACTAAATCTGTTTTTTAACTCTCCTAAAAAATTACTGGAGGAATTAACAATGCATGGCCCAACAAAAATTACTGCTGAACAAGTACTCCACACTTTTAACACAATTGCTAAATATATCATTCATTAAATACAAATAAGCATATTCGATTTGAAGTACGATAGAACAAATAACCACTGGCCCGCTAAGAGTACTACTTCGCACTAGTTAAATTATAATTTGTTATCAAATTTACAGTTCGCCGTACAGATTCGTAAAGCCTTCCTTGCGTAGCATCTGCTATGTATGCCACCGTCATCTGCGACTTTTCTAAATTACTGTAACGCTACTTATCTTATGATGGTTTGATTGTTTTGTTTCTAAAACCGATGTATTCATCAATGCCATTAAAGATTATCCTCTTGTCAAATATCAGAAAAATCTGCAGTGGTCCCTGCAAATAATTGCAATCAGTATCCTTAGCTTTGCTTAATTATTGACAAAAACAAATGATAATAATGCAACAAACCCAAGCTGTAATAAGCTTCCTCTTGGCCTTCCACGCTCCCCGAGTCCCCTCTGCTATTTCCGCGTTTCTCCCTCTACCTCGTCACCCATCTATATATGTACACCCATTCCAATACTTTCTTGGAATTGCTTCACGACTCCAAAGAACTCCTCATACAATTATATTTCAGTACCGTCTCCAGGTTTCTCCTAGCTGGAATATTGGGTATGGAAAATTTGTTAGGCGTGAAAGACTCAGTAGATGATTATATTTGTTCAGAGTACAGTAGCGTGGATTGTGGCGGAGTATTGTCATCGTCGACATGCATTATGTCTGTTTTGGCATCTGTATTGGAGAGAATAGTTGGTAGGAACGATATAGTGATTAATGACAAATGTACATTGAGTGGCAACAAGTACCGCGTGTTTAACGTTGATAGAGTTCCAGAAATGAGTATAGAGAGATATTTGCAGAGGATTTTGAAGCACACCAATGCGAGCCCGTCCGTGTTTGTAGTGGCACATGCCTACATCGATAGATTCTGTGCATTCCATCCCGAATTTCGCATAACTTCTCTCAACGTGCATAGGCTTCTCATCACCGTCGTCATGGTCGCCTCCAAGTTCCTTGAAGATCTGTGAGTACATGTTTAATTATTTCCCTCTTTTCTAGTATATCATGGAGTTGTGGGGTTACTGATGATTTGTTGTTGTTGATTGAATGTTGCAGGAATTACAGGAATTGTTACTACGGTGCAGTAGGAGGATTGGAAGTGGAGGAGATAAATGAGATGGAGATGGAGTTTTTGTTTCTGATGAAGTTCAAGTTGCAGGTGACGGTGAGTGTTTTTGAGAGCTACTGTTCACATGTGAAGAGAGAAGTTGGGATGGGCGGAGGATATCAGATCGAGAGGAGTCTCCGAATGGTGTACTGTACTGAATCTCAACACCACAGCAGGATGCCTCTCACTCTCACTCTCACCACTTGATTTCACTCACTTGTATTACTCCGTCTGAAGAAGATCAGAAGAGCCTCGGCCTCAGCCTCTGCATCTGCAATTGGCCCATGTCAGCATATGTCGGAAAAGTGAAGAGGAATCTCAATGCATGGTCGGCAATGGCATGTCATGTCATGAATTCAACCTCTCTAATTTTTTATGTCTTGCAGACATAAAAGTCATTAATCAAATTTCCCACATAATACAAAAATATTACTTTCCAACACTTCTTTCCAATTTTGTCAATTGAATAGTCTGTGCCACAACTTCAGTATTAACTTTTGTTAATGTAGCAGCTTTAATTTTGCACCCTTACGTTTTCAATTAATTATAAGAGTGCTGCTTTTGTGGTTTTATTGATGCGTTGGGGCAGACTGCCGTAAAACATTTTACACTAAAATATATAAACAGTCGTGCCGTAAAATTTCATCCCATCCTAGGGTGACACATTTAACTGCTCAATATCAAAACTATCCATATTTACATCGCCACACGTAAATGTGATAAATAATTGGCGTGTTTAATGTTCATCTCATTAAGTGTCTTAAATATATAAGATTCATCAAAGAGTACAATACTAAACAAAAATTAATTATTTTTGTTTCGATGTCACAAAGATTTTAATATTTAGTGATCAAATTTTCGACTCAAAAGTGTCCTTTTACAGAAATAGCAGTGAAACTTTTTGGCTCTTTATTGATAAAAATTACTAAGCAGTTGTCCCAGTTTTTTAGTGTTTGCATGGGTGTTTATGTTATATCGCTTTCTGCGGGAATGTTTTCGCATTTTATTTATTTATTGATTCTTTTAAGCATTATGAGCAATCGTGAAATTTGTCTCTAAGATGTTTCCCGAGGTAATGATACTTTCCTTAATGATTTTTCACTTATTGATGAATTTTATTTTGGTTATCAATTACTCGAGCAATTTTGTATGGTATAGCCTAATTTTTTTAGGAGGATTACCTATGAAAGCATGTTCACAACTTGGGCTTAGTATGCATAGACCCAATCATATTGTTCATACAAATTTAGACATATCGTAACAAGGGTGAACTACACATGTCTAAGGCCTCTTCATAGTATATCTATGTAGGAATCATTTTAGTAGCTCAAACCAAATCCAAAATAACCCCTTTTTTAGGTCACAAGACAGGGGTGAGGGTTTGAAGATAAGAACAAGTTATTTATAGCTATATTTCTAGTGTGATCTCTAGATTTCAAGTGTAGATCCCAAATCTAGAGACACAAGTGAACCAGGTGCTGGATTTTAGTTGCATATCACAATAACAGAGGACACAATCAGCCATGCAGGGAAAACATCACTAGGCTATGTTTTCTAGCTTAGATAAATCTATTTAGATATCATCTTTATGTCCCCATAATTTAAAATCATATTTATGTAGCTTTACACAAACCAATTTCACAATTTGATGTCACTAACACATCGCTAGACCTTGTAGAATGATGTTGAATTTCTAAAGGTAACGGTACTCCAACTGGTTATGAGCTCATGATATCTAGCCTTGGGAATAAATTTTATACTTCCTTAATTGGTAAATTTTTATGTGCACCTTTTATAGTGCTTCATTGTATACTTGAAGTAGATATGGTATAGAAAAATACCAAATGGATTTGTAGAATTGAAAAGTAAATATATCCAACACGAGAGTTTTTTCTTGGCCACATACTTAACTACCATAAAACTCTTATCTAAGGTGAGCTAAACATCATAAATCCTATCTACAAAGGATTCAAGATATCATGGAACAATATAAATCCACTCCTAAGCTTGTACATGGTCCTATAGGTTGTCTAAAGCCTCTTCATAGTATATCTATGTAGGAATCATTGTAGTAGCTCAAACCAAATCCAAAATAACCCCTTTTTAGGTCACAAGACAGGGGCGAGGGTTTGAAGATAAGAACATGTTATTTATAGCTATATTTCTAGTGTGATCTCTAGATTTCAAGTGTAGATCCCAAATCTAGAGGCACAAGTGAACTGGGTGCTGGATTTTAGTTTCATATCACAATAACAGAGGACACAATTAGCCATGCAGGGAAAACATCACTAGGCTATGTTTTCTAGCTTAGGTGAATCTATTTAGATATCATCTTCAAGTCCCCATAATTTAAAATCATATTTATGCAACTTTACACAAACCAATTTCACAATTTGATGTCACTAACACATCGCTAGAGCTTGTCGAATGATGTTGAATTTCTAAAGGTAATGGTACTCCAACTGGTTATGAGCTCAGGATATCTAGCCTTGGGAATAAATTTTATACTTCCTTAATTGGTAAATTTTCATATGGACCTTTTATAGTGCTTCATTGTATACGTGATGTAGATATGGTATAGCAAAATGCCAAATGGATTTGTAGAATTCAAAAGGAAATCTATCTAACATGAGAGTTTTTTCTTGGCCACATACTTAACTACCATAAAACTCTTATCTAAGGTGAGCTAAACATAATGAATCCTATGTACAAAGGATTCAAGCTATCATGGAACAATATAAATCCACTCCTATTTAGCTTGTACATGCTCCTATAGGTTCTCTTGAGCCTGAACAAAATAGTTCATAATGATCAAAGAAAGCCAAATAATTTTTGGGGGTTTCATTAGGAGATAATGAGGAGACAATTAACACTCATAAAAGGGATAAACGATGCATCACTTTTACATACACAACATATGAGGGGAATATTATTCTATTCCATCCCACATAACCATCAACGTAATACATGTAGACACCTATAATTTAACCCAAGCAATTTAAATACTTAAATTGCGCTAATTATCCTCTTTTCCGCAAATTGACGACATATCATCAACATAGCACACTCCCTCTTCTATCACTGCTAATTAGCTACATTACGCTAGTTAATTAACTCTTATGTCCAACCAATGGACCAATTAATGACCTTCCATTAATTAGTTCCCCTTTCTATCTATATTAATTAATTATTTCTAATTAATTAATCCCCCTTTCTATCCAGATTAATTAATTATTTCTAATTAATTAAGATCCCCTTTCTATCTATATTAATTAATTATTTCTAATTAATTAATCCCCCTTTCTATCTAGACTAATTAATTATTATTAATTAATTAGCTCCCTCTTCCATTAAAACAATGGATCATCATTTAGCTTGATTAAATCCCTCTCATAGTCTAAATTATGCTAATTATTCCTCTAAAAAGCTTTTATAAGCTTGCACACCTATTAATTAATCACTTTGATTAATTAATAAAGCCCTTCAAACCCCATAGGATCACTAAAGGACAAACTAAACTCTCCTAAGGTTGACTCAACCCTTTCTAAAACCCCCTTATCCACAACTAACCCAACATCTCTATTATCCCACATGTAAAGGGATGTAGAGATTCCTCTACCCATTGGGTTATATAAAGAGCCCTCCTCCTTCCTTTACACCTACACCTACTCCTTAATAAATAAAAGTCAGCATATAGTAATACACTATAGTCAATTTTTTATCATCTTTGAGCATTTCTCCATTAGAGTGGAGTTAATCATCATCCTTTTGCATTCAAACAATCAAGTTAGTGTTATGAAGAAAAATGGAGTTAATCAAGAAAGGCCTAATAAGCCATGGCTTGATGAATCTATCTCCTTTTCATATTTTGATCATCTTAGATCAAGCAATCACTATCTCTTTTTGATAGCTAAAAGATCTACATAGGTCTAGTTTATTGATTTATCTTTCTAAAGAGTAGAGCAATAAATGTTAGTATGTTAGCTTGAGGTTTATTTTCAAGATTTTAATGCATAGTATTGATCTTTATTACTTGTTTAGCTCTTAGCATGATGATGTATTGATATTGATTTAAGATTTTTTGTAGGACTACTAGGTGTTAGTTCTAATCTTCTTAACTTAGCTAAACACATTCATGCATACATATGGCACGCCCGGTGGGAGGGGTCCTTAGTCCCTTAACATTCTAGCTCGAATTTTTATTATTTTTGGCTAACTTTTGATATACACATATGGCAAATAATGTTCAATTTCTTAGAATTTTGCTATTATTATATGTGTAGGTTTTCATTTAGAGCTTTCATTCTAATGGGTTGTTGTCAATTTCGAGCTAACTTACTAAAATTTGGAGTGTTTTGAGCTTTTTGGTGTCTTTGGCCGTATTTTGACTACAGGATGGGCGCAGGCACATGAAACCTGCATGCACACTAAACTTGGCACATTAAACCTAGCACAAACACACATTGTACCTTCACTAGCACTAGAAACTTGGCACATTAAACCTGGCGCAGACACATGTCCTCCAATGTGGCACACACTCTGTTCATATTATACCTTCTTTTTGCTACCCTGGAAACCTAAACCCTCACGCCTAAGTGCACATACCATAATCCTGGCGCAGGCATCTCTCGGGTGGCACATGCACACTGTCTGAGTTCTTATACCTCCTTTTTCTACCTTGGCGCACATACCTAAACCCTGAGTGCACATACCATCACCCTGGCATAGGCATCTCTTGGGTGGCGCAAGTGCACACTGTGGATTTTGGTTTACACAGAGGGCGCAAATGCCCTAAACCACGTGCACATGTCCTAAACCATGCGCAGGTGCTTTGGAAGGTGCTTTCAGATTTGTGAAAAATTTGATTTCCTAAGGTACTAACATCATTGCAGGTTTTATTTTGTTTGAATGGATATGCTAAACTAAACATAAGAATGAAACATTGCATGTTAATTATAAGAGTAAGATCGCATATGCTCTTCCCTCATGCCTTTTTGGGTGATCTTGGGAATCAGAAACGATTCTTATGTCTTTTGTTGCTTTAAGAGTATGTTGAATGTCCAAAATTGAGCAAAATATTTCATGTTTGAATTAAGTGTTTCCATTTGTTAAACTCTTGGATTTTATGTTGTGTATGCTCTTCTCTTGCATCTTAGGGTGATCTTGAGAATCAGAAATGAACATTTATTCGTCTTATGGAAAACTACTAATCCATTGTGCAGAACCACAAACGCTTGTCAAAGAAAGGTGGAGGTGAAACAAAACCAAACTACTAATACAGTTTCTGTGCAGGTTGCCAAAAGGTGTTCAAGAAAACCACATCAAATTAAACAAGATAAAAATCACACCACATTCAAAACATTGTATTTAGCAAGTTCAGATAAGGGTACGTCCCATCCACTTAAAACTAGGACATAACCCCTTTGGCATAAGTCCTTAAGCTACAACAATGGGGGTGGTCCTAGGAACCCCAAAGTAGTCCACGCAAGAGGGAACCTTGTGGACGAAATGAGAAGTGCTCTACACAACCTACTTTACTAGTTGTTCCTTGTGAGTTAGCATTACCGGTTGTCTGTATGACAACCCCAGTGATAGTACACGTGGACGCACTAGTTGCCCACTGTGCTTGAAGGGGGTAAAGTAAAGCCAAGATACTCCCAAATTAGTCATTGCGACTTTTTGGGTAAATCGAGCTCGCTTAAGACAACTTTGTAACACCTAGTTGAGAGAACCACCTAGGAAGATATCTTTGACAGGAGCCAAATTTGACCATTTCAAAACATTTTTTGAGTTGTGAGCCATTATTCATCACGAAACAGTGGGAAGCATTACTTTTGCTTAGTTTTTCACTTACCCTAAGGTAAGGCAAAACTCTTCCAAAGTAAGGCCAACATTTTTCACCACTAATTGATCTACTTCCTTCACTTTCTTTTGACACTTTGTTGATCAAAAGAAGAGTGACTACCTTTGCGTTATCAATTAATTGCCTCTGCCACTTTTTTGTCCATTTACACCCATCCATGTTTGCGGCTGGGTTAGTTAAATGTCTAAAGTGTGTGGAGATGTTTTCATATCATTGGTAGCCTTTGTGATCTTGATACCCAAGTCAAGATCGTCATCATAGTTAGGCTTGATTCATCACCTTGAACTTCCTCAGAAAGGTTACCTTGTTTATATCGTATCACTACAATTTTGGTATTTACGTCTTGTTTCTTGTAAACTTGACCTAAATATCCACATTGTAAGGTTACACTATACACATTTTAACAATTCTTAGTTATACTATAAGCTTTTAGTTTGATTCCATTACTACCTCGATTTTGAAAAGTGCTACGTGTTACCACTTGTGTGTGTTATATCAATATCATCTTGATATCAATACCTTACTTTCTCACAAAGTTTGGTTAACATATCTTGGTGACATTGTTGTGTCACTCACAATCGTAACTTGCACTTTTTGAGATATAGGTATTAATTGAATTTGGGATTGCTTCTCGTATACCTTGTTTGGAGGTCACATTAACTTATTGTTATTACTTACGCCTTGTTCATGTCTTTGAACTTGACATAAGTAGGGAAATCTTGTTAATTATCTTACAACACCGACTACCTTTTTGAAACAAACCTAGGAAGTACTTCATTTGATTGATAGGCTTGATACCAAACATTGCATCACTATTGACTTGTGCATTTTTAGGCCATCACTTTATCACATTGGTACTTTAACATTCATTATACTCATTCAATTCTTGACATTCTTTTTTACATTTCACTTAGGTTTGATAGAAAATCATTGAACACATTCACAGATACCTTAGTGAAACTGTTTCACATCATGGCTCCTAAAACAAGATTAGCACTCAAAAGGAAGGCTTTGGAAACCAGAAAAGCACAAACTTGGGAAGCCTAAAAAAAACAAGGGTCAAACCCTTTTATTGGCCATGATCTTGGGCCTTTATTCTCCGCAGAAAAAGAGGTAGAAGAAATGATAGATCATAATGGTGATGAGTTGGAATCACCACATGCGGAGTTTGACTTCAACCCCACCTTGTTAGATGAATTCCTTTTTAGAAACAAGGATCAGGTACTAGCACAAGTTGTAGAGTTGGGAGCCATAATGCCTATTGAACAAGAAACAATCCCACCTACAAATGATGCTAATGAAGAGGAGAAACCTCTTATTAATATGGATGATATCTTAACACATGGGCATGCTTCTACTTCTAACATGGGAAATGATAATATAGTGGGATATAGAATAATTTTCCTTAAAGTACCACGTAAAGTCAGGATAGAACATGAAAATGTTGAACAACCTCCGCAACATGAAGAAGAAGAGGAACCTTTTGAAGAAGAAGTTACTATTCAATAACAAATCAGCAACCTTAGTCGACAATTAGCCTTGTTAACATCTCATGTGTAAAAAGAAACAAACAATAATGTACAAAAGGACAAAACCTAAGGTCAAAATTAGTGAACTTCAACTGGACAATCAAGGAGAAGACAATATGGAACATCATCATGTTTATATCCCTGCTTCTCCTATCAAAGAACAATTACTCACTCAAGAAATACAATCTATGAAAGTGACACTTACAAGCCTCTAAGAGAGTACTGTGGGGAATAACAGAAAATATCAATATGAAGAGCTATGTCCTTATCCATTTGACAAAACTATGACACTTCAACCTTTCCCTAAAAATTTTGACATGCCGAAAATTGACAAATACAGAGGGAAGGGTGACCCACAAGACCATGTAAAATATTTTTATATGGCATGCCAAGAAGTGGCCTATAGTGACAACTACCTCATATGACTCTTTCCAAAGAGTCTAGGGGGCCAAGCCTTGGAATGGTTTACTCGCTTACCTTGTGGGTCTATTTTTACATGGCCTGAACTGGCAAAAAGATTTGTACAACACTTCTCATATAAATATAGAAAGTGATATAACCATGGTAGACTTGTGTGGCACTAAACAATGTCCCAATGAAACATTTGCTAGCTTCCTACAAAGATGGAGAGGGATAGCCAGTCGCTTCCCTTGTACATTCCCTGAAAAGATAGCTTGTGAGTATCTTTGTGCCTAATCTAAATCCCGACATTTCTTTCCATCTTCAAATGCATTGTGTTCACACTTTCGAAGGAGGTTATTGAAAAGGGTATTCAAATAGAGAAAGCCCTTATTACCAAAGGAACTCTTAAATCACACTCTAAGGATAACCAAAGCGTTAAACCTATGAAAAAGCCAAAAATATTCAACAAAAACAAGAACGTGGTGGGAGACGGAATCACAGATTCCAAATGCATGCAAATGGTTCAAACTGGTCAACCTTTTAAACTGACCAAAGGACCTATTCAACCACCACCTAAACGTAGAATGTTCACTCCTCTCAATGAGCCTTTGTCGGTCATATTAAAACAATTGGATGCAGCTCACATGGTGACTTATCCCACGACACAACCCTTTGATGACAATGCTCCAAAACCATCATGGTACAAAGAGCATGACTATTGTGAATTACATTGTGTCAAGGGACACAAAACAGAACAAATGTCTATGAATTCATCACTACATCCAAGACCTCATCGACAAATGGGGAGATAGAAGTGGACAACCGGGAAAAAACTCAATTGCCTAATGAAAAGATGGGAATATACAAAAGAAACCATTCCCTAAACATGGTAAGTTAGATGAGCCAAATTCAGATCAAGGAGAGTCATCCCAAAGTTACAAAGTGGACAAATTATCTATATACCAAGAAGGACAATAATCATTATGATTCACTCATTGGATGTATCCGCTCTCCTAATGACCATGTGAACACCATTTGTATCAAAGGAAAGGATTGTGTTACGGGTAACAAGGTGCACCTGCCTCACAATTCCTGAACCCTCTCCATCGACCCCACAAAATGGTAGGTACAACCTTTTAGAATAGCTTGAGAAGACATCTACCAAGATTTCAATCTTGGATCTCCTCAAAATATCAAATGTACATAAGGACATATTTGTACAAAACTCTTTAGGGGTCAAGAGTGCCAATAGAAGTAGATCCTACACATCTTCAGGCTGCGTGTAACCAATATTATACCAACTGAGCACATTTCCTTTAATCATAGGGAGATACCTATTAAAGATCCAACACATAATCTCCCCTTATATATTGAGGTATTCGTTACCCGCTAAAAGATAAAATGGGTTCTTGTGGACAACAGGATTAGGATTGAATATATGCACATTGAAATTATTAAGCAATTGGTACATACAGAAGAAGACCTCGAGTCCCACATCATTACCATAACCACTTATAACAACATGGAAAGAGGAATCAGCTGGCACAATCACATTACCCATGGAAGTCGGGACCCACTTGTCATCATACAAAGTTTCATGTCTTGGACTTGGAACTCCCATACAATATGCTTCTAGACCGACCATGGATTCATGCCATGCAGGTCGTGCCATCAACGTTACATCAATGCATCAAACTGAAACATGAGGGACACACTGTCATGATACAAGGAGATCCAGAGCCCTTCGCTCACTACAGATATCTCAATATTTTTGTGCGTAAGGGTGCCTATACGTGTCCCTCTACTGATATAGTTGTTCCTCTTCAATCCGAAGCCATGGAGTCCCGAGTAGATTCAAATTCCCTCAGTTCTTGTGCACCTGTGATGCCTCTACATCAACTTCCCCTTTTGATTCATGGGAGATGAAGGTTCTTGAATATGGTTGTGGGGAGTATAATGTGCAACAAGATCTTTTAGTTTCAGACCTCTCATTTTCACCTAAAACTAGAGGCTGACCCAACTATCGTTTCAGACGGCCTAGAGATGAGTGAACTATTGGGTCATTTTTACCTGGAGGGTTGCTTGTTGAAGAGAAATTGTTGGATCCACCTATGACTTGGGTCCCAAAAGATACTCAACCAACTTACTACCAAATCCTTGAGTATGAGAAGTCTAGCGGAATGATGTATTTCATGGGCTACAAAGGTCTAGGATGCGAGAAAGAATGAACAAGGACCAAGAGAACTAGTTCCTCTCCCACATTTTAAGATGGAAAGGTATGGCATCAAAATTCGACCTTATGGGGCACATCCCAATGATCAAGATGCTACCTGCTCTGAGCGTGAAGATAGCTCTGACTATTTAGATAGCGATACATAGATTCCCATTGTAGCCAATACGAGGATCTTGCCTTCATGAACCTATTCATGAATATTGTTTTCCTCACCGATAACCCCTACAAAACCTAAAATTGACCTTGTTTACCCTTACCTTGTTGAATGGGACCAAAAAAATCATGTACCACTGGATATATTTGAAAATAATGAAGCCATTGTAGAATTCATGGGAATTAGAGATACAATCCCCATTAGAGATCACAAAAAGGGTTTCTACATTGATTTAGATACCTATGCGCCTACTTTGGAGAGGAAGCTGAGCTTTGTGGTTAGAAAAATTTAAGAAAAATTGAGGGAAAAAGTTCTAATGAAAAGCGTTAGAAAAATTCAAATTCCAAGTTGCATAGTTAAAACCTCTTTGAGGAGTTAGCTGAAAAACAAATAACAAAATCAAGGGACAAGAGAAAGTGACCACGCCAAGGGTCAAAATCTCATAGAGACACCCTTAGAAGAAGATCTCAACCTTCCTCCAAATCCTACGCGTATGGAGGATTTGTCAATAATGCTAGTAGAAGAGACCATTGATGTAAACATTGGCACAGAAGATGACCCAAAAGTGGTCAAGTTTGGAGCTTCACTTTTAGCACGAGAACATAAAACATTCACCATGCTTTTACAGGAATGTACAGATGTGTTCGCATGGTCCTATAAGGATATGTTGGGCTTAGATCCAACTTTGGTAGTGCACAAATTACTTATACATGTAGATGCCAAGCCCATCAAGAAAAAGCTCAAAAATATGCACTTGAGGGTGGCTCTCCTTGTTAAGGAAGAGTAAGAAAGATTGCTCGCGACAGGATTCATTCGACCCATTGATTACTCTGAACGGATATCAAATATCATCCTTGTACAGAAGAAGCCTGTTGGGATCATAATTTATACTAATTTTAGATACATTAATAAGGCATGTCTAAAGGATGATTTCCCATTGCCCAATATTGATATGATTGTTGATTCAACTGCATAGGATATGAAATGCTATCTCTTATAAACGGCTTTTCAAGATATAATCAGATCAAGATAGCCGATGAATATCAACACAAAATGACCTTCACAACTCCCTGGGGTACTTTTTGTTATCAGGTAATGCCATTTGGCATTAAAAATTCAGGAGAAACCTACCAAAGGGCGTTGACGGTGATTTTCCATGATATGATCCATGACATCATGGAAGACTATGTGGATGATATCCTCAGAAAATCCAAGACTGATGGTAAATCACCCTGATATTTTGTGGCATATCTTTGAACACCCGTAGGAGTATAAGGTCCGTTTTGAACCCAAAGAAATGTGTGTTTGGCATGACTGTCAGGAAATTTGCTTGGTTTCATTGTATCACAAAGAGGGATTGAGGTAGACCCCTGGCTAAAAAATACTGCTATTACTGAAATGCCTCCTCCCAAAAACATTAAACAACTACGCAGCTTGCAGGGAAAGATACATGTTATTCATCATTTCATTTCCCAACTTGCCAACAAATGTCATTCATTCAATCATCTTCTTAAAAAGGATGTTGGCTTTATCTGGGGACCAGAGAAACAACAAGAGTTTCACCTTGCTTGAGCATTACTTAGCCGATCCACCTATCCTCGTGCCTCCAAATCTTGGTGAGCCACTTCTATTGTATGTTTCTACCACATAATTCGTTGTTGGTGTGTTGTTAGCCCAATATGACCTCGGTCCATAAAGAAAAATTTGTGTACTATATCAATCTGTACTCTCATCTCTTACGAGCTCAACTAACCTCAGATTGAAAAATCTTGTTTGGCTATAGTTTTTACCCTCCAAAAACTTCATGCCATTACCTATTAAATACTAAAACCAAGCTTATATCAAAAGTTAACCTACACAAATACCTACTGTCTAAATCCACCCTTACTAGTAGAATGGCTAACTGGATCATTCTGTTGAGTGATTTTGACATCGATTTTGTGCACCAAAATTTCGTTTAAGGGACACGTTCTTACTGATCAATTAGCAGAAGCACGTTTACAAGGAACAAAACCTATGAATCTGGATCTTCTAGATGCTTCATCAATGTACATTGAGGAATATTTCATGTGGTAGGTACACTTTGATGGATTTTTTACTTTTCATGGTTCATGGGCAAATGTTATACTAATTACTCCTTCTGGCGACCCCATACCTCCAGCTTTTCCCCTTGGTTTTCCTTGCACGAATAATATTGCAGATTATGAGGTGTTCATCGCTGGGATGAAGCTCACAATCAAATGGGACATTCATCATGTTAATATCATTTTTGACTCGCAGTTAATCATCAAACAAGTTAATGATGAGTACAAAGTCAAGGATGAGAACCTCATCCCTTACAAGAAGTTGGTCGAAACTTTGAAAGGTTATTTTTCACGTATCAAATTTGAACAAATTCCAAGAGCATAAAACAGATCTACAGATGCTATGGCAAGTGTAGGTTCTATGCTACGCATTCCACCAGAAAGTAATGATATTCCTTTATTTGTTGAAAATCTACGCCAGCCTGCGTATGACATTCCAGAATTTTGTCTGGCCTGTGATGTTGTTGGTCCCAATTCCCCATGGTACGAGCCCATCTTCACTTACCTTAAAGACAACACATTCTCTCCTAACATCTCCCATTCTGAAAAAAAAAAGCCTTATCCACCAGATAGCCTATTATACTCTCTTTGGAGGTACGCTCTATCATCGTGGCTATAATGGGAATCTGTTACATTGTCTCAATACAACAAAGTCAATCCAAATGATTAAAGAGGTACACAAAGGGGTGTGTGGGGCCCACACAAATGGGGTAGTTCTAGCCAAGAAATTGTTGAGAGTGGGCTACTATTGTCTTACCATGGAAAGTTACTGTTGCAACTATGTGCAGAAGTGTGTACTCTATCAAAAGTATGGAAATTTCATCTATGCCCCGTCACAGCCGTTGCAACCCATCACAACCCCATGCCTAGGGAATATTACCCCTACTTCATCTGATGGCAATACCCACATCATTACAACTACTGAATATTTTACCAAGTGGGTGGAAGTTGTCCCTTTGACCTATGTAATGGGTGCTCAGATATCAAAGTTCATCATGAATCATCTTATTTGCCGGTATGGAATGCCTATAGCCATAGTTACTGACAATGGAAAATCATTCAAGAATAAGACCATGAAAGATCTCTGTCATCAGTTTCAAATAAGATTAAAGTGGTCTACGTTATATTATCCACAAGGTAATGGGAAACCTGAAGCCACTAACAAAACATTGGTTTGAATCATGGAAAAGATGGTGAGTAAGATAGGTCACAATTAGCATTTGCAAATTGACCCCACCCTTTGGGCTTACAGGACTTCTATTCACACTCCTTTTGGTGCAACACCCTATTCCCTTGTTTTTGGAACAGAGACTATCATCCGTTAGAAATCGAGCTTCCCTCCCTATGAATTTCTCTTAGGGATTATCTGGACAAGGGTGAGGATTACAGAGTGGCTAGACTGTCAGAGTTGGAAATCCTAGATGAGAAGTGCCCATCCACACCCTAAATCATCTTAAAATGTATTAGAACAGAGTCTCTTGTACATTACAATAAAAGGATCATACCTCGTCAGTTTGCAGTTTGCGAAGATTTGGTCATGAAAGGAAATCATTTCAACACAAGGGCAGAAAGAGAGAAGAAAGGAAAGTTCAAACCGCATTGGTTAGTACCTTACATAATTGTGGCCAAGTATGGCTACAGGAGCATACAAACTTGTCCATCCTAATGGTGATGAGCTCTGCGAAAACTATGAATTCCATGCACCTTAAGTGGTTATATGCTTAAAACATGGCACAAAAATTAGAAAAGCAAACCAAATAAAGAGATTAAAAATGATCAAAATGCAAAAAAAATTAATTAAAGAGAAGAGAAAAAGAAAAAGAGAAAATAGGTCATCCATAAGTGAAAACCACGCAATTGTGGCACTTTGGATAGGTCCTTGGGTGAAAACCAGTTTTTGGCATGCCTTGAGAGGGTTCGTTGTTCACAAGCATCTTGCATCTGAGAGGGTACTTTTACTCAACCTAGGGATAGTTTTGCATCTGCATCTGAGATTCCCTATGAGCCTAATCTTGTTAAGCCTTGATATGGATTTTTCTCCTTTTGTTAATCTGTGAAGGGATGGTCTTTGTCTATTCCCCATCTAATGCTGCGGGCACTTCTGTGACTTCACCTTTCTATTTGTAAACACATGGCACATGCCCTTGTATATTCCTCATCTAACGCTGGGGGGAATCCACGTTTCTCGGTTCACCTGTGCATAGCTTCAAAAACCTTAGAAAATTGCAAAAACATTCAAAAATGTTAGAAAATCACAAAAACATTCAAATCTTGGAAAAACACAAAAACATTCAAAAACCTTAGAAAATTGCAAAAACATTCAAAAATGGTTAGAAAATCACAAAAACATTCAAAAATATTAGAAAATCACAAAAACATTCAAAATATTAGAAAATCACAAAAAACATTCGAAAATGTTAGAAAATAAGAAACAATAGAAAATTGTTTCATGAAAATCAAAATAATAGAAAATTCTTTCACAAAAATTTAAAAAAATAGAAAATTGTTCACAAAACACAAAAAAATAGTAGAAAAGTGCTTCACAAAACAATCTTGCAAAAAACATAACTTTAGGTTACTGTATCTTGTTTCTTTCTTTCTTTGCTTGCTTGTATAGTTGCTTCTTGTTTGTACATTTGTATAGTTTATTGCTTAGATGTACTTTGGTAAGTTTTGTCTTTTCTTGCTTAGATTAGATTCATTTTTACTTGTACATATGTAGTGTGGTTCTTGCATGCTTGTAAATAATTATACATATGTTGTGTTAATTCGTGTTGGTTGGCACTGTGTATTTTGTTAAAATTTGATTTTGTTTGCTTGTTGCATGTACATAGTTTTATTATCACATCATCATATTTCAATCAATATCATCACATAGCAATCATCATCTATACATCATATATAAATAAAATCCTTAGTATACATCACACATGAATGCTAAGATAATCATCACATATCATATCATCAAATGGGGGCAAGAGGGATCGCAAATATCAAAAATCCTATCCCCCTCCGCATCAATATCATCATGTCATCCCATCCACTACTCTAAAGCATCAAAAAGTACAATCAATTGATATTATCTATGGATCTATCATATCAAAATTAAAACACATGTGGGTACAAAAATCTTAACTATCATCATGATACACACACAATGTGAAATCAAATCATATAACATCATGACATATCCATCAACCATGCATCAATCACCAAAACAATAAAGGTTCCACCATCTCATAAACAATGGTGCCACATCAAAATGTCCATATATACAAGTATAACAAGTCTGTCTCACGATGAGATATACATCATCAATACAAAATGGGCCATCAAAAGGGTGCACAGCTCAATAATAATGCCTTCATCAGAGGCATACATCAAAAATGCTATACAATCGATCAAAATAATAAGATCCTTCATTAGAGGCATGCATCAAACAATAAACTAGTACATCATATACATCTTTCTAGTATAACACCTTCATAAGAGGCATGTATATCATGATACAAATACAATCAAAGAACATAATGACAATTAATGTTTGACTGGAACCCCTCAGAGGGAGTGGTCTGAGTTTACGTGCAATGGTAGGACCCGTAACCTATGGTCCCATGCAATCTTGTAGGACTTCTCTCATGGCTGCTCCACTAATACATGTCAGCCTCTCTGATCTCGTCGATCCACTCGACTACTGACTATAGGTCAGTGCCCACTGGCCAACTAGAACTACCTCATAGTAGAGTGACCATTAATATTGAGGCTCTACCCTCTGCATTATAGCTAAGTCCTGATGGGTGATGAGCTATCACTACTATCTAATCTGTGTGTCAGTAAGGACGCTACCTCTACTAATAATCAGGTAACTTTGGCCTGGCCCATTGCTCACTTTGATGTACAGCCGATCTCTCTCAACTATCACTGGTCATAGTTGTTTCTGAGCTTGTTTTAATAGGCTCATCATACTGAGCCATCTGAGAGGCCATCTGACATATCTGCTGGAAATGTGTGGACCCATCTCCCCCTAACCAACCTGGGATCTAGCCTAGTCACACTCTGTTGTCACGACTCCAGAATATGAGATCGGGCCTGATCTCTCTCTGTTATCACCTACTACACCTACTGTTGTAGGACAGCTAGCTATACCCCTGGACTTGGGCCAACCTCAAAGGAACCACAGGATCCTGTCCCTGTACCTATATATGGGCATGTCCCTGATCTCGCAATCTAAGCCTGGGACCTCTTTACCATGTCCCTATCCTAGCTATCCTGTTGCCTCTGTCCCTCTGAGCCTATGTTGGACCCTTCCCATCATGTGGCTTCCCATCAAATGGATCATCTGGGCCACATGACCTATTGCATCATCTCCCTCATCACTACTGTGAGGGATCTCAGGTGGGGCCTAAACGCCTGTTGCCCATCGCCTCATCTGGTATGGTCAACCACCGTAGTAAAATAGTGGCATACCAACCCATGTAGTCGGGTGTCATACCTAGGTATCTGATCTATCAGGATGGGTCCCATGCCTATGGTACCACCTGTAAAAAGCTAGCCCTAGCTTGAAGCCACCTGTATATGTGGCCCCATGGTCCACCTCTCCACATCCCGGTGAGCATACCACAAATCTAGTTGTGGAACCCCCTGAACCTTGCCAGTTGTCACTGACATCAGTCCACCCTGTACAACTCTGTGATATAGTTGTGGCTACCTAGAAGAAAGTGCTCCACCACACAGACACCGAGCTCTACTCCATCCTTAGGCCACTGTATATGCCTGTAAGGCCTCCATATAATGTCTCTATCCAGCAACTCATCAAACTCTCGCCGGTAATAGTAGACACTGCCTAAGTGCCCTCGTACGTCACCACCCATAGAAACCCAAGCCATGAATTTTAGATCCTCTGGGACTCAGACATGTAATGCACCTATGGGGGGTGCCCTAATCGCTATATGGTCCCAAGACCAAATCTGTAATAAGGAGGCTAGCCCCACCATCTTCTGACGATGGTAGGTAATCAAGTGTAAATCCCAATATAAATGTGCTAGTATGCACTGGCCCCAGCAGTATCACTCGCCACTGAATACTCCATGAACCAGTGTGATCAAACCCATCGGAAAGGATGTCCCTGTCTTATCAGTGAGAAAAAACCCACTGATAAGTGACATCAAGTAGAGTGGCCCCCCGGTGCAAAGTCAGATCAGCTATAAACTCGTGTAACAAAACTATCATACCCTCGTGGGGTATCTCGTCATGGCCAAAAAGGTTCATTTTTGATCATTGATGTAATCTGACCAAATTTCACTCGTATACTCGATCATCGAGCCTGTAATAGGAATACGCGCAGGATCCACCATACATCCTCCAATGTGATAGTCATCTCCCCTATCGGGGAGCCTAAAACACTAGCTCTCGTTGTGCCACCGCTCAATCAAAGTGGTCAGTAGGCCATGGTCTAGTGTAATAGAAGGCATGCGAGCTATAGGGCCTAGGCCCACCACCTTCAATAGTATCGCCATCACGTGCTGATCTCATCAGTGCATGCTCCCCTCCATCTCGCTATGCGGGTGTGTCGCTCTCAGTGTCTGTAGCACGGGCAACCGTCTCTGCAAAAACATGATATGTGTTAGACACTAACAAATTTCTTCTAAGTCCTCCTATCATTCTTCTATCCTCTACTGATTTTTCTCTTTCTTCTAAACTATCTTTTTTTTGCACGTTTCCTCCCTCTTCATTTCTCCTAGGTGTCTTGCGCCCCCTTTTGAATGTGTTGCATGGCATGTGTACACATGTATGTTTGTGTGCACACATGTACACATATGGGTGCTTGCACGCATCATTCTTAGTGTGCGTTCACATACGTGCAGGTGCGCACAGTGTGTGTACGCTAACTATGCCTAGGGATGTTTGCACATGTTTTTCGGTCATATGTGTGTGTGCGCTACACTGTTTTAATGCATATGCACATGTGTGCACATGCTTCTAGGTGTCATATGTATGTGCGCATACGCCTTTGTAGGGCATATGCACATACACACTTATGGGTATGGTACCTTTGCAATGCATGCAAACGTGCCTGCATGCATACCCTACACCTAGACCCCTATTATTCGCATTAATTAGAGCATTAAATACAAAATTGACAAAGACAGGTCAAGCTACTCATAAAGGAGCCATCGGCGGCATGTCGGGCATACTCCCAAACTTTGTCAGCACGTCTCTTGTGGTCTCGTGCTCTCACCATCATCCTCGTCACGTTATTGGGCTCTCGCAGTAAAAATTTGGCAGTGGTTGGTAACAAATGAATTGGTCACAGATGATTTACCCCCCCCCCTGGGTGGGGTATATTAAGCCATTTTCAGCCCACCTTGGTGCCTGGAAGCTTGTTTTGACCGCCATTGTCACTCTAATTCTTCTTCTATTCGACCATGAATAATTATTTTGTTTAAATAATTATTTTTTTCTTTCATTTTTCCATCATTCTGGGGGCATTTCTTTGCCACCTGATACCCCCTTTATTCTCACTAGGACAACTTCTATTGCTCTTAGGCAATCTTCCTTTCTTCTACACACTCCATTCACATAATTTTTTTTATTAAATAATTATTTTATTAATTTTTCTCGTTATGGTGGGGCATTATTTACCGCCTGTTTCTTTTTTCTTATCCCTGGAAGCATTTCTTTTGCATCTGGGAGATTATTTTTTATTCTTCTAATGTATTCTACGCATCCAACGCCATCCAAAACTTGAAAATAAAAAACAAAAAATATATACCCTTCCAAAATCCAAAAAAAAAATCAATTCATTTTTTTTCAAAAATCTTAAAAATTGTAAAATTTGCAAAAATAGGAATAGGCCAGCGTCATAGCAGGCTGAAACTTGTGTCTTGCAGCATGGTATTCTTTCCACATCTTTTTGGAAATTTCACATCTTTGCACGGATCAAATGACTCGTGCAAATCATCAGATTTACAATCATCTATCAAAGCTATCATGCTTGCTTCATTAGTACTCAAGGGCACATATAGTTGCCCAGTACTATTTCGTAGTGTCACTACACTTCTTCATTAGACCCAATGTCATTCATCATCTTCCCTTGTATGTATCCTTGCTTGGGGCATCATTTTTAACCCTTATTCATCAATCACGAATGTTTGGGGATCTTCAGCTTGATAAAAAAATATTTGTACAAACCGTTTTGACCATTGTTGGTTAGAATATGTGTGTCCGTACTTGTTTTCCCCTGTTAAATGGGCTTGTTTCCCTCTCATATTGCATTGTCTGTTTCTATGTTGCATTGAGCGGGTGCATTTCAAAAATGGAAAAATTATTCATAGTATGGCTTTTCATGTCATCCTAATTTTGTCATATGCTTACATTTTTAATAAAGACCGATAACGTAGATCTTTGGAAATATGATGATTATAAAGTTGTTTCAATACACTGGATGAAAGCTCACTCTTTTCTTTCCATATTCATTCATCCTCTACATCATTCTCCCATCAACATTATCCTTCTTATTCACCTAGGGTATCTTTATCCTCGTTCATTATTCTATCCTTTCTCTCACCTTTTTTGATCATCGATTTCCTTCTTTCATCGCCCCATCAACACTCGAGGGGGCATCTACCACTTCTACTAATTTTTCTTTTACACTTTCAAAATTTATCTATCTACTATCTTTGAAGTGGCGTCACTTACACCACCCCCAAAGAAGGGAAAATGTAGACACCTATAATTTAGCTCAAGTAATTTAAATACTTAAATTACACTAATTATACCTCTTTCCCATGAATTGACGACATATCGTCAATATCAGCACATTTTCTCTACTATCATCTGTTAATTAATTACATTATGCTAGTTAATTAACTCTTTTGTCCAACCAATGCACCAATTAATCAACCTTTTGTTAATCAGTTCCCCTTTCTATCTATATTAATTAATTAATTAATTATAATTAATTAATACTCCTTTCTATCTAGATTAATTATTTCTAATTAATTAAGCTCCCATTTATATCTATATTAATTAATTATTTCTAATTAATTAACCCCCCTTTCTATCTATACTAATTAATTATTATTAATTAATTAGCTTTCTCTTCCATTAAATCAATAAATCATCATTTATTTTATTAAATCCCTCTCATAGTCTAAATCTTGCTAATTATTCCTCTGAAAAAAAACTTCTATAAGCTTTCACACCTATTAATTAATCACTTTGATTAATTAATAAAGTCCTTCAAACCCCATGGGTCAATAAAGGACAAACTAAACTCTCCTAAGGTTGACTCAACCCTTTTTAAACCCCCCTTATCCACAACTAACCCAACATCTCTATTATCCCACATGTAAAGGGATGTAGAGATTCCTCTATCCATTGGGCTATATAAAGAGCCCTCATCCTACCTTTACACCTACACCTACTCCTTGATAAGCAAAAGTGAGCATACAGTAAATACACTATAGCCATTTTTATCATCTTTGAGTATTTCTCCATTAGAGTGGAGCTAATCATCATCCTTTTGCATTTAAACAATCAAGTTAGTGTTGTGAAGAAAAATGGAGTTAATCAAGAAAGGCCTAATAAGCCATGGCTTGATGAACCTCCATCTTTGATCATCTTGGATCAAGCAACCACTATCTCCTTTTGATAACTAAAATATCTACATAGGTCTAGTTTATTGATTTAGCTTTCTAAAAGAGTAGAGCAATAAATGTTAGTATGTTAGCTTGAGGTTCATTTTCAAGGTTCTAATGCATAGTATTGATGTTTATTACTTGTTTAGCTCTTAGCATGATGATGTTTTGATATTCGATTTAGCTTTGTTGTAGGACTACTAGGTGTTAGTTCTAATCTTCTTGATTTAGCTAAACAAAATCATGCATACACTTGCTACTATTGTATTGTTGATCCAGAGAGAGACCAAGCCTGAAGGATATTTTTTCCAGTACTAAACACCATGAGGACAATGTATTGTTTCTACTACCCAAAAGAGAACACAAGGGCCTTCAGACTAGCCTTCTGCTCCTCCTTGAATCGGACATAAATCAATTGTTTGTTCCATCTTCCAAAGTGCATCAATCCTTTTCTTCTCCCTACTTGAATAGATCAACTATAAATATTGTCTTAATGAGCTCAAATGGAGTAGTTAGCTGAGGGTATAAGCACACAAGTTTCATATCAATCCCATTCTAATTACAGAAAGAGGTTAGATCTAATTCAAGCTTTTTATTGACATCATTAATGTAGATTTTATCTCTCTTTATTATTGATCAAAAAACCGTGAAATAGACAATGAAAAATGTTAAATTAGATATGTTTTGATTGATTTCATGATTTGTAGATTGAAATCTTGAAACTATTTTTCTCTAGGATTCTCCCATCTATGAGATAAAGCTCTAGAATTCATAATAGGAACATACTTTTTTGGTGAAATCTATAATAGTTTAATTCCAGATATTGTTTTTAGAAAACACAAAACCCCAAAAAACATAGCTTTAGTTATTATATTTACCTTTGAATTCATTCATAGGTGATTAAATCAAAATCAGTTTTTAGGATATATCAAGCTTGGTTTAGATTGTAGATCTTGATTCACACAACTTTCATTTTTCAAATCAACATTTAGTTTAGCAAACGGCATTCAAACAACATAGAGGCTCTAGATCTAAGAAAAGTAGTTGTCTAGGGATAATTATTATTATCATTTATTTGTTTTGCAATACATTTTAGCTTAATAGAACCAATTTTTTCCCAGTTTTTGTAGATTGATTTTATTTTACACATTCATTGCATTATATAAACTCAGAAAATATTAAAACATTATTGTTTTATTTCCCATATATTCAAGTGGTAAAAGAAGAGAACTAGTTGTTAAAACTCCCTTGCATATATCTAAAATTTAGCATTTGAAATTTTCCTTTCCATAAATCACTTGAATTATTTGCATTATAATTGATTGTTTTTCAAAAAACTCGTACAAAAACCAAACAACAATCCAAAAATAATTTACAATAAATTTTGTGAAGTTGTACACATAACAAACCACGGCTCATAGACCCAAACAAGCCTAGAAACATCCAAAAAAACTTGCAAAACCCAAAATTTTATAGTCATGTTATTTCATGTGCAAGAGGATAGAAAAAATGACAAGGACGTTTGTTGATCCATAAGATAAAAAGCAATAATTTTGAAAAAACAATACCTCAAGACATCTCAAAAGACTCCAGCTCTAGCTCAGGATCATCTTAAGACAACCTTCATCATAGGCTCCCATCGTGGCCTTTTTCCCTATATCATAAGCAAGCACCACATAAAAATTATTTCCCCTCCACCATGGATGAATCTAGATAGCCAAGTATTTTTGGGAAGAGTCAGACACTTTCCCCATGTTCATGTTCCACTCGAATAACAAAACATCTAGGATGACATCTTAGTTGAACTCATACGAGATGTATTTCACTCCTCACCATCCCCCACCCACATTATTCCACAACTAGTTGTTCTTGATGGTGAAGCCCCATACAGACAATAATCATGTTCAACATCTCATCAGACAACTTCTCCCATTGGGTATTTAATTTATTTTATCTCGTCCATTATCCTTCATCCCTCATTTCCATATGAACTTTCCATAGTAGGGATGACCTTCTTTAAACAAATGCTTTACCCAAGTAGCACAACCTAATATTCCTCCCTCACCAATCAATATATAGATCTAGGGCTTTACATCACCATCATTTTTTACCATACCATCCACCGTGATCAATTCCATAAGAGTTTCACTACCCTCGACAAGAAGGTCTTTCTCTCTCGAGAACATAGGTAGAGGAATCTTCTTCATATTTTCTTGTGTCCCTATACCTCGATACACAACATCCTTATACTATATGTATCCATCATCCAATACCATCCCATAATATTCTACGTTGACTACCTTAGCTTGGAATCACAAGGAGTTGAGTGCACATGAATGATTCCTCTACACTTTTTGACATGTACAAAGGAAAAGGTGGAGTTCCCCCAACAAATTTCTTATCACGATGAGTTATGAAAACGTTAACATCACTAGCCATAGGGTATGAAGAATATTTTGGTGGATGTTTTCATTTATGAGAAATATAATTAGTTGTACATGAATGTATATATGATCCTCTTTGGACATGAAACAATCAGCACCATCATAGAAGCCCCCTTTTCCAGATGTGATAATAACCCATAATGAAGTGGGGGGTGACCCTCTAGGTTTAAAATGATGATCATAAAATTTTGAAGGAAGAAGCATGGTGACTGATACTTATTTAATTGGATTATAACAATAAACCCTAAGGTAATTAGGTTTGGCTCAAGATATTCGATTCAGGAGGTGCATTTATCAAATGTTTACACCCTAATTAGATTCTAGGTTTTTAGAATGTTATTAATTTAATTTAAAAAATTAATTAAATCTAATTATAGAGTAACTGATATGGTAAAATATAGTAAAGGTACAAATGATAAGCACTCAAGAAATGCAAAACTATAAGTAAATGGGAGATATAAATGACTTAGTTGATTCCTATATGATCTAGAACTGATCTGGGAAATGTAAAGTATTAGACAAGATGCAAACAATGTCGTAACTTCTCCCTGTGAATTATGGAACCTGGTAATGATGCCATACAAGGGAACCTGGTATAAGAAAGAGGCACTTGGGAACTGGTGACTATGCAAAGGCTCAAGATCTACTTTCTTTTGTGTCGCTAAGATTTTGCTGCTAATTCTTGTCAGTCACCTGATATTCACTCTTTGATCTTCAAGGGTACATGTAACCTGTAAAAAACATTTATACATGCAAAATCTCACAAACACATCAAATCGGAATGAAATATGCAATATTTTAAATTAGACTAACCTCAATGGTCACCTGATCAGTGAACTTATAAGTGAGAGTTACACTACATCCCAGACTCCATGCAGTTATTTATGCTTATGTGTGAAATAGTGTCCTTAGGTTTCCCTTGCGCAAATGAGACCAATATAACATGTTGTAGCTAGATAATATGTAAATGTGTGGTATGGAATTGAGCACTTCCCCTTCCTATGTAGTGTATGCAACCCAAAAATACAGTCCCTTTGATGGTAGTGATAGTATGTAGATGTGATTTCCCCTTAAAATTTCCAGTCAAAATAATAATGTGTATGTTGTGAATATATATGAATCTCTTGTTTGAATTTTGACACTAGTGACACAAAAGGTCAACTATGAACATGGGATAAGGATTAGAAAACCAAAAGGCCAACCAAAAATGTCAAAAAGTGTAAAAATAATAAAGAGGACATAAGCGCCCAAAATGGGCAGAAGCACCTAGGTGCTAGTGTCTAGAGTGGGCACTGACAGCCTGGGATAAATGACAATAGATGTGAAAAGAATGATAGAAACATATCCATGTGACCTGACCATAACTGGGTACAGAAATGATAGATGTGAGAGAGAAAGAAAATATAAATAATCAAAGCAAGTAGATGGACAAAGGATTGTGTCACCATTGAATAATTTTCCTACTTAAGATCCATACATATAACAACATAGTTGACGACATAGTAAATTAGTAGTATGTGCATGATTTTGTGTCTACATTTCCCCCCATTATATTATTTGAATGAAATTTAAGTAGTGTAAAGGAAGTATGGAACATACCTGTATAGAGTTCGGAGAAGCCATGTTGCAAAGTGTGTGTAGAATATAGAAACTTATAGTGTGGCTAACCATGGATCAATGCTTTCAATCATGTGGCATAAGTGGAGATAGAAAACCATCGTAAGAGCACTTGGAGAAATAGTTAAAATTATTTGGAGATTTCAAATTGTTGTTCGAGGCAATAGAAGAGGTAGGGAGTGATCAATTCCCAACATGATTTTGTTTGAAAATGGGAGGATTTGGGTGTCCTGCCACCAAAGGAATAGTTTTTGGGGAGAGAGGTATAGTTTTAATCTCCATCCATGACTACATCCCCAACAGGTCCAACTACTACAGATGGATAGAGATCAAATTTAGTTCCGATTGGAAAATTGTTTGTTCTGATTGAAGAACCCATATAGGAACAGTATAGGAAAGGCAATGGCATCTCATTGCCCCCACTCTTATAGTAATAGAGTGTTTCAATTTGAATAATTTTTATATTTCTTCCAAGTTAGATCATCTAGAAGTGATAGTAATGTAATGTACATGCTCCCAATTTAGATCATTTGGGAGATATAGTTAAGTAATGCTTATTGTACCGATTGATTGATTTGATTTGAGTGATAGAGAGATTATTTGAAATAATAAGGTTTACTTAGTATATTACTCAAAGAGAGTTTTTGTATTTTCCACCCAGATTAGGTCATTTGGGGGAATAGATTTGAAAAAGTATAAATTATTGATTGTCGTATAGAATGATTGTACCTTTGTTCGAATGAATGATACATTGATATACTGGGAGTGTCGATAAATTGCATTGTAACATGAGAGGGATCATAAGGTGATCCTAATTGTATGGCACCCCTTTCAGCAAAAGGGTGAGGGGTGGTGAAGCAAACATTGAGCCAAAAGCAAGGTTGTACAAGGTATAATAGTGAATAAGAGATAATATAGAAGAAAGAGTAATATTGACAAAGTATGTGTATATATTGATTAGTGCATGTGCCAGATTTGAATATGGAGTAATACAAAGTATATAGTATGGTGCTAGGATAAATTTGGATCTAAATGGCACAAACGGGGAAGAAAACGTAGTAACGAGGCTCAGGATATGAGCAAAAATGTGTGTCGTGTATTGGTTGTAAGGATGATTGTAAATAATAACTATAGTATATAAAAAATGAAATTACTATATATATTAATAGTGAAAAGTGAATATTATTTTCATTTGTACTGATAATCGAGTGAAATTTGGAGCTCTGAGTTATAATGATGTTATGCATTAGAGCAATGAGTTTGACTAGATTTGAGAGAGTAACGATGACCATGGCTTCACATACAACTGATGAGTTGGTAAGTGTGATTATTTCTGGAAAAAAATTTCAAATATATATGTTTTCATTGATTTTAGAAAAAAATATGTTTTTTGTATTTTTCGGCATTTTTGACATGGGCGTAAGTGACCAAGGCATTTTTGTCCGTTGGGACACTAGCACCTAGTTTCTAGCACTAGTGACCTGCTTCTAGGTGCCCCTGACCTGCTCATGAGTGATGGCATCCCAAAGCAAGGATTGGCCATTGTACTGTGAACTATTGATATTTTGATCAGTTTGCTATGAAAAGTGATTTTTGCTAAATGTATGATGTACTAATGGAAGAATTTTGTTGTGTTTTATGTTCTGCAAAGGGATATACACTCGAGATAATTTCAGGTGGGCCGCCATTTGAGTACGTTGCTTACGTTGGGGTTGTCATATGTGGAGTGGGATATATTGGACCGTGCCAACCTATGACACGTTGCTAGATTGGGGGAGGTACCCCATAATATGCTTATGTTGACTGCTTTGTGACTGAAAGTTGGAGTAGAGGGGCATGTACCTACCCCTGATATAGATGGTGTAACAGTGGCACGAGCCGAACATAAGTATTGTGCATTTATAGTTATTAGTTTTTGTGTATTTATTAGATATTGTGAAGTTGTGTAGTGACTAATGATGGTTTTTGTGAGTGCAGATGATGCCTATAGGCCATTGATTGTAGATTCATCGATACACACTTTGATTCTTCTTTTTATACCTCCTTTTGGAGAGGGGTAGGGACTTTTTGCTTCTCATTTCACTATTGGGAGTTAGAGAGATCTTGGAGCTTGAAGTGCTTTGAATGTTGTGGAGTTGGATAGCTTAATTTTGAGGTATGCCTTCATACCTCTTGTTTTTGTTTTCTATAAGATATTGTGCAAAGGAAAAAATGGTTGTTTTGAATCTTGTAAGCTTGCAAGTTTTTTGTGGGTGTGTTTGTTAATCTTTTTTCTTTTATTTTCTCCATCTATCCTATTTGACGTATATTTTGGAGTGTAGGGGAGGAAGAAGGAAACTCCCTCTTACACCACAAGGCTTGATGGGAAATCCATTATGGTCATTCTATTATTTCCTCCCTTCATATGGTTTGATGTGGAAGATGACTATTCATATGGTTTGAACCTTGTCTTTCATCCTTGATAAGGAAACCATGCTTGGTTTGAAAATCCTTACAAGGAGGAGGCTTGGTGTTTGGGATGGAGTGATAAGGAGTTTTGGGGTATGGAGATTCTTTTGGTGCTCCTATGGTTGGATCACAATATGGTTTATAATGGGCTCCTTGCCACTCTTCCCCATTGAGGAAACATGAAGTTCTCCTCTTGTAATTTTTTTGTGTTTCTTATGTTTGATTTGTATTGGAATATGTGTGTGTTCACCCTTTGTCTTTCCTATACTTGTGCAATCTTTAGGCATGAATTCTCTCTCTCCTATGGGCTTGGAGGGAGGCTAGAATGTCCTCCATTTTTGGAGATGACATGTGATGATGTCATTTGGTTGGGGGGAAAATGGACCTTATTCTCTTGTGCATTGAAGATTTCTCTCGTGGAGTGGAAGCTTGCAAAGTTGATTGGAGGATAGAAGAAAAAGTTCAAAATTATAGCCATGTTCTTACCATATTGGGTGGAAGGCTTCTATTTTTTCTTGTATTTAAGTATTTTGTATTCTTTTTAGTGGAAGTTGTAATGTGATTTTTCCTCTTATAAAAGGGGTTGGAAGGATTGTTTTGTAAGGGTTGGAGAAGTATCGTTTATCCTTGTATAGTACTTGGCCTTGTGGGATGGGGACTTGGACTTTGTTGTAATCCTTTATAATATGAAATATTTTGTTATTTTCTTTACAAACTTGTTGAAAATAAACAGAAATGCATTAGTAACTAAATTGTTGCCTTAAGTTGAAGAGAATGTATTTGAATATGATAAAAAAAAAAAAAAAATTCTTAAATTTGATTTGGGAGTTGACCATTGAGTAGTGATGCTTCTTATTCTTGTGTTTATAAGTTTAGAAATAAAAAATGGTTTAGTTTTTGTTACATTACTCCAAAAGTGTAGCATTAAATTTCTTATGTTGCTAAATTGCTACATTGTGGAGCCTTAGGAGAAAATATAAGGGAGCTTATTTTGAAGTTTACTATTTCTTCATTTTTAGTTAATAAGCTAGATTCCCTTACCATAAAAAATAAATACATAAATAATACTAGAGTAAATTCTCATTATATTAGAATGGAGTTCTGTTTATTTCTTTTTGTTATAAACATTGTATGAATATTAAGAGTAAACTTCATGGGTAATCTACATTATAGTAAAGCTCATTTTAATTAGCTTTCTGATTTTTTTATAGTTTGAAGTGGTATAAACATATTTCTCATGGAAGTGTGCAATGGAGGGAAATTAAAAAGAATTTTGGTTATTAGTAAGCAAGGCAGATCGCTTGCACACACTTTACAGGTGTTGGGAGTTTTCACAACAATTAAATCCCACCCATACCTTGTATGCTTTTTATAAAAGAAAAATCCCTGATATAATGATGAAATTTTGGGATTGCAGGTCATTGATATTTTTGATATATCCTTATCCTGTAGGAAATTATCAATATTTTCTAATTAACATAGGTTTAATGTTAGGACACATATTAAACTTGTTTTTAAGGGTATGTGTTATATATATTCCTTAAGAGTGATAAGATTCGTGTTGAAAGAATATTATTATGTGAATCCTATAACTGCGAAAAAAAGGTCGTCTATGTTGTGTATTCTTTGTGTATTCCACAACAAAATAAAAATCTAAATAATATATATAAACTCTTGTCAAACAAACTGCCAAATGGGATTGGGCGCTGTAAAAACGCAAGGCAGAATCTCAGAGCGCCACCTACCCTAAATGAATATTTCAGATCTATCTTTTTGCTTTTATAATAATAATACAAAAAAATCAAACCAAAACAACCTGGGCATCTAGACGCCCCCTCCCCCAAACTTCCCTACACATGGAGATAAATTTGTAACTTTGATATCTCCTCATTTTGCTATATATAAAATGATTGGGTATTCTTGAGGAGAGGTAGTGGCCTGGACGCGCACCTCTCTCCCATACCATGGCCGCCCCCATATGGAGAGCTTGGCCTTTGCGCCTCCATTTTTGCCCTCCCATGTCCGTCACTTCGAGAGAGAAAACTGCACACATGAAACAAAATTAAGAAACAATAATAAAAATGATTAAAATAAAAATAAAAAAAAACTCTGCAAAATAAGGGTACAACAGAGGAGCAACTAAATCATACTTCCTCTTACATATCCACCCGTGTGTGAGGATTATCCCTTCAATGAAACGATAACAAAAAAAATTACCCACCAAACCCTTCTTCCACTCCTCCACTGCAACCGACCTATACAAGAAACATTAAATAATAACGAAAGCAAATGTGAATAAGGGTTTTTATGGGCATGTAAGGATATGTGAGATCTGTGGTCAGGATTAAAAGAATCCAATGGCTCTTGTAACTTCCTCATACCTTAACTTTGAAAAAAGTTTATTCTTAAAGCTTAAATAAAGCCTTCTCCTCCTCCACGTTTAGGGAGGATTCCTAATATTTGAGTGATTAAATTAATTTAAATATGAGTTAAATATTAAAGAATATAAATAATCTGTTTATGGAAAGGTTTTAATATTTAATTAATTAAATGAATTTAAATAAGTTTGATTTTAAAAAAGGTAAATATTGGTTAAAGTAAGTGGCTTCTAAATTTACATTATTATTCGTTAATGATGTATTTTGTTTTGTTGGGTGGTCGAAGCTGTAGTAAACCTAACAAGTCTTTACTCACACAAACTTTGGAATAGGGCGCAAGTAGTAATAGCTCATTTCATTTGAGAGAAATTTAATTATTTAAAAAAAAATTACTCATGGGTAATTGCTATTTAATGTTATAAAATAATAATAATAATAAATTGTATCCAATTTATACCAGATAGTTTTTTGTAGTTTGAGTCGCAAAAATGGGGCATTACAGTTGGATAGATATAGAGGCTGAGATTCGTGGTGCAACCTCTAGTTCTAGACCTCTCACTATTGTATATAGTGATAGCGAGGTTGATGTATGATGTATTGTATATGTTGTAGTGATGCATGGGGGCTTGCCCCACATATATTATATTTTGCAACTTATGATTTTGGAATGTGTGTGTGTGTGTGTGTGTGTGTGTGGATATTGATATCATATGTTTTGTTGACGTGCATTGCTATCTAATGTGATGATGATGATATGTTCTAGATAGTGATTTTGTAATATGATAGATTATATGTGCATTGTTGAAATGGTTTTTTTAAGAGTTGAGTATTAGAATATAGTATGACATGGAAGGAATAACTAAGTAGTGATTAAAATAGGAGTTGTATTTGAATGAGAATGAAGAGCATATTATGTGATGAATATAAATAGATGTATGTGATGTAATATAATAGATAAAGTGAAAGAACAATGTGATGCAAACAATATAAGAGAATAGAATAACGATGCATTAGTAGTTGTATGATGAGAGAATCTACAATAATTATTGTAAGTGCGTATAATGAGAATAAAGGGGCCAAGAAGAGCGATTTCCCCTCAATGGGAGAATGAGGTTCATTTTAAAAATCCCCCTCAGCAGTCAAGAATCAACCATAGAAAAAGAGTACGTCATCGGGAAATGGGTTTGTCATGTGCAAAGAGATGCTAGAAAATATATGTCATGAAGCACAATGCATGAGTTGTGGAAGGAGAATACACCATTTTTCTTCTTGTTTTCTTAGTATGTTTGAAATGGGCTTGTGAATATTTTCAATAAGGCATTCCCTTTGCAAAAATTTGCTAAAATGTCCATAAAATTATCCCCCATCTTTTAACATCTACCCAATGCTTGTTGCCAAATATGTCAAGTACAAACCCAATCTGGAAAATTGCTTATGTTTGATATAGGAAATATTTATTTCAAAGCAATACACATATCGGTTGACTAACTATTATTTGCAAATTAAGAAAACGTTTTTTCCATGATACATCAACTAGTTGGTCCTCCAAAAATGTTTGCTACCTTCTCTAGTATTAATCATTATTGGGCTTCTCTTGTTTTTGCACTTACACAACTATATAAATGTGATTTGTAGTAACAAAAGAGTGGATCAATAGATGAAATTTACAATAAGCTTAGCTTTTTTGTCAAGGACGATCCTATTAGTTTCATGTGTTATTATAAACATAGATTGATTGATTTTTGATAATTATTATGCAAAGAGTCTTTTTGGAGAAAGTTTCACTAATTTTAGAACAGAGGCAATGCACAAAACCACTTACTCTTATTGATAAAAGATGATCCAATTTATGGAAAATTAGTAGTGCAACTATTGAAACATTTGTTGACAAATAGATAACTTGTATCACAACATCTTTTACTCCCAACATTGCAAGATTGCATCTAAATCGATATACAAGTAGTCGCAAAAGGTAAAAATATACAAAATATAGATACCATTTTCCTTTCCCACTAATGGAACATTCAAAATTCCTAGAGCCACTTATAAACAACGATCCAATTGTGGAAATAAATGCGGTCAAATGGTTTGATTTTGTTGAGAAAGAACAATATGAAAGTTTTTTTTCCTTCCACATGTTCCTTCAAGTGCTTAACATGAATATGTGTGAATATGAATATGTAATCAAGTCAATAATTCAACATGCAACAATATTGTTGGAGAGAAGACCATCAAAAGTGTGGAACAATATTTTTGTGAAATAAATGTCGCCCTTGTGGCTAGCAAAAAAAGATGCATAATTTGTTCTCAATACATATGTGGTTGCAACATATTATGGTTCTTAATGCATATGTGTGGCCTGCAAATGAGAACATTTCACCATGCTTCTAGACTAGTCTAGAGCTTCTAAATATGGTCTGGAGTGGGAAATTGTAAGGGTGATTTACATGCCAAAGGGACAAACGAGTTATTACTCTACAGGGCTTAAGACATGATTCATATGTTAGAGAGAAAAACAAGTGAGATTTATTTCATTGATGATAGTATAAGAAATGACAACATAACCATTGATATTTGTTATATGTATCAGTATTAGTTGGGTTCATCTTTTCTAGAGAGTACCTTTTGAATTCAGGGTGAAGTTGAGGGTTTTGAAAGGACCCACATCTTTTTTTACTTTATGGTAACCATCACGAGGAACCTGAGTGAAACAAATTTTGGCGTGTTGCATTTATAGCATATTTGACTAGAATTCTAGCTAACAACCAATTTTTTGGAGTACTACAACGGCAGTGGAGTGAAGCCATTTAAGGAGCGTCACATCTACACTGTATTCCAACTAGGAGTCCAACAAGCTACATATGCAGCGGAGTGAAGCTATTTTTTGGAGTCCTGCATCTGTAGTGAAGTGAATCCATTTCATAGAGTGAAGCCATTTCTAGAGTGTTGCATCTACAACATATTCCAACTAGGATTCTAGTGAGATGCCTCTGTAGCAGAGTGAAACCATTTTTTGGAGTATTGTATCTATAGCGGAGTGAAGCCATTTTCTGGAGTGTTGTATCTGCACCGTAGAACTGAATGTTGCCATTGTAGTGCAGAACCGAGTGTTGCCACTGCATTAATATAGAGATGTCGCATCCTGTAATGAATTGTGAAATCGCATCGTACGAGGAAACCACCTTCAGAGAGGATCATGCCTCGGGAGATTTGAAACGAGGTGGACCAACACACAATTGTGTGACCTAATCGCACTACTTCCACCCCATCGGCTTATCTAGATATTACTTAACAACATAATAATGATAGAATTATTTTGGAAAAGGTTCTTACAACCATTAATCCTATGTGTAATCTTATAATTGGCTCTTTAAAACTATCATTAAATAAATATTGAACAACTATTAATACCTTTTTTAACAAGATATGAAGATATTGAGTGGATATGTAAAGAGTCAGTTCCCCTAACTTGCCCCCTACACCCCCCTCATTTTCATATGCATCATGCTATCATTACTGATGAGTTCAACACTACTTTCATTTGGAAATTGGAAGAAATGAAATTTTGACACGGATGAAACAAAACACAGTCAACTAATATTATGTACCAAATATTTTATATTACAAAATACATTGTTAAAATCACATCACAGTAAATATTTTCAATATCATTGATTGTTAATCAGAGGAAATTTACACCTCCACCCATCCCCTAAAAGATAACCATAGATATTACTTGACAAATTTCTATAAATGACTTTTAAAATCTTGGCGAATGCCACGAATTGAAAGGAAATGTTGTAAGCCAGTAGCAATTGTTGGCTGGTAGCATTAGGCTACCAACCAATAGTAAATTTCTTATTTGTACACGTGGTAAAAGTGATTTGAATATAAAAATTTGGCTATTACCATATACATTAGGCAAATCAAGAAAAAAAAATTAACTTGTACTTAACAGATTTAGGCAAAATAGCAACCAACATAATCCCTCAAAATTAACCAAATCCAAATTTCAAAAATCCAAATATTCCTGAATTAACTAAGATTAACCACTAAAATTTACATTGATGGTAATAAACACATACCATTTACCGATGGTAAAATATTGTCAATTTGATCAATCGGCGTTGGCAGTATCTCCCCACATGACTATGAGGCGGCCCGTGAGATTCACAAATAGTTATCTGCTTTGTAACATTTTAAATAATATGTAAACGTTCTTCCCATCCTCCTCGAGATTGGAGAGTTGGAAGTAATTTCCACTGATTGAATGTTTATAAGATTAACTTAGCATTCTGCATAGCTGTAACTAATTCCCAGTTTCTGTTTCTTGCCCTGCTTTTCTCTGCATGATTTGTTCGATTCTTTTCTGAAAATAGAAACAAGAGCCCTCTCTATCTCAATACCTCCGCCGGACGACACCTCTCTTTCGAAATGCGAGCAATAACTCTCAAACACGCTCACTGTCACCTGCAATCGGAACCGCAGCATGAACAGAAACTCAACTTCCAGAGCGTTCATTTCCGCAAGTGATAAGCCTCCCACTTTTGCAAAATAGTCGTTGTTGTAATGCCTGCATCCACAAAACATGATCACCCATTAACAAAATCAAGATATTACTGAACAGAGTACTTAAAAAGGGAAGAAAATAAAATAAACTCACAAGTCATCGAGGAATTTGGTAGCAACCATGACACTCGTAATGACAAGGCTGTGAATGTTGAGAGATGTTAAGCGGAAGGAGGGATTGTTGAGAATTAGACGATCAATATAAACATATGCCACAACAAATGCGGAAGGGCTGCAACGCGCATACTTGAATATCCTCTCCAAAAACTTTTCTATGCTCATCGCAGGAATTTGCATTGCAGAGAAAACACACAGATTCTCTCTTGAAAGCTTGTCATGTCTGGCTACAAGTCTGCGGAGTAGGGAAGCTAGTACTGAAAGAATCCCGTTGGGAGGTGACTCACTGCAGTACAAATGAGAGCAAGATAGAGAGCACACGTTTGATCCCATCACTGCTTGGAGATCTAATTTGAAACTAAGATTTTCGAAACTGTATGAGTGAGAAGAGCCATAGGTAGTTACATATATAAGTAAATTCTAGAGGGCTCTGACTCCGGGTGGAAGAAGAAAGGAAACAGGGTCACAGACTCTTGTTGGATTCAACGTACCTCGTCTTAATTTGAGATTTACGGAAGGGTTGAGCTGGCAGATGTAACGTATTGATTGTTTAATAAATTCCACAATATCACCGACAGTAAGGTGAGACCCAGTTCGCATGTGATGATTTGTCTGTGACCATATCTCCAATATTTAAACCCTTGAATATTTTAAAAAAATTGTAATTTGGAGCTTGAAATTAACAATATATTTACCAAAAGGAAATGGGCGAGTGCAAACCTGGCCCTACCATTAAATGAAATGAAAAGATAGATTTTTATTTATGTCCATGAGATCAAACACTCTAAGGGATCACCGAGAGCCTCAACCTTAAGATACTTTAAGTTTTTTTCGATGTCGGATCTTCTAATATGAATCTTGACTAGGAAGCCTTTACTTGTCAAATAACTCATTTAGACTGCCCAACTTCAAGTCATATTATAAACAGATATCCTCATATGTCGCACATTCCAAAACGAAGTGTCATCCAATTTCAACCACCGCTTTACTTCAGAAAATACAAGTTTTCTTCCCAATTTTCCTTAGGGACCTATTCTTATTTTATCTGAAGGTTTTGAATTTACTCATTGACCCATAATGCAAATGGTACTCTGTTCAATGCTACACTGACCCCTGACTATAAACTATAGTGATGTGTGCCAGATATAGTCGTTGGGCCCCTCGGAAAGGATAGAACTTCTGGATTCCCATATCTAGATAGGGCGTTGGCCTATCTAGATATAGGGCTCCCCACTGTTCATCTACCAGTCTCACACTAAGATGATGTGATCCAGTCCTCGACTGATATGCCACCTTTTAACGTTTGAACCGAGCTTTGCTTTCCCATGTACGCGAAATAGGGTAAATAGCCTAGTGCGGTCAATAATATGAAATCTATGCTTGCCTCGAATTTACCTCATGTGCACAGGGTATGAGCCATTAACATCCTAGCCTTACCCTTAAGAGCCTCACGTAGACACATTTTTCCCTCATGTTCCCATGTGGGGTTGAATTCTTTAATATAACACACTTTTCTTCGACCAATTTATTTTATTTATCTAAGACAAACTTTTTTATTTCCGCATTGGTGTTAGGAAAATCTTGCAATTTAATGTCCCATTTATTCATCCACTTGTTCGACTTCATCCACGTCTTCTTCCTACGGTCCAACGCCTCCTCGACAGCTATTTTGGGCCAGTGATGATTATCCATGTTCTCAACCTTTTATAAATTACTTATCAACCGGGTTAATGATGATGTCTCCATCGGGAAAGTCCCTCTTTCACCCAAAAAGATCTAATATGGAATTGTTGCTTTGACTTTGATGCTACTAGTGATTAGATACTTTTGGATTCTCTCTCGTTGTCTCCACTTGTGATTTGACACACTACTCCACCATACTTCACACCCATAGAGGAGAATTGGCTTACCAACAAATCAAAGAGGGTTTTCTTGGTGTTCCAATCCCATGATTTCGCTTTTCTACACCTGTCTTGAAGTAGGTAAGATGTTCTCCACCCTCCTTGAATTCTTTTCGCTCTACATGTTTCCCAATTGAACCTATTGTGGAAAACAATTCCAAAGGTATTTGTACTCTTCCACTATTTCTAATGGGAGTTGCCTTCAAATATAAACGTAACATGTTGATTCTTTATTTTTAAAGAAAAAATAATGACTTTGGTCTTGTTAGTGTTCACTTGCATCCCAACCTCCTCCTAATTTTTTTTTTGAAGCCCTCAAATATTCTCTTAAGAGAGAAGGCACCTTCACCGCATATAGTTTTTTCAATATCCCACGAAAAAAATTTACCATAAAATAGATGCTAGGCATCAGGGCTGGAATTTCAAATTATATGTGCCTGTCAAAGCAATATTTGCTGACAGTTTAGCTCTTTAAGCGGCTGTAATTTCCAGAAATTTTTATAGATATATGTATAATCTGTTCATATATATATAAATAAGTACTATGTTTTTAAATAAATCCTTTAAAAAAATTACGGTTTTCAAAATTTTCAGCCTGTTATTATCTACGGCTTCTAATTTTTTTTCCCTCTAATATACTGTTAAAATCACAAAAAACAGCCTACAGCCTGTCAATTTCCAGCCCTCCTAGGCATAACCGGAGCCGTGTACCTGAGATACCTATTAAATTACTCATCCAATGAAAACGTCATTCGATGCAACGACAAGACAGCTATGGACCCCGCCAAGGCCCCACGGTGCTGTTATTTGACGGGTACGTTAATTTCAGGCAGTGCAGAATCCGGATCACCAGTATTACTTGTACGGATTGACAGTGCGTTCTTTACATTGGAAGATTGTACGTACTTTCATTTAATACTATTCACGTGCGGCCAAATCCCCCTCAAAATCAACTCATTCAATTTCGAGACGAAGCTTTCCATGCGTTGGATTTCTTGTCCACAATTTATCTCAATCTGTCGTTTCGTCAAGCAACTTGTTCGTAATTTCCCAAAAACACAATTATATGGAGATCTAATTCTAAGATAATCGTTTACGAAATCTGTGTTTGCAATTGCCTGTATTATAATATATTATAGAATCTCGATTTCAAAGCTGGATATTATTAAGAATAACATTATTGCACTTTGCATGTGGCTGAAACTTGAACCTTCAAGTTTCTTGCATTATAATTATTCAATGCCCATTGTCCAATCAAATAATTTTTTCATAAATATGATATTTTGAGCTGTCCCAGGTGTCTTGTACATTTCCGTGCAAGTGACGTAGCTGTAACCCGTGGGCCGTATGCATCTCGCATTTTATAATCTTAATATAAAACAATATTTCGTCCTCGATAAACTACAAAATCGTTTAATATATTTTCAGATCGTGTCATTTGGTCCATTGCTTGTAATTTTTTACCTATGTAATGGCCCAGATTTTAGATAAAAAGAATGTCATTTCCTACTGTGAAACCAACTCTAAAACTCGAGCAGAAAAAATGAGTTATTCGTACTTCTTTTTGAGTTAGTTTGTTTGAAGCATCATTATTTTCTACCTAGTGCTTTATCTCGATTCCTCCGTTCATGATTATATTGAAAGGATGTATGGGTAGATGTATTCATTTATTTTGGTAAGGAATAAGGATGTATGAGTATGACGTATCATCTAATGTCTCCGTGCGGAACTCCACATAAAATGTGTTTTTTCTCTGCACTGTTTGTAATAAACACGCTGCAACTGCAGTGCATTCTTTACACCCTTCTTCCAATGCCTAGTTAAAACCAATTACCTGTTTCTTCCTTCACATTCCGTCACTTATAAGTTTAACCTCTCCTACTTTACTTGAAGCCAACGAGTTTTTCCATTAGCTTATCATATTTACCTGCCACATATTCTTACACCTGCCGTAGCCATGGCTAATTTTTAATACAAAACCATGGTATTAAATTGGTCCTAAAGGTTCAAGACCTTACCAAAGTTTTTATTTAGTTTTCTTTTGCAAAACAATAACATGTGCTCTGCCATTGAAATCTCATTGTTGGTTCATGCGCATCACCCTCATGTATTTTTGTAATAAACAGAGATTTTAAGATTTTCAAATAAGCTTTAATAAACAGGGGTTTTATGATTTTCAAATAAGCTTTAGTCAAAGTCTCATTTTGAGTTGTGTTCCTTTGATTACTAATTCATTTTTGGAATTTCCTTGAACAAATAGTTTAGCCTATAGGAAGGTTGATTTTTTTATGAGTAGGAACATTTCTACTTGACAAGTTTGTTTTGAGGTTGACATTTTATAAGACTCGATAGAAAATTGGGTCAGTTCATAATGTTTCACGTGAAAATTATTTAATATCAATATGGGGAACACATGTTTTTGTTGTCAAGCTCTCAACCATAATATTCACAACTACCTACTTATGCCTTGAGTACACCCAAATCCCTTAGTTGTAAAAGAGACATGTGTAGACAATGAATCCTAAACAACAATTAGGAATAAGAAACAAACACAACGAATCAAAACCCTAGGGTTGTTAGCTCCACTGTTAATACTATGAAGAAAAAAACAGGGGAGATAAAAATGACAAAGCTTTATTAATAAATTACTAAAATATACAAACAGATTTGGATGGGTTGCAATGACCGATTGATTGATGGAGGAGTGAGATGCTCTATATATAGAGTGTTGGAGAAGTCTAGAGGTGCTCGGGAATGTTCTAGAGAAGACTGGAGTTGAAAGGGGGAAAAAAATGAAAAAGATTTTTCTAGAATGAGACTGTCGGTAGCACTGTTGGTTGAAATAAACATTATTTCAATACCCCCCATAATGTTTATTTAGGTATATTTGTCACAAGATTCAAATATGGGTCCCAACAACTTGGCCTTATTAGGTACCCATTTACAAAGCATATTATATCACCTAAGGTTTCATATGCACTCCTGAAAAGGAACATCCACAAGATGTAACATGTCTCAAAATTTGAAAAAACTACTTGTAGACAAAGCTTAAGTAAATATATCTACAATTTATTTTTCAGTTCCACAGAATTTTAGCTCCACCACCTTTCCATCTGTTAAGTCACGATCAAAGTGATGATGCAATTTAATATGTTTAGATCTAATGGTGTAAACATGATTTTTTGCTAGCTTGATAGTGCTTTAATTGTCACAAAAGATAGTAGTTGGATGATCTTGCGGTAGATGAACCTCCTCGAGAAACGTTCTTAGCCACATAGCTTCTTAAGACGCCTTGGAAGAACTGATATGTTTTGCTTCTATAGATGAGAGTGACACTGTAGCCTGATTTTTACTGCTCCATGAAATTGGACCTGAACCATGATGAAAAACATATCCTAAAATTGATTTTCTATCATATATGTCTCCTGCATAATCTGAATCTGTATAGCCCACTAGAGTAGGTTCTCCTCCATGCTTATATTCAAATCCAAGTTGATATGTACCTCTAATGTACTTCAATATTATTTTGGCTTCTTTCCAATGGTCGACATGAGGATCTGCCACGTACCTAGAAACAATGTTGATTGTATATACAATATCTGGTCTACTGATAGTGAGGTACAAGAGATTGCCAACAAGTTGTCTTTACAATGTTCCATCTACTTCCTTTAGATTAGAGTTAGCACTCAACTTGAATCCAACTT
Organism: Taxus chinensis; assembly: GCA_019776745.2. Taxonomy (NCBI): domain Eukaryota; kingdom Viridiplantae; phylum Streptophyta; class Pinopsida; order Cupressales; family Taxaceae; genus Taxus; species Taxus chinensis. Next base: position 990,397,179 of record CM034146.1, read on the forward strand.
CACATGATGTACTAGTTGGCTTACATTCAAGCATTCTGAATTTTCTTAATACATCAAGAGCATATTTGGTTTGAGAAAGCAAGATCCTTCCTTCTTCTTGCCATACTTGCATACCCAAAAAGTAGCGCATTAGCCGTAATTCACTTATCTCAAAGGCCTTTTTGAGTTGTTCCTTAGTATCTACAATGTATTGCATATGATATCCTGTAATGATTAAATCATCAACATACAATACAACAATAACAATTTGACCATCATTATACTTTACATACATATATGGATCAACTTTTCTTCTTTTGAATCTTGCTTCTTGAAAATAATTATTTCTTTTGGAGTACCATGTCTTTAGAGCTTGTTTAAGACCATATAATGATTTTTTCAATCTAAAAACTAGATGTTCTTCTCCCAGTTTAACAAACCCTGGTGGTTGTTGCATGTAAATTTCTTCCTTTAAATCACCATGTAAAAGAACACTCTTAACATCCATATGATAAATTTTCCATCCATATTTTACAGCTAAGGAAACTATCATACGAATGGAAGTCATTTTAGTGAATGGAGCAAAATTTTCAGTATAATTGATACCTTCTTTTTGTGAGAAACCCTTGGCCACTAACCTTGCTTTGTGCTTCTCCACAACTTCATCAGATCTGAATTTTGTCTTGTGTGTCCATTTGCAGCCAACCAAATCCTTTCCTTGTGGAAGGGTTGATAATTCCCAAGTGTCATTTTTTTATTAGAGAGTTGTACTCATCTTGCATAGTTGCTTCCCATTAAAATTTTCCTTTTGCTTCCTCATATGTGTTTGGATCATCAACATGCATCACCCTAGTCATAAGAGCATAGTTAGCAACAAGATTTTTAGGATCTTCTTGGTAGATATCTTGGATGCTTCTTGTTTTTCTTGTGATATCATTGTCACTTTCACTTGATGCTTCAATTTGAATTCCTTCTTCTCATGTAGAAGATGTTAAACCTTCATTTAAATCGTTAATATTAATAGTTTTATCCTCTTCAGTCAAGATTGGAAGGGACGATGTATTAGTGGAATCATTTCTCTTATTGATGATGTTCATCAAACCATACATTCCTTTTAATATGTATTTCTTTAGTCTTAGGATCATATAACATGTATGCTTATGATTCCTCACTATACCCAATCATTATGTACTTCTTACTTTTCTTATCTAACTTTGTCTTTTTCTGATCAGGGACATGAGCATACGCAATACTTCTGAAGACTCGAAAGTGAGAGACAATGGGCCTTCTATTACTCCAAGCCTCTTCTGGAGTTATATTTATAACTGCCTTAGTGGGGGTACTATTGAGAATATATGCAGTTGTATGAATTGCTTCAGCCCAAAATTTGACTTCTATGTTTCTAGAATGTAACATACATCTAACCATTTCCATCATAGTTCTATTCTTTCTTTTTGCAACCTCATTTTGTTGAGGTCTGTAAGAAACAATAAATTCTTTCTTTATACCATTTTGTTTGCAGAAGTTTAGGAAGGCTTTATTTATATACTTTGTACCCCTATCTATCCCTAGTATTATTAGTGACCTTCCACTTTGTTTTTATGCCAAAACTTTGAACTCTTTGAATCTATCAAACACTTCACTCTTACTTTTTACAAAATATACCCATATTATTGTACTATAATCATCTATAAAAGTGAGCACATACATTGATCCTGAAAGTGAAGGTGTTTTAAATGGACCCATGACATCGCTATGAACTAGATGTAAGTGAACTTTTTCTTTCTTGACTTTCCTCGTGGTAAGCTTTCAACATGTTGTTTTCCCATAACACATCCTTCACAAATACCATGCCTTTGAGATATTCTGAGAAGCCCATAAACCATGTCTTGTTTCTCCATAACCCCAAGACTTTGATAATTGATGTGTCCCAATCGCTCATTCCATAACTTGTTCATGTCAATATGCTTTTCAATAACACAAATATTCCTATATTCACACTTAGAGGTGAACTCTTGAAATTTATATCATCTATTTTCAACCTTACCAATTGTTGTGACTTTGTATTTATCAGTCACATTTTTATTAGACATTTATCATTGTAAAACTCTACCTTGTATCCTTGATTTGCAATTTGGAATACTGAAAGAAGATTTGTCTTTAAGTCTGGAACTAATTTCACATTCTTAAATACACCATTGTCAACTTTGACATTTCCTATCCCCTTAACTTCTATAACACTATTATTGCCCAAAAATATTTTCTCTTTAGTCTTATTACTAGTTAAAGATTCAAATTGTTGTTGATTATGAGACATATGTTGTGTTTCACTGGAATTAATGACCCAATCATCTTTGTAAGAACTATTTTCCTTAAGATCCACACAAAGAGCATTAATTTTTTATTTATAATTTCTTGAAAACTTGATTATTTTCCTTTTTGTACCATTTCTCTTTTCTGTATCATCGATCCTTTTATAACATTCATTAACTTTGTGACTTATCTTACCACAATAGTTACATTTCCACTGTAGACACCAAATTTGTGTCTTACGACCCCTTGTGACCCGCATCTCATTTTGCAACCTAACCTCACCACCTAAACCTTACACAATTATTTATTAATTATCTTATAATTAATAAATCCACATCACCTTACCTTCCACCTCATTTTGCCACCTCATCATGACCTAGGCCTAACCCTAAACTAATCTAATTAAGACCTATAACTTGGTCTACATCCACACCCATGACTAATGACCCCTTTCTCGCACCCAAAACTGACCTTCTAGTCACTTGACTAAGCCCGCAACTAATCCCTCGAGAGAAAAGGAGGGAAAGTTGGCTATTTTACTAAAAATAGCCCACTTTGACCTGACCGATACCGGTTCCTACTCGACCGCCGTCGGTTACGTAACTGCCATCGGTTCCCTGTAAATGGGATCCCATAACCAGAAACAAAGGTCGAAGGATTTTTGGATCAATCAGGATCATCAGAAGTGATAAAAAGAATCCGGATTTGCTGAGCCAAGCAAGAGACAAGTGAAGAGACAAGTGAAGAGACAAGAAGGGTTTGCAGCGAAGGAGACCAAGCCCAAGACTGCAACTAAATAATCAGAGCCCTGTGATACTCAGCTGATCATCAGGAGGGAGATATCTCATCTTCTAATTGTCAGGCCATCCTACCTGAGTTCTACCTTTGTGATTACACTTCTCAGACCTGCATCCTCGTCAATAACCAGTAAGCTGCATCTTGTGTGTTCTCTTTAATAATATTTCTTAGACTTTTGAATCACAGCCGTCATAAATCCATTCTTAGATCTACCACCCAGCAACACATTATATCTAACTATCATTCATTTACCTCTCATCACCCCGTTACCTAATGCTGCTCATATACTAGCCTTACAAACAACACAACCACCCTACAACCAACCCTCACCAAAAGTCCCTAAAACATAGCCCCCACCGATATCGGTTAGTAGTAACCGGTATCGGTTATTGTGACTTAAAACCAGAAACCAGCCTTTCCTCCTACCTATTTCAACGAAGCAATTAAATTGTTATTTTACAATATTTCGTGTTAATTTATATTAGCAGGGGAACTGACCACCTTCGAAAGGAATTTTTATATTTCCTGGGCCCAAGGCAGTTCCCTCATTTATTGTCTAATCAAAATCTTGTGGTCTTGTGTTCTTATTTGTAGGTAGTCCTTCCAAGACAAAAGGGATTTCTTCGCAATCAACCTGATCTCTCTCTACGGTACGTGCACACCATCTCAACATTCAACAAGTATTCCTTCTAGCCCTAACCCTTATCTGTTTCTAAAAGGAATGAAAGGATAGAAGCAACTCTATTCCCAAAAGCTGAAACATTCTGCGCGAAACATTTTGGCACGCCCGGTGGGACCCATTTCGGGTTTCTGTTTCTCTTGTTTTCTTTCATTTAGGGAGCATACTTTCTGTTGTTGTTTTTGTTATATTTAGTAAAGGAATTTGTCTTGATTTCCTAGTTTTGCATTAGTGAAAGTCATCTTATTTGCTTCATCGAATATCATTTTCGATTTGGGTTTAAAACACGTGCATTACATTCTTTCTTGTTGTTTTCAATTCTAGTGAACATAGACTAAGTAACAGGTCGTACACATGGAGGTGATTTCCACGGTATTGACAGGAAATTAATCTTACTTTCATTGCACAACACATACCGAATCACTTCATAATTAACACAACAGCTCAAAACATCCCCCCTTTTCCGCGGTATTCCTCCGCTCGATTGTTCTCTTCTTTTAGGATTCTAACATCATTTTACGTCTAAAGGCATAAGCCCACGATAATTTAAATTAACCCTAGGGTTAGTCTCTGGATTTGCATGTGCATCTTGTTTGTTTTCAGTTCTGTTTTCTCTGTTATACACTGTCTTCTGTCATCACCTCAGAACAATTGATAAATGTACTAAGCTTTGTTAACAATCAAGTCAGTAGCTTCTTATATTTTCTTATACTAGTCTTATTACACCGATATCGGTTAACTAACTGACGTCGGCTATAGTCTAACTGACATCGGTTATCAGACCGATATCGGTTACTGTCTTTTACAGTTTCTGACAAACTAGCAACCTACCAATTTCACCATTCTGAGTCTGTTTCTATTCCTGATAGATTGAAACCCTACTGGGTACTCCTGTCCATGGTTTTTATCACTTGGAAGCAAGACGCTGCCATGGTTTCACATGCCTGCTCTATGCCTTTGCCTGAATCGCCCCCTTCACATTCTATAAGGAGCCCTACGGACACCAGTGAGATCCCCAAAATTCCTGTAGGAGATAAGGAATTTGCCAAATTTCTGGATGCTAATCCTAGCGATGTACAATACTATTTGTCTCATGCCCCTGACCATACACCTGATGGTCAACTCCTTGTTGGCATGCCTATTAGTATAGCTGCTCATTTAGCTCCCACTCTGCCTGATAACACCGCCTTGCTTCCTGCATCTTTATCCCCTTCTCCCAATCCGATGGCTTTAGAGGTTCATACGACATAGATTGGCTTTCCTTTGGTTAATCTTGGACCCCACATATCATTACCGCCAACTGCTCCTACCTCATCTCTCTTGCAGACTGCTCCGTTCATGACTTGCTCTCTGCCACCTATCCACACGAGCTTTCCTTCTCAAGCTCCGCCTACCTTTTCATTCCCATACACGTATCCTGTGACCTCAAAATCTTATATGAGACATCCCTATTCGGTCGCCTCAACATATTCATCCTCCATACCTTATCAGCACTTAACCTCACCGTTGTCTAGTGGAGGCCCTTGGCCCAATTTGCCTCTGTTTACCACAACCGCACCATCATCTCATCCAACCATAGATTTCATCAAAAAAATGATGGACAAAATGCAAAATCTGGAGGCTTCTGTTTCGGGAAGTCGTAGTGCCTTGACATACGAGCAAGTTTGTCGGGAGCCTATTCACCCTTCTGTCCCCCTTCATTCGTATCCTCCTCAATGGGAATTGCCGAAATTTACTCGTTTTAATAGTAAAGAGGATCCTCAACAACACTTGTGATCATTTAGACATGCTTGTTATTTGATTGCTCATGATGATGCCTTGTTACTCCACACCTTTCCCATGTCCTTATCAGGACCTACCTTGGAGTGGTACAGTGCTTTAACCCATCACTTAATCTTCTCTTTTAACCAACTAGCCCAATCTTTCTTAGATCATTTCTCCATTAACATTGCCAAGAAAGTATCTATCTCCGACCTCTATGTCATCCGACAATTTGAAGACGAATCTATCGCAAATTTTGTTGGACGATGGCAGGGCCTTATCAACCAACTTACATATGCCTTGCCTCAAGCTGAACTTATCGAACTTTTCACGTGGGCATGCGCTAAGCACATCTCTCCTACCCTTCAAATTCAAACTTTCCACACATTTGACGAGACCTTTACCATGGCTCAGAAACTAGAAATTCGAGGCTTAGAAGAAGAGAAATTGTGGTTGCACAACAAAAACCCCAATTTCCGAACTCCAGATTCTACCAATAAACCAAACACCACCACTCCTCACACATCCACTTCTTCGAAATCAAAAGGAGTTGTCCACATGGTGATAGTCAAATCTCAAGCACCATCTAATACCCCACCAAAATCCACCTATAAATATAAAGCAGAGCCCATCAATTACACTCCCTTGGGAGAAACTTATGGCGTCATCTTGGAAAAATTGCTCAAATCCAGAGCTATCACCTTGCCTCCTGTTAAACCTCACTCCGGGTTTGACTCCACCCGTGCTATACCTTCCTGGTACAAAGAAAATGACTTCTGTAACTTCCACTGTGTAAAGGGACACAGTCATGAGAACTGCAAGATGTTGAAAAACATAGTGCAGGAAATGGTTGATGCAGGGGATATAGCCCTCGATAATCCTAACGCCCCTGCTAACCGAAATTTGAAAATCTTCAACAAACCATTCCTGAATCACTCTTCCATCAGTAACATAAACTAGGATATCTTAGCCGAGGAGAGTGTTCATGAGATCCATGTAGTCTTCGACTCCCAGCCAAAAGCCTCTATTGAGAAAATTTTGAATCAAGCCTCTTCACTGACCCAGGGGCCCGAACCTCCTTCACCACCATCAAGCCAAAGTGAAATCATTCCTTTACCCATAAAGGATTTAACTGCCCAAAGTTCTCTTCTAATAGATGAGTCTTCTTACACCACATTCCCTACAAGATTGCGAGTGGATGTTATCTAACCTATCTATTTCCCAAACGTCCCCTTTTACCGCTCTTGCTGCACAAGAGGAAGGCTTGCCACTCCTTTTGTCATCCTTAGATGAGAAACCTCTTGCACTGACATCGCCAACTTCTTTAACCATGACAGATCCTCTCAAACATGCCCTCCTACCTATTAGTTATTCATCACCTAAATATTTTTAGCGACCGGTTAACCTCCTAACACCTATTGATACAGTGCCTCATCTACCCCCTGCATTACACCCACAGTGGACCGGAATCACAACCCACCTTTCTTCCAAACAAAAATTCCAATTCACACCTGAAGACTGTCATTCTCCAGAAGATAGACGAGTCCTATGGGAACGTTTGAGTACCCCCTATTCTACTCAAATGCAGATGACCGATCTAGACACCTCTATCATATACCCGAAATGTTTACAAAAACTCAAAATGCCTATGTCCTCACCTTCACCCCCCGCATCTCTACCCAGTATCTCATCCACCTCTGTCAGCCTAACCAAATCTTCCCCTACACTTGGGACCTCACCAATACCCAATCTAACACACCCGCCTAAGCGACTAGATTTATCCAAAAATAAAGTCACCCCTCCACTTAGGAGACAACCTCAATCCATGCCTCTATCACAATTAAAACCATCATCGTCACACCTACCTTCCATATTGGGACCTCATCCCTCCACCTTGCATCAATATATCATACCTCCTACGTTTTCTTTAAAACAACCTACGCCTTCTACACCCATATAGAGATCTAAGGGTATATCAACATTGTCACCTCACGTATCCTGTCCACCCATCAACCCTAAACAAATTTCATCATCAAAGGACTTGTTTTCCGTCACTCCTCTTTTGTCGCCATTGTCTCCGGATACCACGTTATCTAGAGCCTCATCATCTAATCGGCTAAACGTAGCTCCTGCGCCAAAGAAACCACGTTTAGTTAAAACCACATGTCAACACCCCTTGGCTAAACCACCACCCGTATGAACCAACCATGACCAAACATTACCAAAACCTACTCAATCAATACCCTCATCCTCCTCCGATTTTGACCCACTCAAAGGATCTTACGCCAAAATCCTTGCTATGTTGGTGGAGAATGCGACCATTTCTCTACCCCCACTTAGACCTTATGACCCGTCTAAACCTCAACCTATAGGTTATGATGAGTCTAAAATCTGCGCTTATCATCGCACACCAAGACATGATGTGGAGGGATGCAAAGCTTTAAAAGCCATCCTTCGTCAGTCACCTCTCTCAGATAGAAAGGTTAAGAAAGACAACTTACGAAGGGAGATACCTTTAGCTTCAATTCCCTCTCCTATACCACCTGTCCCCGCCTCACCAATATCTATCATTATTACAACCCCACCTCTTGAAGACCATGATTTATCCCGACCATCTTCATCTCAGGTCCACGAGATTAATATGATTAGTGTTGCTACTCGAGGGCAGAAAAACAACGAGAAAGTGAAAGAAAGCACACCTGCGTCCTCTCTTTCTCCATCCACCATCCTGATTGCACCACCACCCAAAGTGGTTATTCATGGACCCGCCTACCCCGTCTCTAATGGAATTGCCCACCAAGCCATGATCAAACAACTTCACCAATCACCTATAAAAATCACACTATATGATCTCATTCAGACTTCTGAATCTCATCGACAAGCTCTCGTTGAAATCCTTCAAGGGATCAAGGTCTTACCTAATGAAACCCTACCTATTAGCTCCATTCTAACACCCAATCACATTGCTTCCCTCACCAAACAACCTACCGCCCCAACCACTTCTGTCTCTGTACAACAAGCTGCTGCAGTCAGTTTCTCTGAAGACAAAATTGTTGACTTTGGTACAGAAGATCTTGACCCTGCTCTTTTCATCTCAGCTTACGTCTGGGACATTTGGGTACGTCGTGTTATGATAGACGGGGGCACTAGCCTAAACATCATCTCTTCAAAATCCTTCCAACAAATGAATATCCCTTCTAGCTAAATGTGTGCCAACCCCATCATGTTGTGGTCATTCAATGATGCTATCACCTCTACCTTAGGCACCGTGATCCTTAACATTCGTGTAGGACCACGTACTTTACCCGAACTCTTCTATATCCTTGAGGGAGAGTTCCAATACAATATATTGCTAGGTCACCCTTGGATCCGGGCTATGGGATGCGTTCCTTCAACCTTACATAGATGCATAAAATTTGAGTACGAGGGGAAGTCTTACACCGTAAAAGCTGATTCTCCCCCCTTCAAAACCTGCAATATGTTATATCGCCCTAATGATGTGCTTGTACCAATCAAGACACCCATTCATCCAACCCAACCATCCACTTCAACCACACCTCTACCATTCACTTCAACAGCACCTACACCTTCAACCCAATAAATCACCGTCGCAAAAACCACTTCCCTTCCCACAGCTAACATCCCAACCGTAGACCCCTTAGTAGATGTTTTTCAATGCCTTACGCTGGGGGAGTATCACCTATATAACGTTAGTTCTTTCCATACCCCAGAAGAGTACAGACAGGTACATGCACATCCTACCTATGACCGTCATGTGGGGGAAGTAATCCCCTATGGACCACCTCACTGCCGCACTAACCTAACATATGGGGGTGTCGACGCATCTTCTATTGCCCCTGAGCCTCCTCTTGGTGTGGTTCCCTTCCAATCCGATTTCCAATACCTGACAAATCATCATTTCTCCCTTACCTTCTTGACTCGCTGTGCTTGGAAAGGCTTTGGTTTTGGTCTTTATGAACAAGGCCGACATACAATCATTCCTGTAACTACTCGCAAGCACAATGATCGTAGTGGTCTCGGATTTCCGGGAACACTTACATCGAAGGAACCTCATGTCAGTTGTCTTCTGGAAGATGACGACATCACCCCTATCGAACCATCATCACCCATTTTGCCTTCGTCACCCACAGAGTCGATAGATCCCGAATCTATCCCTCCTAACTTTTTTTTTCATAAATGCTATCTTCCTAGGTCCTCTCACTTATCAACGTGATAATGAGGACCCCTCTTCTATCCCCCTTCTGTATCTAGACATGATTGAAGAGGACTCACCTTCAATTAACATTGTTGAGTGCCAGGATGATGACTCCATCCTCACTTACCTTGGTGTGGACGACTCTTATATTCAACGTGCCTTACCATCTGAAACTCAAACCATGTTGAACGGGTCTACTATAGAAATCAACATCCACACGGAGGAGGATCCTCACATTGTGAAGATCGGACAATCCCTTAGCGCATCAGTTTAGGTCACCTTTACTACCTTTCTCCATACTCGCAACCAAGCTTTCGCTTGGTCCTACGCTGACATGCCAGGAATTGATCCTGACATTGTTGTCCATAACATTACCCTGAAACCCGATTCCAAACCAATTAAATAGAAATTGAGAAAAATGCATCCACGCATTGCCCTCTTGGTCAAAGAGGAGCTTCAATGACTCCTTTCTGTTTCCTTCATCCTGCCTATTGACTATCCTCAATGGATTTCTAACATCGTACCTGTCACTAAAGCGACGGGGGGACTTTGAATATGCACCGATTTCCGGGATCTTAACCTCGCTTGCCCTAAGGATGACTTCCCCCTACCTAGTATTGACCAACTTGTTGATCTCACTGCGGGCCATGAGATGCTCTCTCTCATGGATGGCTTTTCAGGATACAACAAAATTTTGGTTGCCCCTGCCGATCAACATAAAACTACCTTCATAACTCCTTGGGGAACCTTTTGTTATCGTGTAATGCCATTTGGCCTTAAGAATGCTGGTGCAACCTATCAGCAGGCTATGACCTACATTTTTCATGACATTATGCACACTATCCTTGAAGATTATGTCGATGATCTTCTTGGCAAATCTAAACATCGTAGTGAACATCTTGATGTTTTAACCATTATTTTTGATCACCTGTTACAATATTCTGTCCGTCTTCAACCAAAGAAATGTGTCTTTGGTGTCCTTTCGGGAAAACTTCTTGGCTTTATCGTCTCTTTGCGTAGCATTGAGGTCGACCCATCTAAAGTCAAAGCTATCCTAGAAATGCCCCCACCTACTAACCTAAAACAATTGCGTAGTTTATAAGGTAAGCTCCAATCTATCCGGCGTTTCATCTTTCAACTCTCAGATCGATGTCAACTTTTCCATCACCTCCTTAAAAAAGACATTGACTTTCAATGGAGCGAAGAGTGCCACCAAGCCTTTGAGGCTCTCAAAGCTTATCTCTTGCAGCCACCTGTGCTTATCCCACCTTAGGATGACCGCCCTTTCTACCTTTACCTTTCCGCCACCGACCATGCTGTAGGGGCCATGTTTGCACATCGTGACTCTGAAAATCACGAACAAGCCGTTTATTATATAATTCGTACTTTGGTGGACTATGAGACTAGGTATACACATGTAGAAAAGTTGTGCCTAGCCCTATCATTCGTGGCCACCAAACTCTGACACTACCTCCTGAATCACAAAACTTTCATCATCACCAACACGGACCCCATCCATTATATGTATGCCAAACCCCATCTAAACCAACACATCGCCCAATGGCTCATGCTCCTCGCCGACCTCGACCTTGAGTTTGTCCACCAGAAATCAATCAAAGGACAAACCATCGCAGATCAACTCGCGGAAGCCCCTTTACTCGGGGTGCAATTTACCAATTTTAATTTCCTCGACGAACTCATCGCCACTCTTTCACTCAGGGAGGAGTCGTATCCAATGACCCTCTTCTTCGATGGATCCAAATTCCAACGCGGCAGAGGAGCCAGCGTTGTTCTCATTCCTCTCGACGCTGAGCCTATGCCTCTCTCATTCCGACTCAATTTCCCCTGCACTAATAATACTGCGGAATACGAGGCCCTTGTTCTGGGTCTCTAGGTTGCGTTACACTTAGGTGTCAAATCTATCAATATTTTCGGCGACTCTCAATTGGTAGTCAATCAAGTTATGGGCATCTACCAATGTAAAAATGAGGAACTTCAAAAGTACAAACACTACATGGATTCACTTCTAGCCTTATTTACTCACTATTCTATCCAAACCATTCCTCGCTTCACTAACAAATTTGTGGATACTATGGCTTACTTAGCCTCGTAAATTCCAGCTTCATCAACTGACTCTGACATTTTCGTCTTGGTCCAACAACTCTTTACCCCATCTTACTCAGCCCCGGTTGTTTGTACGATAAATAATGTGTCTGCTAATTCACAGGATACCTGGTACCCACCAATTTCACGACTACCTTACAACCTCTATTCTCCCACCTGCCCTTACTAGTACCGGCAAACGCGCTTTTCTTAAACGCATTTCTCATTATGTCGTTATGGGGGGGACTCCTTTATAAACGTGGTTTTGATGGCATCCTCCTTCGATGTCTAACCGGCGTGGAGGTCACCTATACCATCCAATAGGTCCATGACGGTATTTGTGGTGGACATTTTAGCGGCCTTGCCGTGGCCAAGCGAATCCTTCACCTAGGTTATTATTGGCCTACTCTCAATAACGATTGCTACGAATATGTTAAGCGTTGTGTTATGTGTCAACAACATGCCAACCTTCAACATACTCCTAGCCACCCGCTACAGGTCACCCGAGATCTTTGGCCTTTCTCACAGTGGGGTTTAGACCTTATTGGTGAGATTCATCCATCCTCTTCGCAACGTCATCGATGGATAATCACAGCAACTGAATATTACACAAAATGGGTGGATGCTATTCCACTCATTTCAACTAAAAAAGAAAAAATTGTAGAGTTCATTAACCACCACATTATCTGTCATTTTGGTGTTCCTCATCACCTGATAATAGATAATGGAAAATCTTTCAAAAATAAGTTGTTGCAAGACATTTGTGACAACTTTGGTATCAAACTTAGTTTCTCCTCACCCTACTATCCACAAGCGAATGGAAAAGCCGAATCTTCTAATAAAACCCTAACCAAAATCCTTATGAAAGTTGTCAATGAGTCCAGAAGAAATTGGCACGATCACATCCCCTTTGCCCTCTGGGCTTATCGTACTAGCATTCATACCTCCACTAATGCCACACCTTTTTCTTTGGTATATGGTACCGAGGCTGTCTTGCCTCTCGAAATACAAATACCCTCCCTCCAGAATATCTCTTCAGGATATTCTCACCAACGATGATTTCCGCCAAGAGCGGTTAGCCCAATTGGAGCTTCTTGACGAGCGTCGTCTTACAGCTCTTGATCACCTTCAAATCTATCAAAAACACATCAAGCGTGCTTATGATAAGCGACTTCATGAGCGTACCTTTAAGGTTGGTGATCTTGTCCTCAAAGAGAATCAACATGTAACCAAACTAGAAAAGAGCAAACGTGGAAAATTTGCTCCCAATTGGATTGGGCCTTACATAATCACTCACACTTATGGATCAGGCACTTATCGTTTAGCTTTGCTTAATGGTAAACTTGAGCCTCAACCCCTTAATGCCTTACATCTTCGACCATTCTACTGTTGAACTTAGTGTTATATCACTTCTTATCTACCTACCGCTCGTCCCTTGAGTTCACTTACCGCCACATACACTTTGTTTCCTACATCTCAAAATAAAATCAAGCTCACATAGTTTGATTCCCACCTCCCCTTAACGATGCCTTCCCTTTTTAGTCTAGTCCATGACTTCAAAGTATTAAAATGACACATTCTTAATTATATGCTTATGGGATTTTCTTGAGTCAAACTTTCTACCAAACTAGATGCTTTACGCCAAAAGGACATCTGGCTCTCTAAATTATATATAGACTGCTCCCTCGAAGGACAGCTATATGCCAAACTATTGCTGCTATTATATATAGACTGCTCCCCCGAAGGACAGCTATGCACTAAAATCACATCTGCTACTATAAATAGACTGCTCCCTTGAAGGACAGCTATACACAGTCAGCCTTTATCAGAAGCTTCTCGCATTGATCAGCTTCGTGAAGACCTCAAGAATAGTACGATCAATATCCCTTGTAGACTTCCCGCATCGATCAGTCTATATTCAGTAAAATAAAAGCCACATTCAAAATAACTTTTGAGTCATGGACTTGTCTATTTAGGGTAGGTTCTCTTTCGTCAGAACACTCACTTTGTAACAAGTTCTCCGTACCTCAGCTATACCATCCACCTCACCTCACCATTTGTTTAAACTCAAGGGACGTGACGTATATCCGATATATTGTGATCATACAACTCTTTTCACCTATTGACTTCTCGTCTATGCACGGTACCTAGGGGTTCAAGCTCATCTTGCATTAATATGTGGTTTGTTTAGCTCTTTTGAACTACGGAGTAACTTTTTCCTCTTTGACTCAAATCTAGGATTATGTGTTGATCTTAATCAGGATATGGTTCCCTACCACTTGGGTAGGCTAACTTTCACTTCACTTCTACCTATTCCAAAATCACCAATTCATTACCAACACCAACAACATTACCCTACCAATATCAATATCAATATTTTTACCAGCCAACAAATTGCCTAACCATACCTAAATTGCCTGAATTCACCTCTCCCTGGTCTTAAGGGAGAACTACATCGGTCTGAGGCCCCTCCTTGCTTTGTGCAATGGGCTATGTAGGCAGCACTTCGGAGACATGGGGTCTCCCAAGGTTAGCTCGACCATCTCCTACCATAACCTATCATGTGTGATAAATATAAATATTTTTTTGTGTATTTCTATTTTGATCACATTCCTCTTTATCCTTTTTCAAAACACTGAAAGTCAAAACACAAACATTCTTATTATTATCATAACTCAAATCAACATACATATTCAGTTTTATTTAGATGTTAAACAAATACATCTTCTCTATCATCGACACGCAGGTCGGCATCCTTATTTATTCTTATACCTCGATAACATTTACTTAGACCCTCATGCCTCATCCCGAACCAGGTGATGATCGTGATCGTCGACGCCTCTCGCCGGGCCTCTCTGTCCTCAAAGGTACCACGGCTATTGGTACCACCCACTGATCTGCCAATCTCTCCTGTAACATGTGAATACACTCCCTCGCATGGAGGTATCTCACCTCTAGTCCCTCCGCTCGTGACTCCGCAACCGCTAACAATCCTCTTGCCTCATTCACCTGCGTTTGGAGCTGATGAACTAATCTCTGCAGATGATCTCTCTCCGCTGTAATCATAGCTATGTCAGGACGATCACGTACACCTCGTAATTCTGTTACCCACCATAATCTATAGGCCTCAGTCATTCCTGCATCCATTACCCTGCGATCAGCTGCTACCATCCTCTAGCCCTTCTGGAGGTGTTGGCCGGGGAGGTGAGAATGCTCCCTCGGCATCGATCCTCCTATATGGTCTATAAGCCAAGGGTATATCCTGCACAAATCTAAATTTTCACTGCACACGATCTAGAGGAATCCTCTCATACTCACCTGGCATGTTCCTTGCGATCCACCTCAATCGCTCTACACCCATCAACTCCTCCACTATATTCTCTGTTACCATATAGTTACCGTACGTCCTCTAACAGATATCTGCCATCGTCACCATCTCCCATACCTACCTATAATACTCAATGTCACTCGTCACAGCCTGGAATCTTTCCTCTTGTTCTGTCTGGACCCATCGTCTGAATCCCAACCTCTGCACTCCAGTCTCTACTGACTGGATGGGTCGGCCTATTGGTCGCACATAAACAATGTGCTCATAGGCCCAACAATGTAATAAAAATGAACAATCCAATGTCATCCTGTGATTTCATCTATAAGCCCATAAACCCCTGTATAGCTCCACCAAATATGTAGGTGCCCATGCAAAAGTCACGTTCCTTTGTATAATCTCCCAAATAACACACATCAATTCTTTTGGAAATCTTCCCCCGTCTACCCTCGGCAACGCATAATATCCTACCGCTATCATTAATATCACTGCTAACCTTGTTTCCTCAGGGTGTGCTGCATACATTATACCATACGTGAATGTCAAACCTCGCTATGTCAAATCTCTTGCATATGGACCAAATACTGCTGTTATTTGCTCCCCGTGCCGCGCTAGGTAAAGCTTGATATACTGGTCTTCCTATAATTGGGAGTCTCAAAATATAGAACACATCTTCCAATGTCACTGTCATCTCCCCTGTTGGCAGATAGAAGGTATTCCTGTCTGGATTCCATCTCTCAATCAACGCCTTGTAACATAGCATGGTTACGTGTGATTCGTGAATAATAGTGGACTCCACTTAACCCCAAACGATTTATCAATGTCCATTCAGCTGGTGTTACATCCTCTCGGATTCGTGACAATAGCGCTGGCACAGTATCGTTCATTCTTAACCATGTCTCCGCCTACACACATCAAATCGACACACAGCCATTTAATAAATCAAATCCCCAAGGGTTTTTTCTGACATTCTGGAAATTCCTACAGCCACCGCCATCGGTTTTAGATAACCGGTACCGGTTCAATAACCGATACCGGTTATCTTAAGCCGATATAGGTCGAAATCAACTCTACACAACCTGCCTAAAACAAAACACCACCTATAACAATAATTTGATCGTTTCTCCTTCTCTATACATATAAGCATGCCCGAAACCCCTGACTGCCTACCCCATCACATTCACCCTTTCCCGAATCATTGCCTAACACCTTTTCTTTCTCTACTTAATCTCCCACATCCTATTCACAAAACATGCAAGAATCAAATTACTACCAAGATGTTTACCTCTTGGGCTGCAGCAGCTTGAGGTGGCACTTGTCTTCCCTCTCATCCCTGCCTGCTGGATGCTTCTCCTCGTTCTACCATGTTCACCACCCTTTTCAAATTTGCCTTTCTGCTTTCTGAATCTCCGCTCACATTCACTCTCCCTGTCTCTTTTCTCCTTATCACTCAAATCTCTCATGCAATTACCTGTCTCAGTCGTCAAAAAGTGTCACATTCACGTATTTAACTTCTTGCATGGCTCTCAAAATAAGAACTTCAGTTGCCACCCCCGCTTTTCTATTTTTAGAAAAGCTCCTTTTTCTAAAGATAACCGGTATTGGTTATCTAACCGATATCGGTCTACTTATTTAACTGACATCGGTCATATCCCTATCTTTTTAAAAATATAGTTCTTTTCTTTATTTTCTACCTAAATTTTGAGGCGCCATCCCTTTTTCCTGCATCACAACACCATTATCTATAATTTTTCATCAAATCCACATCTCATTACAATTTCATCAACATCATCTATCTATATTACAAAAATAACCAAGCCATCAACAAATGATATCAAAAACCATCAATCTATATACCATTTGGATCCAACTCAACAGCTACATACATTCAATTTCACAACCCAGCAACAAAAACATACAACATTTCATAATACAACATGTCAATTAAACTCATCATTTATATATACATACATACATCCCATCAACAAAAGACATCAACATCATTAATATATGACACCATGTAAATCAAAACTCATCATACATTAAATATCACAAACCATTTTTCAAAACACTTAACACATTTTTATGCACAACAAGTGGGTCAAATCATCATATCTATATATACAAAGTTTCAAATATATAATGTGCCCTGCATCGGGGCCTCTGTGATCTCATAATACAACAAAGCCGACACGCAAGCCGCAATAACTGTCAATAATCTCAACTCGGCTCGCAGGCCGGTCTCTCATATCAAAAACATACTCGGCTCGCAGGCCGGTATCAACTGTACAACCCGTACTCGGCTCGTAGGCCGGTATATACAATAAATGAATGAATGAATACATAATATCTGGGCACGCAGGCCTCTATAAACATAGCCGGTTCGCAGACCGGTGCCCATATCCAATGAACCAATACAAAAATATGCAGGGACCCCTCAGCTCTCTCCACCGCCCTCTGCCTATCTGCCTACTGGTCCCTGTGTTACCTCTCGCCTCCTACCTGTAACAGACCCACCAGCTGTGGCTGCACCTCCCTGAGATCTTTGGCTCCAAGAGGTCTCTGCTCTATGTGCCACATATGGCTGATAATCAGCCCCGGTACCATCAAGAATATCCTGATAGTACCGGGCCTCCGCTCTAGCCTCCATATAACGATCTCGAGTGACCGTAGGTGCTGGGGCTGGTCCCCTGACACCTAATACCAGTGCCCCCTGTGCCTGTGTTGGTGCCATTGGTGGTGCCTGTGGCGGCACCTGTACCTATGGTGGTACCTGTACCTGTGCCTGGGCTAACTGCCCCTGTAAGATACCTATCTGTGCCTGTGTGGCAGCAAGATGCCCCTGTAACAACTGTACCTGCCCTCTGAGCTGTTCCCTCTCTACTCTAACAGCCGCTAAGTCTAGCTGTGCGGGCTGTTCTCTCCTCGCGGCTCTCTCCCCTGCCCACCATACCAAAAATGATCGTGTACACCCGGCGTCATCCACTATATCATCTGTCTGCCTCTCAGCAACCCAATCTGGGTCCACGGGTTGTGGTGCAGGTAGTGGAGCCTCTACATCATCCCTCCGGTACTGAGGGAAGCGAGGTGGCTCATCCTGTCGTAGCCCCATCTGCCTGCGTACCCTCTCCAGGGGTATCCTCTCATACTCCCCGGACCTCCGTCCTGCAATCCAGAATGTATACTGGATCCATCTCAGCTATGATCAGGTTCCTCCACGAGGGTGATGACCTCTATACGGTCTCCATACAATATCTACTGCTGTCAAGCCCTCTAACATATGTCTGTAATAAGTGACGTCTCGCCCTGCAAGCACTACTCGTGGCTGGCCCATGACCCCCAACCACCTCTGAAAGCCGTATCTATAGATGACCTGTGGCCCTGGCTGCTGGGGCAGCCCTACTGGTCTAATGCATATGATATGCTCATATGCCCAATAGTGTAGTAAAAATGTCGAGCAAATCCCAAATCGCCTCATCCGGCGATAGCCCCACAGCTCTCGGTATAACTGCACCAGGTATACTGGTGCCCAAGCATAACATGTGTGCTCCTCCACCATCTCATGTAGCACCCCCATAAGCACCCGTGGAAAGCGGCCTCCCTCTGAGTTTGGGAGGGCGAAGCAGGTGATCCCGATCATCATCAGCACGGCAAGCCGTGTCTCATGGCGGTGGGCTCGGTACATATCCCCATACGCGATACTCGCGCTGTGATATGTCAGTAGTGCAGCTGTATCCCCGAATACGTGTAGGATGTTGTCCATGGCTGTCTCAGTGTCAACCTGAAAGACTGCCTCTCCATCAATCGGTAATCGAAGGATGCGATACACATCCTCCAATGTGATGGTCATCTCTCCAGTCGGGAGATGGAACACATTGGTCATCGGATCCCATCTCTCGATGAGGGTGACCATCAAACTGTGATCCTTGTCAATCGCTCTGTATCGCTGGACTCCACCGAGTCCCACCTCGCGCATGATACCCCACTGCGCTGCGGACACGTGTGGCTGCATCCGTCTCAACAGTGGGGGCATCCTGTCCCGCATCGTCAGCTGCTGACGTGCCTGCAAAACCAACTCACTACATTAGCCCTACTCTTTATCACAACATCTACTTATACCCTCTACACCCACCTATCTTACCCTAAAAACCTCTACGATATCCCCCTCCCTCTTCACACGCAAACAACAACCTAAACCATACCAAAACACTCAAACAATACCAAAACACCTCCACCACAACCCAAACCATATCAACACACCCAAACAATACCAAAACACCTAAACAATACCAAAACACTCAAACAATACCAAAACACCCCCACCACAAACCAAACCATACCAACACACCCAAACAATACCACAACACCCAAACAAACAACTCAAATAATACCAAAACACCCAAACAACAACCAAAAATTCAAACCAACAACAAAACCCAAACCAACAAAAATAAAAATAACTAAGGACCGGTACCGGTCACTTATGACTGACACCGGTCCTCTTCACCGACGCTGGTCACTATACGACCGACACCGGTCACTCACAAAACTCCTTCCACCAAAAATTTCATGACCGATGCTGGTCGCTTAGCGACCGACATCGGTCGCTGTAAAAATTCTGGAGCCGAACCCCGCGCGGCCCCCCCCAAATCCATTTTTTCCTATTTCTCCCTCTATACCCACCAAACACCCTAAAAACCTACCCACCCAGCCACCTTGGCCTATTTAACCTATCTACCCTCTTTTTTTTTCAAATCATTTCCATTTATTAATTATTTTATCAAAATCTAACATTCCTACCCAAAACCCAAATACAGCATAATATACTCAAATCCACACAATGAGGGGTTTCGAACCTACCAGTACGACGACACGTCGTCGTGGTGGGATGGGTGGTGGTGGTCCAGCTGGTCCAGCACCTCCTGCTCCTCCTGGCTGTGCCATGGCTCTAACTCCCCTCTGCTGGGTCCTCCACCAATCAACTGCTGCCTCCTCCTCGCTAGGGCCTACCAATCACTCACTTCTCCACTCAAATAGTGCCACCTCAGCCGACAAACTCAACAATCTCACCAAAATACCTCAGACAACTAAAATTAGTTTTCAAATTGACAATATGACAATGACAAGCCGTATTTTTCTTTTTATAGGTTGTCGACCTATAACCGATATCGGTTATATTGTGCCTTAAGGAACCGGTATCGGTCACCTAACCGATACCGGTCATAGACAATCGATATCGGTTTAGTACCTACCTTCACCAAATTTCTACCCTTATTTACTAATCACCCTTTCTCACAACATCGCCTATATCCACCTTCGCTGAGAACCCTTTGTTGACTTCATTGGCCCGACCCAAGGCCGCAACCAACCAATTTGGCCCGACCCAAGGACGCAACCAACCAATTTGCCCCGACCCAAGGCCATAACCAACCATTTGGCCCGACCCGAGGCTGAACCCAATCATTTGGCCCAACCCAAGGCCGCAACCAACCATTTGGCCCGACCCAAGGCCGCAATCAACCAGTTGGCCCGACCCAAGGCCGCCACCAACCAATTTGGCCCGACCCAAGGCCGCAACCAACCCATTTGGCCCGACCCAAGGCCGCACCCAACCATTTGGCCCGACCCAAGGCCGCACCAATTAAATACCTCACCCAAAATCAACAAATTACAATTTTATCCACCCATCATGTAGCTTTTTGTTCAATCGAGCTCACCTGTTCGTGTTTTAGCATGATTAGGGTCCTTGACTTGATCAGTCGACCAACTTTGCCTAGACCAAGACCGTGACGTTTATCTCAACCAAAACAACCATTTGGTACTGCTGAACATGCCTAACTGTTCCTGTACCTTACTCGTTATATCCCCTGGAGTTACTTCCTATGCCTTGGATACCAGGATTATATCACCCTTGTTTGGATAAACTATCGACCTTTGCCTATGCATTGCTGGTTTGCTCTTCAAATCATGTACCCTAGTCGCACTAATGCATTTCCACGTGTGTCTGCTTCTTTGGACCTACCTCACCACCTCACCATCATCTCCACACCATTTACCCTTTATCAACCCTATCCTTGATTTCACGCTATCTCAATTTGTGATAGATTTGAGGGGGATTACCTATACCCTTAACAGGGGAAACCAATTCATATTATTGTCTGTGCAGCTTTACAAAACAAAATACACGACAATAAGGGGCTAATGTAGACACCAAATTTGTGTCTTACGACCCCTTGTGACCCGCATCTCATTTCGCAACCTAACCTCACCACCTAAACCTTACACAATTATGTATTAATTATCTTATAATTAATAAATCCACATCGCCTTACCTGCCACCTCATTTTGCCACCTCATCATGACCTAGGCCTAACCCTAAACTAATCTAATTAAGACCTATAACTTGGTCTACATCCACACCCATGACTAATGACCCCTTTCTCGCACCCAAAACCGACCTTCTAGTCACTTGACCAAGCCTGCAACTAATCCCTCAGGAGAAAAGGAGGGAAAGTTGGCTATTTTACTAAAAATAGCCCACTTTGACCTGACCGATACCAGTTCCTACTCGACCGCCGTCGGTTATGTAACCGCCATCGATTCCCTGTAAATGGGCTCCCCTAACTAGAAACAAAGGTCAAAGGATTTTTGGATCAATGAGGATCATCAGAAGCGATCGAGAGAATCCGGATTTTACTTGGCCCAATAGAGAAAAGTGAAGAGACAAGAAGAGTTTGCAGAGAAGGACATCAAGCCCAAGACTGCAACTGCACAACCAGAGCCCTGTGACACTCAGCTGATCATCGTGAGGGAAGATATCTCATCTTCTGATCGTTAGGCCATCCTACCTGAGTTCTACCTTTGTCATTACACTTCTCAGACCTGCATCCTTGTCAATAACCAGTAAGCTGCATCTTGTGTGTTCTCTTTAATAATATTTCTTAGACTTTTGAATCACAGCCATCATAAATCCATTCCTAGATCTACCACCCAGCAACACATTATATCTAACTATCATTCATTTACCTCTCATCACCCCGTTACCTAATCCCGCTCATATACTAGCCTTACAAACAACACAACCACCCTACAACCGACCCTCACCAAAAGTCCCTAAAACATAGCCCCCACCGATATCGGTTAGCAGTAACCGGTATCGGTTATTGTGACTCAAAACCAGAAACCAGCCTTTCCTCCTACCTGTTTCAACAAAGCTATTAAATTGTTATTTTACAATCTTTCATGTTAATTTATATTAGTAGGGGAACTGACCACCTTCGAAAGGAAGTTTTATATTTCCTGGGCCCAAGGCAGTTCCCTCATTTATTGTCTAATCAAAATCTTGTGGTCTTGTGTTCTTATTTGCAGGTAGTCCTTCCAAGACAAAAAGGAGTTCTTCACAATCAACCTTATCTCTCTCTACGGTACGCGCACACCATCTCGACATTCAACAGGTATTCCTCCTAGCCCTAACCCTTATCTGTTTCTAAAAGGAATGAAAGGATAGATTCAACTCTATTCCCAAAAAGCTGAAACATTCCAAGCGAAACATCCACTTTGGCCTATTTCCATGATCATCATGATGTTTAGATGAATTATGCATGTTATCATGTTTCCAATTCCTCTCTCTTGGCTTATGTTGATTTTCTTGAAACGTCTTGTAGTTATATTTTCCCTTTGTCATGAAGGCCCGAGAATCATCATTGTAAGTCTCCCTTTCCTTAATTTGACGCTTTTATTCCTGCACTAACTTAGCACATAGTTCTTCAGATTTGGTGTTTGCTAATTTATCAGTTGTATCTAGGCATCTTATGAAAGATTGATAAGATCCATGAAGACTTTGTAAAATTATTTGCACAAAATCATTATCATTTATACTCTTTCCAAGAGAGGCAAGTTCATTCTTCTTTTATTATATTTTTGTTAGGTGAGGGACTAACTCTTGTGTATCTGACAATCTCATGTTATATAATTCTGTGGTAAGAGTTAGAATCCATACATCACCTAAATTCTCATATGTGCTCTTTAAGGTAGCCCATACCTTGAGTCCACTTCTCTCATTACGTACTTATGGAAATACTTCATTTGAAAGAGTGAGCTTTATCCATGTCGCTACCATTTTATCTCTTCTATCCCAATTTTCTTGATCTTTTCTAGGATTTGTAGGCCTTTTTTCCACATCAATAACAAGCTCATAACAATTCTTAAGGGTTAAAAACATCTCCATATGAGATACTCAATCATAATAATTTTTACCATTTAATTTAATTTTTGGCATAGGAATACTATTAGACTCCATTATGAATAAATCCTCTTACAAATTGAGATAAAATCACTTATCTTCAACACACCAAAAAAATATGATTTCAATTAAATTTACAATCCCATTTTTAAGATATTAGCAAAAAAAATTAAAATTACTTCAAAAATTATTTTTCCACTCAATGGTCTTCTCTTTCAATTTAGCCCCCAAAGAAACTTACTCTCCCCTGCCAAAACAAAATTCACATAACACTTTTCCAAAAATTATAAATCTAGATTCCCCTTTATAAAAGGTGGCACAAATTCATCCAATTCAATTTAAAATGGATGTGAGAAGAAATAAATGTAATTTGGGAATTTTTCCCTTTAATATTTCTACTGTTCACAAACAAATTTTTCTGTAGATTCCACAGGTTTGCAGGTTTAAAGCTGACTGCTAGAGATTGATTGGCACATGGTCTGGCTAGTAGAAGACAAAAAATACCAAGTGGAAGCCTCAGAAAGCTACATACAGGTCTACAATGTATCAGTGGCTCCTCAACCTCTTCACCTTGGCTCTTCAACACATGCTTGAGAAGAACCTCTGCTCTGATACCATGAATAAAAAACATGGGAGATAAAATGACAGAGATTTATTAATAGATTACTAAAATATACAAACATTTTTGGATGGGTTGCAATGACCGATTGATTGATGGAGGAGTGATATGATTTGTATATAGAGTGTTGGAGAAGTCTAGAGGTTCCCAGGAATGTTCTAGAGAAGATTGGAGTTGAAAGGGGGAAATATTGGAAAATATTTTTCTAGAATGAGACTCTCGGTGGAGACTGTCACTGGAAATGTTGGTTTAAATAAGCATTATTTCAACGTACTAATATCAATCCATCCACTTCTAGTAAACCTGAGTTTGTCAAAAAGGTTGAAGCAAGTACGACTCTCTCTAACTCAATATCACATAGTCAAACTTTTGTTACTATGTTTGCTGGTAAATCCATTCCGAACCCTCTTCCCTTGAGGAGTTCAGGTAACATACCACCTTGCAATAGTCATGAATCATTAAGGTCCGATAATAAGATTAAAGACCAATACATTGTGCTAGAGCTCAAAATGGTCTCACCCCATTTGGGCCTTTCGAAAAATTATTCATTCATGGCCTCTGTCATTTTCTCCTTCCCCGTATGGTGCTTGGTTGGTCTTATTGCCATTTTTAGTCTGCTCCTGGGTCGAGGATCATGTGTGGGTTCTGTATTTGTCTCATGGTTCCTTTGTTCCTCTGAAAAAGCTCTATATTTTGGGTCTCCCGTGCTCTGTCCCTTCAAAACTCACATTTTCCCATTTTCTCCATTCTCCACAGTCAAGATCTGTTGTCCTTGCCATTTTTCCCTAAATACTCAAAGGAGAAATGAGTTGATGTGTCCCTAAGGATTGTGTTTGAGCCTTGCAACAGTCTAAATTCTTTGTCCTTGAAGAAAACCTCATTTTCCTGGCTCGAATGGACGTTTCTCTATGTTTTACTGGTTTGATGAGGCATTTCTCCCAGTCAAATTTGCATCATTCAGTTGACAGGGAAACGTGGCACCTCTTGGTTGGATGTGGATCAGCTTAATACTTCAGAAATTCCATGAAAAGCCTCATTTTTAAAAATGTGTCCATGTGGAGGAATGATGCTCATTTGAGAATCAACTTTTTGGTTTGGGTTTGAAGTAGCACCAGGAGGACATGTGGAGACTTCGGTAGGGTTTCCCATACTTAGAAAATTTCAAAAGGTTTTTGGAAAGTCCAGGACACGTGGAGGAATTACGCTCATTTGAAGATCTACTTTTGGGCTTGGCCTTGTAGTAGCATTGGGAGGACACGTGGAGGCTTCCGCTGCTTTCCCATACTTAGACAAGTCTTTTATGCAGATGGAAACAGTTTGGCGGAACAGGGACACGTGGTGAGCCTGTGCTCATTCAGGGTCTTCAACTTGGGCACCATTTTGAAGAAGCGCCATGAGGACACGTGGGGCACTTCCACTCACTTTGCATTTTACTTAGACTTTTCAACGACCAAAAGGAGACTACCTTGGAGCTTGACACGTGGTGCCCTCCACTGAGCTTCAAGCATTCAAAAAAATCTTTTCGAAAACAAGACACGTGGCGAGCCCGCGCTCATTCAAGATATCAAATTTTTGGGACCGCCTCAAGGTGCACTGTGGTGACACGTGGCAATTTGAAAAGTCATAGGGGGTGGGGGCGGACCATCGGAGGCAATTCAAACTTTTCACCTCTTTGCTTCATAAAGGTTAAAATAACAAAAATGGCCCATGAGCCCGATGGGAAATAGTCAATGTTTTTCCCGGTCAACGGCGGAGGTGCGGACCCAGCAGAGGAAAATTGGAAAATTTTCCTTTTGAGAAAAAAGAGTTAAAAGTAAAAGGGGAAGCGTAGTTCCACTGGGACCCACATTGGGACACGTGTCAAAAGTATTTCTCAAGGGCAGAGCTGTGGGGAAAACTTGGAAAATTTTCCTTTTTCCAAAAGAGAGTCAAATGGAAGAATTTCTCTGCATTTCTTTTGGGGCCCACCTCAGGACACATGTCAGGCCCATTTTCAGAAGCGGAGGTGTGGAGAAAAATGGGAAATTTTTCCATTTTTTCAAAAGGGTCAGAAAAGGTCAAAGGAAGCCCCCGAGCCTGTTTTTGCATCTTCCACGTGGACGACCCACATTCAAAATCAAAGATCAACGGCTACTGAGCATCTAAATCTATTTTCCCCCCATTTTTTCTGTAAAACTCCTGGGAGTGTGAGTCTTCATGATTTCTTGCTATTTTCTACATGCCAAACAGAGGAGTGAGTTAATTTTGATATCTAGAGTTTGGTGGGAGAGATCTGGAGACGTCTTTCACCATTAAAATAGTCTGACTCTGGGCCTGATCTGGTTTTTCGTTTTTCTTCTCTTGAGCACGCAAGGGGCCAGATTTGATTGATATGGGGTGGAAGTGGTTGTTGAATGGATGGAGGCATGTTTTTCATGAGAAAGGAGTTGAATGCGGGAAGAAATCAAAGAGATTTTCCCTCGAGCACCTGGAGACTTTTGCAGATCTGATTCTGCGAATCACGAAAGAATCATGGCAAGCACTGGTGCATTTAAAGTTTTTGTCTTTTGGGAGGAAGGGGCTCTATTGGAAATGCTATAAAGGGCACGAATTCATCGTGCAAATGGTTGGGAGTTTTTGGAAAGATCAGGACTGATTTTCTCCAGCAGAAAAATCTTGACAGAGCCCATCCATTTTGAGAAGCCATCTAGAGAAGCCTGTATATCTCTCTTTGTGTCAAATTTGATCGTGTCAAGGTGGTTGCAAGTGTACAACCATTGAAAAGCTTTGAGATTGTTCTGGAAACTTTCCCTTGCTGATAAATTTGATCAAACTTTGAGTTATTCTGTGTTAATCTTGAGTAAAGTGTATTTATTTCATCTTCTGAATGCATACGGGTAGTTTTTCTTGTTTCTATTGCAATCTTGTACCAAAATATAGTCCAATCACATAGGTCTCAGTCCTTGTGATAGTTTAGTGGCATCTGCAATTTCATTTCTCAGAAGAGCCTTCATCTGGGAATGGGAATAAACGGTTTAAAATCACTTTTCTTTCATTTTGTTGATAGAGATTCTCTGTAAGCCTCTGGGTGTACCTCAGGCGTGAC
This sequence comes from Taxus chinensis, assembly GCA_019776745.2. Lineage (NCBI taxonomy): Eukaryota > Viridiplantae > Streptophyta > Pinopsida > Cupressales > Taxaceae > Taxus > Taxus chinensis. The sequence continues at coordinate 990,424,299 of CM034146.1, forward strand.
TTGGTTTAAATCTTGGTGCTTTATTGGGTCCTCTGACTCGATCCTTCATGATAGAATCCCACAGGTTGTGTGAAAGAGTGCTGATCTGGGCCTCCATTGAAGCACATATTCTAGTTGAGGAAACAATTTAAATTTTTGTGGCATTTTGTTGATTGAATCTTTCCATTTTGCATAAGCTCTCAAGGATCTGGTGAGTCAAGTCCATCCTGTCTCCCCTCCCACCAAAATTCATTTAACAACAACCAATCCTACCCATACTACCCTATGTTTGTCATGTGTGTACACAAGATGCAAAATCCTTTTACTAAAACATGTGCAGAACAATCAGGGTCTCAAATGTCTTTAGTAACCTTTGCCTTGTTGTGAGAATATCTCCATAATCTGGAAGTGACAACTCGTGAGAGTCAGATTTGGTGTGTTGATCATATTTTCCCCAAGGCCTTCTCTATAAAATTTATGCAAAAGAAAGGTACCTGTATCTCCTTTCAAATAACAGAGGTTACAAATAGGTTCTCTTACCTTGGTTGAAAGGCACAACCTAAAATAGTTAGGATCAGATCACATCCTTTTGAGGTGCTATCCATCTCTCCACAAATCCAAGTAACAAAGGGACAACTAGATTTCTCCCCAGCTACAAAACGACATACATTTATGATCTATCTACCTCTAAGCTCCCTGTTGAATCTGTGTTGCTGCTTGGTTTGAAAAGGAGAACAAATTTGGGTACCAACACTAGTGGCACCACTGTCGGGGATCTAATTTACGTTGCCTGGAACTTAGTTCAATTTAATTCAGTGCATACATATTTGAAGCCATATCTATTTCACCCGTCAACAACACCAACACTTATGCATCACCGTTTCCGGGGACATTTGTGATACAGTTCATACTCAAGTGCATGAGACTAGTAAATACCTATTTCTTGTACCAACTCTAAACGTTGTTGCTAGAAATCCATTTAGAAAAAATCATCCTGTGTTCAGGTTTATTTTCAAAGTCACAAGTGTTTATGCAATTCTTCAGTTTCCACAAGTTTTGCAATGGTATTTATTGATAAATTTTGGTAAAGAAAGGTCAGATTTTTTCATTTCTAGATTTCTAGTGCATTGATAGACACTTGACAAATCATATTTAGTGCATTTACACAACTAAGGTGGAAATCCTTAGTGGTGACTCCCTGTTGATTTGATTTTGATAAGGACCAGTGTCTTAAACCTCTGTCAAGTAAGATTTGTTACTAATATTTGCAAATCTGGAAGGAAGAAGATCTTTCTTTGCTAGGGATCCTGCTAGGACATTGTTTCTAGAGTTAGGAAAAGCAAAGTCAGAAGGAAGAAAATCCTGGAGAGTTGTGGGAGAACAACAGACAAGAAGAGGGATCACCATTGAAGAAAGTGAGCGGCCCATCATTGAAGACTGCCATTCAAGTGACTTTGAATCAGGTAGCCTCTTTGTGGAACTAAATTCTCCAGCTGGAGAGGGCCTTCATTTGATTTTGAAAGATTTGCTTCACACTTTGCACCTGTCTTTTCTGAAGTTGATAGGGATTTCCAAGAAACAAGGCCTTTGGGGGGTATCCATTTTGAAAATTATACTCCTGTGTTCCAAGAACCTTCTGCCCCCATCAGTTTGTCACCCCTCCAAGATCACCTCCTCAAATCAATATGGCTCAACCCAGACCCTCCATTTGTTGTAAACACCTTTGGACCTATAAATTTTGTGGGAATGGCTAGTTACCCAAATGCAGTACCTCAAGATGTAAGGAACAGAATTCCTAAGTTCCAGGGAAATAATGCTATTACTGGTGACCAACATCTAAAGCTCTTCCTCAATATGATGGAATATTTTGAGATTGAGCATGAAGATGTGTACATCAAATTGTTTGTTCACACTCTAGAGGAGGATGCTAGGGACTGGTATAAAGCATTGCCAGATAATTCTGTTGATTCTTGGGCTGAGATGAACAATGCATTCAGATTGCAATATGGTGATAGGACTGACCCTAGGTTTCTTCTATCAGAATTTGAAAACATCAAGAAGAATCCCAATGAGTCAGTACATGATTTCAACACAAGGTTCAATAAGACCTTGAGGAGATTTCTGTTAGGATAAGGCCATGTGATGAGTCATGTTTGATCAAATATACTGATGCATTTGATAAAAAGGTTGCTTACTACTTGAGGGACAAGAACCCTACCAACTTAAGGCAAGCATTCACCATGGCCCTACAAATAGAGAATAATATCAAGGCAATTGGAAAACCTCCAAAGAGGGAAGGTGTAAAGCTGGTTAACCCAGAAAAACCTCAGACAAGCAAGGTTGCTGATTTGGAAGAGGTTGTGAAAACTTTGGCAGGGGCTGTCAAGGAGATCTCCTACAAATTAGCCAAGCTGAGAAAGGAGTTGGGAAGAGCTCACAAGGACAACACAAGCAACAAGGCCAAGACAGATTTACAAATCATCAAAGAATTGATGACAGAGGAAAAGGAGCTGTTGGATTTGGGAATAGGCAGCCCCAAGGCAGAGAAAATAGAATGGTGCCTGATCCTTTGGCTACTAGAGTTGTTGTTGTGGAAGAAACAAAGGTCATTGATTGGTGTGACAGATGTTTCATGCCCCATGCTCCTTGTGAAGAAGATCAACAAGAAGAAGAAGCAGCTGATGATGATAATGATGATGATGCCTGCATGATGGAGATCCCTGCAAGTTCACCAAGGGAAGCAACTTCAACTGAGGTAATAAGTGCTAGAACTGCTGCCAATTTTTGGGATTGCATCCACTGGGTACCTCTTATTCCCCCCTCTCATACTTTAGAAGTAGACACTATACAAGATTTTGAATTGCCCACTAATGATTTTGAATACTTGAGGGCATTAATGATTGAAAAGTATGATGGAGGAGTTCCCTCAGAAGAAGATAGGAAGCTATTAATGAATGTTGTAGTTTCCCAAGAAAAGGAGCACAATACCAGAAGTAAAGCTGCCAAGGGGCCACAAGCCAAGTCAAAATTTCCAGTGCTTACCAAAGAAACCCCAAAGAAAAATGCATCTGGCAGAGAGCTTGTTTCCCCAAGCAAAACTTGTGTTCCTCCCCATGCCCAAAATGAAAAGAATCCCATTCCATCTGATGAATTTTCCAATATTTCCCCTAGTGCTGCTCTACCCAAATTTGCTCCATATGACATAGCCCAAATTTTGAGTCAAATCAAAATTCTTGTCCCAATTGTTGAGTTGCTTAGGATCCCTAAGCACAAGAAGAGGGATTTTGAATATTTGGGATTCAAAGGGGGAGAGATCATACAAGGCAGAGATGTAAACAAGGTTGAGGTTCCCCTTACCGTTGTAGAGTTGGAAAAGCCACAAGTATTGGAAGAGCTGGGGGAACCACCAAAGGTTTATTTAGGAACTTCTTTGGTTAAATCCCAACTGAATGTGGATCCATTTTTCACTACCCTGGTTATCAAAGACAAGTTGTTACATAATTGTATGTTTGATTCTGGAGCTTCATGTAATGTCATGCCTCTTGAGGTCATGAATGAATTAGGTATCAAAGTAACAACAACATATGGGAAGTGCACTGCCATGGACTCTAGAGAGGTGCCAGTGGTGGGGTGTGTCAAAGATCTAGCAGTGTAACTTGCATCTTATCCTGGAAGGAACTTAAAGCTTGATGTAGTCATTGTTGACTGCCCTGCCAAGTGGGGGATGTTGTTGTCAAGAAAGTGGGCAACAAGTGTTGGTGGTAGTGTGAAAATGGACATGTCTTATGCCACTATCCCCATTGAAGGAAACTTGGTGAAATTGTATGGAGAGAAGAAGATGATGTACCTGATTGAAGACCCAAGCAATGCATCTTATGAAGTTTTGCAAGCAGATGTCGATCTTAAAAATTTTGTGAGCTTTGTGGATTTCAGGGAGTATGAGAGTGTTGAAAACAGAGCTCCTAAGTATGCTACTTTTTCTGGGAATTTGGTCTGTGTTTCAGCCTTGAAGAATGTCAAAGAATTTGACTTAAACACAATGGAGGAGTGTACGTACCCAAAATTGTAGGTTATTGTACCACCAAAACGATGTTACACATGCCCCAATGATGATACAGGTCACCTCGCAAGGTGTTCGAAATCTAGGAAAGCTCGCCAAGTGTATGTTTGCATCCTAAGAATCTTGTCTAAGATTTGTGTACTTCACTTTATCCTCTACCTTTCTTTTTCTATGCTTTTTGACCTTCAATGACGAAATCGCCGCCCTACCAGGGCGACGGTCTTGTAAATGCCACCCTGCTCAGGGCGGCAGTCTTTTTCGTGTTCTCCAGCATGTTCTTTTGATCGCGACTTGCGTAATTTTTCAACATTTACTAGCTTTTCTCAACTGCCTTAGCTTGTATTAATGTTTTATGTTCCCTGGAATAATGTTTCTTCATTGTTTAATGGTAAAAGAGTTCTAATAGGAATTACCTTTGGGTGAATGTGAAATCTGTAAATAGCCAACTTATTTTCAAGCAAATGGCCCCTCAACTTCCCATTTCCATTGTTTAGTCTTTCAATTTCTTGCTTAGAATTCATTTTGTTTTCATGTTTTAAATCCATGCTAGTTTTCCATTTGTTGTTAGAAGCCATTCGATCTTCTTGCTTCAGTCTTGTTCATTGTTGTTCATACAATTTAGTTTAGAGTAGAGTAGTTTCATTTATAGATTGAATTCATTAGAGTTGTAGGTTGTGTTCTTCATAGAAGGTAGATTCTAGAATCTCTCAGTACACTTGTGTTATATTCCCGTAATAAATCCCGCTAGGAATTGCATACGCCAAGCTCTGTCACTTGCGTCGTCCCTCTCCTACTCACATTATATTCGGTCTATATCCAAAGCTGCCATTATTCAAATACCTTTTTTTGTTGATGCTAGCATATACATGCTCTTTTGGATTCACGTGAACATGAAGGAACGAGGAGATCATTCTGAGGAGACAAAGTCATACACTACTGGATTCGCCATTGTTCTGTAAATTCCAGGTTTTATCTGTCAAAGTTCTAGTTAAAACATATCAAATAGAGTAGTGAAATATTTCATTTCAGTTAAATTTCATTTTTGATATTGTCGGGGAAGCTGTGGGGATTGATAGTTTCTCAGAAACTATGATTCATTCCTCACTTCTGAGGTAGGATCGAGAGTCTTTCAATTAAGTTAATTAGCTATCTAGTTATTTAGAAAAAACTCACAACTACATAGGCAAGTAGCTACACCGGGCTACCTTGCGTGTTTTAATTTTGTTATTAGATTAGTTGTCATTTTCTAAATATATTAGATTAGTTGCTCTTTCAATTCTATTAAAAATTGTATCAAAAATACAAAAAAAAATAGAGGAATATATATATATATATATATATATATATATATATATGTTGTAGATATATCTTGCATAATTAGTTTATTTTGTTTCAATTAAGTTTATATTGATCTTGTATGACAATCACGGGACCTAGGGAGTCCAGGGAATACGTTTTTGAGCCAATCGTGCCTCAACCAAATTTTTTTGTAGCATTAACTGACATAGACCAAAATCTCAAAATTCAGGTCTTCCGAACAACAATAGACCTACAAGAAATCAACACACAGCTAAGAGGATAAAACATAGAAGACGACAAAGCACACACATTCTGGTCAAATCAACCAAATTATAGACTACCTTGATAGATATCTGTATGAGTGTAGAAAGACTTAAAAGAGAGAAAACATTCGGTTGTGATCCACTAGTCCCACAGCTAGACGCAGGAGACCTCCTCATGTGGATATAAACACTAGTTTACGTATCTAAGCTGCCATAAAACCTGTTAGGTACTTCAAGAAAATCAGTGAAACTTTTAGTTCTAAACGTAGAGGCCAAAAAGGCATACGATTACTGGATATTTGGAATTAGGGATTGACTCTTCATATGACCAGAGGAGGTCCACAACAACCACAAACTTATGGTTGTGAACCACAGGTCCCACAACCCAACGGGCCTACAAATCAATCAAATATTGACACCAAATTGCGAACTGCTAGTGTTTAGGTCCTCTCCACTTCCACCAGACATTATCACACAACTATCATTATTAAATGTAGCAACTAATCAAGCTAAATATTTCTTGACTAGACCAGAGAATCGTCCATAAAACACCAAAAGATCCACTACACATTTAGCCATTCCATTTTCATGACCTTGTCGAGGAGATATATACGAAGCATTCACATGTCATCTTCCACATATCCCATAACCCATAGACCAGATCACGACAGAGCTTGATATTGATTGGAGCCTTTAAGCAGCTATCCTCGCTGAAACGATCTATCACACTAATTTAGGTTAGGAGGGCCTTCTTTTCCTTAGATTCGCAGATCCCATTATTGTGTGTTGAAGACATAAGATTACCTAACTAGTTTATCTACACCCCATGTGTATTCCATCCCCTACTGACTGTCTCGATACGACCTCGGGAGGTCAGGTGCGAGGAAGAGTTACTTGTAGATTACCATGCTTGCATGTCACTTTTCCATCGTATAAAATTGGTGAACCCGACGTGAGACTTGCTACCTTCTATTTTGGAGTCTTATTTCTACTTGTTCTTCCAATTAGTATACTTTTTGTCTTTTCCACCTCATTATCCTTCACATCAGCTTCACCAACAAAATTGGTGAAAACGTGAATGGAACAATTGCTTCACTTTCACACTCTTCTTTTTAGTTTTATCCACCTTCACTTCTTCCCATTATTCTGCTGGTATTTATATACCTCTCCGAATATGTCGGGATACGATTCATATGGCAGACCTCTCCTAGGTATTAAAGCATACTACAATAAATTAGATAGACAACCATCACCCTCACTCTTAGCATGGGGTGACAACTATTCAAATAACCAATTTTCAACACAAACTCTGCCTTAAAGGACTAGATATAGTTCTTCTTTCCAAATAGAGGAGTTGGATCAGCTCACTCAAACGTAACAACCAGAGCCTTCAGGTTCAAACAACATGATGCTCACTGGAGAATCTAGTTCATCTCCTCGGGTGTTGCTTAGACCACAAATTAATAGACAGTCAGATCTATATCTATTTTTAGATGATGAATACTTAGCACTGTTATGCTAGGAGTGAATGACACTCTCAAAATATGTACCCACCTATAGGAGGTTTGCAAACAAAACCCGATGTCTCGTTCCAAGAAAACACCCCCATTCCTCCACCTATAGGAAGTGCCCTCGGTGAAACTTGGTAGGGAAACAATCAGTTCATAGTAGGGTACCATATTCCTATACAACCTCAAGGTCTACAAAAACTGCCACTAAGGAAAAATACCATGTCTTCACCAAACAAGGTCATCTCATCCTTAGTTGAGAAGGTTAGAGGGTTGGAACTTGCTCAAGCAAATCAAAATTTATAGTTCATGCAAGCAGGAAATTCCAATCCTCCACATCATCCCAGCCAAGTAGAACTCCTCACAGGAACAGGCACGTTGGGCATGCCTCCTCAGTATTTACAACAAACGCCAACTAGAACCAACGTTTTCAAATGCCGCTCTAGTTGAGAATATGATACCTCCCGGCTTAGCACAAAACAACCCATTCCTAAGCAATGCTCCACCATACTTAAACATGTATTCCAAATCACCACAAGGAGATATGTTCTCTTCTCTCGGCATGTTTGCTCAACCATAGGGATTTCCTTATGCCCCTGCAAATAAATATGCTATACCATATCAACAACCCATTCCACCTCCCCCCCCTCAGCAAGCACCATCAATGGTCAAAACCTATGCGATAGGGACTTATTTAGAATATTTGAAAGAACCTTTAGACTTCACTATACGAAGCTTCATGCTTCCAAGACCTTTCCTCAATCTACCCAAGTACAAAGGGGAGGGAGACCCGAATTCACATATTAAGGTCTATGCCACAACCATTCGAGAACTACTCCGTTGGGATGGAGTTGTTGCTACAATATTCCCCAAAACTTTAGAGGGTATCGCCCTTGATTGGTATTACAGAATACCTGAAGCCTCAATACATTCATTTAAACAACGCATTTGAGAGTTCATCAAGGCGTTCGACATGAACAAATTGTTGAGAACAGAAATCGGGGAATTCTTGTATATTAAACAAGAACAAAATGAATTTGTTTCTCATTTCATCCAAAGATGGCATACAGTCCTCTATTCTTCAGCAAGTGCCTCCAAACATGGATCAGATGGAACTATGCAATTTATTCCTTCATTCTCTCAGCAGAGAGATAAAGGAAGAATTCCAGAAGTTCCCACTAAGAACTTATGATGAAGTGCTTGAGAGCGCTCTCCGAATAGATCAAGCTGCAATAGACAGCGGTCGCAAGACATATGGAACAAATGGGAGGTTAATCATCCCCAACCAAAACACTACGACTTATCCTACTACCACAAATGCCAATCAAGGACCTAAAATCCTTAACAAAAACCATGGAGACCAAAATAAAAGAGCAAAACGTTGTAAATGTTCCACCACCGGTTAACAATCAACGAAAACAAAAAAATTACCCCAACAATCAATGCGGTGGATTTTAATCGTCCCCAATAACAACAACAACAATGGCAGATCCAGAAACAGGGTCCAAATCAAAACTCAATTGGATATCAAAACCAAAACCAAAGGCAACAAATGTAAAACTTTAATCCTAATAGTCAACAGTTTAATCAGAGTTTTGCACCACAACACGTGCCAAACCAACAACCTAGGAGTTATAATCCTAACTCGTATTGTGGTTTCCACAAAATTCAAGACCATGACACTAGGACTTTCCGTGATTACAATAAGTTCATGTAACGTTTGCCAAAAGAACAAAGAAAACTCTTCATAGTTATATTCTTAACAGATTCTGTGATGCCTATGCCAAATATTTTCACAGGGGCAGTTTCCCCTCAAAACGCACCTCTTAAGATATTCAATGATCCACTTCCAAATCACAATAACAATAATAAATTAAATCCAAATGGGATAAACAAAGGTGTAATGACAGGAAATAACGATCATGAAGCCTTAACTTCACTAAATCCACCTGTCGCACCGCAATTAGGAAATCAGCCACAAACCAAGATAGTTGGTCTAGTAGAGTTAGATACTGAGCTGCACGTAGAAGCCATAGCAAGAACATGAGAATATTCTTCTCAACCAAATCCAATCTATCCACTAGAACCAGATAACATTCAACAAATGTTTGTTAAACCCATGGGTGCTTATGATTTAATTAATGACTTAACAAAGACCTTCTCTCACATCTCCTTTTTGGACTTGTTGAAAAACTCTCTTGCTCATAGGGCTGCTCTTTTAGAAGCACTAGGTCTAGGTCATTTAATTAACATCACTCCACCGCCCGAAAACACAAGTAAACCATATAGACTTTGATATCCACCCTCCAGGGCAACTAGATAGGGATACCGAGTTTATATTCAACATAAACAAAATACCAATAGATGATGAAATTACATGTAGAGGTGATCTGGCCTTGCATTTATAGGTGTGGGTTTACAATAATTACGTTAAACATGAAATGGTTGACAATGGGGCAGCAGTAAACGTTGTCCCCTTCTCTTTCCTTCAAAAGATAGGATATGGAGAAACAAACTGTTCCACAACGAGAAATACGCTAAGAGGTTATGATGGCCTTAAGGCTACTTCAATTGAGATTATAATATTACCAGTCACCTTAGGACCCAAGAAAATCCTCACCGAGTTTTATATCATAGATTGGGGAAACTAACTATAATATGATCCTCAGTCGACCATGGATACATCGCATGAAATCAATCCCTTCTATGTTATTCCAAGAAATAAGATTCTTACACCTAGGAAAGATATTCGTAGAAAAAAGGTGACCCAAAACCATTTGACATACACCTAGCAGACCTGAAGAAAAGACCAAGCATTCACTCTAATTTTGAACTCCCAACAAACCAATCAACTCAAAACTAGAAGAAAAATTAATACCTACAATAGAACTAGAAATTACGAACCTAGTCAAGGGCATCCCAGCCCCCAAAGATGAAGCTAATGTTGTAGAAATAGTGTCATTAGGAACTACTGCAAAAAATTGTCAAATTACTAGAACAAGATCTACTAATTTTCCTACCATTTGATTCCATAGGTATGGGATGTACCCTAGGAGTTGGTTCTCTTCCAGCAGAGGAACTTTGCATGGTAGAAGTAACCAAAACAGAAGAAACAAACACAAAGAATGTCCCAACATCTATTTTTCCTAGTAAATATTGGACTCTCCACTTTGATGGAGCTAGATGTCACTATGGAGTCGGGGCAGGTGTGATCTTTACTTCTCCTGAGGGAAAGATCGTACCTTTTGCTTTTAAGTTAAACTTTGAATGTATAAACAACGGTGCTGAGTACGAAGCCCCTCCTCCTTGGCCTCATCATAGCTAAAAGGATCAGTGTTAATGACATTAGAGTGTTAGGAGACTCGAAATTAGTTGCAAACCAAGTCTCTGAAGTATATGAGACTAGAGATGAGCACTTACATCTCTATAAAACAATGGTATTAAATCTAAGAAAAGGATTCGACTTCATATCCATTGAGGCAATCCCACGAGAACATAACCTTCTCATGGATTCAATAACAACCTCAGCTTCATGTTTTACCCCAAGTAATGAGTTGGAAGATACAAGTTTCAGGGTATCACTTCATACTGAACCATTGGTGAAGAAAATATTCAACGAGCCCTCTTCTAACACATGCAGCTGAGAATGACTCTTCTATATTACATCATGTTGACAGTGATAAAGTCACTCTCAAATATCTAAACACCTATTCAAAGCTACACCTTGCTCACTGTATAGTTGATCTTTACCTAATTACCACACTCCTCTTCCTACTTTGGAAATCCCACGATAGATTCTCCTCCATAGAAAGATCTCGATATCTACGACATAGAAAATGGAGAAATCTTGGAACTACCTCCAGCCCCACCTGAATTTGAAGAAGGCAACGCTTCTTTGATAGAAGAAACCTTTGACATAAACATTGGAATGGAGGACGAACCAAGAATTTTGAAGTTAGGATCCTCGTTAACTCTAGAAGAAATAGAAATACACACCCAAATCCTCAAAAAACATCAAAAGGATTTTGCATTTAATTATAAAGAAATGACGGGTATTGCACCACAAGTTGCAGTACATAATCTTGTCACTAAACCAGATGCGAAGCCAATTAAACAAAAGTCAATACCAATGAAGCCAAAAGTCGCTCTCATGGTAAAAGAGAAAGTAATAAAACTTCTCCAAGTAGGATTCATCAAGCCCATTGACTATTCACAATGGGTATCTAATATCGTTCCTGGCCTCAAAAAGAATGGGAAGATATGCATTTGTATAGACTTTCGGGATATTAACAAAGCTTGTCCCAAGGATGATTTCCCGATTTACCATCCATTGACGTTATCATTGATGCAACAGCTGGATTTGAACTATTGTCCCTCATGGATGGGGTTCTCAGGGTATAATTAGATTAAAATATCTAAACAAGATCAAGCCAAAACCACATTTATAACTCCCTGGGGTAACTTATTGTTATGTTGTCATGCCATTTGGTCTTAAGAACACTGACGCTACATATCAGCAGGAAATGACTTATATATTCCACCATCTTATCCATAAAATTGTGGAATCATATGTGGATGACTTGTTAGCCAAGGAAAAGAAACATTGTGATCTTCTGAAAGTGCTACATATCATCACCTCATGACTAATTGAGTATGGTGTCACATTAAACCTAGAGAAGTGTGTGTTCAGTGTAACAGGAGGCAAACTTTTAGGATACATTATATCTTCAAGAGGGATTGATGTTGATCCCGGCCAAAATTTGGGCTGTTCTCAAAATGATCCCCACATTCAGATGAGTCTGGAATTAGGTCATTTCTTGGTAAACTTGGTGTAATCCGAAGGTTCATCCTAGATTTAAGATTTGCCATTCATCCAATCAACAATCTACTCAAGAAATATTATAACATCGATTGGATTGAAGATTGCAATGAGGCCTTTGAAGCAGTTAAGTGCTTCTTGTTGTCACCACCCACACTAATGCCTCCCAAGGCAAACCACCCTTTGATCCTATACTCATGAGCCACTCATGTCTCGTTGGCCTGCATGCTGGCTCAAGATGATGATGACAAATGAGAACACGTGATCTATTTTATTAGCTGAACGTTGCTCGATTATGAAACACGTTACACACATGCAGAGAGATAATGCCTTGCCATAATTTTTGCAACAAAATTTTTGAGACATTACATGTTAAACTAGGAAACAAGGGTCATTGTAAAGACAAACCATTTACAGACATTTCTCACACAAGGATCTTTATCTAGAAAAGTTGGCCGTTTCATAACCCTAATGGGAGAATTTGAGTTAACATTCGTAAACCAAAAAATCTGTTAAAGGACAAATCATTGCAGAATGGTTCGCTGACAATCCACTAGATGGGGGTGAGCTGGTAGATCTAGACTTTCCCGATGAGTGTGTATACTTTTTCGAAACTAGACCCCCCATTTCTACATGTCCCTGTGTATACTTTTTCGAAACTAGACCCCCCATTTCTACATGTCCCTGGTATACTGATATCATCAATTTTATCATGGACCATACTTACCCAGAAAGTGCCATGTCACAACAAATAAGGTGGTTATGCATTATTACCACTAAATATGTTGTTTTAGACCAAGTACTCTATTGTAGAGCCTTCGATGGCATGCTTCTAAGATGCATCAATATAGAATAATCCAAGAGGATTCTTCATGAATCCCACATTGGGATATGTGGGGGCCACTTCGGTGGTCACACCACTGTCACACCACTGCTCACAAAATACATCGGATGGGCTATATTTGGCCCACTCTTGAACATGACGTAGTGGAATTTGTACGTAAGTGCCACAAATGTCAAGAATTCTCTCAGAAATGTCATAGATCAGAAATGTCAAAATCAAATGAAATCAAAAGCACCAAGCAAAAAAAAATATTTTATTTTACACACTTCTTTGCCCCATCAACCTTCGGTGATAAGCCCACATCTCTTACTAGTGATGTGAGGTTTGGAAAGGAAAGAAGTGCCCTTACTCGCCTGTATCTTGCCTTTGGTGACAAACCCATGTGAGGTAGGATGTGGGGGGGTCCAGTCACACAAACTAACAAATCTTGGTATGCTAAAAACACAAGTCAAATTCTATTAAGAGAAAAAGTATCCAAATATCCAAATTCCAAAGAGATCAAATCCTAAAAACTAGATTTTGTCAACTAGGTTGCCATTTATGAATCTAAGTCTAGATAAACTGTAAAGTAAGTGGCCTTCTAAGCTTGGTAGTAGTTTTGAGATAGGGTGGGGTGTTTAGGTCCAAATTTGGTTCTTGTTCTCGGTTTGTTTGTCTCTCATCATTCCATTTAATAAAACTCAAACAACTTGTTCCCTTCCTAATTCTTGGTGTTGAGCCCTCGCGTCTTACTAGTTGCGTGGATTTGGGATTGGGGAAAGTTCATCTCTTTATCACTATGCATTCATCATGTTTTGCCAATATAAGAAGGAATTACAAACATTGCCCAAAGAGTTCAAAAGTTCAGTACTACCATATGTTAGTATCATCTCATATTAGCATTGCAAAAACATATAGAGTAAAACATTCTATTTACTATCATTTGTTTTCCATTGCATACATTCTGGAAACATGAAAAAAAAAATTCTAAAAACATCTAAAAACACATTTAGAAAATGAGTCACAAAATTCAAGATACCAAGAGTCTAGATCCAAAGATATATATATATATATATATACAAATCGGGTTTGTTATATAATGCCATCATGCACTAGGCATGGTCAAAATGCTCAATGAGCCTAGAAAGTACAAAAATAATCGTATAAACAACCTAATAAGGTCACTACAAAAAAGAGCCAAGTGGTCTATCAATCCCCTATGAGATCCCTCAGAAGGCACACGATCACTTCTAGGACTCTGGCTACGTAGGCGCTCTGAGTGCACTAAGGGGCTCGCGATCCCGAACAATAGCTATAGTCTCGCTATGAGAGCAGCTCCTCCTCATTAGGTGCTCTGCATTCCTATACCTGGCTACCTCGGCATGGAGGGAAGTCATGATCTTGGTGCCATGCCAGATAGGGGAAAAAACATCGGTATGCCTACTAGCTGTTGAAGGCTCCCCTGTATCCACAGATAGCTCAGCACATGTCTTCTCCATGAGGAGCAATAGGGTGTCAGTACATACCCAGCGAATCAAGTCTCTCCACTCATCAATAGTCTCTGCAAGAAAAGGAGAAAACAAATTAGAAAATAATCAAAAGGTGAAACCAAGGATGAACAAAAAGAGAGATAACAACTAAGGAAATTCTAGCTAAAACAAATATCAAAAGAAGAGTGACAACTCACTCGGATCTCTGGGCCTCCAAGAAGGATCTCTGGGATCCGCACCTACCATAGATTCCACCATTGACTGGTGTCCCCCCTCCTACATCTGGGGCAACATGGCATCCTGCCACAGACTTATCCTCTCCACCTAGGTACTATGAAAACAACTCCTCTGAGACTAGAGTCACCCTCTCCACACTCTGCTCTGCCCTCTCGGCCTGTAGGATCTCCTGAGTGTCATGCCACTTGGGATTGCTATCCTCTCCCCCACCTGACTCACTAATCTCCATGTCCTCAGTCTCTCCCCCTGTGAACTCCTCAGACTCGGAGTCTATATCAATGGGATCATCACTGCTATGGACAGGACCGGTGGTAATCTGAAGTAAAGGTGCCTGAGGAGCACCGGCTCTCTCTCGAGCACGTACCACCCTCCTAATTGTAATAGGGACGCCAGGAGTAACAACAGTCCAACCCTGGCCTCTAAGACCTCCCCTAGCCTCCTGAACTGATCTGAACACTGGCACAACTGGGGAAGCATATCAATATAAGCAAGGTTGAACTGCTGAGGGCACTCGATCGAAGGGGTGTATCTCTACCTTCCCCATCCTATCCACAAGCTGCCCTGTAGTAGAATAGGAAATCAAAGTAACGGTATCCTCTCCCCATACCCCTGCCATGGCCTGATAAGGAGTGGCCTCCATGTCTGTAGTAGTCAAGGAAGCAACTAACTGGTGGGGTGCTCTAAGAATTGTCATCTCTGTCCACCTCACTGCCCTCACGGCTCCGGGATCCTCCACCTCTATGCCTCTCCCCATAAGGGATAATGTGCTCATAGACCCACACTCATAAGTAAGGTCGTATGGATCAACGATTGTCCTATAATCAAACCACCCTGTATAAGTCGTGATAGGTGGTCCTAAGTATATCGGCTCCCCAGGCATAAATCTGACCATGTGCCTCAATCTGTGCGATGATGGTGGCCCAGCAGTAGAGAAAAGTATCCACTCCCTTATCCCTGATCAATCTTGAAGCAAGGATGCCCATAATGGCTTGGCGGATTAGAGGGATGGGAAAACCAGGAATAGAAGGGACCTTCACCCCCTTCTTCGAACTAGTGGAGACAACTACGTCTCCCATATAGGTGGCCCACTGAGTCTCCTGAGCTCTGGATACTACTGTATCAAATGAAAGTCTCCTCCTAATAATCAAGACTCCCAAAATGTGGTAGACATCCTCTAGGGTGATGCTCCACTCACCCCTAACACCTGGAAATCGGAAGGTGTTCTGATCTACATCCCAGTAAGAAAATAATTCACATAGTATGTGACTGACAGGTGCAACGTGGGGGACCCGTGCGATCCTCAATATACCTGCTCTCTGGAGAGTATCTTGCTCAGCCTAAGAGAGAGCATCTAACACTACTAGAATCCAATCACATTCCCTCTCTCAGCTCCATCTAATGTACTCTTCCTTATTCTGTAAAACACCCAAAAACATGCAAAAAGAAGCAAGTTAGTGTCAAGATTGCATTGGAAAAATCATTAAGTAAGTAGGAACACTAAAAATGCAAAAATGAATTCAAAATAGTGTTGTTTTAACACTCTGTATAGGACAACTGCCTTGAGCAGGGCGGAAGTTCCATAACCACCGCCTTGAAAGGTGGCAGTCTTATAACCGTCGCCCTGCTCAGGGTGGCGGTCCTGTCCCGCGACTACAAATGGGTCGTATGCCCTAAAAATGCTCAAAAACACAAAAATTGACCATTTTAGCTAAAACGAAAGCCTACCCATTTGGCGTACCCCCTAAGAGACACATTTAAAACTAAAATTTCTAAAAATAACCCCCCACAACAAAGATTTCATCATTTTAACATTTTGGGTGCAAAAACGTTAAATTAAGAAGAACTAACCTAAGATCTTGTTGGTCGAGGTTCTACTCGTGGAGACATGATCACTATCTCGCAACGAACGTTTCGACTATACTCTCGTCAAAAACCGTCATTGTGGGTCCCAAAGCTCAAAAACTATCAAATCGACATGCACAAATGAATAGGAAAATAAAGCCCGTTATATATATATATATATATATATATATATATATATATATATATATATATATATATATATGGTGTTTTGACTCATTTTTGAATGCCCCTTTCACAAGTTTAGAGCACTGACGGAGGTAAGTTCTTATCCCCATGCAAATGATAAGTCCTCATTTCATACTAATTTAGTATTTACTTTTCAATTTATTTTATCTATCTGCACTTGAGTCCTCTTTCCATTTTGCAGGCAGTGGGAACTCGAATGGCGACATTTTGACACACGAGCGTGTCACGTATAATTTATAGCTTCCCATTTTGGGACCGCCATACTCGGACCCACCGTTTTACGCCTCTTCATGGTTAAAACGCTTCTCTAAGGGGGCAATATGTATGTACCCAAAATTGTAGGGTACTGTACCACCGGAACGATGTTACACATGCCCCAATGATGATATAGGTCACCTCGCAAGGTGTTCAAAATCTAGGAAAGCTCGCCAAGTGTATGTTAACATCCCAAGCATCTTGTCTAAGCTTTGTGTACTTCGCTTTATCCTCTGCCTTTATTTTTCTAAGCTTTTTGACTTTTAGTGACGAAACCGCCGCCTAGCTAAGGGTGGAAGTCCTTTACGCATTCTCCAGCATGTTCTTTTGATCGTGACTTGCATAAGTTTTCAACAATTACTAGCTTTTCTCAACCACCTTAGCTTGTATTAATGTTTTATGTTCCCTGGAATAGTGTTTCTTCATTGTTTAATGGTAAAAGAGTTATAATAGGAATTACCTTTGGGTGAATGTGAAATCTATAAATAGCCAGCTTATTTTCAAAAAAATGGCCCCTCAACTTCTCATTTCCATTGTTTAGTCTTTCAATTTCTTGCTTAGAATTCATTTTGTTTTCATGTTTTGCATCCATGCTAGTTTTCCTTTGCTGTTAGAAGCCATTCGATCTTCTTGCTTCAGTCTTGTTCATTGCTATTCATACAAATTACTTTAGAGCAGAGTAGTGTCATTTGTAGATTGAATTCATTAGAGTTACAGGTTGTGTTCTTCATAGAAGGTAGATTCTAGAATCTCTCTATACACTTGTGTTTTATTCCCACAATAAATCCCGCTAGGAATTGCATACGCCAAGCTCTGTCACTTGCGTTGTCCCTCTCCTACTCGCATTATATTCTGGTCTATATCCAAAGCTGCCGTTGTTCAAATACCTTTTTTTTATGCTAGCATATACACGCTCTTTTGGATTCACGTGAACACGAAGGAACGAGGAGATCATTATGAGGGGACAAAGTCATACACTACTGGATTTGCCACTGTTCTGCAAATTCTAGGTTTTATCTGTCAAAGTTCTAGTTAAAACATATCAAATAGAGTAGTGAAATATTTCATTTCAGTTAAATTTCATTTTCGATATTACCAGGGAAGCTGTGGGGATTGATAGTTTCTCAAAAACTATGATTCATTCCTCATTTCTGAGGTAGGATCGAGAGTCTTTCAATTAACTTAATCAGCTATCTAGTTATTTAGGATAAAATCATAACTGCACAGGCAAGTAGCTACACCAAGCTACCTTGCTTGTTTTAATTTTGTTATTAGATTAGTTGTCATTTTCTGTATATATTAGATTAGTTGCTCTTTCAATTCTATTAAAAATTCTATAAAAAATAAAAAAATAGAGGAATATATATATATGTTGTAGATATATCTTGCATAATTAGTTTATTTTGTTTTAGTTAAGTTTATATTGATCTTATATGACAATCACGGGACCTAGGGAGCCCAAAGAATACGTTTTTGACCCAATCTTGCCTTAACCAGATTTTTTTACAGCATTAACTGACATAGACCAAAATATCAGAATTCAGGTCTTCCGAACAACAATAGACCTACAAGAAATCAACACACAGATAAGAGGATTAAACATAGAATACGGCAAAGCACACACATTCTGGTCAAATCAGCCAAATTATATACTACCTTGATAGATATTTGTATGATTGTAGAAGGACCTCAAAGAGAGAAAACATTCGGTTGTGATCCACTAGTTCCACAGCCAGACGTAGGAGACCTCCTCATTGATATAGACACTAGCTTACGTATCCAAGTTTCTAGAACCCCTGTTAGGCACTTTGAGAAAATCATGTAACTTCTAGTTCTAAACATTGAGGCTGAAAGGGCATACAATTACTGGATACTCAGAATCAGGGGTTGACTCTTCATATGACCATAGGAGGTCCACAACAACTTACGGTTGTGATCCACAGGTCCCACAACCCAACGGGCCTACAAATCAATCAAATATTGACACCAACTTGTGAACGTTGGTGTTTAGGTCCTCTCCACTTCCACCAGACATCATCACACAACTATCATTATTAAATGTAGTAGCTAATCAAGCTAAAGATTTCTGGACTAGACCAGAGAATCTTCCATAAAACACCAAAAGATCCACTACACATTTAGCCATTCCATTTTCATGACCTTTTCAGGAGACATATACGAAGCACCCATAAGTCATCTTCCACATATCCCACAACCCATAGATCAGATCATGACAGAGCTTGATATTGATTGGAGCCTTCGAGCAGCTATCTTCGCCGAACAATCTATCACACCGATTCAGGTTAGGAGGGCCTTCTTTGCCTTTGATTCACAAATCCGATTATTGTGTGTTGAAGACATAAGATTACCTAACTAGTTTATCTACACCCCACATGTATTCCATCCCCACTGGCTATCTCAGCACGACCTCGGGAGATCAGGTGCGAGGAAGAGTTACTTGTAGATTCCCATGTTCGCATGTCACTTTTCCATCATACAAGGAGCTTCAAAGAAGATGGGAGGTTTACAAACAAAACAAAGAAAAAAAAGAGGTCTACTTCCAATTGATGAAAACATATCAAAACCTCTTGGCATGGTCATATCCAGGATGGCATGCACTTGAATTGTTTCCTTGATTATTTTCTTTAAATCAGGAAAATGTCTTCTATACAGTGTATAGTTTATTGTTTGTTCCCTATTTTTTTCTATTTTTTCTCGTTCTGGTCCTCGGTGACCTATTTTTGCTGGTTTATTTGTTTGTTTT
The DNA here is from genome assembly GCA_019776745.2 of Taxus chinensis. Taxonomy (NCBI): domain Eukaryota; kingdom Viridiplantae; phylum Streptophyta; class Pinopsida; order Cupressales; family Taxaceae; genus Taxus; species Taxus chinensis. Next base: position 990,443,845 of record CM034146.1, read on the forward strand.
TGAAGATGGATATGTTTCCTTGCCCTGCAAAGATGAATCTGGTGCCCAATGGATATTTTGGCACTTGGTCTACTTTTGTTTCTTTTGGCACTCGTAGGGAGTTCCCATCCCCGAGTCAGAGCCAATGTTGGTGCTCAAAATGGTCTCGCCCCTTCTGTGCCTTTGAAAAATTATTCATTCACAGCCTCTGTCATTTTCTCCTTCCCCGTATGGTGCTTGGTCGGTCTTATTTCCATTTTTATTCTTCTCCTGGGTCAAGGATCATGTGTAGGTCTGTATTTGTCTCATGGTTCCTTTGTTCCTCTGAAAAATCTCTATATTTTGAGTCTCCCATGCTCTATTCCTTCAAAACTCATGTTTTCCCATTTTCTCCTTTCTCCATATGCAATTTTTTTTGTTCTTGTTGTCTTTGCCCTAGGTACTCGAGGAGAAATGAGTTGATGTGTCCCTAAGGATCGTGTTTGAGCCTTGCAATAGTCTAAATTATTTGTCCTTGAAGAAAACGTCATTTTCTATCTCGAATGGATGTTTCTATGTGTTTTATGGGTTGATGAGCATTTCTCCCAGTCAAATTTACATCATTCAATCAATAAGGAAATGTGGCACCTCTTGGTTGGATGTGGATTGGCTTAGTACTTCGGAAATTCCATGAAAATCCTCATTTTAAAAATGTGTTCATGTGAAGGAATGGCACTTGTTTGAAGATCTACCTTTGGGCTTTACCTTGGAGTAGCGCCGGGAGGACACGTGGAGGCTTACATTGGGTTTCCCATAATTAGATAAATTTCAAAAGGTTTTCAGGAAGTCCAGGACACGTAGGGGAATGATGCTCATTTGAAGATATACTTTTGGGCTTTGCCTTGGAGTAGCGTCGGGAAGACACGTGGAGGCTTCCGCTGGGTTTCCCATATGTAGACAAATTTCAAAAGGTTTTTAGGAAGTATAGGAAATGTGGAGGAATGATGCTTGTTTGAAGATCTGCTTTTGGGATTTGCCTTGGAGTAGTGCTAGGAGGACACGTGGAGGCTTCCACTGCTTTCCCATACTTAGACAAGTTTTTATGCAGATGGAAATAGTTTGGCGGAACAGGGACATGTGGCAAGCTCGTGCTTGTTCAGAGTCTTCAACTTGGGCACCATTTTGAAGAATCACCATGAGGACACATGGGGCACTCCGCTCACTTTGCATTTTACTTAGACTTTTCAATGGACAAAAAGAGATTGCCTCAGAGCTTGACAAGTGGCACCTTCCGCTGAGCTTCAAGCCTTCAAACAATTTTTTCCAGAGCAAGACATGTGGCGAGCCCATGCTCATTCAAGGTATTAAATGTAGTGCCTATTTAAACAACCACTTGAGACCTAAGAAACAACCTAAAGGGTTGAATAAAAAAAAGTATGGAATAACAATTTTTTTTGACTAGAAGTACCCACAACCAAGTTTGTACGACAATAGTTTGCCAATGGCAGGTTCTAGAACAAATCCTATTTACCAAATCACAAGTTTCCTTTATTAAATTATAACAAGTTCACAAGGTTCCAATTTTAGGGTTACATGATTTAGTTAGGTTCAGGGAGTAATTTTACTCCTATACCTACTCTCTAACAGGCTCAGAGCTTCAACTAGATTTTTCTCCTACTTAACACTTCTAAAAATTTCCCTAAACCATTCCCAATGGATAGGAAATTTTTTCACCTTTCTGGTGATATAAAGAAGTAATTCTAACTCCTTACAGAACTCAAGTTATGAGTGAGTGGAGTTCCTAGGGAAACTTTTTTCCTAGAGGGGACACGTGGCAAGAGGAGGGGGGAATGCACCTTGGGTGGTTTGGTGGGTCACGGGGGAAGCATAGGTAAATTTTTCCCATTCGCAAGCTCAAAGGAAATAAGCATACCACGCCCCCACAGGTCCTTAGGAGGATACGTGTCGAGTCTTGGTGCTAAGCAGAGAAGGGAGAAGGGAAGGTCGGAGCAGCAGGTTGATTTAGTGCTTTGCACCAAATGAAGGGGAAAAGGGAGAAAAAGGTGCACATGGGTCCGCACACCCACAGAGGAACAAGGCTGAAGGAAAGGTGGAGATGCGGCCGTAATAGGAGGAAAATTAAAATATTTCCCAAGCCCAAAAAAATAAAACAAAAAGAAGAAGGAAGGTCCGCTCTCCCACCTCTACCCCAAAGTGCCACATGACACGCCCCCATTAGCCACAGGACTGGCGGGGGTCAAAAAGATAATTTTTCCCAAAAAATTTTTATAAAAAAGGGTTAAGTTTAAAAGAGAACCGCACCTCCGCCATAGCCATAAGAGGACACATGGTGCCCTCTTATTGGCTGTGGGCCGACGGAGGGAAAATGAAAATTTTTCCCAAGTAATTTTTTTCAAAAACATAAGTTTCAATTTTCGGTCCGCCCTTCCACCGTGTTACATGTGGCAGCATGTGATTGGCTATGCAGGCCGGTGGGTTTGCGGAGTAAAATGGGAAAAAATTTCCCAAGGAAAATTTTTCAAAAGGATAAGTTAAAAAGTTGGTTTTCCCCTCCCAAGGTGTCACATGTGGCAGGCCCTGATTGGTTGCGGGATGGTGGGGGGCGTGCGAACCTTTTTGGGAAATTTTTTCTAAAGTTAAAAATTTGAATTTATAACAGTTATATTTATTTTTGTTTGAATGCCCAATTTGAAGTAAAACTTCAAATGGCCATAAGTTGATCTAGGGAGCTTAGTCTTGGGAAAACAAGGACTTTTTGGAAAGCCCTCGATGCCCTCTTTGCACAGGGGATCATCAGTTTTTGAAATTGATGAAGTTAAGGTAGTAAATTTAATGAAAACAATCTGCAGGGTTTTTAATGTGAGAACTGGTAGTTTTTAATTTCTCAATTTGGTTAAAATTAGAACTTCCTCCTTTCGCTTAACATGTCAAATAGACATTAAGGATTTGTCTAGAGAGGTTTTTAGAGTATTTTAGGGGAGTTAATTTGTTCAAGTTATTTCAACTTGTATTTTTTTGGCAATAGACAGGAAAAACGACTGTGCAAGTTCCCAATTTGGATTTTATTAAGTTTTGGAGATTATTTCTTAACTGTTATAGTAATATTTGGTTCCTTAAGTCTTACTAAGTCTAAATTTAAATGTTTCATAGCTTATTTCTTGGTGAAAGTTTGAACTGTTCATTTTTATCAAATTATGAATTACCAAAATGAAGTTTAAAACAATGAACTGTTTCCTTTGAATTTACTTGTCAATTCTAGTCATTTGAATGTGTATATAATTCCTAAACTATTCCAATCCATTTACTTTGATTAAACAACCATTCATTTCTAAGTAAAAATGCATTTCCGATATCAATTCTAATATAGATTTTGCGAACACTATGACACTTTCTTACATTCCCACACATTCTTCCTTTACAAACAGAAATATTCAATCTTTAACAACCATTTCCACTCCAATACTCAATAAAAACTTGAATAGAAATTGCAAGCTCTTATTGATCAACAATTACATCTTACAACTTTTCCTTTCTCTTTTAATGTTGAAATACAGTAACAATACATACACATTCTTTCATATTTCATCTTTCAACATTCCAAACAGAGGTTACTTATTGCAAGTAAAACTCAGATTTCCAATAGAGGATATAACATATGAACAAGGTCAAACACTTTCATTGCTTCAATTAAATTTTCTCAAAATTTCTTTCCCAAGTATATACAAAGTAAAAACATACAAGTACATATCATTCTTTCCCAAATCTCTTCCACATTCAGAAAAAAAATAGATCTAAACTCTTTTACATATCAATTTTCAACTATTCGTTTGACAATACTAAGCATCTTTCTCAATCAATTTACATACAGATCATTCACTTCAAGTGGGAGAGGTTACAATGATTTCCACAACAATAAGGGGACTGTCAAAACTATTTCCTTCTTAATCCAAACAGATAGCATGCTGATTTCTCCATCTTTTTCTTGTTTGATCACAACAAGGAAGGGGGAAAGGCAACTCTCTCCTCCTAACCAAGACATCTAATGAGAAGGGAGAATCCATCCTTCCTCATTGGCCCCCGAGCCCCAACCATATTGAAATAGAGCATGAAAATCAACACATGGACAACAATAGATTCCACAAAAACAATATAGTATTCATCACATTGCATACAATAATATGAAAATACCCAGTCCAAGCATAAGACAATAGTTCCCAACTGCATTTGAAATCATTCACACAACACATAGGCTTGATTAAGCAAGCCAACAAGAGAAAGAACTATGGGGAACTACTTATGCCTCCCTATTTGGAATTGGGAATCCACCAAAAATCATACCACCAAATAAAAATATCAAATCCCATAAAACTTATATCTCCCTACCCATCCTTATGTCCCCCCCAAAGTTTCTCCCTTATGCCCCCCCCCCCCCCCCCAAGAGTAAGAAATGCAAGCAGTTTCTTTTCCAAGGTTGATCCAAAACCAAAACTCCCTCCACAATAGAAATAGATGCCATTGGCATTCCCCTTATGCCCCCCATATGAAATCCCCATAACCTTCTCCTACACCATATCCTAAGTAGTCTACCTAACCAGCCAAGAACATACGAAACACATTCACCATTTAAACATGCATGCAAGAGAAATAAAACTTTTAAAAACACAGCTCAAGATCCTACCTCTCCATACTAAAATTTGTTCCAAGCTCACAATATTTATAAAATGCCAAATACAGTCCAAAATCAAGTAAGGTTAAAGTCATGCAAAAATACTCCAAGCTTCCTCCACAACAAGCTCTAAAACAACAACAAAAAAAATTCCCCCCCAAGAGAGAAAACAACAAAGTTTCAACAACCATCAAATGACGTGAAGAAGCTTTTACTTTTAAAGGAGAGGAAATAGAAGGGGATGAATGTGGATCCATGTGGGATGCCACATCATTCTTCCTCAACCCCAAGAGGAAATTCAACATCAACTTCACCAAATCACAATAAATAAGAATGACAGAATGACTTACATACTCCAAAGCATGACCCATACCCCAAAAGGACTGAATTAAAAATATGTAAGGGAAGTGCAATTAAAAATTACAAATTGTCACTTCAAAATGCATTAAAATTTCCTAAATTTAACCTCCAAACCAATAGGCATGGTTGGTGGATCATTTTTAGAGGTGTGGGACAAGTTTAACTTTTCTCACAAGCCTCCAAATTTGGCCTCCAAGGACAAATTCGATTTCCTAAGGAGATGAAGTGTCTTACACTCCAAAAATCTTTCTTACATGGCTCTTACACCTTCTTACACATTTCTTACACATTCTTCCAACATTAATATTTAAAATCAACAAATTCATTGATTACATTCTATATCCCAATTTAATTTAATTAAAGTTTAACTATAAGATCTCTCACATTAATCTACCACATTTAAATTAATTACAAGAAGGAACACATTACTAATAAAATACAAACAACAATAAATAAAAAGAAAACACATTAATAAAATACATATCCCATGGTCACATATAATGGAAATTCCCCCCCATGGGAATCCCTAACAAACACACACACACACAATATAGTTATCATGGTGACCTTGTTGATTTCACCTAGAATTCTAATATGGTTAGTCCCTCAGTCCCCCGACATTGGTGTGATTTTTAACCTACAAAAATGCAAATACCTCCTTTGGCCTTGTGGCCATATCAGAACATCCAAAATTGATATAAACAACATTTCAAAATTATCTAAACACATGAATCACAACAATATCAAGAATTCAACATTATCATTTTTAATTCATAATTCGACTATATCATCATCTATACTATTCCATACTAGGTCTACTCAAAATATCAAATGTCACAAGTCCAAATCAACATCCATAATATGTCCATGCCAAACAATATATCATCATCCACATATCAAAATGTATCTCAGTAACCATCATGCATACTAACTGAATATAGATCAATAATAATCCATGACCTAGCATCTAACCATCATACTAAAACAAAACATAATAGTTTCCATAATATGATCAATAGTATCAAAATCAGTATCTAAAAGTTTCAAATGGAAGTGGGCACTACATCAAAATTTTGGGGACTGTCTCAAGGTGCGCCGTGGTGACACATGGCAATTTGAAAAGTCATAGGGGATGGGGGGGCGAACCATCGGAGGTAATTCAAAATTTTCACCTCTTTGCTTCGTAAAGGTTAAAATAACAAAAATGGTCTATGAGCCCGATGGGAAATAGTCAATGTTTTACCCTGGTCAATGGTGAAGGTGTAGACCCATGGAGGAAAATTGGAAAATTTTCCTTTTGAGAAAAAAGAGTTAAAAGTAAAAGGGGAGGCATAGTTCCACTAGGACCCACATTAGGACATGTGTCAAAAGTATTTCTCAAGGGCATAGCTGTGGGGAAAAATTGGAAATTTTTTCCTTTTTCCATAAGAGATTCAAATGGTAGAATTTCTCCACGTTTCTTTTGGGGCCCACCTCAGGACACGTGTCGGTCCCATTTTTAGAAGCAGAGGTGGGGAGAAAAATGGGAAATTTTTCCATTTTTTCAAAAGGGTCAGAAAAGGTCAAAGGAGGCCACCGAGCTTGTTTTTGCATCTTCCACGTGGATGATCCACATTCAAAATCAAAGATCAATGACTGTTGAGTGTTTAAATCTTATTTTCGCCCCATTTTTTCTGTAAAACTCCTAGGAGTGTAAGTCTTTATGATTTCTTACCGTTTTCTACACGCCAAATAGAGGAGCAAGTTAATTTTGATATCTAGATTTTGGTGGGAGAGATTTGAAGATGTCTTTCACCATTAAAATAGTCTGACTCTTGGGCTCGATCTAGTTTCCTATTTTTCTTCTCCTGAGCACGCAAGGGGCCAGATTTGATTGATATGGGGCAGAAGTGGTTGGAGAATGGATGGAGGCATGTTTTGCCTGAGAAAGGAGTTGAATGCGGAAAGAAATTAGAGATATTTTCCCTCGAGCACCTGGAGACTTTTACAGATCTGATTCTGTGAATCACAAAAGAATCATGGCAAGCACTGGTGCATTTAATTTTTTTGTCTTTTTGGAGGAAGGGGCTCTATTGGAAATGCTATAAAGGGCACACATTCATCGTGCAAATGGTTGGGAGTTTTTGGAAAAGATCAGGACTGATTATCTCTAGGAGAAAAATCTTGACAGATCCCATCCATTTTGAGAAGCCATCTAGAGAGGCTTGTATATCTCTCTTTGTGTCAAATTTTATCGTGTCAAGGTGGTTGCAAGTGTACAACCATTGACAAGCTTTGAGATTGTTTTGGAAACTCTCCATTGCTAATAAATTTGATCAAACTTGAGTTATTTTGTGTTAATCTTGAGTAAAGTGTATTTATTTCATTTCCGAATGCATACAGATAGTTTTTCTTATTTCTATTGCAATATTGTACCAAAATATAGTCCAATCACACAAGTCTCAGTCCTTGTGATATTTTAGTGGTATCTGTAATTTCATTTCTCAGAAGAGCCTTCATCTGGGAATGGGATAAATGGTTTAAAATCACTTTTCTTTCATTTTTTTGATAGAGATTCTCTGTAAGCCTCTGGGTGTACCTCAGGCATGAATTGGTTTAAATCTTGATGCTTTATTGGGTCCTTTGATTCAAGCCTTCATGAAAGAAATCCCACAGGTTGTGTGAAAGAGTGCTGATCTGGGCCTCCATTGAAGCACATATCCTAGTTGAGGAAACAATTTAACTTTTTGTGGTATTTTGTTGATTGAATCTTTTCATTTTACATAAGATCTCAAGGATCTGGTGAGTCAAGTCCATCTTGTCCCCCCTCCCAGTAGAATTCATTTAACAACAACCAATCCTACCCATACTACCCCTGTTTTTTCTCTGTATACCCACACTAGACCAAAATCCTTTTACTAAAGTATGCAGAACAAATCAGGTCTCCAAATGTCTTTAGTAACCTTTGCCTTGTTGTGAGAATATCTCCATAATCTGGAAGTGACAACTCGTGAGAGTCAGATTTGGTGTGTTGATCATATTTTACCCAAGGCCTTCTCTATAAAATTCATGCAAAATAAAGGTACCTGTATCTCCTTTCAAATAACAGAGGTTACATAATAGGTTCTCTTACCTTTGTTGAAAGGCACAACCTAAAATAGTTAGGATAAGATCACATCCTTTTGAGGTGTTATCCATCTCTCCACAAATCCAAGTAACAAAGGGACAGCTAGATTTCTCCCCGAGTACAAAACGACATACATTTATGATTTATATTCCTCTAAGCTCCCTGTTTAATCTGTGTTGCTGATTGGTTTGAAAAGGAGAGAAAATTTGGGTACCAACATAATATACACAACCTCACTCACTCATAAAAATTCTTTGTGAGATCTTTTTGTCAATAACTTGGTGTCTTAGATATTGATTGTTTGTAAGAAGTTAATTTTTTTTGGCAAACATGGATAATGAATATTTAGTTTAATGTTGTCTTTCTCCTCCTCACATGAGGAAGGTAAGGGAAACAAAAATATTTTGATTTCTCCCATATTTACAACCTTACATATTACTTTAGGGAGCATGTGATGCACCACATTGTTTGGTCATGTTTGACATTAATAACTAATTAATGTTCCATTAATGATTATTCTCTTAATGGTGCCCCAAAGAGGGTGACACTTTGGAATTTGATGGAAGTAATATGAGGGTCTCAAGCTAATAAGTGTTGGAAACTAGGACACTAAGAGGGGGGTGAATCAATGTCTAATCAAACTTTTACAGACATTTTATTTTACTTAATCATGTTATGATGAACACTTGAAATCAAATTCAAGAAAGTAACATGAGAGAAAAAAGAGACACAAAATTTAATGTGGGAAACCCAAACTGGGAAAAAACCCACTGAAACCAAGAACTATGCTTAGGATAATTAGTCCTATATTTGTTACATTGATTTCATGGTTGACCTTCAACTCAACCTGGAGTTGCAATTCCATAATTTGGTTCAACAACAACTGACCTTTAGTGAGATTCAACTCATAAGGAGGCTTCAAACCCCTACAAATTAACCAACTACAACTGATATTATATAAGACACTACCTACAAGGAGGCTTCAACCCCTATATGTTAAGTTGCTACTTAGAATTGTTGACATAACTTGGTCACACTTAGTTTATTGTCTCACATAGATGATAATGACCTCTAAATTAGGTCATCTTCTATTATTATGTTCCTTAATATTATTTCATCTAAATCATCATTAAATTTCTATATAAGCTACTCTTCAATTTCTTCACACAATTGTATAGCTTTGGCAAGCTTTAGGTCATTCCTTATGGTCTCTTGATTGTACTTCTTTTCTATGTAATCTAACTAATACTTACAACTTCATAGAATCTTTCCTTTCATGGTGAGATAAAATTTATAGGTTCCAATTTACTCTCAATCTATCTCATAACCATCTCATAGGTAGATATGTTCAACTATACATGATTCAGCACACAAGCCTTCTCAATGATTCAACAATCTTCACCCTTCATCTTAGTCAAATATGACTATTAGTCAATTGCCACTTTCACATTAATTTTCTACTTTACACAATATACCTATTGTATGCAATCCTTTCTCACTACCCCCTTTTACTCAAGAATCTTCATGTTGAGTTCCTTTTTTTACTGACTTTTAAGAGCTTGTTTAGTTACTATATTATTCATTAGGTGCAAGTACAATTCTTAATAGTCCTTAACTTTCTTGATCCACCTTCAATTCATTGTTGGCATGTAGGCTTAATAGGTATTGTCATTGATGTAAAACCAAATTAATGAAAATTTGGATATTATAGATTGATTTCATGATGTTTTTTGAGGTGATAACATGGCAGTTTAGATGTTTATCAGCTGTTTCAATGTGATTCAATAGTGCATGTTTTCTTTAGCAAGCCTATATAGGTGCTTAAGAGGTGTAGCTTGACAGTGTGAGCTTCTTAGATGATGAAAAATCATGTTGACATGATGCATAACAAGTTTTGAGGGTGCTTTAGCACTCATAATAGTTGTATGGTACAAATACAGGTACATCTCCATGTTACGGGTGTTCATTGGGAGCATGTATGCTAGCTAGGAGGTGTGACAGAATGTGTTGGGGCTATTTGAGCTCATGGATGCATGATAATAGGTATATCATGGTGCATGATGTATGCTTGTGCATTTTTAAAGGTTACTTGATGATTTATTCACTTATTTCAGTTGGTACTAGTTGTTATTATGAGAATATAACATGCAAGCATATGTAAGTCTTAGTGATTGGAGAGATATTGGGAAATGAAATTCCCATTATGATGATTTGAGATTTTAGAGGGATGAGTGATGATAATATCAACAAAACTTTAGGTTCTCATGAGGACTAATTTGCAAGATATGCATCCACAACGAGCATCAAAAGTGTATTTCTAGCTCAAAATGTAACTTTTGATGCTCGTTGTGGATGCATGGGACCTTGATCCTTTTAGGGTATCTCCTAAGGTGAATGAATAAGGTTTAAAAATAATAATGAGTTCATTTTATAGTCACATTTTTATGAATGAATGTTAAGAAGGTAAAGAGGTCAAAAATCCTAGTTAAACCCTAGCTAGGAGCAATTTGCAAAAGATGAAGTATAATGAACCAATTTTTATTGATAGTGAAAAAGTGGTGACTAGATATTATAGAGGACTCTGAGGGATTACTATAAATATATCTTTTAGGTCATGACCATATGTTGGCCCCACTTGAAAATAACAATTTATGAAGAGTTTCAATTTAGGACAAGTTGGTCCAAAGAAGTGATATGATAAATTGATTTTATATTCTTTATGTGAGTTTTTATATATTTCCATGGAGGTTTTAGATAAATTTAATGTAGGTTAATGAGGTTTTGAGGGCCAAATAAGTTGACTGGTCAAAGGGTAGTTTTGGGATCTCAAAAATAAGTCTTCAGTGTTTTGACCATATATTGAGTTACATGTTGATTCCTCAGATGATTCAAGTTGTGTTGAAAAGTAGATTAATATATATTTCCATTGTTTTATGTCTTTATTCATGATAAATTCATATGATAGGGTTTCCAGGGCATTCTTTGAGCAAGAATATTTTTGGCAGTTTAAGACAACATCTATTTTTTGAAAGTTTGACATTGTTTGAAGCATGGGATGGATTTGGTTATAATTAATATCACCTGTAATATGAATAGGGATAAATTTTGAATCCAAAGAATCAAATTTTAATTCTTGAATGCATGTATACTTGATTTTATGAGCTAACCTTTGAAAACAACCTTTTTTTCACGCTGATTTGGTGAAGGAAAATATTGTTGTGGTTTTAAGAGACAAATGTTTCATGAATTATAAAATTATTATAAGCGTTATCAATGTTTTTAGTTGTCACATTTCATGCTTTAATTCATTATAATTCATTTTGTGGCTTTATGAAGTTTCCAGGGTGTTCAAGGGTCCATGAAACAAACTGTTTTGAGAATTGTAAGGGGAACTGGGCTCAGTAAATGAAATATTTTGATTGGTTGATTAAATATACAACCATGTATGAATGTTTAATAATATTTTAATCATAAGTAAGGGTTCTTGGGTCATGAAAAATCATGGGACTCATAGTAGGGAAATTTTAAGATTGTGCCCATGGGGTTTTGAGCCATTTTTGGCACATGAAATGATGTTTTTGGCTAGGACAACCTATATGGGTCATATGTAGCTGTTGTATTTAAAAATTTTAATGTTTTCTTGAGGTATTGGTTGAACCAATAGGAGGGAAAATTTTGGTCCTAATTTTTAAAGATGAATTGCATATAAAAAACATGTTTTGGGTGTTTTTATGGACTAGTTGAGTGTGTGCAAGGTGGAGCGACCTAGGTGAGGTGTGATTGAAGGTTATTGAGGATGATTAAAATATGAAACAATTATATTTAAGGTTTTTAAAAATAAGATAACATGAGAGCAATAATTTGATGAATTCTAGAGTGATTGTGGAGCTTATTTTGTGAAGATTTGTCACCTAGGGTTTGAGTGAAGAAGTGCGAGATAGAAATTGGATCTCCATAAGTTATGGCAGAAAAAAATAGAGATATACACATAATAAGGTGGTTGAGTTGGTTCTTGATCATCTTGGGGAGTTGTAGGCTCTTTGTGGAGTTGTTGCTTCACAAAATTAGGGGTTGGTGTTCTATTAAACTAGGGGTTGGTGCTCCTTGTGGGGTTAGTGCCTCACTAAATTTGAAACATATCAATATAAAATTGTGTTTCAGTGGGTTTTATTCCCCTTGATGGTTTCCCACTTATATCTAATGCTCTTATGGTGTTTTATGCGTTAATGGTTTATAGTATGCACACATTAAAAGTTGAATGAGTGATTATTGTGGTTGTTTGATAAAAGTAATTTGAGTTTCAAATATGAAAGTTAAATTGAATATTTTTAAAGGAATGATTCATACCCCCCTCTCAGTCCATAGTACTTATAACATTCATCAATTCATATTTCATCTCTTTCCATCCTCTTGAAGCAATACCTTTCATTATTTTGAGTTCTAACTAGGTATCCTGCACACTTTACTTAAACTGTCTATTTCACAACATTAAATTCACTTTCATACATTGATAATTATTAAATTTATATCCTTAGTCTAACATCCTTTCATATGCACTTCCATATCTCCTTAAAACCTCACTATATTATTCTTTTTCAAAGTACAATAATTCTTTTTGTGTGTAGTATATAAAAAATGTTCAGTAATTGAAACATCATCAAATACATGTATTATCATCTTCCCTATTTCACACACACAACATATTCACTTTTATCACACATAACCTCTTTTTTAAACATACTCACCATCTTGTTGATATATTACAAACATTTCACAATTTTTTTCAAGCCAAAAACTGCATCATCATATCTCACAGTCATCAAGAATCTTTTCAAATTCATATTTGTATTTGAACAAGAAATAAATCTTCACATTATTCAATTTATCTGTATGTAATTTGATCTTAGAAGGGCTTTTCACCTTCTAGCCTTTTGATTTCATGCCTTTTGGATTTGTTTGGATTGTTTGAACAATCCCTAACTCTTCATGTTCACATTCTTTTCATATATGAATCGAGCTAAGAAAGACATCTTTTTGAGTATACAAAAGTTTGTAACCTTTTATATTCTTCATGATCTCAACAACTTTGAACTAGGTGGCTCTTATCCTTTCAACTTCACTTGTAGCTAAGACACTTAGAACTTTTCCACATTTATGTTTTTAGACTATACCATACATTGTTTACAACTTTGATAACCTTATAAGAGGATTGAACACACTCCATTGCTTTTGAATTGATGCCAAGAGAGTCATTTTTCATTGTTTCAAGATCATATTAAAGAAGATTTGCATTTGATTACTCAGTTGAGGTAGTCACCCAGAGGATTTGCACTCATTGTCATATGCCTTCAAGTTTTCCAATCCAACTAGGACCATCATGAAGTCCAATATCCTCTTCAATATTAGTTGAACATTTTGCATGAGGATTTTGAACACTAAAAACAAGAAATAGCTTTAAAAAACACATTTACATATCTGTACATGGGTTTTGAAAACACTGTCAATAATTTATCCTCGAGACCGTGAAAAAATCACCAAATTCCTCTTGCAAACCATTTGTATGCTCCATACATAGATGTTTATAAATTTTTTGTAATTTTTCAATGGATAAAACTATAGATATGAACAAATTTCCTTTATAAACCCTAGAACCAGGGTTTAGTGCACAGTGAACACCCGAGAGACATTAAAAGACGATTTCTTACTCAAGTCAAGATGAAAGCAACAAATTTCACTTGTTGTGGCTTTGTATAAGTAATATCCATCTTCTCCAATAAAGTAAAAGGTTTGAATTTTTCCTAATCACTCCCAGACCTCAAAAAATATAGTGCATAGTACTTTGCTCAATCTCTGTCAAGGTTTCTGGATATATACCCTAAATATATGTTTAGGAAATTTTCTTCACACTGCTCTTTATTTTTGTGTTAGGATGATTTCAAGATTACCTTCTTGATAAGCACTTAACCCTCTTTTCACCTCACTCCATGAAGGGAAACAGTTACAGTCTTATGTAGCACTCTATTAAGGGAAACTCACTCTATTAAGTAAGACATGCCTTTCTTAGACTGACATCATTTTATCTAGAAACACCAAAGAAAAATATTCTAAGAAGATGTACAATTTTATTTTCATCTATGTGACCACCTAAGGCCACCGATGATATTAAAACTTTGTCTCCAATTTCTTAATAACAAGGATTATGGAAAAGGATGTACAACTTTAACTCAAATTTAAGAATTCTTAAATAAACCTATCATATGATTGAAGAAAAATGAGGCTTAGAGATAAAATTTTCGTCACAAGATCATAACAAGGTTCCTTCAAGTCAAAATTCATCTATAACAAGTGCCCATGCTAATTTCTCAGCTCAAACAACATGTTCATTCACAAATCTCTCAATTCAAGAAACAAACAGGGGACTCATGTTTAAAAAAGAAAGTGTTTTTTCAAATTTGACAACTATGAGTGTTCAAAGTTGTCTAGGGTACTTGATATTGGCTCAGGATTCACTTGAAATTTTTCATAGAAAACAAAGTCAACCTTAAACAACTTTTTACCTTATTAATTACAGTCTGAGATCTTCTTGACATAACATAGTGCACATATTCTTGCAAAGCTAAGATAAACTTGTACAGAGAAGACATACTTGAAGAATCAATATGCCTCCATTCTAGCTTAAAAGTAGTCTTCTATACCTTTGAGGAGTTTCCATGATAGGATCATTTCATTTGGATGTCAAATAAAACATTTTATTCCTACTTCTTCAACAAGGACTAGAAGGAGAAAACCCTTGTTTAAAAAATGCTCATAAATTTTGTCTCTCACCCAATTTCCATCATTTTTTTTGTAAAACTTTAGGCTTGCAGTTATCTTACAAAATTCCTTATATGATTTATTCGAAAAGGGTTCAATTATTTTTTTTGGGCACTAAGAAGAAATGGTGCTCAAATTACATTCCCTAAGAAGGCAGTTTTAGAAAAACTTGCATAACTTTCACAAACTTCTTCAAAACTTGATGAAACTTGACATGAAGCATCAAAAGTCATCCCTCTACATGATACATTTTTTTATAATAAATATGCATGTAGTATTCAAATCTATCTCACTTACCTCATCCTACACTACTAGTCCTCAAAGCCAACTTTGGTAAAATTTAAAATTTTGCATCCACAAGCTAAACTAAGCCTTGTTGTTGCTCACACATGCCCTAGACAACATTCATAGGATCCTCCCATTCTCACATTGTCTTGTCATGAACTATACAAAACCATCACACCTCATTAGGCTCTAGAAACATGGTTAAGTGATTCAATTTCAATTGAGACTTCCAACATTTGACCTGTCACTCACTCCATGTCAAAATCACCATGTATGACTTGTAGAGCACCGATGCCAAGTTTAATAACTGTTTCCATACCTCCAGTAGAATCCTACCTTACTGACCAGGCCTGCAGAATACTAAAACCATCATGAACTTTCTCTGTGAGATTCACTTCACCATTTACTCCTTTACCATAAATGCCACTTGACATCAATGACATCACCAATTACCAGGGTTCAAAAATCTTCCCCTTTATCATTGATGGAAACATAATCAGAAAATTTTATGGAAAATACAACTACCAAGAACTTCAAATCACCATTCCTAGTTTCTGACAGCTTCTCTCCCCCTTTCAAATCTATGACAAAGGGTTATGCATTCAATAAGATTAACGATAAGAAGATGATTACTTACAAAGCACTAGCTTGCCTCAAGAATCACCCCTTGGATTAGCATAATTATTTTGCCACTTGTGACTTGACTAGAAGAATGAATGTTTTCACCAATCAAACTCATAGCTCCCCATGGAACTCTTCTCTTCATATCAACCTTCTCACTTCACTATACTAATCTTCAATTCTCTGACCTTGAATTGAAAAATTATCTCCCCCTGTGAAGATACTTTCCTGTTATATATCATTCTTACACCTTTGCCTTCATTCTTTTCAAATCAATATGCTCTTTCCAAGAAACTTCACTCTCTTCACTCTTTCTTAACACCTTGTCTCCTCCATGAGCCCTTTTACAAACAAAATTAGCTTATTTTTCTCTACAAACCTGTAATATACTATGTACACCTTTTAAATCACCTTGATTGCATTAAAATTTGATTCTTAACCTTTATTTACCATTTCCTTCCTTAACCAACTTGTCAACTTTACTTCCTTGAAGTATTAAAAATATGCATGAAGAACTCACTCATCTTTTCTTGTCTTAAATCATCTACCTAACCTGTAGGTTAATAAATTTGATCCACTACTGCCTTCCCTCAACCTATGGTGCATGAAATTTTCACTATTGATCTTTATACAATATTTAGATTCACTTCACTCTAGATTTTTAAGTTTCTTCTTGTCCTTTATCAAATTGAGTTGTCATCCAACCTTGTAGAAGTGATTTTGCATTCTTGGACTGTCAATACACCACTTTAAGAACACCTTCCAAGATTTCACTACCCCTTTCACTAATTTCTTTATTTTTTACAATTAAGGATAGAGAACAAAATTATGAAAAGGACTTTTTAGATTGAACCAAAACCCATATTACCTTCTTTCAACTGATATAATTTTAAAGCCCCTTCTTGTCAGGTGATTACTTGCTTATGAGTGAGTCTTAAATTCTAATATTACCTTTGAACTTACCTCTTATTATACTTATTAGCAAATCTGAACATTTGTTTCAGATTGCAAAAGACCATCTGATATTTGTGTAGTCTTCACAAGTAATAGAGAGGATTTACTCAACTTGGATAATGTGCAATTAGGTTAGTTAAATATGGACCAAGATATGTTTTCTTTTATGTAGCAGAACTTAATGTGCAACAATGATTGACTTGAGAGTTAAGGAACCTTTCTCAGGATCAAATGGGAGTATGAGACTGATTTAGATGTAGAGCCAGTTTTGAAAATTTTCTCATATAATGGATTCTTGAAAAACAAGGGAACCCCTAGACATACACTCTTATCTTAGTTGAAGATAACATATGTAGACATAAAATGGGTATTATTTAGTCCCGGTCTCATACTACTATTCATATGGTTTTTGAGTGAAGAAAGTACTAATTAACCCATGTCCTTTGGCCATTTTACTTTTCTTTTTGTCATCACTTGCCGACCCTCAGCACATGTACTTGCCTAGTCTATTTTTATCACTCTTCATCATTTATATCCATGATTGGGGTGCCCATCCCCGTACTGGGGTGGCCCAGGTGCCCTAGATCCCATTTCGGGAGCCCTGATCCTCTTTACACTTACGCTCCCATCTTTTGGGCACTTTCTAGCTATTTGAGCTCTCCATATTTTTAGTGGTTAAATTTTTTTGGGGTTAATTATGAAATTAGATACAAGAGAACCATATAAATATAAATTTATGAGACCATAATGAGGGACTAAGACACTAGTCACTAGTATCATCACCTAAGGTTGCATCCATCTAAGGCATCTAGATCTCCATTTGCATCCATCTAGCTCCATCACAAGGGACAAGGCTCATTCATCTGCATCACACTGCATAGGAGGGAAGTTTATTCTATTCTCATCCACCATTTTATTATATTTCTACATCATAGTTATTGCCTCGCTACTTCACAAAGTGTGACTGACATAAGAGCACCTATGACATGAATTTACACACACACACACACACCTAGAAATACATTTGGGTCTGAAATGTAGTGAAATGCTCAGTTAGTAAGTCCACCATTATGGCCACTGAGGACAGTTGACCCCCTTCATTTGCATATTTATCTTTTTTAGGGATTTTAATGCTTGGTTTGGGGTTTTGCAAGTCTCTTCTTCATCATTGATTATTAGTGAAATTCAACACACTTAGCAAAAATATTCACGCGAACAAGAAATGAAGGCTTTCAGATCACCTTGTAAACCCTACAAAATTTGGCTTTCTAGACCTCCTACACAGACTAAGCCGAAACTCAGCTAGGGCCTAACAGGTGCCCTAATTCTTCTCTTAGTGGCACCCCAATTTGCTCAGATTTCTCAGGATATGCCCTTTCCTGGGCCCATTCGACATGGTTCGTTTCCTACATTCTATTTATCTCAGTCATCTCTGTGACATAGTCCCGTGAGGCAATCGTCGAATCAACTAAGCTCTTTGTAACCCTACTTGTTCATTAGGGTTTCACATTTCTATTTACTTAGTTGCTTGGGTCATTTTCTTTATTTATTTAGTTATTATTTACTGCTTTTCATAACATTTAGATTAAACTAAAATAGATCACCTCATATTTCCATTTTAGTTTAATCATTTTGGTGAACCTGACATATCTAACCCTTTCTTCTGATCATGTCTTCACCTTATCAAGTCATGACGTCAATCGTCTTATCCTACTTTTGTGCCTACTAAGGTTTCTGGTATAGTTATTACCGTCTAGCTGATTTCATGCATGTGCATACTCAATATCCTCCTTAAATTTCATTACGCTTAGGGCTGATCCATCTATTAATGTAGTTACTACTCATTGTACTCATCCTAATCCTCCTATGGCTCCATTCCACTTCTATTCCTCCACCTATTACTTTGGAAGCTCCTCCTACTTCTTCTAAGGGACTATGACATCATTGAACAACTTAAAAATATGCCCACTAATATTTATCTTTATGACTTATTGTGTAATGCTGCCATGACTATTCAAGGAACATGCTAGAAGCTTAGCAACCCTTCGTGTCATTCACATAGAAAGTGATAACTCGGCATTAGCCTTTACACATCTCATATAGTCTCTTCGCAATTTTCCACATGCCATATCTTTCACTGACGAGGATATGTCACCTTTTGATAAAATCAATCCATGTGTGCCTTTTCTCATTACTATCCATTGTTAGCACCACTTGCATTAAATGAGTACTTATTGATAATGGATCATCCATCAAATTATGTGCTTATTCTCTTTTAAAGCAACTGGGTATTAGTGATAATCTCATTTCTAGGAATTCTACTATCATCCTGAGGTTATGACTCTACCACTCGTACCTATGTCTAGGAACTATTTCATTACATATCTGGGTTGGGCCTAAAACTATTATCACTTATTTCTATGTTATATATGCCTCATTTCAATTCATTCTATTGTTAGGTAGACCTTGGATTCAAATGCAATGTCAAGAAATTCCATCTACTATTCACCAATGTGTCAAATTTTTGCATGATGCCTATGAACATACTGTATCACTGCAGATCCAGAGCCATTCAAATACTGTCGCATAGACCCTATTATTGATATGCCCATCCCACCTTCACAATGTATTCCATATAGTAGCCTTGACACATATGACATTGGTCATTCTAGCGCTTCACAGTCTTCTTCCGGTGCTACAAATATTCCAACTATTTCTACTCACACTATGACTATTATTTCACCTACAATATCAGCTCCTAATCAGCGTTCCTTATCCACCTATTGAGGCACCTTATATTTCTCCACCTACTGTGTCACCTACTAACATACTAGATAATGCTACACAACATGATGATGTTAACATTGATGATTCTGAGGACTCTGATGATGAAGTTGATGCTATCGAACTCATCAATGAAGCATTAGGACAACTAAATTTCACACCTATTGATGTAGATGACTCCTACTTCAAAGAAAAATTTGTGGCTGATGGCCCGGGTGAATATAAATTCAAGAAACCTCCTACCAATGCTATGATACTTTATCAGGGATGTGTTAACAATGTTGAGACTGTTTCATCTTCTATTGAGCAGTTTACGCATCTTCACCACCTCCTTTCACATGCACACTCCTCATCAAAAACTCCTTTTGGCATAACATTCCGATTGATTGTACTTCCTTAGATATTATTTTCACACTTGATGGCTTAACTAGATTGGGTTTAACACTTAATGCTATCTTACCCTTAATTCACTCATCTCATCTTTATCATGGTTATTGTCACATTACAAATACTTATGGCCTTTATGTGTTTCATTTGATGATATTTGTTTCCCACGCTCCTCACACTTCTCCACTTACACTTGGGAAATATTGGCTTGACTATATTGGAAGTACTTTAGACATGACACAAAACACATGTCTCTCAAATTTCCTATGCCATTCGGCAGTGTCTCCATAGGTAATGACTCATCTCCAACTTATGCTCTGAATCTTTCTTATTGGTATGCACATGACTGTCCACCATGTACCATTCACCGATGAAGAGTATGCCATGAGTGTATACAAATTACATCACAATGGTTCTTTATATGATCCACCTCATTCTATTTGCTTATAATGTCTCCAATGCTTCTCAAGTAGGCTTCGATATCTGACATTCGATGATCTTCTCAGATAATGTCACATGAATGCATATTCACCACCACACACTTGGGGGGCATAACATCCACCACACATCCCCCCGTTCATGTTAGCATCAGGTGCATCTCTCATACTCCGCATTAGTCATACATCCATATCTCCTAGTATAGGCATACTTAATCTACATCTTAGCGCTTGAACATTACCCGATGACACACTCAATTCACACTTGTACTTTGGTTCACACTTGACTGTTGAGGGAATACTACACATGAACCCCACACACTGTACACTAGATACTACACATTGCTGAATCGTCATTTACATCTCTCGTCATATGTCTTACATATTACATCATACACTCTACATTTAGTCTACATCATTTCGATAATTGTACACATCTACACATCATACATCATATATTATTCATCATACATGTGTCACACTTCTTATTGTATATGGGTTTAACATTACATCCTACTCATTCTTACATACTACATAACATGCATCCTTACACTATTAGGCTAGATACACATCTTGCATTACATTCTTATACATAACATACATTACACATTTTACACATCATATGGTCATCTCTTATCATCACACATACTACACATCTTCTATGTGCTACTCACTACCCTATGATGCACTCTAGTTCCTTGGTCCATACTCGAATGCCGAGGGTTTACAAATCAAATGGACCTTATCATACTTACATGTTCATCATTCAAATCTTATATCATGTGACATTCCTAGGTTAGTGACATACGCTTTAGGATAAATGGTCACCATCCTCCTTCATCTTGTAGTGGTATATTAGTTTTAGGCTACATCACCACTCCCTTTATTCATCTTGTAGTGATATACGCTTTAGGATAAATCATCACTCTTAAGATCATCTTTTCGTGATATAGGCTTTGGCTATAGGGTCATGCACACACTTACATCATCTCTAGGTCGTATATCATCAACACACATACATACTCATCAAAATGCACGTTATACACAAATACACAATTTAGATCATTTCCTAATGACGCACTCTCATTTATGGTTCATTCTTGAATGCTGAGGGGGAAAACCAAATGAACCTCCTTACATTCAAATCCATTCACTCAGGGTGCATGCGGCTCCTATCATCCATCTTACATTCCATTCCATCCATCCACTACATATTGCATATCTTTGTTGCTTTTACTCTTGCTTGTATATTACTTTATTACACATGCTATAGATCTCTTGTATGTCATTATATTTACCATTCACACATGCACGTTCACACATTTCTCTAGTTATGATTGCAAATACAGGTCTATTACATGCAACATGGATGACTCTCCTTCTACCACAATCCTACAATGGTTGCTGGGGGCATCCACATTTGTCTCTTATAGGTGATATTGTTTCATTTTGTACTTAGTAGTTTTTCATTACTTTTTTATACACGCTTTTGACATACTGGTTATTTTTCTAACATGCTAATGGGTGCTTCATGTGAAACATTTTTTTGTCGGTTTACTTTCTTCCATGGTTATCTACTTTTTTGACTGTTATTATGTGTCTCTTGTTTTCTATTGTATGTGGGCCTTTCCCTTTGTTTGGTGTGCAAACTTGCTTATTTTGTATGCAAACATTATTTCCTTGCATGCCTTGTGACATCGTGAGTGATGTCCCAT
Source organism: Taxus chinensis (assembly GCA_019776745.2). Lineage (NCBI taxonomy): Eukaryota > Viridiplantae > Streptophyta > Pinopsida > Cupressales > Taxaceae > Taxus > Taxus chinensis. The sequence continues at coordinate 990,465,952 of CM034146.1, forward strand.
GTTTGTAACCTGATTTTTCCATCTATATTTCCTTCTTGCATGTTTAATTGCTTTCTATCTTACACATTGTTTGTGTAGCTTACACTTGTCTTTTACATGCATTCTTGTTCGTACTAACACATTATTTCTAGCCACTTGTTTGTGTGCACCTTGGTTCTGACCAAGCGTATTACCTTCCCCCTGCAGGGCACAATTTATGTAGTCAATCCTCTTTTGGGGATGCATTCTCCTATCAGCGAATGTCGCATGCACCTCCAAAGAGGGAGGAATCATTTGGGTTTTTTACACACTACACAACAATTTGTACATCAGTATAGTTCAGTTCAATTTCTTTCCTTGACATTGTGGGTTATACAATGAGTGGGTTCATACTAGTCTACAAACCCCATACACAATAGATTTTATAAGACAAAGTTGTCCTTAGCATTCTGGGTAGCAGTTATAGGTTAGAGGATACAACAGATTTCCTCTCTATAACTACTTCAGCCAGTGGCATCAGATCACCCAAAAAACCATGCAGTACAAAGATCTCTTCATACAATTATTAGGGAATTAGTTACAGGTTGGAGAATAATGCAGCTTTCTCCCTACACTTCTTCGAGCCAGGGTGGCGTGAGATCACCCAAAAAATATTGCAGTTATAGGATATCCTCTTCTACACCATTTTCTCTCATCATGGATCAGGTGCACATGTTCACTTTTACATTTTTTTCATATTTCCATTTTCTATTATTTTCATCACTACATACATGCAATTTTTACACATATATACATGCATATTTGACTACTTAATCGTCTTCTCCTTGTAGGTTCGTCCGTATGAGAAGCAAGCAGTAAACAACAATAATGCATATCAATAAAAAAAAATTATGTCGGCATCACACACCTCATACTAACATGTAGGTACATTACACACATCAGCAACTACACACGTGTTTCCACCTTAGGTTCACTCTCATCACTTTTTTCTCATTTTCATCTTTAGTTTCCATGCTCCATCTTTTTTTCACTCCACGCTTTGTTTAGTCCTTAGGCACGCTTTCTACATCACTCTACATGGACATTAGGTACACATCTCTATTTACTTTATGTTACCAAGCATTCCACTCACCAACATAAAGTGGGGGAAAATGTAGACACAAAATCATGCACTTTGGGTATTATTTAGTCTCGGTCTCATAATACTATTCATATGGTTTTTGAGTAAAGAAAGTACTAATTAACCCATGTCCTTTGGCCTTTTTACTTTTATTTCAATCGTCACTTCCGACCTTTAACACATACTTTCCTAGTCTGTTATCACTCTGCATCATTCTACCCCTAACTAGGGCATCCAGGCCAGTATTGGGGCACCCCAGGCATGCTGGTCCCCTGATCCTTTTCCCACTTTACCTCCACCTTTTTGGAACTTTCTAACCTTTTGAGATTTCCATATTTTTAGTGGTTAGCCTTTTCGGGGTTAGTTACGAAATTAGAACAGGAGAACCATATAAATATAAAGTTATGAGACCATAATGAGTAATCAAACACTAGTCACTACTATCATCACCTAAGGTTTCATCCATCAAAGGATCCATTTGCATCCATCTAGCTCCATGACAAGGGACAAGGCTGGTTCATTTGCATCACACTGACATATAAGGGAAGTTTATTCTATTCCATCCACTATTTTATTACATTTCTACTTCTAGTTATAAATCGCTACTTCAAAAAGTGTGACTGATACAAGAGCACCTAGGGAACAACTTTCACACACTCACCTAGAACTACATTTGGGTCTGAAATATAGTGCAACACTCAGTAAGTCCACCATTGTTGCCACTTAGGATAATTGGACCCCTTCATATGCATTGTTTTTGGGGTTTTGATGCTTGGTTTGAGGTTTTACATGTCTCTTCATCAATGATTACAAATGACATCCAACATAGTGCAACGATATTCACACGATAGGAAGCGAATGTTTCACATCACCTAGTGAACCTTCAAATATAGCTTTTGGACCTCTTGCATAGACCAGGGTACCCCAGGCCCCCTTATCCTTCCCTAGGTGCCCCCAGTATGCTCAGATAGCTCGGATCTATCATTTCCTAGCCCCCTAGATGGTGGTACCTGCATTCTTTTTATTCAATCATCTATGCGACATAGTCTCGCAAGCTCATCGAATTTGCTAATATCTTTCTAACCCTTCATTACACATTAGGGTTTCATATTTTATCTACTTAGTTGATTGGGTCATTTACCTTATTTATTTAGCTATTATTTATTGCTTTTCATAGCATCTGGTTAAGCTAGAATAGATCACCTACATTTTATTTTAGTTTAATCAATAGACATGAAGTTAAAGGCAACCTGACTCATATTACACAAGATAGTAAACATGGAATTTTTTACGCAAATTATTCTCTTGGAGACATAATTTTCTTGAAGACAAATTAACATCATTTAGAAGACAAATACAAGCACTGTAACCTATAGAAAATATCATCTCTTTATGACTACTCAATAAGACACTCAAAGACTTAAACTTGTGTTATAACTTCAACATGAATCAAGATAAGCATTATGAAACTAACATACCTAAACCTTGTCAAATTGATACCTCAACTGGTGCTTCCTTAAAATGGTGTATACCTTCTAGAAGCTTAGAGAAGGCATACCATCTTGTGATGTCACCTCAAAACAAGATAAAGTCATCAAAATGGCCTGATGAATCAATTATTTATTTCCTTATCCCTTTTCTCTTATTATTATCCTTGGATGCATTCTTTGGTGTGAATTCCATATCACATAAGTTATCACTTTCTATTTGAGTACCTAATAAGCACACATGCTACATCTTATATACTTTCTCTAACACTGCTTGACGAAGGAATTATTTATCCTTTGCACTTGAAGAGAATTCCTGAACTTCTTTTATTTTCCATCACCTAATGATGTCTTGTTTATACTTGTTTCTCCTATGATTGTCTTGGACTATTGTGTCCCTTCAATATCTACCCTTTCTATCTTCTTACCATTCTTTTCTTTCTCAACTTCTGAATTTGCTTCCTTGACCTTGTATATCCATTTTTATTTCTTCTTTCTAGTATCTCTCTCAACCACGGATGACTTGGTCTTACTCTTAGAGTTTTTATTTTCTCTAAATATTCTTTTGTTCCACCTCTAGAATACATTTATCTTGTAGTTATATCTAGGATATTTATAAGAATGTTTGGAAAAATGCCCTTTCCCATGAAAGTTAAAGCATATAACCTGGTTCTTGTCCCAAGACTGACTTACTCGATCTTTTACACAATTTTTGGCTATGTGACCTTTTTCTTTACAATTGAAGCACACTATATTATTTTCATATTCTATAATAAAAGCTCTCCATGGTGTTCTTTGTCAAACTTACTCATGTAGTTCCTAGTTCCATGTCCAAAAACCTACACATAAAGAAAACATGAAGGGAAACAATTCAGACCCATGAGCTCGAGTTCCAGAACAAGACAAAGTGAAAAGTAGAGGCCTGATGAAAGTCAAATTCGACCCTGCACAAGAAGAAATAGAAGAAACGATTCTTTTGAGGCATTTCCATATCTTAAATCTATTTGAAGGGTCGAGGGGGGACTCAATGATGAAGTGGTGGGGTTGAGGAAAATTAAACAGTCTTGTGCAAGAAGAAACAACTTTGTCAAGCCATGTTCATGTCTTAAATTCATTATGCAAGTTACAGGTAGACTCAACAATGAAATTGTAGGGGCAGAGAGAAAGGGGCAGTGCTGCAGGGAGGCCAGGAGAAAGAAAGGGAAAAAATGGCGAGGATTCAAAGTTTTCAGGCTCAAAAAATAGTTCGGGAAAGGTCAAAAAATGACTAAGTATGGAGGAGGCTGTGGAAGGAGCCATGTGTCTTAACAGATGCTTCTCAAAGGTGAATCCAAAAAGGGGGAGCCCAAACTTGTGCCAGGCTTCCATGCATCCAAAACCCCAAGAAATTTGGGCATTGAAAAGTCTTCAACTAAAAAGGAAGTGTCAGGTGTCAGTTTGGCGCAAAACTGGGAGGGAAATCCAGGGTAGAGACTCAAACTTGTGCCAGCCCTCCACGTAGCAAATGGTCAAAACAGAGTCAAAAGGTGGACAAGGTGGGCCTCAAAATTGGCTAAGTATAAAAGTGTAAGTGGAGAATGCCAAGTGTCTTAATGGCGCATCTCCAAGAGTTGGTCTCAAGGCATAGACCCAAATGAGCATGAGCTCACCACGTAGCCCAAAGCCCAAAAGGATAAGAGGGACCGTTGAAAGGTCCACAGACCTACGGAAGACCAACAAGTGTCAACTCGATGCTCCTCCAAAGGAAAGCTTTGAATCAGGTTTTCAAGCAAGCACAGTGCCTCCACATGTTATTCAAACAAGGGCCAAGTTAGTTGAATAGTCAATGCAAAAAAAGGTCGGCGGAGGTTGCCAAGTGTCTTAATGGTGTTGATTCAAATATTGAATAAAGAAAAGGTTTCCAAATGAGTGCCAGACTACCGTGTGTCCAAGGGAAAAGAGGGCCATTCGGGGAAAAGTTGGTTCTTTTCCCCTTATTGTATCAAAAGGGGTAAAAGTTACAAAATGGCCCGTAACTCCACCTAAGGAAAAAGTCAGCGTGTGAACCCGAGTCAAAGCCAAAGCGGGGAGTCAGAGGAAAAAGTGAAAATTTTCCTTTCATTCAAAAGGCACAAAGACAAAGATGGAAGCACATTTCCCAGCCAACCAAAAGGAGCCACGTGTCCAGGCAGAGCCTCGGGGCTGCGGGAGTTTTTTGAGTTTTTGTTTTTTGGGCAATAGGGCAAAAAGATAAATTAAGGACCCGTAAGCCCGATTTTTCTCTAATCTAGCTGCCATGTGTCCCATATCAAAAGGGGGACCCATTTTTCAAATTGTTTTCCCGCCCATCTATATGGACCCGATACAAACTTTGAAGGGGCATATCTTTTGACTCAAAGGCTCGAAATATCATGAATCTGACACCATTGGAAAGATCTCGGCCTCGCCCATGCCATGGAGGTTTGAAACTTTAATTTTGAGGAGGTTAGGTGAAGGAAAATGGAGGAAACATCTTTCAGGCTTTCAATGTAGGATCTTCTTGTCTCAACAACTAATCAGATTTGATCTGTTTCATCATTTCCTCTTCCTTCAAGGCACCAAACCAAGGATTGATGTAGTAAAGACAGATCTGGGGGAAGATTTCATCAGAAGCATTAATAGTAGTGGTTGAGCTTCGACCTACATTTTCCCACTTCTCTCTCTCTTTCTTCTTCTCTGATCGAACCTATAAAAATGGGGGCAGGATTCATTGTAAAGGGTTGGACATTCTTTGTTTTTTGCAGGCTCCCCTTTCCTTCTTAGCAAAGGGACTAGTGGGGTTTAGACCTTCCATTAAAATTACAATACGCTTTCTACCTCTTGGCTACTTTATTAATGTATTGTATCAATCTGCAGAGCAATAAAGTGTGTTTTGTGATCGATTTTAGATCCTTTCTATTTTTTTCTTTCATCTGGTCTTTCTATTATTAACCTAGTTATCTGTGCTCAATTATTGTATGCATTTTATTCGGTTTGTGTCTATTAGAAAAACAAGTGTCCATCATTCCTTCAGTGCATCACCTCATAGCTTAGATTTTGTTTTAATTTCTATATTCCTTCTATCCCTGTCTCCTTGGTAAAAGTTTAGATTAGGATTAAGAATAGACCCTCTGCAAGTCTCTACGTATGCACCTAAATAGAGGAATAGGAACCAACCTTTAATCTGGAGAGCCTTCCTATTTTACAGAGTCCCACACTTTGAGGAAGACTCAATGTTATGCAGATCACACCAAATGATTTTGCCTTAGAAAAGTAGATCTATAGACTCATTTGGGGGTGTTGTGATTTTGCACTAATAGTTTTGGCACATGCCCTGGTGGGACACTAATAAGTCTCCATCTTATTACAGTAGGAATTGATGTACACTTGTTGTGATTCTGGCTTTTAAGAATCCTTAAAATTGTACATCTAGTGACTCCAAAAGAAACAAATCTACTGGTTTCAGCAGTCCAAGCAAGTTCATGAGAAGAATACAAACACGGTCAAGAACTAGAGAGGAGGGACTATTTTTCTATCTAGACTTATCCCCAAGACAGAGGGAGTAGAGGAAGAAGAACCAGAGGTCTCTATCTCCACCAAGCAAAGCTTTATCAACACCTCCTCCCGGTTGACCATTCATTCAATCAAGAGGGGTGCTCAGACTGATCAGGATGGCCCAGCCAAATCCTTATGTTAACTTCACCGGTAGTAGTCCACTCACCTTGAATGCACAAAATCCAGTTCCTATTGCAGCATTAAAGAGTATCCCATTATTTCACTGGGGAAAATCAAACTTCTCCTGGTGATCATGTTCAAGATATTGCAAATGTCTATACAATCCATGAGATCCATGAGATGGACATTGCAGTCAAGTTTCTCACCTCTTCACTCAAAGGGAAAGCTTCACAATGGTTCAGAGTCTTGAGGCAGGCTCTATCCAGAATTGGAATCAGCTATGCACAGCTCTTCACAACCAGTTTGGAGAGAAAGGTGATAACTTATCCTTGTTGGAACAACTGACAACAATCAAAAGAGATCCTAATGAGCAATTGACAGATTTCAACCTCAAATTTCAAAGGACCTGGGATAGGATTCCAATAGCAGTAAAGCCCACTAACGAAGGTGCCTTCTTATACTTTCTTAGGGCTTTAAATTCTAATATTTCTTTGATGATTCAGTCAATGGGGGGTACAACCTTACCTGCAGCCTATAGCCTCTCCATAGGGGCTGAGAACCATTTGATTCAGGCTGGAAAAATCACTCCTAGGCCATCCATGCCTCTATACCTCGAGCTAGGAAGCCCAGATGTTAGCCAAACACCCACATTAGCCCCTGTACCTACTCCTAGGAGTCAAAGCTCAGCTGAAGCCTCCACCTCATCATCTAATACCTCAAAAGAACTTTAGGAAGTCATGAAACAACTTCAGAACCTGGGGAATGAGTTGGTGACCATCAAGAGACAACAAGCCCAGAGCTCTAGGCCATATCAGCCTCAGACTCAGTATCAGGCTAGACCTCAATATCAACAAAATAGACCACCATCTCAGACTATAAATCAGAGTCAAAACCAAGGACAACCTCAAGCTGCTAGACCTTTCAGGTCTTATGATCCAAATACAACCTCAACATCAAGGGCATTGGTTCTAGCACATAACAACATGGCACAAGAATATGATTGGTGCTTTCCATGCAATCAGCCACATAACCAATCAATGTGCTTTAATGGTGCACTCAATCAGGCCTTGATGGTGCAGACCAGTATGGTGCCACAAGAACCTAGCCAGGAAGGAGATCAACAGCAAGGAGCTCAACAAGAGACATCTCCAGGTGAAACTATGCTTGTCAATTGGCAAGTTGAAGACTTCTGTGGGATGAACTAGTCCCCTTCTCAAAGTGTAGCTGCCAATACATGGTCTAAAAGGAGAAACATTGGAGAAGGCCAACCACTGAACTCAGGTAACCCTCAACCTTCCATCACTCCACAAGGTTCTAGTGCTCCAAATGCAACTCCCAATATGCAGAGCCAATCCAAGCCACCTCCCAAATCCACTCAGGCACTGGTTGTGTCAACCCATGTGCAAGAAAAGAATGTGCCAGGGAAAGGGAAGCAAAAGGATAGCTCATTCAATATCATCAAGCAGATGAAGAGGAAAAGTGTGAACATTTCACTGTGGGAGTCACTGGCCATTCTAGGGTAGAAGGATCTATTGCAGACTGCCATACAAAATTGGTCAAGCTCAAATCAACCCCCTAATCAGCAAGAGAGGGTGCTTACCAATTCAGCTCAATCTAGGAGGAACCATGGAGAACAACAAGGTAAGAACCTGAAACCTCCCCCTTTCTATGTTTCATTGATTATTGGGGACAAGTTGGTACACAATTGTATGATTGATTCTGGGGCAAGTAGTTCTGTAATGCCCAAGCAAATAGCTGATCAACTGGGTCTCCAATATGAAGTCATCTCTAGGGGAGTAGTACAATTAGATGGGACAATAGTGACAACTATTGGAATCATCAAAGATCTGAGCCTCACTCTGCATGCCTGCCCCAATGTGACTGTATTGTAGAATGTGTCAGTCATAGACTTGCCACCACATTTTTCTTTGTGTTTGTCCAGGGACTTCACAGCCAAAATTGGAGGCTATCTGTCTACTGATTGGTCACATATGCTCTTTAGAACAAGGTATGGGGTGAAGGCCACAATCAGATCTGAGCCCATTGCTGATTACCATATTGAATCTTATGTGCCTAGCCCAATCAATGCCAACTGCTCAGCTTTTGATCAAGAAGACCTCCTAAACACTAGTGAAGCAGAAACCAAGGTAGGATGCATTCCAAACTTGACTCTAGATGAATGGGCCAACAAGAGACATGCTTTTGACCCTTATAAGGAGATAGAAGAATCTGAACTAGGTGTCTACTATCTACATGAAGAGAATCATCCTTTTCCTGCCCTAATTAAGCCAGAACATAAAGGATGACAATGAGGTATGGAAATTATTCTTTGATGGCTCAAGGAGTAGACAAGGAGCTGGAGGAGGAGCTATGATTGTGTCCCCCAAAGGTATGAAGTATTATTCAGCCTTTAGATTTAGTTTTCTTGCTCAAATAACACTGCTGAATATGAGGCTTTAGTCCATGGCCTTCATTGGGCAAGGAAGCTAGGAATCAAGAATTTGCAAGTGTTTGGTGATAGTGAGCTGGTTGCCAATCAAGTCAGAGGACTTAATGTTGTCAAGAATGACCTGACTCAAGAACTATAAGAGTAGAGTATGGGATCTCATGGAGGATTTTGAAGCCTTCAGCATTGTGTCTATACCCAGGAAAGAGAATGAAGTTGCTGATAGACTTGCAGTAGTTGGAGCAACATTTGATGTGGTGGACAACATCAAGAGAGACAAAGGACAGCCACATATCCATGTGGCTGTGAGACCAGCAGTGCCAGACAACAACACATGCTGGAAAGTGTTTGAGAATGATCAGTAGATCATTAATTTTCTGCAAGAAGAAGCTGAATTCTCAGCTAATAATCAAAGTAGATTAGAGCAGCAATATGGGAATCAAATAGTACAGCTACATACAAACAAGCTTCCCAAAGGCTTAGTGACATTGGAGTCCATCTTCAATCCTAATGATTAGTTTAGAAAAGAGAAGGCTAACATGCAGATCAGAGGAGAAGATTCAGAGTCAATCCCAGTTGGAGAAGGCAAAGCACTCCAAATTGGCAAGGTGGCTAATATGCAAGAAAGGTATGAATTCATACAACTTTTCCAAGAATTTTACAGATGTATTTTCTTGGAGTTATGAAGACCTGAGAGGGTTCAATCCGAAGCTAGCACAACACACAATTGAACTAGATCCAGCTGCTAAGCCCATCAGGAAAAAGCAGAGACCAGTCAATCCACATATTGAGCCTCTGATGAAGAAGGAGCTGAGCAAGCTGATAGAGGCAAGTATAATATTTCCAATCAAACATTCAAGTTGGGTTGCTAATCTGGTCCCAGTCAGGAAAAAGAATGGGGAAATTAGATTGTGTGTAGACTTTTGAGATTTGAACAAAGCTTCTCTCAAAGATCATTACCCACTCCCTTCAATGGAGCAGATCTTGCAAGTGGTGTCTGGATCAGAGAGATTCTCTCTCTTAGATGGCTACTCAGGATACAATCAGATCATGGTGAAAGAATATGATCAGTTCAAAACTACTTTCACCACCAAATGGGGCACCTATGCCTACAGAAAAATGCCATTTGGATTGTCTAATGCTGGTGCCACTTTTCAAAGGGCCATGGATATGGCATTCAAAGGGATAATCAAAAAAATAGTGCTGATCTATCTGGATGACATTACTGTGTTCTCCAAAAATGCAGCAGACCACCTTTTTCACCTAAGGCAAGTGTTTCAAAGATGCAGGAGATTTGGGGTATCATTGAACCCTAAAAAATGCATATTCTTGGCCCATGAGGGAAGGATTTTAGGCCATATTGTGTCTAAGGAGGGTCTGGCAATTGACCCAGAGAGAGTTGCAGCAATAAGAGCATTGCCATTGCCAAGTCACAAAAAATCTCTTCAAAGCTTCTTAGGGAAGATCAACTTTGTTCGAAGGTTTGTCCCAAACTTTGCTGCCCTTGTTAAGCCAATAACATTGATGTTGAAGAAGAGCTTAACATTCAGATGGATAGCTGAAGGAAGGGAAAGATTTGAGGCCATCAAAGAAGCTATATCACAAGCCCCAACTCTTGTGAATCCATATTTCTCCAAGGATTTCATATTGTATGCCTTTGGTGGCAGTGACACTATCTCTGCAATCTTAGTTCAGCAGAACAAAGAAGAAACAGAACAGCCAATTGCCTTTTTCAGTCAAGGTCTGGAGGACTATGAAGTAAGATATTCCTTCATTGAAAAGTAGGTCTTGGTAGTGATCAGGGGACTAAAAAGGTTCAAGCATCTGGTTTCAAACAATAAGATTCAATTGTTAGTCTCCCATGCAGGAGTTAAAGATTTCCTTCTCAGTAAGGATTTGAATGAAAAGAGAGCAGGATGGATCACTCATGTCATGGAGTATGACATTGAGATCAAGGTCACTAAGCTGGTCCTGTGGTAAGGGGTTGTGTGAACAACTAGCCTCAAGGCAGCAAGAAGAAGCAAATAGTGAAAAGGAGGTTGTTTTTGTTCTACATAATAGTCAAGAAGAAGAAGATGTTGATGTACCTGCTCCTTGTTGGACTCAAGACATGGTGCACTTCCTTCGAATGGGCCTGTGTCCTCATTGGATGAGTAAAGAAAAAAGAAGGCATTTCAGACTCCAAGCCATCCCATATGTTTTCATTGATGGTGTCTTGTTTAAAAGGGACATCAATGGTGTTCTGCTAAGATGCATTGGGACAGATCAGATCAAAAGAGTGTTACAAGAATTCCATGTTGGGGCAGCTGGAGGTCATTTTTCCCCAAGGGTGATAGCACTCAAAATCATGAAAGCAGGATACTATTGGCCCAGGGTGTTTGGTGACTGCTACACATGGATCAAAAGGTGCAAGAATTGTGCATTCTTCAAGGGAAAAGAGAAGCTAGCAGCACTTCCATTGCACCCAATTTCAGTTGATCAACCTTTCATGCAATGGGGATTGGACTTCATTGGAGTCATCAATCCAAATTCAAGCCAAGGCCACAAATGGATTTTGACAGCAACTGATTATTTCACCAAGTGGACCGAAGCAGTGGCACTCAAAGAGGTAAATGAATCTAGCATACTAGATTTCTATGAAGGATTAGTGACCAGATTTGGGGGTACCAGCTACCATCATATCAGATAATGCATTGGCCTTCATAGGTTCTAAGGTCACAGAATGGGCAGTCAAGAATGGGATTTACTTGAGCACCTCATCAAACTATTACCCTCAAGGTAATGGTCAGGCTGAGTCTACAAACAAGAACCTATTAAGGATCATCAGGAGAACTCTTGATGAAAACAGAGGACCTAGCATACAAAGCTCAAATCAGCCTTGTGGGCTGATAGGACAACACCCAAAATATCTACAGGAAGCTCCCCATTCAAGCTTGTCTATGGGAAAGAGGCAGTGTTTCCTATATCACTAGAGTTGCCAGCATTAGAACTCCTGAGACAGCTGGAGATGTCTGAATTTGAACCAATGGAGGCCAGGTATGCAGAGTTGATGGAATTAGAAGAAACCAGAGAGCATGCACTTCAAACAATGGAGAAGGATCAGGCCTCAATTAAAATATGCTTTGACAAGAAGGCTAGAGCAAGGACCTTTCAGGAAGGAGACCTAGTGTTGAAATGGGATGCAGACTGAGAAAAACCAGGGAGACACTCTAAGTTTGATGCCATCTGGAGTGGCCCTTATATGGTCACAAAATGTAAAAGTAGCAATGCTTTTCAATTATCTACATTAGATGGTGAGGAGTTGCAGATTCCAGTGAATGGAATCTATCTTAAACACTGCTATTAGAGGGAAGGCTCCCACCTTGTACATATTAGCTTAGTTTCTTTTCCTCTAAGTGCTTGTGCACATTGTCTTGTTGTAGTTTAGGTTGCTTTTCTCCTAAGTGCTTTGCACACTCTGCATGATCTACTTGGAGCATGTATGATTTCCAATTTTGTATATAGTTGTGGTGTTGTTTTGTTGCTCTTTTGCAGTCCATTCAGAGAGACAGATGAAGCCCTAGGTAGAAATAATTTTCTACTCTCAGAAACCTTCGTTTTGAGATTTCTTATGAAAATTGAGAGAGAAAATAGTCGGGCTCATGAATCAAAGGCAGAATCAGTATCAGACCCTCATTCTCAACTCCATGCCTAATGGATGCTTCAAGGCCACTGGTCTCTTCATCTAGCAGGAGATGTCCCCATGAGTCACCAAATTGTTATCCCAAATTTACCTCCCCTAGAAAATTTGGTCAGAACAAGCCCTACACATAAAGAAAACATGAAGGGAAATGATTCAGACCCATGAGCTCAAGTTCTAGAACCAGACAAAGTTAAAACAGAGGCCCGAGAAAGTCAAATTTGACCCTGCACAAGAAGAAATAGAAGAAACAGTTCTTTTGAGCATTTCCATATCTTAAATCTATTTGAAGGGTCGAGGGGGGACTCAATGATGAAGTGGTGGGGTTGAGGAAAATTAAACGGACCTGTGCAAGAAGAAACAACTTTTTCAAGTCGTTTCGTGTCTTAAATTCATTCTGTAAGTTACAGGTAGACTCAACAATGGAATTGTAGGGTCAGAGAAGAAGGGGTAGTGTTGCAGAGAGGCCAGGAGCAAGAAAGGGAAAAAATGATGAGGATTCAAAGTTTTCAGGCTTGAAAACAGTTTGGGAAAGGTCAAAAAAATGACTAAGTATGGAGGAGGCTGCGGAAGGAGCCCAAGTGTCTTAACGGTGCTTCTCCAAAGGTGAATCCAAAAAGGGGGAGCCCAAACTTGCGCTAGGCTTCCACATGTCCAAAACCCCAAGAAATTGTGGGGCGTTGAAAAGTATTCAACTAAAAAGGAAGTGGTAGGTGTCAGCTTGGCACAAAACCGGGAGGGAAATCTAGGGCGGAGACTCAAACTTGCGCCAGCCCTCCACGTAGAAAATGGTCAAAACAGAGTCAAAAGGAAGACAAGGTGGGCCTCAAAATTGGCTAAGTATAAAAGTGTAAGTGGAGAATGCCAAGTGTCTTAATGGCGCATCTCCAAGAGTTGGTCTCAAGGTGCAGACCCAAATGAGCATGAGCTCGCCACGTAGCCAGAGCCCAAAAGGATAAGAGGGACCATTGAAAGGTCCACAGACCTTGGAAGCTGACAAGTGTCAACTCGACGCTCCTCCAAAGGCAAACTTTGAATGGGTTTTCAAGCAAGCATGTGCCTCCACGTGTTATTCCAATAGGGGGCAGAGTTAGTTGAATAGTCAATGCACAAAAAGCCAGCGGAGGCTACCAAGTGTCTTAATGGCGCTGATTCAAAGATTGAATAAAGAAAAGGTTTCCAAACAAGTGCCAGTACTGCCACGTGTCCCAAGGAAAAGTGGGTCATCGGGGAAAAGTTGGTTCTTTTCCCCTTGTTGTATCAAAAGGGGTAAAAGTTGTAAAATGGCCATGCAACTCCGCCCAAAGGAAAAAGTCAGCGTGTGAACCCGAGTCAAAGCCAAAGCGGGGAGTCAGAGGAAAAAGTGAAAATTTTCCTTTCATTCAAAAGGCACAAAGACAAAGATGGAAGCACATTCCCTAGCCAACCAAAAGGAGCCACGTGTCCAGGCGGAGCCTCGGGGCTGTGGGAGTTTTTTGAGTTTTGCATTTTTTGCGCAATAGGGAAAAAAGATAAATTGAGGACCCGTAAGCCTGATTTTTCTCTAATCTGGCTGCCACGTGTCCCATATCAAAAGGGGGACCCATTTTTCAAATTTTTTTCCTGCCCATCTGTACAGACCTGATACAAACTTTGAAGGGGCATATCTTTCGACTCAGGGCTCGAAATATCATGAATCTGACACTGTTGGAAAGATCTCGGCCTCACCCATGCCATGGAGGCCTGAAACATTTAATTTTGAGGAGGTTAGGTGAAGGAAAATGGAGGAAACATCTTCAATCTTTCAATGCAAGATCTTCTGTCTCAACAACCAAATCAGATTTGATCTATTTCCATCATTTCCTCTTCCTTCAAGGTGCCAAACCAAGGATTGATGCAGTAAAGACAGATTTGGGGGAAGATTTCATCAGAAGCATTAATAGCAGTGGTTGAGCTTTGACCTTCTTTTCTCTCTCTCTCTCTCTCTTTCTTCTCTCTGATTGAACCTATAAATATGGGGGCAAGATTCATTGTAAAGGGTTGGACATTCTCTTGTTTTGCAGGCTCCCCTTTCCTTCTAGCAAAGGGATTCATGGGGTTCAGACCTTCCATTAAAATTGCAATATGCTTTCTCACCTCTTGGCTTGTTTATTAATGTATTGTATCAATCTACAGAGCAATAAAGTGTGTTTGTGATCGATTTTAGATCCTTCCTATGTTCTTTTCGCTTTCATCTAGTCTTTCATTATTACCTAGTTATCTGTGCTTGTTTATTGTATGCATTTTATTTGGTTTGTGTCTATTAGCAAAATAAGTGTCCATCATTCCTTTGGTGCATCACCTTGTAGCTTAGCTTTGTTTTAATTTCTATATTCCTTCTATCCCTGTCTCCTTGGTAAAATTTTAGATTAGGATTAAGAACAGACCCTCTGCAAGTTTCTACGTATGCACCTAAATAGAGGAATAGGAACCAACCTTTAATCTGGAGAGTCTTCCTGTTTTACAGAGTCCCACACTTTGAGGAAGACTCAATGTTATGTGGATCACACCAAATGATTCTGAAACCATCTCATTTAGTTCTTGACCATGGTTAGCTTCCTTGAGCTTGAATTTTGTCTTTAACTCATTTATAAGAGGTTGATCAATTTTATACCTCCTTTTCAACATGGGCTCTGCTGATGTATGCATGCTTGTTTCTTCATGATCGCCTCCAAGATGTTAGACTCAATTCAGGTTAACCTCACTTTGATACAAATTGTTGGAAACTAGGACACTAAGAAGGGGGGGTGAATCAATGTCTAATAATTTTTTTTACAAAAAATGTCATTTCCTTAATTGTGCTATGATGAACACATGAAATCAAATGTAATAAAGTAATAAGAGAACACACAGAGAAACAAAATTTAATGTGGTAAATAAAAACTAGGAAAAAATCCATTGAAACTAAGAACTATGCTAATCAATTAGTCATATATTTGCTACATTGATTTCATGGTGGAGCTTCAACTCAACTTGGAGCTGTAACTCCATAATTTGGTTTAGAAAAAACTGACCTTTAGTGTGCTTCAACTCACAAGGAGGCTTCAACCCCCTACAAATTAACCAGCTACAATTGATCTTCTATAAGCCACTACTTATAAGGAGGCTTCAACCCCTTATATCCTAAGCCGCAACTTAGAATTTTTCAAAAAATTTGGTCACACTTAGTTTGTTGTCTCACATAACTGATAATAACCTCTAAATTTCATCATCTTCTCCTATTCTACTCATTATCCTTTCATATAAATCACGATTCAATTTGTATATAATTTGCTCTTCATTTTCTTCACACAATAGTCTAGCTATGACAAGCTTTAGTTAATTCCTTCTGGTCTCTTGATTGTACATCTTTGATATGCATTCTAACTGATACTTACAACTTCATAGAATTTTTTCATTTCATGGTGAGATATTATTTATAGGTTTCAATCTACTATCAATCTATCTCATAACTCTCTTCTAGGCATATATGTGTAACTATACATGATTCAACACACAAGGCTTCTTAATGATTCAAAAATCTTCACCCTCTATCTCAGTAAAAATAGATTATTAGTCAATTAGCACTTTCATGTTAATTTACACTTTAGGAAATATACCTATTGTATGTAGTCCTTTCTCACTACCCATTTTTACTCGAGACTCTTAATGTTGAGTTCTTTGTTTATACTAACTTCTAAGATCTTCTTTAATTGTTATATTCTTCATTAGATGCAAATAAAATCCTTAAGTCTCCTCAAATTTCTTGATCCACCTTCAATTCATCAATGCATATTTCATCTCTTTCTGTCCTATTGAAGCGGTAACTTTCATTCTTTTGAGTTCTAACTAGGTATCCTGCACACTTTACTCTAAATTATCTATTGCACAACATTTGATCCACTTTCCTAGATTGATCATCATTCAATTTATGTCCTTAGTCTAACATCCTTTCATATGCACCTCTATCTCTCCTTATAACTTCACTATATTATTCTTTTTTTAAGTATACTCCATTTTCTATGTAATATATCAAAAATGTTCAATAATTGAAACATCATAAAATTTATGTCTTATCAACTTCCCTATTTCAAAAACACAACATCTTCACTTTTATCACACATACCCTCTGTTTTAAACGTAAACACCATCCTATTGATATATCACAGTCATTTCACACATTTTTTCAATCCAAAAACTACATCATCATATTTCAGTCTTCAAGAAGATTTTCAACTTCATCTCTCTATTTGAATAAGAAATAACTATTCACATTCTTCCATTTCTTTGTACATACTTTGATCTTAGAAGGGATTTTCACCTTCTAGCCTTTTAATTTCATGCTTTTTGGATTTGTTTTAACTATTTAAAACAATCCCCGACTCTTCATATTCACAATCTTGTCATATATGACTTAAGATAAGAAATATGTATTTTCGAGTATACAATAGTTTATAACCTTTTAGCTTCTTTATGAGCTCAAAAAATTTGACCTAGGTGGTTCTTTTTCCTTTCAACTTCACCTGTAGATAATACACTTAGAACTTTTCCACATTTCTATGTTTAGGATATACCTTTCACTATTTATAACATTGATAACCTTCTCAGAGGATTCAACACACTCCATTGATTTTTAATTGATGCCAAGAAATTCCTTTTTCATTATTTCAACTTCATATTAAAAATATTTGCATTTAATTACTCAACTGAGGCAATCACCCAGAGGATTTGCACTCATTGTCATGTGACTTCATGTTTTCCAACCCAACTAGGACCATCACGAAGTCCAATATCCCCTTCAGTATCAATTGAATATTTTGCATGAGGATTTTGAACACTAAAAACAAGGAATAGCTTTAAAAAAACACGTTTACATCTCTTTACACAGGTTTTGAAAACACTGTAAGCAATTTCTCCTCGAGACTATGATGAAATCACCAAATTGATTTTTTACAAACCATTTGTATGATGCATATAGATATTTCTATATTTTTTTTGTAATTTTTCAATGGATGAAACTCCAGATATGAACAAATGTCCTTTACTAACCCTATACCCAGGGTTTAGTGCACATTCAACACCTGAGAGACATTAAAAGATGATTTCTTGTTCAATTCAAGATGAAAACAAAAAAATTTACTTGTGGATTTTTAGAAGCAATCTCTGTCTTCTCCAATCAAGTAAAAGGTTTGAATTTGTCTGAATCACTCCCAGGAAAAAAAAATACACTGTACAACACTTTACTCAATCTCTGTCAGGGTTTTTGGATATATACCCTAAATCTCTATTTAGGAACTTTTATTCCCACTACTCTTTATTTTTATGTCAAGATGATTTCAAGATTACCTCCTTTGATAATCACTTAACTGTATTTACAACTCACTCCATCAAGGGAAACAGTCATAGTTTTATGTAGCACTCTATCAAGGGAAACTCACTCTATTAAGTAACACATGCCTTTCTTAGACTAACATCATTTTATCTAAAATCACCAAAGAAAAATTTACTATGAAGATGTATAGTTTTAGTTTCATCTATATGACCACCTATGGCCACCAATGATATCACAACTCTATCTCCAGCTTCTTCATAACAATGATTACTGAAAAGGATGTATAGTTTCAACTCAAATTTAAGACTTATTAACTAAACCACTCATATGATTGAAGAAAAACGAGGCTCAAAGATCAAATTTTATTCATAAGATCAGAACAAGGTTACTATCAGTCAAAATTTTCCTATAACATGTGCCCATTCCAATGTATCAGCTCAAACAACATTCTGATTCACAAAGCTCCCAATTCAAGCAACAAACATGGGACTCCTATTTCAAAAAGACTATGTTTTTTCAAATCTTACAATTGTGAGTGTTAAAATCTATCCAAGGTACTTGATATTGGATCAAGATTCACTTGAAATTTTTCATAGAAAAAAACTTCAACCTCAAACAAATTCGTACCTTATTAATTACAGTATAAGATCTTCTTGACATAGTAGAGTGCACATATTCTTGTAAAGTTGAGATAAATTTGTATGGAGAAGAAAAGCTTGAAGAATCAATATGCCTCCATTATAGCTTAAAAAAATTATTCTATAACGTTTAGGAGTTTTTATGACACGATCTATTCATTTGGAGGTCAAATAAAACATTTCATGCCTACCACTTTAAAAAATGGACCAGAAGGAGAAAAAACCTTGTTCGAAAAATGCTCACAACTTATTTATCTCTCACCCAATTTCCCTCAAAATTTTTGCAAAACTTCAATATTTGAGTGATCTTAAAAATTTATTTCTATTATTTATTTGAATAAGGCTCGAAAATATTTTTTGGGTGCTAAAAAGACATGGTGCTCATTTCGCATTCCCTAAGAAGGAAGTTTTAGAAAAACTTGCATAACTTTCACAAAATTCTTCAAAACTTGATGAAAGTCGACATAAAGCACCAAAACACACCCCTCTACATGATCCATGATTTTATTAGTCATAAATATGCCTAAACTACTCAAACCTATCTCACTGACCTCACCCTACACTGTTAGTCCTTAAAACCAACTTTGGCGAACTTTTAAATTTTACTTCCAGGAGCTAAAATAACCCTTGTTTTTGCTCACACATTCCTTAGACAACATTCCTAAGCTCCTATCATGCTCACATTTTATTTTCATGACATGTACCAAATTCTCACACCTCGTCAGGCTTTATAAATAGGCATAAGTGAGCCAGTTTCAAGTGAGACTTCCAACATTTGACCCATCACTCAATACAAAATATTTTTCTCATGTCAAAATCACCATATATGACTTAGTAGTACACTTGTGCCAATTTTACCAACCATTTACATACCTCCAATGGACTCCTAACCAGGCATGTAGAGTACTGAAACCATCATGAACTTTCTTTGTGAGCTCCACTTCACCATTTAATCCTTTTCCATCAATGCCACTTGACATCAATGACAACAAAAATGACCAAGGTTCAACAATAAGAGCCCCATTTTATAAATTCATAGAAAAAAAAATAATCTCTTATGCAAAATAACATTCTTTTTAATTGATTTCAAGCCTCAATAGGCATCACATTCAAATTTTGAACTCTTACAACACATATAAACTCAATACTTACCAAAAAGGGATTAAAAAGACAATGTGTAGACTTTGTACTCACACTAGCTCAAAACAAAGTTTTTATTGACTCCCTAAACTCTATATGGTGTCAAGATACAAATTGTAAGAATCAATGTGCTAAAATTCCCAAAAAGTCTCTTTGTTCCTAGATACAATCACTCTATATACACCAAGGAATGGTATATGTGTGTTCTTAAATACCATGACCCATTCAAGGACACTCCATACAATTATGGGACTCTATAACCCCTTAAAAAATCATAATTAGTGGACCATATGATGCCCTTAAAATCATGAATGACATTTGTTGAACTTTGTGACCCATTTAGTTTGTCTCTAAAATTCCAAACTATTTATCGCATTAATGGTCAGTGGTCTCCAAAATAGTTTCAATGAGCTTCCCCATTCAAATGCATGAGTTTTGTGTTCAAAATACCCAAAATTTCTGGTAAAAGTTTTAGGCTCAATTTGTAACCTCGCATTTTCCATCACAACGATTGATTCCACCACCAAAATTTTGGGGCTCCTTGTGTTATTTTGAATGAGCTATAATTTATTTCATTTGAGTTGTTGAGTCTCAAGTTATTAGAAAATAAAGGTCTAGGATATCGTAAGTTATGTGACTTAAACCAAAGGTGAATAAGGAATTTGGGACCTATTAATGCTCGATTTGATCTCAAACTCTATCTAATGTATACCTTCAAAATTTCTCTCTGAGTGGTTTGCCCATGTTTCAAAATGTATGTTAAAAAATGTGATCATGTTGGGTGTAAATAAGGACTTGTTTTTAGGGTGTTAATCCTCTTTTTTTTGTTGAGGAATGTAATGAACATGTCACCTTTGAAAATCCCTATGAAAAATCAATCATGGATTGGGTTTAGTCTTGAAAATATTCCCTGTATATCATCCTCTAGACCCTTATTGAAAATTTCATATTTTTCTCCACCACTCGAAGATAAGTGGATCGCTTCTATTGGTTGCGTTGTGATGGGAAAATTTTGAAAACTTATACTATCTACATAATAACTACAAATAACAGATTTAGGACTGAGGCCCGACGAATATTCCTGAGAATAGTCGAGTCAAAAAATGCAAGAAAGAATAATTGACCTCACTCCCAAAGAGGAATACATATCAAAAGATGATTGGAGTAGAGAGTAGGACCAACGATGAATTTTTTTATGATGAGTTGATGAAGTGTAAAATGCAATAAAATCTCCAAATCCCATCAAGGACATGTGGCTTATTATCAATAAGGGTCAAAGAAGCGGGGCTTTGGGTCAATTTGGTAATTTTATGCCTAATTGGGAAAATAAAAAAATGTGAAAAAAGGTCCTGTGACTACATTACCTCTTGATGGTAGTCACATCCGGTATTACCAGTGACTTAGATAAAATTATAGATACAGACTTGATGAATTATGATTTGAATGATTTTTTACAAAGACTCAATAGCCTAGATAAAAATGAATTCATGGAAGCAATTGAGGCTAGTAACATTGCCCTAGCTGGTGTTATACCTTCTTTAGTAAATTGTCCCAAATTGGTAAGGATTTGTGCTATGAACTATAGTCTAGACAAGAGGGAAGTTTTGGATGAGAGTAGTGAGGCAGTGTTGAATTTAACACCCAAAACTTTCAGGTTAATGATGACATTACCAGTAATCAAAACAAGGGTAACCTTAAACATTGAATCATCCCTTAAGGACTTCTAATCCACAAAGAAATATTATTCCAATGTTATAAACACTAATTTGTTGCTAGCAGATAAGAAGGTAACCAATAGACTCCCCAAAATATTTGTTAGGGCACAATTTGTGGAGGAAGCGGAAGATTTAATTGTGTTGCTAAGCAAGATGGATGGACTTAAAACAACAAATGAATTCAAGGAATGGATGTGCCCATATATGTGGGTTGTTTTAGAAATAAAATGGAGCATTTTCTGGGTAACCCTTATAGTTGATTCAATTCATGAACATCTTTTAGCACTAACCTACAAAAATCAAAATGGGTGGTACTGGAGAGCTTGAGTTTTATATGATGACATATTTGATTTACAATATTGCAGGCCATAGACATTTTCTTGGCCTTGTACCACATGCCCATTTTAAACAAAATAAGGTGCATGAGATTTATCCCCAATTACAATTGAGTAATTAGAAAGGAAATGTGAGATTGGTAAATGATGCATTCTTTGTACCTGTCATATGCTTATTACAAACCTGAGTGGGAACAATAAAAATATCAAAAGAAGCCAAGAATGCAATAATGGAATATTGTTACTTTTTCATCCAATATAGATTTTTCACCTACATTAGAGCTAGTGGGTTTGAGGGGAAGCCATGAAAATTTCCAAGATATTTAGATGATAAGATGGACTTTGTGTGAACTTTCAAGACAACTAACACCAATTCATAAGTTGATTGTTGGGAGACACAAAACAAAACATCAAATTTCCTATTAAAATTGGAAGATACTCTTTCCCCTCCATTATAAAAGCTAGATTGATGGAGGAGGAGATGGAAAGATTTGACATGGAGAAATTTGAGGCAAGATCTAACTATGATATTAGATGGGTGGTCAACACTACTTTGGGAAATTATTTTGAGCATGAACCTCACTTTGAGGATTATTGGATGAATTGTAGAGATGAGGAGGAAGTTAGACTAAGAGATTTCTCAAGGATGACTCTTAGAAAAATCATTGATTTTAAAATTGTTATGGTGCCTCAAGGAATTTTGGATGACCAACAAAATAGTGAGTCAATATTATATTGACCAAAAGAGAAGGACAGCCAATGGCTCCCATAAAATGGGATGAGGAAGAGTCAGATGATCAATAGTATAATAGATTTCTAATGGGATGAGGAGGAATTTGAACTTGGCTAAAAGGAAAGAGTATAGATCTATCCATTCAAAACACAAAGGTACTTAATAAATTCAGTGGACTTGGAAATTTTGAAGGAAAATCTTCCACTTTTGAAGGAAGGGGCTGATAAGATAGATCCTTTGGGAGGAAAGGCCCCTCAATTTCCTTCAAAGAGACCTACCACAATGATATTGTTGATGAATGTACCACTTCTACTAGTGATATCTAGACTTCCATGTCTACTTTGAAGTAGAAGACAAAAGAAATGCTTCTAAAGTCCATGCAAAATTCTCCTATTACTTTTTTAATGCCAATACATAGCTAAGGGAATTAGTGTAACCAAAACAAGGAACTCCCAAAAAATATTAATAGGGGCATCTAACTCAACTAAGACAATGAGAGGATCTATATTAGGTGTAGACCCATGCATCTTTGGTACAAGGTGAAAAAAGAAAGAGAGCACCAGATATTAGGCATTTTGAAAGAAATCAAGAAGAAATGTTAAACTTGTATTTGAACAACCCTTGGAAAGAGATGTTGGTGGCCATGCATCAAGGAAGCACAAGAATATATAGATCCTGAGGTGATTTATCCTCTTATACTCTTACAGAATAACAAAAAAGAGTAGCTAATTCTTTGGCTCACCAGGTAACACCACCACTTGATCAAGAGACACCCCAAGTTAATCCAATTGTGTAACCAGTATCCCACAGATCCAATTTTATTTCAACAAGACATCTAGGATCAGTAGTAGCTGAAGCAGTTCTATATCCAGGAACCTGAGGTAACCCAAAGTGAATGCACCTCCTTTTTACCAACCCATGAATAAGAAGAGATTTTAATATATATAGGTGGAGAAGTTCTATACTCAAAACATTGATATACAGCTGGTTTGAAGAAACCTAATATCCCACCCAACACCATTTGAACAAGTGTGTTTAACACCATTCAAAAGTGTATGCACCTCTTTTTGACCAACCACATGAACAAACAAAGATCCCGATTGAAATAATGGACATATACATAAGTGAAGAGATTCCTATACTTGAACCATTTGATATATCATTGAAACACATATGGTAGAAGGTGTAGATGTTCTCCAGTCAGATGAAGGAGTAAAGGAACTCACCCATTTTCCACTTGTTGAGCCAAAAACCCCAATGCCATAAGTTTATGTTGAAGGCCAAACTATTTCAGAAGTAGGTCAATCAGAAAATCAGAGGATTTCTAGTGAAGTACAATTATAGATATTGTGGCACCAGACAAAGAAGACCCTTAAGAGGAAAAAAATTCATCAAGGGTAATGAATCACCTCAAAAGGTAGAGTCTACTAAAGAAAGAGTGGTAGAAATTGCAAAGGAAGCCACTGCAGAGGTGAAGAATTGATGATAGTCAAAAGTGTCCAGACCATTGATAAAGGTGAAGGATTAATTATTGGAGGTCAACCTACTGAGACACGAAAGGAAGAATTGAAAGAAAAAAAAGGTAACTAGCATACCCACTCATGAAGATGTTTCCATTGGACAACAACCTCTAAAGGAGGCAGATATTGCAAAAAGAGATGAATTTCCCAAAATGAAAACACTAGTCTAAGAGGTTCCTAAGGAAACCATAGGAGTTATGGCTACCTTAGCTGAGGGAACAAATAAAGAACATGCTCTAACTGATAATGTGACTCAAAAGGAAATCAATCAATCCCAAGTCCAAGATCAAGGAAAGAAGCAGTTGGAGGAAGTGCCAAGAAAGGATGAACCTAAAGAGTCAACATTGGGAGTAGACAAGGCACAACAGGAAGTTCCATTTGCAATGCAAGAAACATCTAATAAATTGGTTGTTTTTCTCTGAAAAACCCCAACATGCATCACAAGAGGTAAAAGTAGGGATTGCTCTCACAACTGGTTGGCTAGGAGGGTTGATCTAAGAAAAGAAGAAGAGGAGGAGATTGTACCTGAGAAAGTTATAGATATTACAACCTTGGCTTTCTCAAATCCCCAAAGACTCCAAAAAGGGCTAGGGTTATTACTAAGACTCATGTAGATCCATATGGATCTAGAACACTAGGAAGTGACAACCCCACATGAAGGTAAATCAATAAATGATATAACATCAAGTGATTATAGTGTCCAGCTTATCCCTTTGGGAAAAACCTCAAGAGAAACATTGAAACAAGAGGTTTCAGAAGCATTCCAGGGCTTGTTGCATAAAGTGGATAAGGACAAGATATCAAAAAGGCATTTGAAATAACAGGTAAGGTCTTTGAATTCATGTTTACAATAAGCTAGTGGGCCAATCTAGTGAAAGTTAAGAATATATCTCTACTGTTACTCCTGAAGTTATTGGACATATTGAAAAGGCTACCAAGAAGGTTAAAGTTGTTGATGATTGGGTAAAAAAGTTATTTGAAATAGGGAAGAAGAGCTTTGAGAAATCCATAATGAAATATGGAGAGCTTAAGACCAAGCTCAGTGAAATTGATGAGCTAATTGAACAATGTGACAATGATATTTTCTACTATGAAGGAATTCTTCCCAAGTTGAACTGTATCACTCAACTTGATGAAGATCTAGTTGAAAAAGAAGGAATTGTGCCACTAGAAAAAATGGGAACCCAGTATGCAATCAAATATTTGGATAAAATTAGGGTTGAAGTTTTGAATGAAGTCAAAGAAAAGATGGAGATAGAAAAGAAATGGGTTGACAAAGGCATTGACACCATAGATATGAAAATGGAAGGTATGGTGTTTGATAAATTCAAAAAGAGTTATGGTGACCTAGAAATTGAATTCCTAATCAATTATTTTGAGAAAAACATCTGAGTTGAAAACTTTTCTTATGAGGTCATCAAGACACTAATGGCATGTAGAAAGAAGAATTACAAAGTTGAAAGCAAAGCCATGGGAATACAAGCAAAGGATGGATCAATGTGGAGATGCATTGAACATACAGACCTTGATTTTTCAACACCACACAGGTCTTACTGAAGAAGATGTAAGACATTTATTTCAAAGATATGATGCATATGTGGAAAGGAAACCAAAGGAGGAGAAAGATGATGAAGATGAAGATACAAATGTGAAGACTGATGAGCAAGCTTAGGCTTGTTTTCTTTGAACAACTTTTTCATCTTATTTTAATTATTACTCTTGTTTCATGAAAGCTAAACATTATTTTGAAATTTTATTTTTCAAACATGAATGTAATTTGATGCAATACATTAGATATTTATATTGCTTTAAATTAATTTCAAATCTATTATGAAGCATGTAAACTAATGTAACTGTTTGACATCTTTTGTATTGTGGAAAAAAGAAATATTGGGAAATTGGGGTTCTAAAGAAATATTGGGGGGTCCCCCAACCCATGAAAAAATTTGCATACATTTTGGAAACTATATAAAAAGAAACAAGAAAAGAGAAACATAATCATCTTCCACTAAAAAATCATCTCTACAAAGAGGGAGTTTCTTCACCAACCTATTCTTTCTAGAAACAAAATCCTCTATTCCCAATTCCATTTGAACAAACACAATGTCTCTAATGCCAGGGTGTGAGACATACCCAAAGACAAGAGTTCAGCAATTTTTTCATAGGACCATCCAAGGCCTAAAACTAAGAAATTGTGATCTCCTCTCATAAGAGGAAACCCATTCAGTCATGTCCAGACCTCCTTTAGGAAAATACCTTTTCACCCTATTTCTTTGAAAGTGGAGGATGGATTGGCAGCTTGAGCTGGAAGTGCAATAACAACTGATCCTGGAGCAGATGAAGTAGGATGCCTGGAACTATACTCACCCCTAAATTTCTTCACAAAGATGGGTGATGCTTTAGAAGGGCTGTCCAAAAAGGTATGGTCCCTGATGTTTCCCCCTTTTATTCTCCAAGATTGAAACATGTTTCTCTAGTTTATTCATCTTTTGTGAAAAAGAGATTCAGGCACAATTCCTTTACCTAATGAAATTTATCCATCAAGTGTGTAAGACTCTAGGAGGGATCTCCTTCACAGTGAATCCTTCTGCTACAAATGAAGTGGCATGCATAATTAGACTACATGTCCTTCACAACATAGAAGGCCTTCTCATAAGCCAAAATTTCTTCAACATATCAAGAGTTTTTGATGCTCTAGTCTGAAAAGATGAAAATACATCATCTGAAAGGTAGGAAAACATAGGACTTATCTTTGATAATCCTTCTAATCAATGTTACACGAATAGCTGAGGTGGTCAATGGCCCTTTGTAATATTCTGGGTTATAAATGTCAAATAACATCCTTACAAACACCTCATCAGGGCCTGATAGATTGAATATTTGGTTCAAATCTTCCGAAGATATTTCCTTCAAGCTAGACACAATTGCTACTCCCACCATGTCACCAATAAGAGAAACTCACCAGAATTTTCCACACTAAAAAGGATGTAAGTTTGCACACTCAGGGAACAACATGCATTTATAGTGAAACTAGAGGCGTGCAAGATGAGTAAAGTATAATCATGGTGAGATGACCTCCAAAATATGTATGTGATATCCACATGGGAGAAATAAGCTTGAAGTAAGTTGGCATTATGCAGAAAGATAATGGTTGGCTTGATATGACATGATCCATTGCAGAAAAATCAACCCAGAAAGACATGAAAATGAGTGTGTTTCCCAAATAGGGATTCTCAAAAGGTAAAATGGATTACACATCAAATCAAATCACCTTGAGGCACTCAAAAATCATCAAAAAGGGGTCTCTCTGACCTCCTGAAGGGATAAATGATTAAACAAACATCAAAGAAATGACATGGCATCCTAGTCATTCTGGGAGAGTGAAAAACGTGAATGACTCGTGATTCTTCCACCTGGACAACATAAAACAAAATATTTTCAAGAGAATAAATGATGGATCAGACTATGTGCCATAAAAGAAGAATATTCTTTTGAAGATTCATGCTTTTGGGGGGAAAAGAGAAAATGAGTGATGGATTGAAATTGTATAAAGGTGAAATGAGAATGTTCTCGCCTAAGAAGGGGGTTAAATTTTTCTAAGTTTTTAGAGAGATAAAGGAGAAGACCAAGTCATACTACCTTAAGCCAAACTGATCTGAGATACCTGAGTTTTGTTCATCCATTCTCAAACCTTCTTTCCAAGATGATTGCATTGTACAGTCATTGGTAGACATTGAGGTCATAGGTGTTGTGTCCCCTTGTCAAAGTGTTGGAGTTTCTTGAATAAATTTGTGTGTATTCTCATGAGAAATTTTGTTTTGTTTCAAGATGTGTTACTTTGAATCAATTATCTGCATTTCTATTGCAATCTTATATTGTTAGTTTCTCTAAATTACACAAATCCTTAGCTTAAATAGTGACAATTTGGCAATTGCAACTACATTATTGATGGAGATTTCCTTCATGTTGTGGTAAATAGTTTTAAATTCAAGTTGTATCTATCTGATTTAAGATCTTTGTTAGTTCTTGAGGGTATCTAGAACATATTTGATCAGAAATTATCAGTATTTTATTGAGAATTTATCATGAGCTTTTATGTTTAGGTTCTCAAAGTTTTTGTGAAATCATGTGTTCTTGGGCCTCCATGAATACAAACTTTCTAGTTGAAGGAATTCTTTGGATTGTGTGATCTATATTTTTCATCAAGAAAAATGGTTTACAACATTTGTTAAGGTTCATTTAAGTATTTTGTATAATCAAATTTATCCTACTTAACTTCTCATCCATACATCAAAACCATAACCAATAACCATTTGATCCACCTGAATTACCCATGTTTGCACTGTTTATGCATAAATGCTAAGGAGATTTGTTAATTTTGTCCATCCTTTATCCAAAATATACAGAAGCAAGCTATAGAATTATAATTTTCTTTAGTAACCTGAGCATTCTTTAGAGGACATCTACATTTTCTAGTGTGACAACTCGTGAGAGTTAGATATGTCTACATTGACCATGTCTTCTTGAGGCTGCCTTTTCACATTCCTAAGAAAGAGAGTCCAAATATTGTCATTATATCCATTCCTTTCATAAATACAAGGTTATAAAATGGGTCCTCTCACCCTGGTTATAGGAAGAACCTAAAGTAGCAGGGTAGGTCATACCCTTAGTGAGGTGTTATCCAACATTCCCCAAGTCAAAGTGAAAAAGAGATTGCCAGATCCATCCCCCGCTACAAAATGACTCAAATCCTGGTTTGTCTCTCTCTAAACATCCTTCTTAGCTCCATTGATGTTGCTTGAGCTTACAAGGTGGGACTGATTTGGGTACCAACACCTTCATGACGCCATTGTTGGGGATATATTTTTGCAAATTCAAAGATACATCAATCTCTGGTAACATATTGAGTATGTTTAGATGCAAATACATGATCTAGACATCATCCTTTGTCAAGCTTTACAAAAAATGGGCTTAATCATAAGTTTTTTCTCGATATTTTCCTAGTCTAAGCAATATTTCCATTAAATTTGACTTGGCTAGGGGTAAATATTGATAAAGGATGCTAATATTTTCCAAGACTTTGTTGAGATTGATCATTAAGTTTCAGTTGGCAAGTTGTTTACAGTGATTTTCACATCTAAGGTACAAGACCTTAGTGGCAACTCCACATTATTCTAGAAATTCTGGTAAATACCAGTGCCTCAAGTTTTCAATTATTATAATATGTCATTAAGATCTATAAAGCTGGAAGGAAGAAGGTCCTTCTTTAAGACAGATCCTGCTAGAAAATTGTTTCCAGAGCTAGGAAGGACAAATCCAATGAAGAAATAAGTCTAGAGAGCCTTGGGTGATCAAATTTCAGAAGAGAAAGTGGTTCCTATTGTTGAGAGTGATCAACCTTTAGTAGAAGATTATTCTAGTTCTTTAGACATTTTTGGATCAGATAAGTCCTTACACAAATTTGTACACTCCAACTAGAGAGGGTCCATCATTTTTGACTAATAAGGGTATTCCTCATCTCCCTCCTTTGTTTCTTAGAAGTAATAGGGTGTTTTGTGAGACTAAATCATTAAAGGATCAATACTTTGAAGATCATACACCATTACCTCAAATACCTCTAGTTCCCCACCATCGTTTTAACCCACCTGGTTAGAACACCTCCTCAAAATAACATGGCTAACCCTCCACCTAGGCCCCCTTTGTTGTAAATGTTTTTTGGACCCATAGATTTCAGGGGTATGGTGGGTTATCCTAATGCAGTTCCATAAGAAGTGAGGAATAGGTTGCCTAAATTTCAAGGAAATAATGTTATTACTGGTGACCAACACTTTAGACTTTTTGTTAATATTATGGAGGATTTTGAGATTGAACATGAGGATGTGTACATGTGAAATTGTTTATTCACACCTTAGAAGAGGATGTTCATGATTGGTATAAGTCCTTACTAAACAATTCAATTGATTCATGGACTGAAATGAAAAATGCATTTAGATCACAATATGGGGACAAGATTGATCCTAGTATTTCTTCCCTCATAATTTTGAGAATATAAAGAAGAATCCCAATGAACCTGTCCAATATTTTAATACCAGATTCAACAAAACCTTGACTAGACTGCCTATAATTTTAAGGCCAAGTGATGAATCATGTCTGATAAAATACTTATGATGCCTTTGATAAGAAAGTTGCATATTATTTGAGGGACAAAAACCCTAGGACTTTGAGACAAGCTTTCTCTATGGCAGTGCAAAATTGAGAATAATATTAAGGTATCAGGAAAACCTCCTAAAAGGGAGGGTGTCAAGTTAGTAAATCCTAAAAAGCCTCAGGCTAGTAAGGGAGTTGATCTAGAAGAGGTAGTTAAGACTGCTAGCAGGAGCAAGTGAAGGAAATCTCTTACAAACTTGCTAGGGAAATTGAAGGGAATAGGACAGAGTTATCATGCCATAACATCAACCTCAAGGTCAAAATAGATTTGGTAATCATCCTAGAAATGATCATAGATCAGATGATAGAGGAAAAGGACCCATGGGATCAGGAAAAAATAAGCAACAACAACCAAGAGAGAACAAATTGGTCCCTGATCCTTTAACTTCTAGAGTTTCCATGGTAGAAGAGAACCATGTTATTAAGTGGTGTGATAAATGTTTCTTACCACACTCCCCATGTGATCTTAATGAAGAAAGTGAAGAGGTTGATGATGATGCTACTTTTGGTGATGTGTGCATGATGGAATGCCCTGACAGTCCACAACAAGGAGCCACTTCTACCAAATTACCGAGTGTCAAGACTGTGGAATGTTTTTTGGGAACTGCATAGACCATGGGTATCTCCTCTTCCTTCTACTAGTAATCTTGAAGTTGAT
Organism: Taxus chinensis; assembly: GCA_019776745.2. Lineage (NCBI taxonomy): Eukaryota > Viridiplantae > Streptophyta > Pinopsida > Cupressales > Taxaceae > Taxus > Taxus chinensis. The sequence continues at coordinate 990,496,610 of CM034146.1, forward strand.
ATGGTTCATGCTTTTGAATTTCCTAATCATGATTTTGAGTATTTAAGGGAATTGATGATTAAGAAATATGATGGTGGAATCCCTTCTGAGGAGGATAGACAGTTATTAATGAATGTCAGTGGTGGCCCAAGAGAAGGAGTATAATCTAAGAAACAAAATTGTTAAACATGGGAGGGCCACAAGCCAAACCAAAGACTCCCCTCCTCACTAATATCCCAAAGGATCCCCCTAAGAAATATGTGCCAAATAAAGGACCAATTAATGCCAATAAATTCAGTACCCTTGTCCAAGCTCAAGCCATGAAGAACCTTATCCCACAAGAGAAAGTAAATTACTCTTCCTCTCAATACAACATTACCCAAGTACACCCCATGTGATATGGCTCAAATTTTGAGTCAGATCAAATTTATTGTACCTATTTTTGAGTTGCTCAGGATCCCTTGAGCATAGAAGTAGAGCATTTGAGTACTTGGGATTCAAGGAGGAAGAAATGGCCCCAGGGTAAAGATGTTAATAGTGTTGATCTTCCCCCCATAATTACATAATTGGAAGTGCCACAAGAATTGGAAATTTTGGGAGAATCTCCTAAAGTATATTTAGGCACTTCCCTTGTTGAGTCTTAGCTTGATGTTGATCCCTTTTACACCACTTTGATCATTAAAAACAAACTTATTCACAATTACATGTTTGATTCAGGAGCTTCATGTAATGTGATGCCCCTTGAAGTCATGAATGAGCTAGATATCAAAATAACAACAACCTTTGGAAAGTGCACTGACTATGGATTCAAGAGAAGTACCAGTGATAGGGGTATGTCAAAGGTTTGGTGGTGCAATTGGTAGCTTATCCTAGTAAGTATTTAACCATGAATGTAGTCATTCTGGACTACCCTGCTAAATGGGGTATGTTGTTGTCAAGAAAGTGGGTTGTTAGTGTTGGTGGAATTGTGCAAATGGACATTTCTTATGCCATTCTACTAGTAGAGGGGAGTTTGGTGAAGCTATATGGAGAGAAGAAAATGTTGCATCTGATATGAAGTCTTCTTTGCTGATGTTGATAAATTTGTTTGCTATGTAGACTTTGAGGAGTATAGTATCAATAAAAGGAAATTCCTTGAAAAAATTTGGGCCCCTTAGATCTTTATGTTTGATGGGGCTTGCTCCAATATGAGGAATGGGGCTGGGGTTGTGCTTGTATCTCCGAGCCAAGAGATTTTTAATTTTTCCTTCAAACTGAAATTTGAATGCACAAATAATATTGTAGAGTATGAGGCATTAATTTTGGGTTTGAGGATTTCTTGGAGATATGGTATAAAAGACATAGTTGTTAAAGGAGAGTCTGAGTTAGTGGTCAAACAAGTTAGAAAATTGTATGCTACAAAAAATCAAAGGATGAAACATTATAAGTATGCAATATGAGATTTTATTTAGATGTTTAACTCCTTTAACATTTTGTATCATGACATAACTCAGAATCCTGCAACAGATAGTTTTGCAGTGCTTTTATCTAGGTTTACAAACTGCAATGTTTCTCCTTATTGTGATTATGATATTGAAGTATTGTCAAGACCATCTGTTCCTGATAATGTGAAATATTGGCAAGTATTTGATTATGATGCCTAGGTTAAGAGGGTTTTTGTAAAATGAATGAGAATTCACCAATCAGTACATGGATTGGGAGCCATTGGTTACAATGTGTGATGGGAAAGAAACCATGTCTGGCAAGGATATAATCCAGTCAAAAACCAACACAATTCCTAGAGGATTGGTTGCTTTAGATTCTAATTTTGATAATGAAGACAGGGTGGTTCATAGACACATCTCATCTTCAAGAGATGTTGAAGAATATAATTTGGGAACTAGAGAAAAACCTATAAAAGTGTGGTTAGGAAAGTAATTTGAGTAAGGAATAAAAGTAGTCTATGTTGAATTGTTAAAAAAAATATCAAGATTTCTTAGCTTGGTCTTACTTAGAATTAAAAGCATATATGGAAAGATTTGTTTCAACATGAAATACCATTGGAACCCACTTCTAAACCATTTAGGCAAAAACAGAGGCCTATTAATCCACTACTCTCCCCTTAAGATGCAATGCAAATAATTAACAAAGTTGAGGGATGGAGGGATAATATAACCTACAAGATATTCTTCATGGGTGGAAAATATAGTGCTAGTAAGAAAGAAAAATGGAGAAGGAAATGAAATTCCTGCTGCCTTTTTCAGTAAGGCCTCATAAGGTGTTGAATTAAAATATACCATCATGTAAAAGTAGGATTTTTCTTTGGTGTGAGCTACTAAAATTTTCAAGCCCAACATCTTGAGTTCTAGGATTGTAGCCTATGTTCCCTATACTATGGTCAAAAAATATTTTATCAGAGATGGATGTTTCTAGAAAAATATGTTGTTGGGTGAACAAGATACAAGATTATGATATGGATGTACAAACCACTGAGTTGGTAAGAGGTCTAGGCATTTCAAAGCTGATGGAAGAGAGTAACCTGCAGGTAATGGAAAATAATGAAATTTAGGAAGGAACCATGGATGTTCAAGAAAAAATGATCAAATTTACATGGTATAAAGACATGATATTTAACCTCAGGAATTTGGAGTGTCTTGGTCATTTGGACAAAAATCAGAGGACACTCAAATTGGCCTCCCAAAAATATATCATAATTGATTATGGGTTGGCTTGGAAGAATCATGAGGGGGTCCTTTTGAGATGTATCATAGAGGAAGAAGCTCCCAAAATCATTGTATATTTCCATGGGGGAGTGTGTGGAGACCATTTTGCTAGAAGAGTGACTGCCTACAAGATATTGAGGGCAGGTTACTGGTGGCCCAAACTTTTCAAGATGCATCCTTGTTGATTAGGAATTGTGAATGTTTTCAAAGGTTTTTAGGAAGGATAAACAGCTTCACGTGCTTTTCCCTTACAAATAGTGTTAATAGAAGCTCCTTTAAAATAATGGAAGATGGATTTTATTAGAGAAATCTCATATCCCTCAAGTGCAGGGCATAGACGGATACTAGTATCCACAAATTATTTTCACCAAATGGGTTGAAGCTATTCACACTAAAAAGGAAACTCACCAAATAGTCATGTATTTCATCATGAATCATATAATCTATAGGTTTGGAGTACCTGAAAAAATAGTTTTTGATAATGCTATGATATTTAGAGCTACGCCATTGGTAGCTATATGCCAAGAATATGGAATTAGTTTGACATAATGCATCCAATTAGAATCCACTGAGAAATCATCAAGCTGAGTCGAGTAATAAGATTTTTCTCAAGATAATTAGGAGGAAATTGGAGATTAATAAAATAAAATAGGGAAAGTAGTTGAAATTTTCTTTGTGGGAAGATAAAATTACTACTACAAAAAGCTACTAGCTAAAGTCCCTTTAAAGTATTTTATGGAATTTAGGCTCTTTTTTCCCCTATCTATGAAATTATCTTCTTATCAGTTCATATATCAGCTTGATGATGAAGAAGTGAGCCCCTACGAAGCCAGGATTAATCAGATAGTGGAGTTAGATGAAGAAATAAGGGAATATCACCAAAGACACCTTAAGTTCAGAGAGAAACTCAAGAAGTTATTTGATAAGAAGGTGACTCCTAGAACTTTAAATGTTGGAGATCTTGTTTTGTTGTGGGATAATAGACACAAGGATAAAGGAAAACAAGGAAAGTTTGATGCATTATGGATGGGATCCTGTTCTATTGATATAAGGATTAGTGAGCATACTTTATTCCAGAAATATTTTAATGGAGATCTGCTAGAGTTTTTTGTTAATGGAAGACATCTAAAGCACTTCCTGGGTTGATCATAATCAAGGTACAAAAATTTTGTACAATGTATAGTATTTTTAATTTTTCCTTTTTTCTTTGTTTTCCCTTTTCATTTTCCTGGTCTATAATGACCAATTTCCCTGGTATCTCAGTGTATTTGTGTGGAGTACGTTGGTTCAGTTTGACCTTGTGTATGTTTTAAATGAATCCACAACCCAATGGATTTAGGAACTTGGTTTGTTTAATGTTTGGTTTGTATGGTTATTATGTCACCCATAGGGGATGCCCATCCCCCTAGTCAGAACTTGGTGTTAGTGATTGATTTTATCTCACCCTCTATCTAATGTATGCCTTTAAAAAAATCTCTTCGACTGGTTTGTCCATGTTTCAAAATTTATGTTCGAATATGTGATCGTGTTGGGTGTAAATAAGGATCTTATGTTTAGGGTGTGAATCCTCTTTTTTTGGTCAAGGAATGTAATGAACATGTTTCCTTTGAAAATACCTATGAAAAATCAAACATGGATCGGGTTTAATTTTGAAAATACTCCTTGTATATCATCCTCTAGACCTTTATTGCAAATTTAATATTTTTTCTCCACCACCTGAAGATATGTGGCCCGCTTCCATTGGTTGTGCTGCAGTGGGCACAATTTGCAAAATTATACTATCTACATAACAACTACAAAATGCAAATTTAGCCCTGAGGCCCGACGAATATTTGAGCCAAAAAATGCAAGAAAGAAGAATTGACCCCACTCCCAAATAGGTATATGTATCAAAAGATGATTGGAGTGGAGAGTAGGGCTTATGATGAATTTTTTGATGACGAGTTTGATGAAGTGTAAAATGCAATAAAATATGCGAAGCCCATCAAGGACATGTGGTGTATTCTCACCAAGGGTAAAAAAAGTGGAGCTTCGAGTCAACTTGGTAATTTGGTGCCTAATTTCTAAAATAGAAAAATGTGCAAAAAGGTCCCTGTGACTCTGTTACCCTCTAAGATTTGAACACATGTCATGATCTTAACAAAAGTTAAGGGTGGGTGCTTATGTCAAATGTGTACACCTGTATGTGTCTAAAAGATAGTAAAAAAGTGCAAAAAGACTCCTTGAGCCCATGAAACATCACATTAATCCATGTGGATGGTCCACATTATAATAAGAAAGGCATGATGGATGGCTATGATGTGATGCTTTTATGGATGCCGCCATTAATGCATTTTTACACAAATCAAAGAAAAATTGTTTAAACTATTCAAATACTTCAAGATTTTTACTATCACATATGAGGATTTGGATTCCCTAGCTATTGGAATTCACAGAGGAATGAAGATAAATAAACTGAGAAGCATCCGTTTAGAGCTACATGATTGAGATTCTAGGAAGCAAGGGAAAATTGCATAAACAATTCCACAAAAAAATGTTAAGGATTATACTACATTCGTATTTGTCATTGTTTGTTTCACAATTTGCAAAGAGGTTAAAGGGAAAAGTTAGGGTATAGAAAAATGAAGTCGTTGCCATCAGGTTTTCAAGTCGCATATGGTATTACTAGTGACTCAGAGAAAATTATAGACACAAAGTTGATGAATTCTGATTTGAACAATTTTTTGCAAAGGCTCAATAGCCCGAATAAAAATGAATTCATGGAAGCAATCAAGGCTAGTAAAATTTCCCTAGCTGGTGTTATAACTCCTTCAGTACATTATCCTGAATTCGTAAGGATTTGTGATATGAATTATAATCCAGAGAAGAGGGAATTTTTGGATGGGAGTAGTGAGGTAGTGTTGAATTTAAACACCTAGAGATTTCAGGTTAATGATGAGATTACCAGTAATCAAAACACCAGTGACCTAAAACATTGAATTATACCTTAAGGACTTCAAAGCCAAAAAGAAAGATTATGTCAAGGTTAAAAACACTAAGTGGATGCTAGCAGTTAAGAAGGTAACTACTAGAATCCCCAAAAGATTTGTTAGGGCACAATTTGTGAAGGAAGCAAAATATTTAATTGTGTTGCTAAGTAGGATGGCTGGACTTGAAAAAAATAATGAATTCAAGGAATGGATGTTCCCACATTTTTAACCATTTAACCTAACCGGAGGAATGTTGTATGTCAGACTTATGTTTTTTAGAAATTCTCAGCATAGTGAATTTTGCTAAAGCCAAGAATCTGAAAATTTTCAATTTTTGGACTTCGGGGTTTTCCCCTTTCAGAGTTTTTAAAGCTAAATTTCAGAATTGCATTTGAGATTTTCCAAAGTCTGAAACTCCAAAAGTCTAAATTTTCAGACTTTCGGGCTTTTAGAATTTTGGGAAATTTTTGGCTCATTTTGTTTAAATCTGACTCAGACTTCTGAAGCCTGAAAACTCTGAAAGTCCAAAAATTTAGACTTTTAGGTTTCAGGTTTTCGGAGTTCTCTGAGCCATTTTAGGATTTTCTCTTGATTTTCTAAAGTCCGTAACTCTGAAATTCTGAAATTTTCAGACTTTTGGGTTTTTGGGTTTCAGACTTTTAGTTGCCAATTGATCCTTTTGCTTTCCATTTTTTCTGAAGTCTGAAATCTTGATTTTTTGGAATTTCAGGCTTTCAGGTTTTAGAACTTTGGAGATTCTATGCGTGATTAATTCTCACCTACCTCCATAGAGATCAGATTTTTTACCATTAATGTCGGGATTTCTATATAAACGCGGATTTTTTACTTTTTATTTTTACCTGACACATTTGCTCTAACAGTTTCACCCTCGTACTTTTCGGTGCATCTTTTTCAAGGTATGTTTTTTTTGGTTTTATTTTCCTTTTGGTTTAGGTCTTTCCCCTTCTCTTTTCTTTTTGGTTTTCTTTTTATTTTCCCTCTATCATTCTTGTGGTGTCTTTCTTTTTTCGCCATGTTTTTCTGTGGAGGTTTCTCCAGGGTTTCAAGTATGGGGATCTTTCTGAGTCCCTCATACTTCCTCCTATTTCTCAAAATCCACTTTGGTTTCTTAACACCTCTTTTTTGTAGTTCCTCTAGAGACCATTCAGAGATTCTTTTCAGAAAATTCATTTCGGAGAATTCCTTCAAAAGATCAAAAGGCGGGAAACTATTCTAAAGAATTTTTTTTGGCGAAAATATTTGAAGTTTTTCGATTTCAAAATTTCAGAGAATTGTTGCTTCAAAGATTTCTTTCGGAATTCTAGACTTCAAGAATTTTTTCTGAGATATTTCTGCTTCAGGTTTTCAGAGAATTGGGAATTCGGGTTTTCGGTGAATTGGGACTTCTTGACTTTGGAGATTTCAGATTTCAAAATTTCAAAGCATTGGGAATTTCAGACTTTTGAGATCCCTAACTTCGGAATTTTTTTTGGAGATTTCAATGTCAGTGTTTCCTTTCAAAGAATTTCACATTTCGGGTTTTCAGAATTTTTTCTGCTCTTATATTTTCAAATTTCTATAATATTCAAATTTCCAAAACACAAGTTTGATGTCGATTCCTCCACTTCAAAGGGGAAATAAAATATGAAGTACATATTTCTTGGAGTTGCTCCTCAGTCCTGCTTAACCTCTAATTTAGGAAATATCGAGGACACCAATCTCGAGTAGATTTGATCTTCCCGAGTTATAGGAAAGATTAAAATCCCCAAATAAAAAACCATGGATGCAGGCCATCTTTGATAGTGGTCTTGCCCTTACCACCTGGTTTTCCCACATCTATGTAATGCCTAGAATTTTTCCTAGCTACAACAACTCACTACGAGGAGGACTCTATGTCAATAAGGAGATAGTGATGATAAGGTAGCAATCCATCTACACCCAGACTTATTTGAAGACTTGTTCAAACTTCCAGACGTACAAGATTACGCCACTATCTCACCTGAAATAGTAGTTGAGCACTGGGTTAAAAAGTAGGAAGTGTGCTCAAAGGTCATGATGAAGTCCTACCTAACTAAGAATTTTTCCAAGTTGCCCAAGACTATACATCGATCACATTTCATTTAGGTGGTCAATGATCTAATAATACTCTTGAGCAGAGTTTCAGGTCTTCCTTGTGCAAAGAAATTCCAAGAATGGATGTTCTTGTACATAACAACTATCAAGAAGAATGATGAGTTTATCTAATGGGGTGAACATATCAGTAGCAACATTCGCTACCAGTTGGGCAAGGTGGTAGAAATTAAATCCTTCTACATGAAATCTTTTCTAGTGTATGCAACTGTTGCTATGGGGGATTTTGCAAGATTAAACACCAGGGGTGTTCATAGCACATCCCAAATATACAAATTTTATCCCCAACTTACTTTGGATGAGGGGAGTAAGAACTTTCTAAAGAATCAGATGATGCTTTCTTCATTTTTTTCCTCTATCACTTCAACAAGGAGATGTATAATCAACGGATATATCCGATGAGGCTTTCCAAGAGGTGTGAGAATGGGGAGCAATCTACTTTCAGTTTCCCACATTCACCTACCTTTGGCTTATGGGTTTCATAGGCGCCCCCAACAAGTTGCCAAGGTGCCCCACTAATAAGTGGGTTATTCTAGAATTAGTTCGGCAATTTGTTGGATTACCATAAAATCCAAAACAAGCGTCACAAGGTGGGAATGAATTTCCCTATTACAATTGGTAGGTATTCTTGCCCAACTATCCATAAGGCAAGAAATGTGGATGCTGAAATGGCTGAGGTAACCCTGTAAGAACCCTTCCATCCATGAACTAACTTCGATTATTGGGGTAAGTTCGGGGAGACAGGGAAGTCCAGTGCTCATATTCCATAATTAGAAGACATATGGATCCATTGTCAAGATGAATTCATCAAGCGGAAAAGGGATTATGAAATATTAACCCTTGATGAAGTGCGGCAGTTTGGGTTGGCTGATGTGCCAAAGGACTTCCAAGATAATGACGAGGTCCTATATGCATCATACAGGGATTATGATGCTACCAATAAACCACTGTCATGGGTTGATTGGTATGTGGAAGAGTGCATCAATACCAAAGAGGAGGTGGGGCCCAATCTAAGGAGAACTTTTAGCTGGTTGGCTACCTTGGGAATATCACCCAAGGGTGAAAATCAACCTACAAATATAGGGTCTACATCAGTAGTAAACCAACCCACACCCATAAAAGGAAAGAGGTCAACTCAGAGGGTTCTTACCATTGCAAAGAAGATCTCATTTGTGGTTGGTGGATCATCTCTGTCTAGATCTGCTGCTCCCAGGATTACAACATCTGCAGTACCAGTCACTGAAGTTGTGGAAGTAAGTGATTCCCTTAGTGTCATTCAGGATCCATCCCATCTTTCCCTTCCTCCATTCTCACTCCCAATATAAGTTCCCTCCACATCTTCCACCATTTCCTCTTTCCCATCTCCTTCTATGGCCCAGGTATTTTTTCATCACTTTTAGTTTTATCAGCTGGGGAAAATATTGGGTTACCCATTTCATCTTTAGTTCCCTTGACACTCCCATTTTCTTCAGTTTCAACCCCCAACATTGCATTGTAAATCCCTATGCCTATCCTCACACCCACACCTTCCATCATTACCACCTCTACTCAGATATCAGCTGGCATTTCTAGTGACCTCGCCCTAATTTGTTACCTCAGGTATTGGATCTGCTACTCCTGTCTTCCTCAGCTCTAGCCATACCAGAGTGGCTGTTTAGATAGAATCTCAAGCAGAAGAAAAAGGTTCCTTTGGGAGATGTGATAGATCTCAACATTCTGGAGTCCATACCAAAAAAAAAAGGCCAAGAGACCAAGAACTGTATCAAGTCTAATGGTTAATCCATCAGGAGAGTGTGTGATAGAAGTGGCTACCCCTATTGAGGGGAAACTAAAGAAACTATCACAACAATAGACTACCAGATCTCAAAGTTCTCATTGGGAAAGGCCACTCATGAAGGAGCTAAGAAGGATGTAAACACTGCTCTTGGGGCCCTTTTGGAGAAGTATGAAAAATATAAGGCTACCAAAGATGAGCTTCAGGCTAAGGTCGAGCAGCTCACCGCAGTGTTGTGTAGAGTAACCCAGCCCACTCCATCCACTGACATCTCAACTACTACGGCCATGAAAATTTCATCTACAATCGATGATATATCTTATCATGAGCTCAAGAAGCTAGGCTAGAAAGGGAGAATAGTGAATGGATGGATGGAAAGGATCTTACAGGAGGCCAACCCTTTGATTAAAGAAGCCGTGGAGATTTACATTGATTTATAGGTTGCAAAAACCACCATTGCTAAGATGGATGAATATTTCTCTGAGGATAATAATATCTTGAATCTAACTTTGGTGACGTGGAGTGACATAAGAGAGGAAGAGGTAATTGATGATGCCTCTAAATTGTTTGAATATTAGAAGGCTATGGAATTCCAGTGTCAGGTACTGCAAGATCTGATTAAGAAATTGGAGGATAAACGGGTAGAGATTACATATGTCCTCAATGATATCTCTAAGGAGTTAGAAAATGCCCACTGCAAGTTTTCCAATGAGAATATTGATGCTCTTCCCGAGGACGAGATCAAAGAAAATTTCAAAGATTTGGTGAAGTGGGATGACGATGTTATGAAAAATTTCAATAGTGAATCCATTGATCAACTGGTTATATGTCAAAAATTCATAGGGAGACTAAATAAAGTTCTAATTAAGCTTCGAAGGTTGCCAGCCAGGATCAAAAAAGAGATTGAAACAACAGAATGTGGTAAATCACTATGTGTGTGGACCTGCAGATGAAGAAAATCAGGGTATTGTCAAGCGTTTTCTTGAGTATAGACACCGAATGTCCATATGGGAAGAAGGGAAATAAAAAGATGCAAAGAAAGGAGAGGAGGGAAAACCAGGCCAAAGCTGAGCGGCCATGAAAGGACAGGTTCAAGCTTTGGAAATAGTCAAAGTTTTAGGGTTGTCTTGGTCAACCCTCTGCAACAAATTTTCTATTTTTATGGGAGCATGTTCCCTTTTATTAATGACATTGCTATTTTTAGTTAACTGTTAGTTAAGGCTCAACTGTAATGGCTCAACCTAGGAACTTATAAATAGTGGAGTGCTCTCCATTATTTAGGAGAGATATTTTTGAGAGATTTGGAGGAAAGTTGGTATGTGGAAGAGTGGTTTTAGAGTTTTGTTGAAACCTTTTAATTATATTCAAATTTGTTCCTTGCACTTAAAAATATGTCTTATTGTGTTGAATGATTAATCATTACATGCCTTGTGAATGAGATTCCTTAGCATTATCTGATTAATTTACCTTTAGTTCAGGTTATCTGTTTTCATATTGAGAAAAGAATAGTGTGATTTCTTCCCATCAGTTGTGAGAAAATATTTTCCTTCTTCTGATCAAGAGTTACATTATTATTGTCATTTACGTGAACAATGGACATGTGCTTATGATTATCCCTTTGATAAATTACCTGTGTATCAAATTAAAGTTGATCCCTCTATTGTGTTTGTTTAAGGTTTAATAGAAGAACGTGTGCTTCTAGTCTATGGTATTTTATATCCTTTCCAAGTTGCAATAGGTGAGGGTGGTTAATGGTGAAATAATCATACCCACATTAACCCTTCTAGAAGTTTAATATCCCTTTTCTTGGTGCATCACCACTTCTAGATTACATTTATTTCTTGGTATTCTTCTTCCCTAGATCCCACGAAATGTTAGTATAGGACTAGTTATCCATCTTTCTTACATCAAAATTAGTGTTGTGTTTAGTCTAGGAATTGGAATTCAGCCTTCTCCAAAGGTTCACCTTGAGCCCAAGTCCCACAACTTGAGAGGTGATCCCATGTGTCCCAATCACACCCAATTTCGTGATTCATTTCAAGCCATTCAGGGGGTGCGGTGATTTGGTGACAACACATATATGTGGGTTATTTTAGAAATAAAAGGGAGCATTTGTTGGGTAACTCTTATAGCTGATTCAATTCATAAACATATTTTAACACTGACTACAAAAATAAAAAATGGGTGGTACTAGAGAACTTGAGTTTTATATGATGACATATTTGATTTACAATATTGCAGGCCATAGTCATTTTCCTAGCCTTGTACCACATTTTCATTTCAAACAAAACAAAATACATGAGATTTATCCCCAATTACAGTTGATTAATTGGAAAGGAAATGTGAGATAAGTGAATGATGCATTCTTTTGCACGTGTCATATGCTTATTCAAACCTAAGTGGGAACAATACAAAATATTAGAAGAAGCCAAGAATGCAATAATGGAATATGGTTGATTTTTCATCCAGTATAGATTGTTCACCTACATCAGAGCCAGTGGGTTTGAGGGGTAGCCATGAAAATTGCTAATATATTGAGATGATAAGATGGCTTTGTGTGAACTTTCAAGACAACTAACACTAGGTCACAAGTTGATTGCTGGGGGACACAAAAAAAGCATCAAATTTCCTCTAAAAATTTGAAGATACTCTTTCCCCTCCATTATAAAACCTAGATTGATGGAGGAAGAGATTGAAATATTTGACATGGAGAAATTTGAAGCAAGATCTAACTATGATATTAGATGGGTGGTCAACACTAATTTTGGGAAATTCTCTTGAACATGAACCTCACTTTGAGGATTATTGGATGAATTATAGAGATGATGAGGAATTTAGACTCAAATATTTCTCAAGGATAACTCTCAGACAAATCATTGATTTTAAAATTGATGTGGTGCCTCAAGGAATTGTGGACGACTAGTAAATAATGAGTCAATATTAGATTGACCAAAATATAGAAGAATAACTAATGGCTCCCATAAAATGGGACAAGGAAGAGTCATATGATCAGTATAATAGGATTTCTAATGTGATGAGGAGGACCTTGACTTAAATAAAAGGAAAGAGTATAGATCTATCTATTCAAAACACAAAGGTACTTAATACATTCAAGGAATTTGAAATTTTGAAGGAATATCTTCCCCTTTTGAAGGAAGGGGATGATAAGATAGATCATTTAGGATTAAAGGACCCTCAATTTCCCTCAAAGAGACCTACCACATATATTTTTGATGAATGGAATAGTACTACTAGTGATATCGGGACTTCCATGTCTGCTTTGAAGTAGAAGACAAAAGAAATGCTTCTCAAGTCCATGAAAAATGTTCCCATTAATTTTACAGTACCAATATAGGCTAAGGGAATTGGTGTAACCAAATTAGGAACCCCCACAACAATATTAATAGGGGCATCTAGCTCAACCAATACAATGAGAGGATCTACACCGGGTGTAGACCCTGCATCTTTGACACAAGGTGTAAAAGAAAGAGAGCCACCATATGAAAGGCATTTTGAAATAACTAAGAAGAAGGTTAAAATTGTATTTGAACAACCCTTGGAAAGAGATGTTGGTGGCCATACATCAAGGAAGGAAAAACATAGAGAGCTTGAGGTGATTAATATTTTTGCTCTTACAGAAGAAAAAAGAGAGTAGCTACTTCCTTGGCTCATTAGGTAACACCACCACTTGATCAAGAGACACTCCAAGTTAATATAATTGTGTAACCAGTACCCACATCTCCAATTTTATTTCTAGAAGGAGTAGTAGCTAAAGTTATCTAGGAATAGGTAATCCAAAGTTATCTCTCACCCAATATAATAGGTACTTCTATGATTGAATAGGGTTTGAAGAAACCTGATGCAACACCATTTGAAAGTGTGAATGTAGCTCTTTTTGACCAAACACATGAACAAACGAAGAGCCTGATTGAAATAATGGACATAGACATAATTTAATAGATTTCTGTACTCAAACCATTTGATGTACCCTGTCGAAACACATATGGTAGAAGGTGCAGGTGTCCTCCAGTTAGATGAAGGAGTAAATGAACTCACCCATTTTCTAGTTGTTGAGCCAACAACCCCAATGTTAGAAGTTTCAGTTGAAGGCCAAACTATTTCAGAAGTAGGTCAATCAGAATTTCAGAGGATTTCTAGTAAAGTAATTGTAGATATTATGGCACTAGATAAAGAAGACCCTCAAGGGGAAACAAAATTCATTAAGGGTGATGAATCACCTCAAAATGAAGAGTATACTAAAGAAAGAGTGGTAGAAACTACAAAGGAAGCCACTGCTGAGGTGAAAATTAATGATAATAAAAGTGTACAAATTATTGATAAAGGTAAAGGATAATTTATTGGAGGTAAGCCCACTGAGCCACAAAATGAAGAATTGAAATAACAAAAGGTTACTAGCATACCCGCTCATGAAGATGTTTCCACTAGAAAACAACCTCTAAAAGAGGAAGATATTGTAAAAAGAAATGAATTTTACCAAAATGACAACACTAGTCCAAGATGTTCCTAAGGAAACCATAAAAGTTATGGCTAACTTAGCTGAGGGAAAAAATAAAGAACATGCTCTAACTAATAATGTTATTCAAAATGAAATCAATCAATCCCAAGTACAAGATCACAGAAAGAAGCAATCGTAGGAAGTGAAAAGAAAGGATGAACCCCAAAGAGTCAACATTAGGAGTAGACAAGACACAACATGAAGCTCCATAGGTGTAAGAAACATATAAGAAATCAGTTGTTGAATTTGAAAAACCCCAACATGCATCACAAGAGGTAAAAGTGGGGACTTCTCTCACAACTGGTTAGTTGGGAGGGTTAATCTTAGAAGAAGAAGAGGAGATTGCACCTGAGAAAGTTATAGATATTATGACCTTGGATTTCTCAAAGCCCCACAATACTTCAAAAAAGGTCTAAGGTTATTACTAAGACTCATGTAGATCCATATGGATATAGAACACTAGAAGTGGCAACCCCACATGAAGGTAAATCAAAAAATGATATAAAATCAAGTGATTATAGTGTCTAACATATCCCTTTGGGGAAAACCCTTAAGAGAATAATTGAAACAAGATGTTTCAGAATAAGTAATTGGCTTGTTGCATAAAGTGGATGAGGACAAGATATCAAAAAGGCATTTGAAAGATCAGGTAAGGTTGTTGAATTCATGTTTACAAAATCTAGTGGGCCAATCTAGTGAAATCTAAGAAGAATATCTCTACTGTTACTCCTGAAGTTATTAGTCTTATTGAAAAGGGCTTCCAAGAAGGTCAAAGTTGTTGATGAGTGGGTAGAAAAGTTATTTGAAATAGGGAAGAAGAGTATTGAGAAATATAGAATGAAATATGGAGAGCTTAAGACCAAGCTCAGTGAAATTGATGAGCTAATTGAGAAATGTGACAATGAGTTTTTCTACTATGAAGGAATTCTTCCCAAGTTGAACCGTATCACTCAAACTTGATGAACATATAGTTGAAAAAGAAGGAATTGTGCCATTAGAACAAATGGGAACCTAGTATGCAATCAATATATCTGGCTAAAATTAGGGTTAAAATTTTAAATGAAGTCAGAGAAAATATGGAAACATACAAGAAATGGGTTAACAAAGGAATTGAAACCATGGATATGAAATTGGGAAGGTATGGTATTTGATAAATTAAAAAAGAGTTATGGTAACCTAGAAATGGACTTCCTAATCAATTATTTTGAGAAAATCATCTGAGTTTGAAAATTTTTCTTAATGAGGTCATCGAGACACTAATGGTTTTAGAAAATAGAATTATAGAGTTGAAAGCAAAGCCATGTGAATACAAACAAAAGATGAATCAATGTGGAGATGAGTTGAACATGCAGACCCTGATTTTTCAACACCACATGAGTCCAATTGAAGAGGATGTAACCCAATTATTTAAAATATATGATGCATATGTGGAAAGGTATCCAAAGGAGGATAAAGATGATGAAGATGAAGATACAAGTGTGAAGACTGATGAGCAAGCTTAGGATTATTTTTCTTTAATAAAATTTTTCATATTATTTTAATTATTACTCTTGTTTAGTGAAAGTTGAACATTATTTTAAATTGTTGTTTTTTAAACATGAATGTAATTTGATGCAATACATTAGATCTTTATATTGCTTTAATATAATTTAAAATATATTATGAAACAATGTAAACTAATGTATTTGTTTGACATCTTTTGTATTGCGGAAAAAAAGAAAAATTGGTATTCTATAGGGGGGGCCAGCTCATGAAAAAAGTTTCATACATTTTGGAAAATATATAAAAAAGAAACAAGTAAAGAGAAACCTAATCATCTTCCACTACAAAATCCTCTCTACAAAGAGGAAGTTTCTTCACCAGCCTATTCTTTCTAGGAACAAATTCCTTTGTGCCCAATGCCATTTGAATAAACACAATGTCTTATGTTAGGGGTGCGAGACACACCCCAAAGATATGAGTTCATCAATAGTTGTCATATGACCATCAAACAAAATGAAAGAAATGTGTGATATCCTCTCATGTGAGGCAAATAAATTTAGTCAAATCCAGACCTCCTTTAGGACAAATCCTTTTTCATTTTTTCATACAAAGTGAAGGATGGACTTCATAGCTTGAAAAACCCATAGTGCCAAATTACATCTGATCTCTAGCAGTAGATGGAGAAAGAGGCCCATAGAACTAGACTCAACCCTTAATTTATGGTACAAAGTTGAGTGATGCGTTTTCTGTGTTTTTTGCATTCCAGAGATGTATGCTCCATGATGGTTTCTATCCTACAAGATATCCACCAAAAAATTGCTCTAGTTTACTCATCTGTGTGAGAGAGATAAGGCACAAGCTTTCGTAAATAAATTTATCCAATAAGTGTGTAAGAATCTAGAGGGATCTCGAGATCGAAAGTGAATGCCTTCACTACTAAAGATTTAGGGCCAAACATAAATAGGCACATTTTAGGGCAAAATTCGGGTTGCTGACGGGTTGAACATTTCTTGAACATTTTAGGGAGCTTTTTTGATGTTCTAGTCTAAAAATTTTCCCAAATACATCATCTCCACGCCCCACTACTCCTCTGCCACATGTCATTCCTCTAAGTCTGATCTAATGGGCACTACAAGGATCAGCTGAGACTACCCTTTGTGCCCTTTGTAAATTTTCATTAGGTCAGAAATTTCCCAATATTATCCTTAAAAAGGCCTGACCTCTAGTCGCCTGATAGATAGAAGCCATGTGGTGCAAATATTGATTAAGTCGATGGGGCTATCAAGTTCAGATGCACACCTTTCTACACCTGCCATGTTGCCAACTTTGGAAAAATTCTCTAAATCCTTCCACCGCCCCGACTCCCACCGCTGTAAGTTTGAGACACGTGGTAGCAATCACTCATTCAATGTGGGGCCCTAGAGATGAGCAAGATGAGTCCTCCATCCTCCTCCGCGTGAGCCTGACCTCTAAAATCTGTATGTGATATCCACGTAGGAGAAATAATCTTGAAGTAAGTTGGCATCATGCAGAAGATAATGGTTCGCTTGATATGACATGATCCATGCGAGAAAAATCATCCCAGAAAGACATGAAAATGAGTGTGTGTTTCCCAAGATGAATTATAAATAGGTAAAAGGGATTACACATCAAATCAAATCACCTAGAGGAACTTAGAAATAATCAAAAAGGGGTCTCTCTAACCACCTAAAGGGATAAATGATAAAACAAACATCAAATAAATGACATGGCATCCTAGTCATTCTGGGAGAGTGAAAAACGTGAATGACTCGTGATTCTTCCACATGGCAGCATAAAATAGAATATTTTCAAGAGAATAAAGATGGATTAGACTATGTGGTGTAAAATAAGAATATTATTTGAATATTCATGATTTTGGGGGAAAAGAGAAAATGAGTGAGGGATTGAGGTTGTATAAATGTGATTACGATACTATTGCATAAAGGGGGGTTATTTTTTCTATGTTTTTAGAGAGATAAAGGAGATGACTCAAGTTGTACTGCCTTAAGTTGAACTGATATGAGGTACCTGAGTTTTGTTCACCTCGTTACCAAACCTTCTTTCCAATATGATTGTATTGTACAGTCTTTATTGGTAGAAATTAAGGTCATAAGTGTTGTGTACCCCTTGTCAAAGTGTTGAAATTTATTGAATAAATTACGTGTATTTTCATGAGCAATGTTGTTTTGTTTAAAGATGTGTTACTTTGAATCAATTATCTACATTTCTGTCACAATCTTATACTATTATTTTCTTCCCAAATTACAAAAAGTGATTAGATTAAATAGTGACAATTTGGTCCAATTTCAATTGCATTATTGATGGCCTCTATTTCCTTCATGTTGTGGTAACCCAAAATTTAAATTCAAGTTGTGTCTATCTGATTTAAGATATTATTTAGTTCTTGAGGATATCTAGAATGTATTTGATAAAAAAATATCTGTATTTCATTGAGAATTTATCATGATCTTTTATGTTTAGGTTCTCAAAGTTTGTGTGAATCCTGTGTTCTTGGGCATCCATGAATACCAAATTTCTAGTTGAAGGAATGTTTTGGACTGTATGATCTATATTTTACATCAAGAACAATGGTTTACAACATTTGGTAAGGTTCATTTAAGTATTTTATATAATCAAATTTATCCTGCTTAACTTCCCATCCATATATCAAAACCATAACCAATAACCATTTGATCCACCTGAACTACCCATGGTTGCACTTTTTATTCATAAATGTTAAGGAGATTTGTTAATTTTGTCCATCCTTTATCCAATATATGTAGAAGCAAGCTGGAATTGTCACTGTCTTTAGTAACCTGAGCCTTCTTTAGAGGATATTTGAATTTTTGTAGTGTGATAACTCATGAGAGTAAGATGATGTTTACATTGACCATGTCTTCTTGAGGCTTCCTCTTCACTTCTCTAAGAAAGAGAGTCTAAATATTTCCATTTCATCCATTCCTTTCATAAATACAGGTTACAAAATGGGTCCTCTCAGCCTGGTTGAAGGCATAACCTAAAGTAGAAGGATAGGTCATACCCTTAGTGAGGTGTTATCCAACATATCCCAAGTCAAAGTGAAAAATAAATTGCCAGATCCTAATACTCATCCCCAGCTACAAAATGACTTAAATCCTAGTATGTATTTATCTAAGCATCCTATTTAGGCTATTGATGTTGCTTGACTTACAAGGTGGGACTCATTTGGATACCAATAAGACCCTGCTAGATTATTACATGTAGATGCATCACGACATGTTTAGAGCTCACAAGTCTTTGCAACACTTGTCATTGAGACTGATATTTGAATGCTCTCCACCATGAGTGTGTATACATATTACAATGAAACACCCTTTATAAACTCTATGGGATAAAATTCACCCAATTTTTCTAACTATTGTGTTCACATCCATTGAGTCTCTAAGGATTATGTGAGAATGATGGACTTTAAACTCACTATGTGTACTGTATCCAAATTTTCCATGTTTTGGTGTCATAGTGGCTTAGTTTCAATTAGCTTAACCCCATAGGAGTACATGGGCTAAATAGTCTATATATATTCACTCTTTTAACTTTAAAATATTAAAGGATCCTCTCCTACATTTTTGACACCGTGAGACCTTGGTAGTAAAGGAACCCCATGAAAATTTAGATATAAATGAAATCAATAATCATTGATAAATTAAATGTGTCCTTGCTCTCACTTAAATATTAAGGTGACCGCATTCAAATATTAGATAATAAGTTTGTGACCCAGTCTCCTTTAGGAACCATAAGAAGCCTTGAAAGTATTAGGGTATATTTGAGACCCCAGACTTGCATTAATATGAAGAGTGATAAAAAAATGATTTGTAAATAAAGTGTTGTGTTTCATGACACCACTATGAAGAATGACCTCATTAGCAAGGCTATGATATGGTTAATATTACTGAAGTTGGAGCTATTTGAGTAGAAGTTATGAATCAAAAAATATTGTGTATGTTATGAAATTTCATTAATGTAATTACAATTTGGCTTGCAAATGCCCCAAACATGTTATAATAAATTTACATATAATAACAATGTTCAAAAAATGAAGAAATTGAAGTGTATATCTTGCTAAAAATTTGAGTTCCAGTTCTACCATCGGGATCTAAAATAATAAAGATTATTTAGTAAATAGGGGACAAGATCAACTTGTCTTGTCCTCCACTATAAAAGTATATCACAATTTTCATAAATAAGCACACTTAATTTATTTCAATCCAAAAAATGTAAATGATAAGCATTCCACCAATGTCCATTAATTAACCATCTTGATTTTTAAATGAAACTATTGTTTAATAATTGAGCAGTCTAGTCACCTATGTCCACTCTAGTATAAATTTGGCTAGAACAACATTTTGGTGAAAGAAAAATGCACAGGAGCTCCAAATACTAAGGTTCAAAAAGCACCTCGCTTTAAAATGTAAATTTTTTCTAAACATTTACTAGCCACTAAGAAAAACCATTAGTTTTTATTGGCAAATGAAAATCATTGATTGAGGAGCGAAGATTTGTCAACAAATATATCACACATGAATAAAGGATAAAAGAATTACCATTTAATACAAAATAATTGAGATAGAATACAAAACTTAATAATCATAATAAAATATTTATAATATAACCATAACAAGATAGTATACATTTCATATAAAGACAATAGTTTTTCAATTTTAGCCAATCAACAACAATAATTAATTTCAATTGTCTTAGTTATATAATTTTAAAGAATATTTAAATGATTTTTGAAATAAACATAAAATCTGTTAAATTTGTTCATGTCTAATTTTTTATTGACATTTAGATTTGAAAATAATATTTTTATGTCTTATTGCACTACAATTGTTTTTAAAATTCAAACATATATGATTTTTAAAATTTCTACATGTAACAACTTTTATATGATCCGACAAAGTATCATACATATGTTGGTATACATCAACATTCATATATAAATTGGTTCACAACCACAAACCTATAAGGATGAGGCCATAAATTGGCCATAAATTACCATTATTTTGTCCTTCCAAGTTACCTTTGAAAGTGGATTTAAATGTAATCTAGGAACTTATAGTTTCCTTAAGATAGAATATAGGATATATATCTTATACATTCTTTAGAAATATTTCGTTATCTATTTTGTTGACTAATCCTATTAATTATTTGGGAAAAGATGAATGTCTTATGTACGCAGGACACAAAGGAAAGATGATGCTAGTATTGAGAAAAGTGGAATTGATCATGGATGGTATATCTAAACTCAAATCTTATTTCATATTCAGATTCCTCTTGAAAAATTATGCAAGTTCAAAAAATAGAATCATCTCAATCCGAGATTGTATGAAAAAGTTATAGTTGTTTTAAGTTTTCTCCGAAACTCGCAGGCTTAGTTTCGGAACTCATAGTGTTAGTTCCAGAAATCGAAGGTTTAGTTCCGGAACTTCAATTCATGGCTTGGTTCCGGAACTAAGTCCAGACTTTTGACAATTTTTGATTGTGGCATTATGAAAGATCAGATAATCATTCAATGGAAAATATGAGAGAGTTTTTTTGTTCCATAGCAATGTGATTAACAAAAACCTCATTCAGATTTGCTACATGTATTACCAATAAGGAGAGATCTAACTTTTAGTGAGCTGCAGTCCGAGAAAAAGTGTATCAGACGAGCACTAAAAGTTCCATAAATAGAAATGGAAAATTCAAATGGAAAATATGAGAGAGGTTTTTGTTCATAGCAATGTGTTTAACAAAAACCTCATTCATATTTGCAACAAGGTTTTACCAATAAATATAGATATAACTTTTAGTGAGCTGCATTTCGAGGAAAAATGTATCAGACAAGTGGTAAAAGTTCCATAAACAGAAGTAAAAAGTCAAACATGGAAAATATGAGAGGGTGTTTTGTTCATAGAAATGTGTTTAACAAAAACCTCATTCATATTTACAACAGGTTTTATCAATGAAGATAAATCTAACTTTTAGTGAACTGCATTCCAAGGAAAAAGCGTTTCAGACAAGCGTCAAAAGTTCCGTGCAGTAAAAAACAACAAAGTCAAATGGAAAATCCGAGAAAGGTATTTGGTCAAAATCATATTTTGAGGAAAAATCCCCTTCCAATAATGTAGAGGAATAAAATCATTATGTTCCTTATTACCAAAAAGAAAGGAGAAAATTTGAGAGCAAATCTTCCTAAAATAAGTGAGATAAGAATTTGACTCTAATAATATCTCTCTCTCCATATTTTGTGGAGATGGAGATCGTAGTTGTTAGGATTAGAATAAAGATAATATCAAATTGTATCTCCCAAAATAAGGATTTGGTTGGATGCATAAATTATAAATGCAAACTTCCACACTGAGATATGTAATGTTTTTCTCCCAAGAAATAAAGATATGTTCTTTCCTTTCAAATATTATGTAGTTTTGAGATCTCATAAGTATGATCTAAATCCTCTTCCAAGGAATGAGCTGGCCACTCATTCCAAGGAAGATGGATCAATGTTTATTTATGTTTATGTTGATTCATTTGTCTGTAATTCATTCTGTTGTATTGTTTGTATCCTTGTATTGTGAAAATGTAATTTCTGTTGTGAACTTGGAGGTGTTTTGTTCAATTATGTTTATTTCTAATTTAACAATTTTAATTTATGCAAGTGTGCCTTTCAATTCATGCAATTTTGTTTCTTTTATGAAAACTTTAGTTCTGCAAGTGTGCCTTTCAATTCATGCAAGTGTGTTTCTTTCATGCAAACTTTATTTCTACAAGTGTGCCTTTCAATTTCCATAAGTGTGATTTATTTTATGCAAGTTTGGTTTGTGTCTAAAGGAGTTGATTTCCAATATTTTCTTCTCTTAATGCATACAGCCTTCGTACACCAAACTAGATTGACATTATTAATGGTGAGGATTGACGACTCTTATCACTATATTGAAAATGTATTGAAAAGTTAAAAAGGTAGAAATAATAGAAAATCAATTAAGGATGGAATATACTTGAATAAAGTGTATAAGAATATTCCATTGAAAAACTTACAAAACATAGAAGTTAGAAATTAAATTTTTCATGTGGCAGAGAGTGATTAGAAAGAAGAAAACATTATTGCTCATGGTGAAACCTATATAAGTACCTTCAATAGTATAATAAATTTGACCCAAGCCTTACAAATAAGAGTGACCCCTTTTAAAGGATTATTTAATCCTTTCCAAAGTATTTACCAACATCAAAGTTGGGCCATATGAGACCAAAATGGTTATTAACCTTCTTCAAGAAATCTCAACTTTTGAAAATTAAATGAGACATACAGACACCTCACTAAGAAATCAAAAAGAAAGAAAGAATATATTGGGTGATGCTATATTTTCTCATAGATTAATGTGACAAAAATTTGAGCTCCTCCTCAAATAGATGGACTAAGTGGTAAAACCACTCTTTTAGTCATGAAAAGTAATGACCAAAACGTTTCCTATGAACACACTAAATGTGTCAAATGATTTTCACATTTCTTCCTCTTTATGCTGCTCCTTGTTTGTTTCTCCCTTCTCTCTCTTGCATCTTTTGCATGATTTGACCCATCATAGCCCGACATCCTGATGTTAACAACCTGATTAAATTATGTTATCGAGAGGTCACAAAATAAATAGGATGTAAGGGTTTGTTAAAAGATATTTTTTTGACCTAAATATTTCACCATTAACTGTATATAATCATAATAACACATTAATGTACTTGTAATGATTTATAACTCAAATACATAAGAGGAGATGAATACTTAGTTGTAAATGTCAGAACATAGAAGATCCAAGTGTGTAAAAAAATGGAAAATATAGAACAAAAAGAATAAATTCTTCGATATCAATTCTAGATCTAGAAACTAAGTTGGTATAGGACTGTAGGAATTCTATATGGCCCAGATCTAAAGTTGTATGGTCATGACTTGAAGTGTATGATCTTGGAACCTCTGATAAATAGACTTCCTATCTTCTTTCCTTTCCTAGGCATGTCCTTCATTTTATGTCACTCTTGTTAACACATCCTTGAGGATGTGTAAACAAAAAATTATGTACATATTATTATTACATCACGTATCTAGTATGTCATCAAATGGATGATTATTAAGCAATAAAACTAGACATTGATAACACTTATTTTTCTTTACATTAACATTGTTTTATCTTTCCATGAATTTGTCTTATACATTTAAGGAATTATACCTATACTTTGGACATCACATAATGTGTTACGTAGATGAACATTTCATGATTTATCTTTGGGACTCTCTAGGCACATGTACCTATTAAGGGACAATATAAACCAATGCTACTCTCCCTTTATGAGTGATTTTTTTCTAGGTTCGTTTAATTCTTATATTTAAAAATTGAATGATCACATGTTTATCATTTCTAAGTTTATATCGATCACTTTGGGTTAGCTTCTAGTGTTGTTAATGTCAAAATTAAAGCAAAGGTATCATATATATACACAAATTATTAAATATTCTAATGGGAAATTGGGGGATATTATTCTTTATCTACTAATTAGGAAAAAGGAGAAACTTATGGACTACATTTGGGTTAGATAATTCACTGCATAAGAAGAGTAAGTTCTAAATTCCATGACACACATCATCTTTGGGAAAAGGTAGTTGTATCCCACTATCTTGGTGCAACTTGCACAAGGGAAGCATAGATTTAAGGGACAAAATTTATACAACACACACTAGACCTACATTGAATCCAAAAGGTTGTGCAACTCTTAGTGATAATCACACTGGGGGTGACCGCTGAGGTCATTTTGACTCAAGAATCTACATATTTTATTTATTCTAATGTGTGCTTGAGTCTTGTGCAGGTACTTAGGGTTTATTTTGTAGGTACATGTGTGATATCATATCCCTAGAGAAAGTGGATGTGACATAGAACTTGAAGTGAGGGTGACACTAACAGAAACTGAAAGAACGATATCTCCACACCGTACTAGGAAACTAACAATCAATTCAGAAAATAGCACCTGGGCCATCATATCCCCTTTTGGTTAGTATTGTATGAGATAACAGTCAAAGTCAATTTATTTCTAGATGAAGCACATAAAGTCCATATTGATCTTGTTCCACTATCTATCCAACCTATATCTATTCCCGACAGTAAAAAAGTAGTTAAATCATTCTTATCATCTTGTTTATTATACTTGTTTTCCATTGAATGTTGATATATTCTATCTGTATGATATATTTGATTTAGTCAATTCCTCTGATTAGGATCTAAATTCTATTAAATCATTTGGGAACCCAACCCTCTCATAGAACATAATATCCCTAACCCTAGTACCCTTAGGGTTTCTTTCTTTGATTGTGAATTTCAATATATTTCATTCATCATGATGAATCTCAAGGATCATTATCAATATCTATTTATCTTTCCCACATCCTCTAGCTATCATAGATCCCATTAATATTCATCTGGCACACATGCTCTTGATTCTATTATTTATTCCCAAATAATTGTTTACAATGATCCCTTATTGTATATTCAGGTTCACATTCATAAGGTGCTTGTTAAGTATGATTTAGTTGATAATAGATATGGTTTTAATATATGTAACATATATGTTCTCCATCAAATCTAGGGCTTTCAAATACTGATTTAACTCATACAATATTTATTTGTGGCTTTTTTAGTACACCTCATCATGTTTTGGGAGGAATCACAATACTCATTATTGTAGGACCTTGTACGCTTAATGTTCTATGTCACGTTATGGCTCATAATCTCAATTATAGTATCCTTTTAGGCCATCCTTAGTTAAATACTATGCATGAAATACCTTCTACCCATGCCATAACACAAAATGCCTTTGCAATAAATTCTTCCATGGATAATGCTACACCTCATATACCCCCCTTCATAATGTCATCTAAGGTGTTAAGAGACACTCATATCCCCTTTCATAATGTCACCATGACCATGGATTTCAAATCTAGTGCTTGGTATGACTCTTGATGCACTTCTAATGATCATATGCTTATTGATTCCATTATTACATCACTTGCCACACATTATAAATAAAGTGTTTGAACACAATGTGCTGATTTGATAAGGATTCATGATGCCTCTTAACTCACTCATATTTTCAAACTTATATGCTTGACTCATATGCTATATCTCATCTTGTTGCATCCATGGGTATGATTAATATCCATATTTACATGTTTTTTTTTATGGTTTCTTCTATAGTCATAGGGATTATTACATAAAAATTTAATGTTTCCTATTTTCCAAAATTGCGCTTATTGATTACCAATGTCTCGCCAATTATAGTTTTTCCTAATGGACACCCTCGTATTATATATTTCATTATACTTACTACTCATGCAATTATAATCTTGGAATTTATAGGCTTCTCACATCACTATGTTGACATTTTCCTATGGTAGCTCTTGTGTTACCATTATTACCCTTATTAGTGTAGGAATTCTATATGGCCCAGATCTAGAGTTTGTTGGTCACAAATGGAAGTGTACAATCTTGGAGCCTTTGAAAAATGGACTATATAACTTCCTACGTTCTTTTATTTCCTAGAAATGTCCTACATTTATGTCACTCTTGTTCGCATAACCTTGGGGATTTTTTTGACACAAAATTATGCACTTATTACTATTAAATCACGCCTCTAGTATGTCATTCTATGCATGATTCATAAGAAAGAAAACTAGACATTGATACAAACTTATTTTTATTTACATTGCCAATGTTTTATCTTTCCCTAATTTCTTCCTTTGTTTTTCTGGAATTATCCCTATACTTTTGGAGATCAAATAATGTGTTAGTCAACTAAACATTTGATGATTTATCTTTGGTAATTTTTGGACATAGGTGCCTAGTAAGGAACAATAGAAGCTGATGCTATTGTCCCCATATGGGTGTTCCTATCTCTTCACTTGATTTATATATTTTAAAAATGACCCATCACTTGTTTATCTTTTCTAAGTTTGTATCAATCACTTTGGGTCAGCTTATAGTGTTATTAATGTAAAAATTTAATTAAAGGAATCATATATATATATATATATATATATATATATACTCAACTTATTAACTATTGTAAGGAGAAATTGGGGGAATATTATTCTCTATCGACTACGTGGGAAAAAAGAGAAACTTAAGGAATGCATTTGGGATGCATTATTCACTACATATGAAGGGAAATTTTAGAACTCTATAGCACACATCACCTTGGGGGAAAATTAGTTGTAGCCCGTTATCTTGGTGTAAATTTCACAAGGGAAACATAGCTTCAAGGGACATAATTTATACTCCACATACACTATAACTAAATTAAATCTAAAATATAGTGCAACACTCAGTGACAATCACATTGGGTTAACCACTGAGGTCAATATGACTCAAGCATTTACATATTTTATTTAGTCTAATGCATGCTTGAGTCTTGTGTAGGTAGTTAGGGTTTGTTTTACAAGTACAAGTATGACAGTAGAGCCCTAGAGAAAAGTGGATGTGACATAGAGTGAAGTGAGGATGACATTAACAAACACTGAAAAAACCAGATCTATACACATTGTGAGGACATTAACACCTAGTTTAGCCATTAGTATTTATGTGATGTTGTCTCCTTTTGGGTGGTACTATCTTGGATGACTGTCACAGAACCATTTTCTAAATGAAACATATACAATCCATACTAAGCTTGTTCCACTAGCTATCTAGCCCGCATCCAATCTAGATAGTAAGAAATTAGGTAAGTCATTATTATCCTCTTATTGATTATACTTACTTTCCATTAAATTTTGATATATTTTAGAGCTACGATATATCTGATTTAATCGAGTCTTATGATTAATATTTAAATTTTCTTAAATCGGAATGACCTATAATCACTTGCAACAAAGTGGAAACCCTAAAAATTAAAATACCCTTTATAAAAGAATTAGATAACCAAAAGGAGAAATCATGTCTCTGGTGAGGATAAAATTCCCTTAGCAGTTGACTCAGTCAAACCAATCCAAGTGTTGCACTACATGCCCTCATGAAATATCAAGCTTCATGTAGTTCTCCTAGGTGCTTGTCCAAGTGTGACTGTGCTCTAAGCCAATGACTTAAAGATAATCATGTATCTATTGACATAAATAATAACATGTTAATTATAGAGTATAAAACGTATCCATTGTAGTAGATGTGGCATGCTTCAGCTACGTCACCTAATCCTTTGTTCCTTTAAACCCTTTTACAATGCTTGAAGTGACTTTTATTTTAGTAATACATGACTATGACCATTACATGCTTGAAAATCAAGGAAACACGGATTTTTAACATGGTTGAGTGCTTTAGAACTGTACTAGGGACTACTCTAATTGATTTACCCCTAATTTAGGAAGATTTTAGAGAGACTTTAAGTTCTTTTGGAGTGATATTTACAATATTATATTGTAAAAGTTATAGAGTGATATTGAATTTATCATATAGCCTTTAGTAGGTGAAATATTACAATAAAGTCGAACTATGAAGATAAAATAACAAAATAAAGATATTGAAATTATAAATAGAGTCAAAGGATGTTAAATTTTAGGACATTACAAGTTGCTAGGACCGGATTTCACATCTCAACCAAATTTTATAGTCCAATACATGAGAAGTGTGATGCAAAATTAAAATTTGTAGTATGATGCACATGGATATTTTACCACTTTGATTAATAAATAGTTCCTAAATTTGTGACACATAAGGGTATAGAGATGAACAAGTAATGAAAGAGCTAGATAAATATGTTGATTTGATTTTGAATGTGAAATTTTTTCTTGGCAAGGAATTATAGCCAAACATGACTTTACAAAAGGACTAGTTACCAAATTTTAGTGTCTATAGTTCCCCCTTTTAAGTGTGTAATTGAACATTACATGCTGAAAATAAAATCATACCTTAGTGTGTGCATACACTTTTTATTCACTCTATATTCATTCTCTAATGTGTTAGCATTAGCACACTTCATGTTGAAACTTGAAACATATAGTGTATTCAATGCCTATGATATAAACTGCATTGTAACTGAAATAATAGATAATGCTTGTAACTTTTGTAACTTTGAACATGCATAAAGTAAAGTATTGAAGATGTAAAATATTAAAGGAATACACATGTTAATTTTTAGATGGATCATCTCCCCTTATTATTTTACTCTGGAAATTTTAATTTTTTATTGAGATGTCGAAAGGATTGGGTGATTAATACCTAATTTTGTTTAATGATAAACTGGAGTATTGATTGTATACAACCTAACACTTGAGGAGAGGGGGAGAGAGAGAGAGAGAGAGAGAGAGAGAGAGAGAGAGAGAGGAGAGAGAGAGAGAGAGAGAGAGAGAGAGAGAGAGAGAGAGAGGAATAGAAGTACCCCCACCAATAGAGATAAGACTCTAGTGTATCACAATTTTAGTAACCCTAATATCTTCCCCTTTATATTTTTTCAGAGAAGAAGAAGGAAATCCTAAAAATAACTTATTCACTTGTATATCTTGCAAAACACCATAGACTGCACTATTGTAGACATATCTAGGCCTAATTTTGTAAATATTGTAAATATTGAGTAATATATAAGGACATAGTCAAACGGAATGCATATACCATACCCACATTATGTGTTTTACTACTAAGACTGAGTGTATAGATTTTAGAATAATTTATAGGAGAATAATTCACATGCCCCAAAACACTGTACTTGAAATTGTGTCTTAGTAGTGTACAAGAGAAGGAATGAAGTACTCATATCCCATGTATCATGCTTTGAAATGATTAATATTATTCTAAAATTGTATAAGAAAACCTGTGAATAGATAATCGAATATGAGGTTTTTGGAAAATTAGGAGAATATGCCCCCTGTTTGGGAACATCAATTATGGTTTGGAACGTACCACAGTCCTTGAATAAACTATATGATTTTGACTTGTATTAAATTTTGTCACTATTTAGTATTTGTGATGTTTTATGAGGATATGAACTCTAAAAATATATGTTCCTATGTACTGTAATATATCTATATATTTATAATATATCTCAATGAGTTCCCCCTCTTTTGAAGCATGCGATCATCTAAGTGGGAAACTCAAAATAATAGATGCATAGCTATGTTTGATAAGCATGATAATCTATGTAGGATCACATAGAAGCATGGAATTATGGCCATCATTGAGAACCTTTACCTAAAAATGGGGGTTTTCATGGTGGAAACCATGGGGTATAGATAAAACAACATGAAATACACATTACGAAATAATACATGTGCATAAAATTAGTAACAATAGTATAGAATGATTTAATCATGTCATAAGTTAAAGTAGAAATAATATAGAAATAGAACATCCGTGTAGTAATAGCCAACCATTTCATAAGACAAAATATCAATTACATAAAAATAGAAATATTAGTGTAGTGATATTAAATAATGTTATGAGATAGAATTCTAATAGTATAGAAATAGAGAAATAATCATAGTAAGAGTCAATCATTTCATAAGCGATAGGAAAGATAGTACAAAAATAAAAACATGAATGTAGAGACTAGTAAACAATAATATGGAAACACAATCACATGAAGGAATAGAGCCATAAACATGTGACACCCATAAGGTCACAAGATAATCGTAATAAAATTCAATGTAGGATGCATACTGAGAAACGTGTGTTTACATGCAAGATAGGCATAAAGCCCACAAAACACGGGATAACCATTGTGTCACAAGAAAAATCAAAAACACTCCTATTGCATAGAGTAAAAAACCATATAATTTTAAATAAGTAAATCCATAGTCATTCATAAACAAGGAGTCAAATAACATAATAGTCCATATAAGAAAGAAGTGATAATATTATATCAAAACAATATAGAAAATAGTGTTATTAAAATAAGAGATAACAAGATAGGTTAGCATTGCGTAAGAAACATTTGTTAGTCTTGCTATCTCAAAAGATAACAAAAATACTATGTATGTAATCAAGCATGATGAGGAAGTATAAAGTAACTATAGTGAAACAGAAGCACCTATATAGTGTAAGAGATGTCCCGAAAGAGTAGTGTCGATGGGAAGGAACCAAAACCGACACCTATCATCATGTATCATCCTGAATGTATCCTACACTAAGATCAATATACCTCATGAACGTAGGTTTGTAAAGAGTGTAATAGAAAAGATATGATTAATTAATTAAACCAATGTGACAAAAAATTGTTTAAATCTTAATTAAATTTTAGGTCAATTTAATTAGGTGTAGGATATATTAGAGTTGATTTACAAATCTAATAAAGATGTATTAGTACAATCACTAATTCAGATTTGTAACTCATATAAGATAAAAAGAATTTGCATGCACTAATTTATATAACATGCACTTGAAATTAAAAAATGGAGGTATATAATTACTTAGTTGATTCTTAATGGTTTATGGAGAGATTTGGGACTATAAAACAAAGAAACATGAAGATATAAACCTTAGTAATCCTCACAAAATGGATTGGAAGTTTTTCTGCACCTAGGTGAGGATCGTGCCTTCAAGTTAGGACTATACCATTTGGTCTAGCCCCTTATTTTAATATCTTGGACCTATTCTGAACCTAACTCTACAACTTTCTAGGTTACTCACCTTCCTATTTTTGTCCCTTGTTTTCAAATCCTAGTTGTCACACATGTAACAAGTCTCTCTAAATAGATTGAAAATCACCTCAAACCCTAGCCATGGATGAATATTCCTATAAAATAATCATTATAAGGGTTGTAGAAACCCTCGTACACTGCTGAGATTGGAACTACTATGAAGAGTCCTCAAAACATATGTCACTGTCCACATAACATGTGATATCTAGATAAATAAATGATATTTGAAATTACTTTGACCATCTTTTATTTGACTTGGCTCTTGCTAAAAAAATAGAGAGAATATTTTTGAATACTTGTAGATGAGAGATATGGCTATCTTGATTTGGTTTGTAGCTTCATACCTAATGTGGGTGTTTCCTTAATGGCATTAGATGTGAAATTATGATATTTAGGGAGATTTAGATGCCTTTTTTAAGTGTAAGAAGTGATTTCTCTAGTGCATTTCCTTAGGAGTTATAGGTTAGCAAATGAGGTAGTGTTTACTTGCTTATATAAGTGTTTTCACATAACAACAAAAGTTCAAAATTATGAATTTCATGGGTAAAATGCTAATTTCATTATTTTTTCCTTTGTCAAACCATCTTTTGATAATACTTAGTAATGTTTCTTGTCTAAATGTCTTTTTTCATATAAATAATTGGGGATGGAATTAAAGTTCTATTCATTCCTCGATTGAACAATTTAATTGAATAATAATATTCGATTAGAAGAATCATTTATTGGAGGAACCATTGGAAATGTTCTTAAGGTCCTTGAATTTTATGATTCTATGCCTTTATCAATGACTTTTCAAATAAGGTTATATCAGCTAAATCGGTCTCGCAAGGATTAAGTGGAACCATTCTTGAGTTCTATGAGTTCCCCCGCATCCCCATAAAAGATGACTAGGGGTTGATATCAGAAATTTTGGGCCCCATTAGCACACGAGGAATTGTTCCTTTGTTTATATAATTCCTCAATGCTCTACCTTCACCAATTTAATAGAATATAATTAGTCTATTCAATTTTTAAGGGCACCTTTAGAACTACTACATCGTTGCCTCTCCTCCTTGCATGGCTGATTTAATGAGTAATAAATAATTTTATGTTGTGCAAGCCACTCCCACGTATAAATGCTATTATTTGATCCTTACGAATTCAATTTTCAAATTTTGCACATGTGAACCTAAGATGTTCTATGTCATTTTCATTTGTGCCCCAACCATTTGTTTCCTTTTCTCTATCATTTTTCCATCCATTTTCAAAATTTCTAGTTGCATTGGGAGTGCGGAGAAGGTGCCTACATTTTCATCCAAAAATTAAGAATTTTCACCATTTTTTTTACCTTCTTTCAGTATCTTTTGTGTTGTGATGCCCTTTGACCCTAGTTTTTTCCCAAAATTTCTTGCGAAGAAAATTTTTCTCCCAAAACTACTCTGAATTTACTCAAAATGAAGTTTCAGTATGTGGGTTATGAGCCAATTTATTCCCTTAAGAATTATGTACCAGAAATCAAAGATAATGATGTCAAACACATGGATCTAATAGGATTTTGGGGGGTAGAATGAAAGAAAAAAAACCAAATCCTTTAGCAAAAAGAATTATTGGTAGTGGCCTGGCCCATGCATGAGGTTTTTCCTACTTTTGTCCAATGTACTAACACTATCTTCACTTGTACCTCTTTTTTTGACCCTCAAACCAAAGAGTTAAGAGATCCTCAAGGAAAACTCATTGCTCAACTAGATGTACAAAACATAAATTTAGCTCTTGGTATCCCCACCTTTAATAATGCTAAGTTATTGACACCAAGAAAATCCCATAAGGAATTTTAGTTTACTCCTAGTAATTATCAAACTATGATTGCAAAGTACTACCTGAAAATAAAGAAGAAGGGGCCTTTAAAACATCCCAAAACCCTATATATAGGAGTGATTTCATAGAAGAATTTTCAGACATCATAACCCTTTTAGAGAGAGTGAGGAGTCTTCCTTCTATCGAATAATTTCAAGATTTTGTGTGCATCGTTATCAACATGATATGTGAAGGAAACCAAGATTTGATTTGAGGAGAAATGATTCGTAAAAAATATAACTCAACAACTCATTTAGGTACAACAAACCAAGTCCTTCCATATAAATTTCTATTTGATATATAATATTGATAGATAACAAAAGTTGGATTAGTTTTTCAAGCCAGGATAGTAGATAAGAATTCCAATATATGAATTTTATACCCAATTAACTTTTAACAATAGCAAAATACATTTTAGAAGAGTTAATGATTCCTTCACTATGTTTATAGTCAGATTCCTTGAGGGATGTGTTACTAAAATAATTAATCAGGAAGGCACACAACTAATAATAGTATATGGAAGCATATTAATTCAATTTATAAGATTCTCATATATCAAAATTATAGGATTTGAGGGAATTCCTTACAAACTTCCAATCTATTGTAATGATAAGATCATTCTCATTGAATTCTATAAACAACTGGATATTCTTCATAGAATTTATATGTTAGGTAATGATTAAATAAAATGTGGAATTTTATCTAATTCTATAGTTAATCTAACATTAAAGAAAATAGTAAATAAGAGATAAATGTATAGAGAAAATGACCTAAGAAACTAAGAAATTAGAAATGTAAACCCTAACGTGCAAGAGGGGTTAAGAAA
Organism: Taxus chinensis; assembly: GCA_019776745.2. NCBI lineage: Eukaryota > Viridiplantae > Streptophyta > Pinopsida > Cupressales > Taxaceae > Taxus > Taxus chinensis. The sequence goes on from CM034146.1 coordinate 990,530,518, forward strand.
AAAATTCGCTGATTTGATGAACTTGCTAGACTGTGTCGCAAATATGGTTGGAGAAAGAGGAGGAAATGACTATGTTAAAGTATAGAAAATTTCATATATAGGAAATTTGAGTGGACTGGGATTCCTAGAAAGGTACAGGGGTGCCTGTGGGCACCCTAGTTTGCAATATGGGTACCCTGGTCTGTGAAAAAATCTTTGTAACCTTCTTCTGAGGTGTCGCTTGATGGTGTCTTTCCTTCACCTCCTATAGCACTATATTTGTTGTACTAGGCTATATGTCGTTGGTAATTAATGTTGAAGAAGAGACATGTAAAACCCCAAGATAAGAATCAAATGCTAAAAAAAGAAAGATGCATATGAAGGAGTGGATTGACCTCAACTGTCACAATAGTGGACTTACTAACTGAACTTTGCACTACATCTCAGACCTGATGTAGTTAAATTTGCTTTTATGTGCAATCATGCCCTAGGTGCTCTTATGTCAGTTGTACTTTGTGAAAGTAGAAAGTAGTAACTATGTGTAGAAATGTAATAAAAAGGGTGGATGAAATAGAATAAATTTCCCTCCTATGCAGTGTGATGTAGATGAACCAGCCTTGTGCCTTGTGATGGAGCTAGATGGATGAAAATGTAGCCTTTGATGGATGTAACCTTAGGTGACGATAGTAGTGCTTAGTGCTTGGTCCCTCATTATGGCCTCATAACTTTATATTTATATGGTTATATTGTTCTAATTTTGTAATTAAGCTCAAAAAGGCTAACCACTAAAAATATGAGAAGCTCAAATGGATAGAAAGTTTCCCAAAAGTGGTGGGAAATTGTAGAAAATATAAGGGCACCCCGAATGGGACCAAGGCACTTGGGGCACCCTAGTATTGTGTTGGATGCCCCAATCAAAGGTAAAATGATGTCAAATGACAAAAATAGACTGGGAAAATATGTGTTTAAGGTTGGAAGTGATGACTGAAATCAATGTAAAATCACCAAAGGAAATGTGTTAATTAGTACTTTCTTCACTCAAACACCATATGAATAGAAGTATGAGACTAGGTATAAATAATTTCTAAAGTGCATGATTTTGTGTCTACATTTTCCCCACTTTATGTTGGTGAGCAAAAACGATCAGTAACATAAAATAGATAGAGATGCGTACTTGATGTCCATGTAGAGTGATGTAGAAAATGTACTGATGGACTAGACAAAACATGGAATGAGAAAATAGTGGAGTGTGGAAACTAAATATGAAAAAGTATAAAATGTGGTGAGAGTAAACCTAGGGTGGAAATGTGTGTGTAATTTCTGATGTGTGTGATGTACCTACATGGTTAGTATGAGGTGCATGTTAGTGCAAAGTGTTGTTATTGTTTCCATTGTTATTGTTGTTTGTTATTGTTAACTGCTTGTTTCTCATATGGTCGGACCTACAAGGAGAAGATGATCAAGTAGTCAAATATGCATGTATATAGTAAAAATACTATAATGGAAATGAAAATGTAAAAGGAACATGTAAACATGATCCATGATGAGAGAAAGTGTGTAGAAAGGATATATTGTGCTTTGAGTTCTTTGGGCGATCTCACACCACCCCAGCCAAAGAAGTGTAGGGAGAAAGATGCATTATTCTCCAACCTATAATTTTCTTTCCTAAAGTTGTGTGAAGAATTCCTTGTACTGCATAGTTTTTTTAGATGATTTGATGCCACTGAATAAATTAGTATAGAGAGGAAATATTTTGTGTCATCTAACCTATAACTACTCCCTAGAATGCTAAGGACAACCATGTCCTATAAAAGCCGTTGTGTACGGGTTTCGTAGACTAGTCCTGAACCCATTTGCTGTATAAATGACAATGCCAAGAGCAGAATTTGAATTGAACTTAACCAGTGTAGAAGAGTTGTGCAGTATGTAAAACCCCAAATGATGAACCCCTCTTTAGGGGCACATGCAATATCGCTGATAGGAGAATGCGTCCCCAAAAGAGGAAAAACCATATAAATTGTTCCCTGGAGGGGAATGGAATGCGCGTGGTATAAACCAAGGGGAAAAAAAATAAGTGGCTATAAAATAAGTATTATTACGAACAAACATGCATGTAAAAGACAAGTGTTCGCTACACAGATAATGCAGAAGTTAGAAAGCAAGTAAACACACAAGAAGACAACCATAGACTACTAAATTAAGTTGCAAACATGAGAAATCAATCATGATGTTGCAATACACTCAAGGCCATAATGGCCATATACACCAAACAAGTGTGCACACCAAACAAAAGGAAATTCTCACATACAAGAGAAAATAATAGACAAGCAATAGTAGAAAAATAGATAGATAGCCATGGAAGCAAGTAATCCTGCAAAATAAATGTTGCACATGAAGCACCCATTAACATGTTAGAAAGATAACTAGTATGTAAAAATCGTGTATAGGAAAGTAATGAAAAGTGCTAAGGATAAAATGAAACAATAGCACTTGGAAGAGACAAATGTAAATGCCCCTAGTGACCATTATAGAAGTAGTACAAGGTGAGAATCCATGCTACATGCAAGAGACCTATATCTGCGATCAAAAATAGAAAAATATGTGAATGTGCATGTGTGTATGGTATAGATAATGACATATAAGAAGCCTATCAAGCATGTGTAATAATAGGAACATGTATAAGAAAATGCAAACAAGAGTAAAAGTAACCAAGATATGTAGTATGTTGTGGATGGATGGAATGGAATGCAATATCAATGATAAGACTCGTATGCCCCCCAAGTGAATGGAAGTTTATACAGTGAGGTTCATTTAGTATGCCCCCTCAGTAGTAAAAAAAAAACACAAATGAGAGTATGTCATCGGGAAAGGGTTGGAGTGTGTTATATGTCTAATGCGTTGTGATATAACATGATGAGATAATTAAAGGGGATAGTGATGTAGACTAAAGTGTGTGCCACTACAAGATGAAGGAATAAGTGACAATTTAACCTATAGTGTATGGTACTAACCTAGTAATGTCACATGATAGAAGTTTGAGTGATGAATGTGTGTAGATGATAAGGTCCATTTGATTTATAAACCATCGATAATCAAGTATGGACCAAGTAACTAAAGTACATCATAGGTTAGTGAGTGCAATGCCTAGTATGTGCGATGATAACAGAAGACCATTTGATCTGTAAGATGTGTAAAATGCAATGTATGGTGTGTAATGCAAGATGTGTATATGGCCTAATAATTTCATAGTGCATGCAAAGTAGTATGTGTTATCCAAATAAGCCCCCTGCTTATTTTGGCTAACTTGCCTTCTTTCCTTCCTCCCTTGTTCAATATAAAATTTTACACATTTTAAGCACTCAAAAGTTCTTAGAGATGGCTTCACCAGATAGGATTTTTCTTCCCCTTTCCAGAAAGGTAAAATTTTCGTCCTAACTCCTTGTAAATTTCAAGTTATGGCTCGACGAAGTTTTTTGGGGAATTTTTCTCAAAGCAGGCCCGCAGCTGATGAAAAGGCACCACATGGCGAGGTGGAGTGGAAGAGGTCAGAGAAATTTCTGGATTTTCAGTGAAGGGGTCAATGGAGAAAATTTGAGCGGAAGCCCACCAAACATTGAGGGGATGACACGTGTCTTGTCAACGACACAGGCCGGAGCGGCGAAAGAACTTTGGAAAATTTTCCAAAGTGGCTAAAGTGCATAAGGGAAAAGGTTGGCCTACACCTCCACACCAAACCATTAGCTGACATGTGTCTCAAAGTGCCAGGGCATGGGGAAAGTTTGGGAAATTTTCCCGATGATAAATCAAAGGAAAAAAGTCGAGTTTGAGCCCGCGATTTCATTAGTGAATCGGAGAGTGCCACATGGTAGTAGAGCAACGGGGTGTGGGGATTTTTGGGGGAATTTTCCCAAATTCAAAAAAGAGGAAAATTTTCAAGTTTCGGCCCGCCAACCTGATTTTTTCCCTAAAATGCCATTTTTGCCCCAAATATTCAGAGGGCCATATCTTTTGATCCAGAGCTTGGATTTTTGTGATTTTTTTATATCATTGGAAAGATGTTGAAATTCTCCACATGATGGACTATTCAATTTTATTTTTTGGTGGAGTTTGGTGGGAGAAAAATGAGAAAACATCTATGGCACGCAAAAAATACAGAATTGACATTCAACCACCAAAATGAATGAAGTATGGGTCATTTTTTGGATCTGCAGAGCAAGGTACTTTGGCGTATGGGTTTGTCCATAAAGCCCATCACTTTATAGGAAAAATTGAAGGGATTTGATTAGCATTTGAGCTCATAAACCATTTTTCCCGCAATTTTTTCTTGCCCTCCTTCTGCTTTGCCATTAAAAGCCAGTTTTAGCTCATTTGTAAAGGGTTGGACGTTTTGTTCTTGCAGACTCCCCTCTTCCCCTTGGCATGTGAATTCAAGGAGTTTCAGACCTTCCATGGAATCTGTGACACGTTTTTTGACTTTCTACTAGTGTAATGCATTTTATCAAAATTTGGAATGGTAATGCATGTTTTGTGAATGATCTCTCAATCCCCTCATGTGTTTATTATTGTTTTCTAGTCTTTCATTATATTCTGGAAATCTGTGCATGCTCGGTGTTACATCTCTATGATTTTTGTTTATTTGCAAGACCGAAGTTCATCACTCCTTTGGTGTATCACCATTTTACTTATTTTTGTTTCCTTTTGCATCCTTTATCTCTATCTCCTTGGAATTTAGAGTAGGATTTAACATTAAACCTCTGCAAAATTCATGCATACACCTAAACAGAGGAGTAAGAACCAACTTTCTCTGGAGAATTTTCTCCTCTGGCAGGTTCCCACACCTTAGAGAAAATTAAATGTTGTGCAATCACACTAAATGGCCCCATTATGAACCAATAGATCTCGAGGTCATTTAGGGGGGGTTGTAGATTTACACTAACAGTTTTCGCATGCTTGGTGGGAACTTAGAGGTCTTCATCTTCATTACAACAAAGTTGATGCGCAATTGTTGTAAGTTTCTTGCTTAAAAAATCCTTGATTTGCACATCTGGCGAATCCAAAAGGATAGAATCAACTAGTTTCAGCAGTCCAAGCTTAAAGATTTATGAGAAGGATCCAAACAAGGTCAAGGTCTAGAGAAGAGGAATTGTCTGAGTATCTACAATTATCCCTAGGAAGACGAGAAAGGGGAAGAATGATTCAAAGGTCTCCATCTCCACCAAAAATAACTCTATCAACTCCCCCACCTAGTAGACCTTTCACTCAGTCAACAAGGGTTGTTAGGCCAATCATAATGGCAAAACCCAATCCATATGTTAAACTTTACTGGTAGAAACCCACTTGCTCTTAATGCACAAACCCAAATTTAAATTGCAGCATTGAAGAACATCCCATACTTTACTAGGGAAAATCAGACCACTCCTGGTGATCATGTCAAAGACATTGCTAATGTTTGTGCAATCCATGAGATTGTTGAGATGCAAATTGATGTCAAATTATTGGCATCTTCATATAATGGGAAAGCCTTGTAATGGTTCAGGAGCCTTGAGGTAGGTTCTATCCAAAATTGGAACCAATTATGCATAGCTCTCCACAACCATTTTGGAGAAAAGGGGGACAAATTGTCTCTATTGGAGCAACTGACAACTATCAAGAGAGCTCCCAATGAACATCTAACAAAATTCAATTTTAGATTTCAAAGAACATGGGATACAATCCCATTGGTAGTGAGGCCAACATCTCAAGGTGCTTTCTTATACTTTCTCAAGGATTTAAATTATGACATTTCTATGTTGATACAATCCATGGGAGGTGCAACTATACCTGCAGCTTATAACATCACCATTAGGGATGAGAATTGTTTGATCCAAGCTGGTAAACTTGCACCTAGGCATCCTATGCCCTTATATCCAAACTTGGAAATCCCAAGTACTACTCAAGCACCTACTTTAGCTCCTATTCCCACTCCTAGAAATCAGAGTTCAAATAAAACTTCTAATTCATCCTCTAGTGCCTCAAATGAGCTTTAAGAAGTTATGAAACAATTACAAAATTTGGGCAATGAGCTGGTTACGCTAAAGAGGAAAAAAGCCCAAAGTTTTAGGCCTTCTTATTAGTCTCAAACCCAGCCTAATAGGCCACCCAACCTAGATATGAATCAAAATCAAGTAAGGCCTCCTACCAATAGACCATTTCAGCCCTATTAACCCCAATGCTGCATCTACCTCTAAAGCTTTAGTGCTAGTGCAAAATAATATAGCTCAAGAGTATGATTGGTGTTTCCCATGCAATGAACCTCACAACCAATCTATGTGCTTCAATGGTGCTGTGAACCAAGCTCTGATGGTGACAACAATTGGTGTAGAGAGTAAGTTTAGTCAAGAAACAAACCAACAACAAGGGACATCTCAACAAGATACAACTCCAGATGAGACTACATTTGTGAAATGGCAAGCTGAAGATTTTTGTCGTATGAATCAAACACCTACTTAGAATGTAGCAGCTAACACATGATCAAAGAAGAGGAATATTGGTGAAGTGTAGTCATTAGCTCTAGGTGATCCACAACCTTCCATCACTCCACAAGGTGTTGTCAAGAAAAATGTAGTTCCAAATGTGCAAGGACAACCTAAGCCACCTTCTAGACCAGCTCAAATACTAGTTGTTGCAGCCCACGTACAAGAGAAGAATGTGTAGAATAAGGGGAAACAAAGGGATGTTTTAACCCCATTTAACATCATTGAACAAATGAAGAAGACAAATGTGAACATATCTATGTGGGAGTCACTATCCATCCCAACCCAAAGGGATCTATTACAAGCTACCATGAATAATTGGTCAAATTAAAATTAGTGATCTCATATGCAAGAGAAGGTACTCACAAATGCTACCCAGCCTGAGGAAAATCTTGGAGGACAACGAGGTAAAATTTTGAAGCCCCCTCCATTATATGTTTCATTGATCATTGGGGATAAACTAGTACATAATTATATGATTGATTCTAGGGAAAGTAGTTCCGTGATGCCTAAGCAAATAGCATATCATCAGGGCCTTCAATATGAATTCATATCCAAAGGGGGTGGTGCAATTATATGGGACAATAGTAACAACAGTTGGGGTGATTACAAATTTGAGCCTTACTTTACATGCATGCCACAATGTCAGTGTTTTGCAAGATGTGTTAGTGATATATTTTCCACCACTCTTTGCCATATGTTTGTCAAGGGATTTCATAGCTAAAATTGGAGGCTACTTATCTGCTGATTGGTCACACATGTTTTTTAGGACAAGGTATGGAGCCAAGGCCACAATCAGGTCTGAACCTATTACAAATTTTCACATTGAGCCTCATACTCCAAGCCCAATCAATTCCAACTGTACAACATTCGATCAAGAGGATTATCCAAGCACACATGAAGCTGACACAAAATTTAGAAGCATTCCATACTTGACCCTTGATGAATGGGAAAAAAAGATACATGCTTTTTATCCCTACAAGGAAATAGAGGAATCTAAACTAGGAGTCTATTGCATGCATGAAGAAAATCAGCCTCTTCCTAGCATCACCAAGCCAGACCATGAAGATAACAATGATGTATGAAAAGTGTTCTTTGATGGATCAAGAAGTAGACAAGGTGTAGGAGGAGTAACTATTCTTGTTTCACCTCAAGGCACTAAGTATTATTCAGCTTTTAGATTTCAGTTTGCATGTTCTAACAACACTACTAAATATGAAACTTTGATACATGGATTGCATTGGTCAAGAAAGAGAGGTATCAAAAACTTACAAGTCTTTGGTGATAGTGAGCTGATTGTTAATCAAGTTAAAGGATAACATGCTGCCAAAAATGACATGGTCAAGATTTATAAGAATAGGGTGTGGGACCTCATTGAGAATTTTGAGGGCTTTGGCATCAACTCCATCCCTAGGAAAGATAACCAAGCTGTTGATAGGCTTGCAACAGTTAGAGCAACTTTTGATGTTGTGGAGAGTATCAAAAGAAATAAAATGTAGCCAAACATCCATGTGATTGTGAGGCCATTAGTGATAGACAATAATGTAAGTTGGAAAGTTTTTGAGAGTGACAAACAAATCAGCATTTTTTTGCAAGAATAAGTTGAGTTCTCAGCCAAAAATCAGGAAAAGTTAGAACAACAGTATGGTGATCAGGCGGTACAGTTGAGAACCAAAAAACTACCAAAAGGGCTTGTGACTTTAGAGTCTAATTTTAATCCTAATGTTCAATTTAGGAAAGAGAAAGAAAACATCCAAGTCAAGGGAGAGGATTCAGAACCCAACTCAGTTGGAGAAGGCAAGTCACTTCAAATTGGTAAAGTGGCAACTGAGCAAGAAAGTTATGAGCTGATGCAACTTTTCCAAGAGTTCTTAGATGTATTTTCTTGGAGCTATGAATACTTGAGAGGTTTCAATCCCAAGCTGGCTCAACACACAATTGAACTAGATCCAAGTGCTAAGCCCATCCGACAAAAACAAAGACCGGTCAATCCAGAAATTGAGCCTCTCATGAAGAAGGAATTGAATAAGTTAATATAGGCAAGTATCATATTCCCCATCAAGCATTCAAGATGGGTTGTAAACTTGGTTTCAGGCAGAAAGAAGAGTGGAGAAATCAGGTTGTGTGTGGACTTTAGAGATTTGAATAGAGCATCTCTTAAGGATAACTACCCACTTCCTTTTATGGAGTAGATTTTACAAATTTTTTATGGCTCTGAAAGGTTTTCATTGTTAGATGGTTATTTAGGGTATAATCAGATCATGGTAAAGGAAGATAATCAGTTCAAGACAACCTTCACCACCAAATGGGGAATCTATGCATATAGAAAAATGGCATTTGGGCTGTCCAACACTGGAGCTACTTTCCAAAGGGGAATGGATATGGCATTCAAGGGATTGCTTAACAAAATAGTGTTGATATACCTAGATGATATTACTGTGTTTTCTAAAATTGTAGCAGATCATCTCTTTCATTTGAGACAAGTGTTCCAGAGATGTAGAAGATTTGGGGTATCCTTGAATCCAAAAAAATGTATTTTTCTAGCTCATGAAGGCAAGCTCCTAGGTCACATCATTTCCAAAGAGGGATTAGCAATTGATCCAGAGAGGGTTGAAGCAATAAAATCAATGCCATTACCAAGACATAAGAAGGATCTTCAAATTTTCTTGGGAAGAATCAATTTTGTTCGAAGGTTTGTTCTAAATTTTGTAGCCCTTGTCAAGCCAATAACTATGATGTTGAAGAAAAGTATGGCATTCAACTGGAAAGATGAAGGTAAGGAAAGTTTTGAGGCAATAAAAGAAGCTATCTCACAAGCTCCAACTCTCATTAACCCATATTTCTCCAAATATTTCATCCCTTATGTATTTGGTGGTGATGATACAATTTATGCAATTTTAGTACAGTAGAATGAAGAAAATGTAGAGCAGCCAATTACTTTCTTTAGCCAAAGCTTGGAGGACTATGAAGTAAGGTATTCCTTCATTGAGAAGTATGTTCTTGCAGTGATTAGGAGCTTGAAGAAATTTAATTATCGAGTTTCAAACAACAAGGTTCAACTGTTGGTTTCTCATGTGGAAGTTAAAGACTTCCTCCTTAACAAATATTTAAATGAAAAACGTGTAGGGTGGATTACTCATGTCATGGAGTATGAAATTGAGATCAAAGTCACCAAGATGGTATGAGGAAAGGGATTGTGTGAGAAATTGGCCTTGAGCCAATCATTTGAAGCAAGCAAAGAGAAGAATGTTGTTTTGGTGTTGCAAGACAACTAAGAAAAAAGAGATGTTCAAGAAGAAAATGGTGGTATACTCACTCCTTGCTGGACCCAAGACATAATGCACTTCTTGCAAACAAGCCTATGACCTCTAGAGATGAACAAAGCCAAAAGAAGACACTTTCAAATTGCAGGCTATTTCGTATGTACTTGTTGATGGTGTCTTGTTCAAAAAGGATATCAATGGAGTGTTGCTGAGGTACATTGAGACAAATTAGATTGAGAGAATGTTAGAATAATTCCATGGTGGATCAGCAGGGGGTCATTTCTCCCCAAGAGTGATATCTCTAAAGATCATGAAGGTTGGATAGTATTGGCCCAAGGTGTTTAGTGATTTTTATGCATGGATCAAGAGGTGCAAGAATTGTGCATTCTTCACAAGCAAGGAGATTAATAAAACTTCCATTGCACCTAATCTCAGTTGACCAACCATTCATGCAATGGGGTTTAGACTTCATTAGAGTCATTAATAAAAACTCAAGCCAAGGGCACAAGTGGATTCTGAGAGCAACAAAATACTTCACCAAATGGATTGAGGCAGTGGAACTCAAAGAGGAAAATGAATCTAGCATTCTAGACTTCTATGAGGGGATAACAACCAGATTTGGTATACCTGCCACTATAATATAAGATAATGCATTGGAATTCATAGGATCAAGGGTCATTTAATGGGCTATTAGAAATGGGATATATTTGAGCACTTCCTCAAATTATTACCCTCAAGGTAATGGCCAAGATGAGTCCACAAACAAAAATCTATTAAGGATCATCAAGAGGACTCTTGATGAGAATCAGAGGACTTGGCACACTAAGCTCAAATCAGTCCTAGTGGATGATAGGATAACTCCTAAAAGATCCATAGGTAACTCTCCATTCAGACTTGTTTATGGGAGAGAGGTAATCTTGCCTATGTCACTAGAGTTTCCAACATTGGAACTCATGAAGCAATTGGAATTGTTAGAGTTTGATCCCATGGACGTTAGATATGCAGAATTGATGGAAATCCAAGAAATAAGAGAGCATGCAACCCAAACAATGGAAAAGGACCAAGCTTTGATCAAGAGAAGCTTTGATAGGAAAGCTAAGGCTAGAACTTTCCAAGTTGGAGATTTAGTGTTGAAATGGGATGTAGACCAAGCAAAGCCAGGAAGGCATTCAAAATTTGATGCCATTTGGAGTGGCCCCTACATGGTCAAAAAATGCAAGGACAACAATGCCTTCCAATTGTCTACATTGGATGGTGAAGAACAGTAGATTCTAGTTAATGGAATCCATCTAAAGCATTACTACTAGAAGGGAAACTTACCACCTTGTACATATTAGCTTAGATTTCTCATTCCTCCAAGTGCTTGTGTACATTGTTTTTTTGTAGCTTAGATTTAATTTTCCCTAAGTGCTTTGGAACATGTTTTGCTACCCCAAGGATGCATCTTTTTCAGATCATGTTCCAGATCAAGTAATGTTCTACTCTCACAATCTTCATTCTAGAGATTTTCTGTGAGTTGAGAGTAACAAGCAAGTTAAGTTCATGACTCCATTGCCCAATGGCTTGCTTCAGGTAGCTGGTCACTTCATCTAGTAGGTAGATGACGCCTCTGAGTCACCAAAATTGTTATCCAAATAAGCCCCCTACTTATTTTGGATAACTTTCCTTCTTTCCTTCCTCCCTTCTGCTTTAATATCAAATTTTACACATTTCAAGCACTCAAAATTTCCCGGAGATGGCTTCATCAGATAGGATTTTTCTTCCCCTTTCTAGAAAGGTAAAGTTTTGTCCTAACTCCTTGTAAATTTCAAGTTATGGCTCGGTGGAGTTTTTTGGGGAAATTTTACCAGGGTAGGCCCACAGCCAATGAAAATGAGCCATGTGCCAAGGAGGAGCGGTGGAGGTTGGAGAAATTTATGGTTTTTTGGTGAAGGGGTCAATGGAGAAAATCTAAGCGGAAGCCTACCGAACATTGAGGGTACGACACATGTCCTGTCACCGGCACAGGTCGGAGTGGCGGAAGAACTTTGGAAATTTTTCCAAAGTGGCTAAAGCGCAAAGGGGAAAATTTTGGCCTGCATCTCTTCACCAAACTAGAAGCTGACATGTGTCTTAGAGTGGCAGGGAGCGGGGAAAGTTTGGGAAATTTTCCTGATGAGAAATCAAAGGAAAAAAGCGGAGTTTGAGCCTGTGATTCCATCAGTGAATCGAAGAGTGCCACATGGTAGTAGAGTGGCAGGGCATGCAGATTTTAGGGGGAATTTTTCCAAATTCAAAAATGAGGAAAATTTTCAAGTTTCGGCCTGCAAACCCGATTTTTTCCCTAAAATGCCATTTTTTCCCTAAATCTTCAGAGGGCCATATATTTTGATCCAGAGCTCGGATTTTTGTGTTTTTTATATCATTGGAAAGATGTTGAAATTCTCCACATGATGGATTATTCAATTTTTGGATTTTGGTGCGAGAAAAATGAGAAAACATCTCTGGCATGCAAAAAATACAGAATTGACATTCAACCACCAAAATTAATCAAGTATGGGTCATTTTTTGGATCTATAGAGCAAGGTACTTTGGCGTATGGGTTTGTCCATGAAGCCCATCACTTTGTAGGTGAAACTGAAGGGATTTGATTGGTAGTTGAGCTCATAAACCATTTTTCCCACATTTTTTGCTTTTCCCTCCTTTTGCTTCGCCATTAAAAACCAGTTTTGGCTCATTTGTAAAGGGTTGGATGTTTTATTCTTACAAACTCCCCTCTTACCCTTGGCATGTGAATTCAAGGATTTTCAGACCTTCCATGGAATCTGTGACAAGATTTTTGACTTTCTGCCAGTGTAATGGATTGTATCAAATTTTGGAATGGTAATTCATGTTTTGTGAATGATCTGCCAATCCCCTCATGTGTTTATTATTATTTTCTGGTCTTTCATTATATTCTTGAAATATGTGCATGCTTGGTGTTACATCTCTATGATTTGTGTTTATTTGTGATACATAAGTTCATCACTCCTTTGGTGTATCACCATTTTACTTAGTTTTGTTTCCTTTTTCATCCTTTATCTCTGTCTCCTTGGAATTTAGAGTAGGATTTAACATTAAACCTCTACAAAATTCATGCATACACCTAAAAAGAGGAGTAAGAACCATCTTTATCTGGATAATTTTCTCCTCTGGTAGGTTCCCACACTTTAGATAAAATTCAATGTTGTGCAATCACACTAAATGACCCCATTCTGAACTAGCAGATCTAGAGGTCATTTAGGGGGTGTTGTAGATTTGCACTAATAGTATGTAGTATGTGTATAAATTCTAGGCTTGTAGAGAATAAGTGTGTGACATATGTATGATAAATACTAGTATGGTGTGTAGAAAATACATGATGTATGAATGCACAATACAAGATATCTATGTAGAATAAAATTGTAAGGTGCACGGTATGTAAAATGAGATTCATATAATGTAGACCCTAAGAGTTTCATACATGTATAATGACGACTAGTATGGTGTATGATGTGTAGATGCAAATGTAAAAATGATATAGACTAAATGTAGAGTGTATGATGTAATGTGTAAGACATACGATGAAAAATGTGTGAATCAACCTAGTGTGCAGTGTGTGGGGTTCATATGTAGTAAGCCCTCAACATTCAAGTGTGAATGGAAGCACAAAAGTGTTTCATCGGGTAATAATTATTTGTAAATGAAAATTTAATATAGAGGACTATGCGAGTGCTAGAAATTGGATGCACGTAAATAAAATTATTAGACATGTGGTGATGCTAGGATGGGGGGGATGTTGGAATGATATGCCCCCAGAGTGTGGAAGATGAAGAATCAATCATGTAATATCATATAAGATATCGTCAGTTTCAGGGACAAATTCATATGGATAAGCATTACAGAGTTGGTAAACAATAGTTTCTAGTGATCATGTAATGAGATATTAAGGTGCAAATTGTACATACCCATGGCATATTCATCATTAGTGAATGGAGGAACTGGAGAAATTTGTGCATACATACGAGTGATAATTTATGAATAACCAAGATAAGAAATATTACAAATAAATACATCACCAAAGGGAATGGGAAAATATATTTCTCTATGGTCAGGATCTAGAGTTCCCCAATGTAATAAAGCCATGATTTCCCTAATGTGAGTGGAGAAGAGAGAGGAATGCATGATAGATAGACTATAAGATGGAAGAAACGTAATCCATAAGCAATACTACTATTGATAAAATCATAATATAGATGAGGAGTGTGAGTAGAAGGATAGAGGTCCACAAAAGTTACACCAAGTTGAGTTAGACCATAGTGTGAGTAAATGGTTTCATCACAAGTAGGAACAAGTGGTATATGTTCCCAATATGAATCATTCATGACAAGTGTGCAAGTAAATGGTGGGCGTGCTAGTGTAGGTGTTACATGTGAAGGTGTAGGTGATAGAGCGATATCTATAGAATGGAAAATCCCCTAAGAAAGAACCATAGAAGTATTAGTAGTAGGTGGCATCAAAGAGACAACATACATCACACAAATGACACCTTTAAGTGGTGGCAATTGAGGTGGTTCATCCATAGGTTGAGGATCATTTTTAGTATCAGTATGTGGAATAAGAAGATTAGTATTAGGGTTATGGCCATAATATTGGAATACATGAAGGTCGCGAAGTACAATATATTCAATACCTTCATGTATGAATTTGATATAATGATCTACGATAGAAGCAATGGCTTATATGACATGGATCCACAATCTACCAAGTAAAAAATGATATGAGACTGAAAAATAAATGAAAAAGTAAAATGTGTTGAGGTTTTTTGGTCCTATAGTAATAGGAAGAACAATGTGACCTACACATGGATGGACTGAACCATCATATGCATGGAGTGAGAGGGATGATGGATTAACATCGCAAGAAGAAAGACCTAAATTTTTAAGGAATGACATAGGACATAGATAAAGTTTAGATCCATTATCAATTAAATTGTGCTTAATACCCATATTGAGAATGCATAGCATAATATACAAGGGTGGGTCATTATAGAAAGTGTTTAAATGAGCGAGAAGATTAGGTTTGAATGATAAGTGTTGAGAAAATGCATCTACAAAAGTTTGATACACTGAGTTAGGATGCATATCACCACGAATGTGGGTAGTAGCTAGAATATGTTGGCCTCTATAACTTACATCGGGATGAGCAAGAAAATAATTAGTGATTGAGATATTCATGATGACTAGACTCTAGGATTACAAAGAGTGAGGATCCTATAGGCAAAATGGTCGAAATCAGGTTCAACAAAATGATTAACTAAAATGTGGAATTTTATCTAATTTTATAGTTAATTTAACATTAAAGAAAACAAAAAATAATAGATAAATGTATAAAGAAAATGACCCAAGCAACTAAGAAAGTAGAAATGTAAACCCTAATGTGTAAGAGGGGTTAAGAAAGAGCTTAGCCAATTCAACGAGTTTGCTAGAATGTGTCACAAATATGGTTGGAGAAAAAAGAGGAAGAAACGACTATGCTGAAGTCTAAAAAAGTGTAGATCTAGGAAATCTGAGAGGAATGGGATGCTTTTATAGGTATAGGGGTGATTGTGGGCTCCCTAATCTGAGATATGGGTGCCCTGGTTTGTGAAAAATCTTTGTAACCTTCCTATGGGGTGTTACTTGATGGTTTCCTACCTTTTCCTCCTATCTCACTAGCTTTGTTGTAATCAGTTGTATGTCACTGGTAATAAAGATGAAGAAAATAATTGCAAAACCCCAAGACAAGCATCAAATCCCTAAAAAAGAAAGATGCATATGAAGGGTTCAGACTAACCTCAACTGCCACAATGGTGGACTTACTAACTAAGTGTTGCACTACATATTAGACATGATGTAGTTCTATGTGCTTGTGTGTGCAATCATGCCCTAGGTGATCTTGTGCCAGTCACACTTTGTGAAAATAGTGATCAATAACTATGTGTAGAAATTCAATGAAAATGGTGGATGGAATAGAATAAAGTTCCCTCCTATGCATTGTGATGCAGATGAACCGGCCTTGTTCCTTGTGAGGTATCTATATAGATGTAAATGAATCCTTTGATGGATGTAATCTTAGGTGATGATAAAAGTGCTTAGTGATTGGTTCCTCATTATGGTATTATAAATGTAAAAAATGTGAACAAAAACAAAGAGGATAGGAGCATGTAGGTTAGAAAGGAGTGTCTTCTATACTAGTGTCCAATCCTACGTGTTAGTGTCTGTTAGTGCAGCATCACAACACCCCCGAATAGCCCTGGGTGTGAAGTGGGGCATTTAGTGTGATTCCACAACATGGGACCATATCTCAAGCTGTGGCACTTGCAGAACTTGAGATGGACCTCTGGAGAAAGAGAGAGAGAGAGAGAGAGAGAGAGAGAGAGAGAGAGAGAGAGAGAAAGAGAGAGAGAGAGAGTAGTGCCCGTTTAAACAACCACTTGAGACCCAAGAAACAACCTAGGGTTAGCTAGAAAATTATGAGATAATTTTTTTTATAAGAAGTGTCCACAACCAAGTTGCAAGACTACCGTTGCCACTGGCAGGTTCTGAAACAAAACCAATTTCACCAAAATGCACGTTTCCTTTATTTACTAATATCAAGTTCACAAGGTTCCAATTTTAAGGTTAGATTTTTTAGTTAGGTTCAGGGAGTAATTACCCCCATACCCACTCTCTAGCAGGCTCTGAGTTTCAACTATATTTTTCTCATACTTAATGCTTCCAAAATTTCTCTAAAACATTTCCATTGGATAGGAAATTTTCTCACCTTTCCGGTGATATAAAGAAGTCCTCCTAACTCCTTATAGAACTCAAGATATGAATGGGCAGAGTTCTTAGGTCAAATTTTCCCGTAGGGGGTCACATGTCAAGAGGTGGGGAAAGCACCTTCTATGGGTTGGTGGGTCGTGGAGCAGCTTGGGGGATTTATCTTATTGCACAGCAAAAAGGAAAAAGTTCTTCTGTGCCTCCGCGGGTCCCTGGTGGACACGTGTTAAGTCCTGGTGTAAGGTGAAAAAGGGGTGAGGGGTTGGCAGAGCGGCAGAGAAGATTGTCGAATTTTGCCAAAGGGAGAACAAAAGGGGGAAAGGGATGTGTTGGTTTGAACTCTTGTGAAAGAAGAAAATTCCAAGGCGGGGCGGAAAAATGGAGCCACGGCAGAAATTTTCAAAATTTTCCAAAGGCCAAAACTAAAAAAGACAAGGGGTTCGCCCTCCCCATTTTTTATCATTGGCCATGGGACGACGGGGCTAAAATGAATTTTTTTCCCAAAATTTTCAAAGGTTCAAGGGTTGAAAAGAAACCGCACCTCCACCGTAGCTGTAACAGGACATGTGGTGGCCTCTAATTGGCTGCAGGCCGGTGGAGGATAATAGAAAAAATTTCTTGAACCAAAATTTTTCCAAAAACTTTTCTGAGGCATAATGATGGGAAATTTTTGGGTTGCAGGCCTGCCAGGGAAAATTTTCCCAATTTTTCTCACCAAGGTACAAAAACTTCAAAGTGCCATAACTTGAGCTAGAGAGCTCAGTTTTGGGAAAATGAGGACATTTTGGAAATATGTCGATGCCCTCTTTGTACATAAAACATAAAATTTATATTTTGATAAAGTTTAGAGGGTCAATTTTGCAAAAATGCTCTGTAGGATTTTAATATGCAACCTGGTAATTTCCAACTTTCAAGTTTGATTAAATTCAATTTCTTACTTTACTCAACATGTCAAAAAGACATGGAGGATTGATCTAGGGAGGGTTTAGATTATTTTAGAAAAGTCTATTTGTTCAATTGATTCAAATTTGTATTTTTTCCAACAAGTAACAGAAAACGACTGTTAGAGGGATTGTTTTCAAATTAGCAATAGTTAAGTTGTTTTCATGAGATTTCTTTGTCAATTTGGGTTCATTTGTGAACCAGCATACTAAATTTTAACATCTCCAAGTTAATTAAGGTGTACAGGTTCGAACAGTTCTTTTTTTATTAAAATGAATTACTAGCTCAAAGTTTATAACAATGATCTTTCTCTTTTAAGTCTGGATATCAATTTTATCATTTGAATGTGTATATAGTTTCTAAACTAGTCCATTGCACTTAATTGTTTCTAACAAATTATTTCCAAATGAGATTTTTAAAACCTGATTTCCCAATTTGATATATTTCAAAAGAAGACAAGCAATATAATTCTCTCATGTTTATTTTCTTTCCTTTGCAATTAAACAGAGATTCCATTCACAATAGTAATTCAATCACCATTTGATATTCCCATTTCAATTACAACAATGTGAATAAGATATGAACTTGTAATTCCTTTATTAATTTAAAAAATATTACCATCTTTACATCATTTAATGCCTGTATGCAATTAATAGAATTTTCATTTGGTTTCAACTATAGTTTACAAAATATACAACACTCTTTCACAATCCTTTTTCAAAACAGAGAAGGGAATATAATTCTTTACATTTCATATTTCACTTTCAAAATGTCCTCATCAATGCAAGAAACTTGTCATTCAAAATAATTATATAAATCATCCACTTCAAAGTGTGAAGGATTACAACAACTTGCTCACAAGAAGGGACTGTCAAACTGTGTAAATATTTTTCTCCAGGGCAACAACATGCTCATTTTCATTTTCTCCAAGTTGTTCACAATAAAAGAGGGGGAAAGGCAACGCTCTCCACCCAACCAAGATATCCAATGAAAGGAGAATCCTTCCTTCATCATTGACCCCCGAGCCCCAACCAAGAAACAATAAAAGATGCAATTCAACCATGGAAACAACTGTCTTCCACAACACAACATTCTTTCACATACACATTTTTTTGCAACGCAAAGCAACATAAAACAAACGGCAGTTCACAACTGCATTTAGAAACACATCAAAGCAGAACTCAGGCTTGATCTTGTAAGCCAAAGGAGAAAGGCCTATGGGGGAAGCTACTTATGCCTCCCAATTGGGAATTGGGCATCCACCAAAAACAAACCACCAATTAATTCATCACACACACATTTTCTTATGCTCCCCACAAAATCCCTCCTTATGCCCCCCACAAAGTAAGAAATGCAAGCTATTTCTTTTCCAAGGTGGATCCCAAACCCAAACTTCCTCCACAAAACTCTGATGCCAATGAAATTTCCTTATTCCTCCCCATAATAATTCCCCATAGCCATCTCCTACACCTTCCTAAGCTAGTCTACCCAACCAACCAACAAATAAAACTAAACATGCATTTTCCACACAACACAACAAAAAAATAACAAAAATAAAAGAGAGTTAAATTCCTACCTCTCCATGGTTATTTGGTCTCCAAAAAAAAAGATTCAAATTCCAAACATAGCCCAAAACATTAAGCTTCCATGCATGCAAAGCTATCTCCAAAAATTTCTTCAAAACCCAGACCTCCCACAAGAAAATGTGCCCCTAGGAAGAATGCAAAAAGGTTCAACAACCTAAAACAAGAAGAGAGTTTCAAATATATAGAAAGGGGAAAGAAGAGGATGATGTGGATCCATGTAGGATGCCACATCATACATCCTCACATTCAAACAAAAAATACAAACTCCAAACTCCAAGGCTTAATAAAGAGGTGGCTGAAGAATGACAAGTTACTTGCACACTCCAAAACAACCCGCACCTCAAGGAACAAAAATTAAATTAAAATGTAAGAAAGTGTAATTAAAAACATGCATAAGAAGAATAAAATGCATTATTAAAAGTCACAAATCACTTCTCCAACAATAAGTATGGTTGGTAACATAAATTTAGAGGCACGACACAAGTTTTACTTGTCCCACAAGCCTCCAAAAACAGCCCCAAACGTCAAATTCGAATTTCCATGGAGGTGGAGTATCTCTTACTCCAAAATATAACTTACACAAGCTCTTACACATCTTACACATCCCTTACAAAGTAATTACAAACAACCAACAACTCTAATAATTACTTATCATATCCCAATTTAATTTATTTAAATTTTAAACATATGATCTCCTCACATTAATCTATCACAATTAAGTAATTAAAAGAAGAGAACACATTACAAATAAAATACATACAACAATAAATAAACATTAACCATATCAACAAAAATACACAACCGATGGTCACATATAAAGATGATTCCCCCCCATGGGAATCTTTAACAAAACAACACACAACACAATAAAACAAGTTGCCATGGTGACCTTGTCAAATTCACGTAGAATTCTATTTTGGTTGGTCTTTAATCCCCAATGTTTTATTGTGATATTTTCAACCTGCAAAATACAAATACCTCCTTAATCCTCGTGGGCATATCAGAACATCCAATATGATACAAATAGAATCACTAAATCAACTATATAATGAATCAAAACAATATCAAAGTAAAAACTTGTTGGTTTGAAAATCTGTAACTTGGGCAGCTTTATGGATAGATGAGCCAACATTGTGCAGGGCATAGCCCCTCTTTGAGTAAGCAAAGTGAAACTAGTTTATTGCTATTCTACCAGCAGGAATCTGTGCAAGTCTCACAACATTCTGCCTTCGGGATTTTGGGATCTCATCCTAGTAGGGGTATTTCCAACTACTAAAAGAAAGGAATGAAGTAGGGGATGAAGAAAGATCAGATCCGAGAGGAGAAAAGAAATGAATTCCAAAGCAGAAAGGTCCGAAGGTTTATGTTTTGGGATTGGTAGTAAATAGAGCCAAACCTACTTGCATAAACGAATAAAGCAATACTGATGAATAAATGACAAAAAGGGTAGAGATAGATCCAACAGAATAAACACATAGATCTGTCATAAGAAAGATCAGATACCCATAATACACATATTCAACACAAAGTCTTAATATTTGTATTAATATCTTCTTATGTTACAAAAATTACAAAGCCTTTTCTTCTCACTTCTATTTTTCATCTAAAAGATATCCACCCCTGAATACAACAAGTATTCAAGTATATAAAGGAGAGAGGAAAAGAAGAAAAAAGCAAACAAACCACTTATTTACAAAAATATCTTACAATAGATTACAAAGTCATTTGTTGACTTTTGACAACTTTGGTGGATGACATCATCCCATGGTGTAACATGGATGATGTCATTGTTTGTGTCAACATGACTTAGATATTTCACAAAGAGAAAGATGAGAAGGAAGAAACCATTCATCGTCATCCTGCAGATAGAAGGGGGTATCCTGCTTTTGCTGCTTGGGCGAAGAGATGTGGAACTGGGCACGATACTCCATGAACTTGCTGATCATGGGTTGAAGTTGATCCTCAGAAGGATCCTTGTGCCGATTGCTGATATCTTCGTAGGTCTCCCACTCCTCTATGAGATTTTCTGGTAGTTTGGAAAAATCATTCTGTGCCTCTATCAGGTACCCGATGAAGTCATGACACGCCAATAGGTTATTGATGGATTCGGCGTCGAACGTGACTTCTAGCCCCAGTCCCTGTGAAATGATCTCCTTGAAGATTTGAATAGTTTCTTCCACCTTTCTTAAGGCGAAAGAAGGAGTGAGCAACCCTGGAGACATTATGAGAATGATCTGTTCCATTTGATGCATTACATCAAGGGCTACCTCCTTTACCTTGTCGATCTTTTCCAGGATGAACTCCAGCTGATCCACCTGATAATCCAAAGTGGAAAGGATTTTATTCAGTGCCCTAGGGTGTCCAAAGATGCCAAACTTGACCAGATCATCGACTAAATAGTCGAGCATTTTCTGAAAGGTCTTGTGTTGCATCCTGGTATGCTCAAGCTCTTCGGAGATGGGTCCCGCTATCTCCTGGAGTTCTTTGTTTGTTCGATTGATATTCTGATACAAATCTGTGAACTTAGTGATAACTCCCTCGCTTTCTTTGAGGATTTGGCTCCTCCAGGTGAAAACTGCCATGACCTGCTCACCGATTTTAGCATATTCATTGATCTTTTCCTAGCTCAGAGGCTCAGGAGATTCAGCGGCAGTTGTAGGAGGTGCACTGGCCATTTTCTGCAAGGCACGGAGAAGATATTTATTTTTCTCCTTTAGCTACCTTTTCTCTTCCTTTGCTTCTTGGAGTTTATTGCAAAGGGCATCAACTGCAGATAGGGCCTCTCCTTGCAGGATTTTTGAAGATGTACCCATTGTGACTTGTGTCACTATGTAATCTATCGAAGACAAATCCTTTTTATCCTTCAAAGGATTGGGGTATGTAATCTCCATCACTCTCTCCCTTGTTGCACTCTGAGAGAAGTGGGTTATGGGCTTATGCTTCTTTGCCCCTTTTGACGGGATTACGGAGAAGTCTATCGGTGTGATGGGAACTTTACTTTTCTGCTAACTTAGGTGTTGGGAGATCCAGGATGGACTTATGGGAGAAGCACCAGAAATAGAGAAGGGGGCAGATGCAGTAGTAGAAGGGAAAAATGTGGAGACACGTGGAGGCGGCATGGAGAGGAAAGCCAAGGAAGTGCTCACAGGAGGAAGTGATACTGTAGGGGAGGAAGTCATAGGAAGGGAAGGGAGCTCAAAGATAAGGGAAGAAATGGAGGGGGAAAGCTCCGCGAGAGAGGAGAAAATGGATGAAGAAGCAGCAGGAATAGAAGAAGAAGGGGGAGAGGATACGACAAAAGGAATGGTCTCTTGGGTCACTCGAGGAGGGGAAGGAGGAGAAGGAGAAGGAACAGAAGGGACCTCAATTATTACAGTCGTGGCCACATCCTGAGTGGATGTGCCTATTGGAACATCTTCCACTATTTCTTCCTCTGAGATTTTTAGGATTTCAACCCGTCCTTGTGAAGTGGAAGGAGGGCTTTCAGGAGCTTCATCTTGGGTAGACCTGGATTCACCCTCTTTTCCTTTCCCCTTGCCCTTTGGTTTCTGTTTCGATCAAGGAGGTGCGTTTCCCAACGGAGAGGTTGTGAAATCGACTCCGAGGTAGATGAGCCCGTTCATTCAGCACCAATGCTCTGTTCTGCGCAGAGTTTCCTTGACCCTCTCCTCGATTGTTTGAGGAGATTTGGTTCTATCAATCACCGCGAAAGGCTAATCGTCCCCACCCGTGTCAAGATACACTTGATCAACTTCTTGCTCAGTAGTTTGGAAGCCTTTTGGGACGATGGCTACCCCGTACTGGATGATTTCTGCTAAGGCCAAGTGAGAATGATCCTTCCTATTGAGCTCAACCTCATGATATATGTCGATGTAGATATCTTCGATCTGAGGGATGTGGATTGGATCGAGCTTGGCCCTGGGCAAACAATTTCTTGGGTCGAAGGTGCGCCTTGCTGGGAAGTTATGTTTCAGATTCAGTAGCTCCAGCTCTGCAAACATGTCTTTTTTCGTGTGGTGAGTGAGACACGTATACCTACCCACTGTGAGGGGGAAAGGAGTCCCACCCTTCTTTCTCTTTAGACACTTTTCTTGGTAAGTAATAAGTTTCCTCGACAGCTCCAACAGGATCAACTTGGGACCGGCATATCTCGGTAATTTAGTTGGTTCTCCCAAGAAGTTAACTACCCTCAGATAGGTGAATGTGGGGAATTGAGTGAACAAGGCCCCCCATTTCTCTTTAGCTGCTACGATGCTCTTGGTCGTACAACCGTGAGTCATATTCGGCCTCAACAGGCAGATGATGAAATAGAAGAATGCATCGTTGATTTTTGTGAATTGGGGGATACTATTTTCCAACTTCAGTTCTGGATAGTATTCATAGATTTTAACCTGGGGCCAAACCCCGCATCGCATAAGAGCTGGATAGTCTCTCTCTGAAGCCGCAACATAGACCACGTAGGAGTTCATATAGAACCTCCCTGTTGTGTTAAGTTGTTGGAGCTGCTCAGATATTGTGCTACTTATGATTTATGCCCACTCAAAGCGTTGATCGGGCACATTTTTGTTCATTTTTTCCAGATATCGCAGCATCCACTTGTGAAAATAATGGGTGTCAGGAAGCCCAAAGACACTGCTCAGGAACGTGATTGTGTCGCTGAGTTCCTCTGAAAAGTCACTGCAATGTATGACTTGTGGCCAACGAGTCACCACCTTTTTGTTCTTCATATATACCCTGTTCATTAGCTGCATGCACTGAACCTCATTTTCGTCCTAGGCCTTGATGCAATCTTCCCGGCTTACGGCCACAAAGTGCCGGTGGTGAGGGATGCCAAAAATTATTTCAAAGTACCAGGCAGTGAGGTTGATTATAACCTCACCCTTCTCATTATGGAAACATCTTGTGTCTTTATTGTAGCATCGGGAAACTACCATCATGAATTCATTGTTCACGGCACTAACTGGGACTCCTCCAGCAAAGTGCAACGCACTGCCCATTAGTTTTTCCATCCATGGACTTCTTGATGACCCTCTGGGTTCTGGCCCAGAAATCTTCCATGTCAATATGACCCATTTTTGAGTCTCTGATTTCTAGGTCACACTCGGCCTAGGACTCGGGCATCCTGACCCTCTGATATTTATACTTCATTTCTTCTTCTGTGAGCTTGGCTTTACCCTTAGATTTGGTAGGTCTTTTTCTTGATGTTGACATATGTAACTCTGAACTTAATTGCTGATCTGTAAAAAGAAGAAGTGAAACACAATGCAAGAAGGTCATATTAGTCATTTGATCTTCCATTAAAGTACCAATAGAAGAAAGAGTTAGTGATTTAAGGCCTTAGGGCGCAGGGCGCATGAATACTGCTGGTTACAGGGCTAAATAATAAGGTGCACAGGAAAGGGCTACTGCAAGGGATAAATTAGCGCCAAAGGGTGCATGGCGCACGGACACTGCAGATTGCATTTTTATGTTGTTGTAAACACAAGTGCGCCTGTGCCATGTGTATGCATTTTATAAAGGGCGCGGATATTTTTCATGTTACACGGGTACAGGATGTGCCAAAGGGCGTAGGTTTAATGCGTGTAACATCATTTTTTTCATGCGCCATAGGAAATCTTGGCGGACGCATGGAAGGTCTACATAACATGATGTCGTTGCAACAATGGGTGCGCCTGCGCCACTTCAACAGTTGCACTTAGCGCATGTAATTTGAATGTTGCATACATACAGGGTGCACCAAAGGGCGATAGGTTTAAATACTGCAACATATGAGTTGGGTGCACCAAGTAGGGTGCAAGGAAAGTGTTTGCAACAAGCGAAGGGAGTGCACCTTGAGGGTGGCTGTTCTTTGTGTAACAGTCATGGTATGTGCGCCATTGGCGTGACTGTGTATTATGTTACAGGGATGACAGATGCGCCAAAGGAGAAAAATAACAGTGTCTTCTTTTCAAGCCATGATCTTTCTCTGAGGGGTTTGCATGTTGACAAGCTTCTTTTTAAGGGTACCTTTGGTCTATGAAGAAGCTTAATCAAAGAGTTCCAAGCCATTTTTTAGGACAAAGTCCCCTTTTCCAGTAGATCTGGAAAGAAGGGGGAAAATGCATGGGTAGAGAAAAACAACAAGGAGGGTGGGGGAGTTCATGTTTTGACAGTCTTTTTTAACTCAATCCATACCAACAAGCAGCCAAAAACCAAAGCACAAAATACAAAAATGAAATGAGGACCTCTTACCAGGATTATGTATTAGAGAAGTGTGAAAACGTGTCCACGAAGTGATTCGAAAACGACAGGGCAGGTGCGCTGGTAGGTACAGATGTAAGAGAAAAATCACATGATGTGTCGGATGATAATGACAGTGCAGATGCACCTATATATAGGCGAGGTGGTAATAAATGCGCCACCAAATTTTTAAGTGGTGCATAAAAAGCACTGTCGACACAAGAAAGCATGCGCCCTTGGTGCACCAAAACACTTGCCAACCCGAAGTTATGTGCGCCTTTGGCGCACCGAAAGTTATGTCGACACAAGAATATGTGCTGCCTTTGGCGCACCAAAAAGTGGCGCAACAAAAGTATTGTTGAGATGAAGGCGCATGTGCCTTGGTGCATGCAAGAAAGACTCAACATAGTGAGGCGCACCAAAACGCCTGTTGAAACAAGAAAGCATGCGCCAAAGGCCTAAAAGGGGGCGCATGAAAACTTTATGTTGCATAGTCATTATGTGCGCCCGACCAAAAAAGACCAAAAATGGCTAAGTTGGGAAAACTAGATTTCCCGGGAAGGGATTTTGCAACGTTCCGAACGCAAGGGGTCCCTGACGAGGGACCAGAACAAAATTTTGGTAGGTTATCTGTAAAATTGCCCTTGCCAATTTTATGGGATAACAGCTGGCTCTTTCTGGGGACTATCTCTGAGCAGACCTCAGGGGTAGAGAATCCCAGATCTCACGTGCCTATCCATTGGGAAACAGAGTCAAAAACAAGGGAGACCGGGAAGGGAAACACACAACCAACGGAAGCAAACACACGACAAAAACAAACACACAACTGAAGTAAACTGTACAAAGAAGAGAGCAAGCTCTACTTCCTGAAGATTTTCAGATGTTGCCTGCTATAGGGAAGTGGGAGCTCAGTTCCATCTAGATACGAGAGATAGAAACTATTCTCTCTGTTTAGCTGCTTGATCTTGAAAGGCCCTCTCCATAGGGAATCAAACTTTCCGTGCATGCCCTTTGGCTCTCTTCGTTTGTTCCATAAAAGGACGAGGTCTCCTTCGTGGAAATTTCTTGGCTTAGCTTTTTTATCGAACAATATTTTGACCTAATTCTGATGTTACGGTGATCTGGTCGGCCACCCTTACTCTCTTTTCTTTGAGCTCTGCTAGATACATGATCCTCTTTTCAAGGGAATTTTGAAAAGTTTCATCTTCAATTTCCCGTGCCAAGTGCAGAGCAGAGAGTTCAGCGGAAATGGGAAGCTCGGCATCGGTGCCATACAACACTTGAAAAGGTGACTTACCGAGAGATCTCTTGGGGGTAATGCGGTCTGCCCACAAAGCATCGTATAAGGACTTGTGCCACATTCGTTGATTCTCCTCCACTAGCTTTCGTATGATGGTCACCAAGTTTTTGTTACTAGATTCTGGCTGACCATTTCCCTGTGGGTAATAATCTGAGGTGTGAGCTAAAGTTATCCCATATTCATAGCAAAAACCAATAACTTCCCGTGAAGAAAAGTTAGAAGCATTATCAGTAACAATCTTGTTTGGGACGCCAAACCTGACAATGATATTTTCTTTTATGAAACTGCAAACAACTTCAGAAGTGGCATGTTTGACAGGTATGGCTTCCACCCACTTGGTGAAGTAATCTGTTGCTGTAAGGACATAACTATGTCTGGCACTTGATTAAGGATTGAGTGCACTGATAAAATCAATTCCCCACTGCTTGAATGGTTCGTCGATGATGACCAGCCTGAGGGGAAAAGTAACCAACTTGGTCTTTCCGACGAACTGCTGGTAAGGCTCACACTTTGCTACCCAAGTGGCTGTATCTTGGAAAAGCGTCGACCAATAGTCCCTGGCCCGAATGATCTTGTGTGCTGTTACGGAAGAGGAGAAATGGCCCCCATAAGCTGAATTATGAAAACTTTCAAGTAACTTCACCTGTTGTGGCTTATTGACACATCGCAAGAAGACACCATCTATTCCGCGTTTGTATAAACCATCATTCCAGATGACATATTTCACTGCTCTGAGCTTTATAGTGTGCTTCTCCTTTACAGTTAGGTGAGCTGGGCATTCGCTGTAGGTGAGGAAGAAAGCAATATCGGAATACCACTCATTGCTAGTTGCGACAAATAGGACCAGAGGCAGTGAATCGGGTTTCTCCAGTTGACTCTGTGCTTCATTGATACAATCATCCTTTTCTCCAGAAATTTCTGACCCTTGGTTTTCAGCCATAAGTTGACACAAGCCTTTACCTCTTACCAACTTAGTTGGTTTTATATCTAGATCGTACTCTTGGACCTTTGCAATCCAATTTATGCGCAAGCTTCCTAACTCATGTTGAGTTAAGATTGACTTGACTGTCGTGTCAGGGACCAGCACCACTGTATGAGAATTTAAAATGTAATACCTGAAGTTTTTGACTGCTTTGACAATGGCGAATGCATGCTTTTCTAATTGAGACATTTTTAATTTGTGAGGCTTGAGGGGAGAGCTCATGAATGCAATTGGGGATTCAACATTCTCAGAATTCTTTTGCATCAACATGGCAGATACAGTATGCTCAGATGCATAGCTATACATGATAAAATCCTTGGAGAAATCGGGACATACTAGGACTGGTTCATGAGCGATGGAAGCTTTATTTCTTTGAACGACCTTTTCCCTTCCTTGCTCCATCGAAAAATTAGTGATCCTTTCATCATGTCTAATATATGACGAGTCTTTTCAGCAAAGTCGGGAACAAAGCGTCTGAGAAAGTTCACCTTTTCGAAGAAAGAGTGGACACCAGTCTTGCTTGTAGGTAAAGTGAGGCTCTGAATAGCCTTAACTCTTTCGGTATCTATCTTTGTTCCTTCTTTGCTAACAACATGTCCTAACAACTTCCCTTCTGTGACTCCAAAAACATATTTTTTTGGGTTCAGGGAAATCCCATGCTCTCAGCATCTGGCCAATACTTGTACCAGATGACCACAATGATCACTTCGTTGTTTAGAGAACACAGTTAAGTCATCCAGATAAATGACAATGACCTTCCCCATCATACCTTTGAATGTGAGGTCCATGTCCCGCTGAAAAGTGGCACCAACATTGGTCAGGCCAAAAGGCATCCTGCTGTAGGAAAACGTACCCCAGAGAGTAGTGAATGTTGTTTTAAATTGATCTTCAGGTGAGACTTCAATCTGATTGTAGCCTGAAAAACCATCAAGCATGGACAACATTTCTGATCCAGTTACTGCTTGTAGAACTTGATCCATTATGGGAAGTGGGTAGTTGTCTTTTAAGGAAGCCCGATTCAAGTTTCAAAAATCTACGCATATGCGTATTTCACCATTTTTATTGCACACTGGCACAATGTTTGCTACCCAAGTACTGTGATGGATTGGAAAAATGATTCTCGCATCCAGCATTTTTTGAATTTCAGCCTAGATAGTACCTGAGATCTTGGGGTTATAATGCCTTTGCTTCTGGAGAAAGGGTTTGACGTCCTCTTTCAATGGGATGTCATGCTGGACGTCCTTTGGCTTAAAAGACTTCAGATCGGCGTAGGACCATGCCAATACATCTATGTATTTCTTCAGCAGTCTTTGAAAAACTTCTGCTTCTCTTCAGGTGTGCAGCATTTTCCAATGTTCACAAATTGCGGATGTTCTACCGAACCTAAATTAACCAGTTCGGTTTCTGGGGAGGAGCCTGTACCATCTCACCTTTTCTTTTTTACAAAATGGTCATGCCTGTCGAATAACTACTCCAAAGAAACCAGGCCCTTTGGAATTTTATTTCCTTTGAGCTGACAAATGCCGTCGTTCCCTTTGGATCATTGTCTTGACTGGTGACTGATTCACAACACGTAGAAGTGGATCCTTCAAAGTGAAGTTCCTTAAAATTTTCTGCCTT
This sequence comes from Taxus chinensis, assembly GCA_019776745.2. Lineage (NCBI taxonomy): Eukaryota > Viridiplantae > Streptophyta > Pinopsida > Cupressales > Taxaceae > Taxus > Taxus chinensis. The sequence continues at coordinate 990,559,721 of CM034146.1, forward strand.
TTCTAAAAAGGAAATGAGTTGATTGTCATCGTTGAATACTTTCCAATGTTGAGAATTGTCTGGCACGCTTGGGTGAAAAAACCATCTCAATGGTGTATTTGTCTGTTTTCAAACCTGGGTGAGGGAGCATGAGGGACGCTGAAATGGCCAAGGAATCGGCCATGTCATTTGAGCTCTTAGAATGGATTCTATTGAAAAGGCGTCAAATTCCTCGATGCTGTCCCATACCGCATTACGGTAGTGCATGATCCTCTCATTCTTCACTTGATATATCCTCTTAACTTGATTCACGACTAGCTCTGCATCACCTTGCACTTTTATATTTTTAATCCCTCTTTCCTTCGCGGCTTGCATACCAAGTAGCAGAGATTCATACTCAGTAGTATTATTTGTGTTGAAAAACTGTAATTTGAAAGAGAGAGGGATAATCTCGCCTTCGGGAGATATTAGCACGGCTCCGGTGCCACATCCACTGGTTGCGCAGCTGCCATCAAAATGCAAAGTCCAGATCTTGTTAAGATCTTCTTCTTGGACGAGAACAACCCTTTTGTCAGACTTGGTAGACAAGAAATAGTTCCCCATTCCTAATGATTTGAAAAGAATTTGAGCTTTGGGATCATCAGAGTTAGTAACCAAGTACTTCTTTTGTGATTCTAGCTCCAATGTCTGCATTACACCTTTGACGGGGATTCTAGCCTTAGACCAGTCCATATGAATCTCCCCACCAACTTCGCTACAAAAACTTCTTCCTAGCAAAATTCCATAGGCTGCTGGAATGTCGACAACGAGGACGGTCATCTTTACTCTTTTCTCTGGGAACGCCGCAAATGTGAACTGCGCGTCTTTGATTTGACCAATCAACGGAACCTGCTTGGTTTCCAAGGAATAACATCTTCTAAAAGGCTTGGTAAGGGTAAGGCCCAAAGCATGGGCGACCTTGGCCGGCATGACATTATTGGAAGCTCCAGAATCAATTATGCAGTTACTTAATTTGTGGCCATTGATTAGGAGGGAGAGATAGAAAGGTTCTATCTTGCCTGATGTAGATGTTGAGGCAACATTTATGCGGGATGCAGGAGGGGTGGAAAGGATTCCCTTCAGGGGGATCTAGGGAGATATGACAGCTTGACTTTGAATATACTTGGTTAATCTTACAAGATGCTCAGGGTTTGACTGAAGATATTCAGCTTCAGACATTTGGATCTTAGTCTTCTTAGCATGATCTATGATGTCAAATGTGGCTAAGGGTTGCGCTAGTGAAGGAATGAGTCCCTCACTTCGCGATGGTAGAGTAGGATTACTGGTCTTCATGGAAATAGAAGAAGTATGATTTGGAGGAGAGATGGGGGGAAAAGCTTTCTTTGTAAAAGAATTAACAGGGTGTTGAGTAGGAAGAGGATTACCTCTTTTAGCAATGATTGGAGGTGTGTTTGACATGGCTTTCTCTTTCCGCACATTGGCAGCGACTTCTGCTTCTTTTCCTTGTGAGCGGGTAAAAACAGCATATGATTGTCCACTTGCATATCCTTGCGTACCCTCTTCTTCATCAAATTCTTCCTCATCAAATTCCATCAAATTCCATATACCCGATAGTAGAGTCACCAGTCGGCTCACTGACATCTTGATCATCTTCACCTTGAGATGAAGGTTCTTCGTAATGTGGCTCATCTTCTTCGATTTCGGTTAAAGCGTTGATCGGAGGAGCCTCAAGTGCCAACCGCGAAGCAGTTGTAAGTAAGCGCAGCCTTTGAGGAACATGACTGGAAACGAAATTCCTCCGTGGGATATCCCGGTATGAGGAACTGGGGGAAGCTTGAGCTAACTACTTTTTTAATGCGAGCAAGTCGTTTGCCATCTTTTGAAATGCTGGATCAGACGAAGTAGTGGGCGAAGGGCCCGAAGATTTAAGCTTAGATGATTCCCTTTTCAATTCGCCAGATATTAGCAAGTTGTCTTCAATTTAGATTGCAGCGGCCTGGGCAAGAAGTAAGGTAGCTACTTGTTCTTACAGGAGTAAGAAACTTACTTTTGAGCTCATAGCATTTACAAAGAAACACTTCTGATTTTCTGGTGTTAGAAGCATGGCAATAGGCACACACGGTTAATTAATGCATTGAACCTGGCGATAAAATCACGCATGGTCTCATTGGCCTCCTTCTTTAGGTGAGTGATCTGTGATAATAGTGCAAACACATCTTCCGAAGGCTTGTATCTATCTTCAAAAGCATCCTGCAAGGTGGCCCAACTGGTAATAGATCCGGCCGGCAAATGCTGAAACCATTCTGCTGCGGGCCCTTGTAAAGTTTCCAGAAAAAGGTGAACCAACACATCTTCATGGGTCAAATCTAGGATACTACATGACATAATGAATGCAGATATGTGCGAATCTATGCTTTGGTTTCTGCTCCCGTCAAATTTGGGAAAATTCTTTCAGTTTCCATGTGGGAGTGTGTGAACGGGATGCGGCAAGGTCAGAGGACCCATAGCGTTTCCCCATGGAACTGCCATCTGAACGGGTGGAAAAAGAACACGGGCTGGAAGAATAGTTCCACTGAGCAGCAAGGCACTACAAAGGGATGTGGAGGCTCCTTGTGAAAACTGGTTCTTTCGTGGAGGTGAGGCACTTCGGGCTGACCGATCAGTTGAACTTAGTGATGAAAAGCGCACTAGTGTTATACTGAAGTTGTGCCTTTGAAGCAAATCGAAAGTAGGATCGAATTCTCCATGAGCTCTCCTGCTACGAGTAAATGGTTCACTTGCCAGCGTACCCTCCTGATCTACAATATTAGGGAGTAGATTTTAAAAACTCTTTTTGGTTGTCCTTGCTGACTTCCTGATTTTTCTGACAAAAAATAGCAGCATGCACTTTTATGAATATTTAATTTTATCCTCTTCTGAAAACCGATTACGGTTTAATGTCAAGGAACAACGAGGATAAAATGATGGTGAAGCTTAGTAAGCTGATTTCCAGATCTAGAGTTGACTTTTCAAAGAGTTTGAAAACTTTGGTAAACTGTCAAAAATTTAGATCTACGGAAAAATACAGATTTTTATAAAAAGTCAACGAACTAAAGATCTCCAACTAGGCCAGATCTATGGATCTCAGAAGAAAATTTTCAATTTGGATCACTTTTTTGCAAAGATTTTGGATTATGGAAAAAGTTAAAATTTGCAAACAGGTAGTGACTTTTCTGATTTTTATTGATTTTCTATCATACCACTATCATAGATCGGATAGATCTGTTTGATCCCCAGTGGAGTCGCCAAAAACTGTTGGTTTGAAAATCTATAACTTGGACAGATTTATGGATAGACGAGCCGACAGTGTGCAGGGCATAGCCCCTCTTTGAGTCAGCAAAGCGAACTGGTTTATTGCTATTCTACCAGTAGGAATCTATGCAAGTCTCACAACATTCTACCTTCGGGGTTTTGGGATCTCATCCCAGTAGGGGTATTTCCAACTGCGAAAAGAAAGGAACGAAGTAGGGGATGAAGAAAGATTAGATCCGAAAGGAGAAAAGAAATGAATTCCAAAGCAGAAAGGTTGGAAGGTTTATGTTTTGGGATTGGTAGTAAACAGAGCCAAACCTATTTGCATAAAAAAATAAAGCAATACTGATGAATAAATGACAAAAAGGTAGAGATAGATCCAACAGAATAAACACATAGATCTGACATAAGAAAGATCAGATGCCCATAACACACATATTCAACACAAAGTCTTAATATTTGTATTAATATTTTCTTCTGTTGCAAAAAGTACAAAGCTTTTTCTCCCTACTTCTATTTTTCATCTAAAAGATATCCACACCTGAATACAACAAGTATTCAAGTATATATAGAAGGAGAGAGGAAAAGAAGACAAAAGCAAACAAACCACTTATTTACAAAAATATCTTACAATAGATTACAAAGTCATTTGTTGACTTTTGACAACTTTGGTGGATGACATCATCCCATGGTGCAAAATGGATGATGTCATCGTTTGTGTCAACATGACTTAGATATTTTACGAAGAGAAAGATGAGAAGGAAGAAACTATTCGTCGTCATCCTGCGGCTGGAAGGGGGTATCCTACTTTTGTTGCTCGAGTGACGAGATGTGGAACTGGGCACGGTACTCCATGAACTTGCTGATCATGGGTTGAAGTTGATCCTCAGAAGGATCCTTGTGCCGATCATTGATAGCTTCGCAGGTCTTCCACTTGTCTATGAGCTTTTCTGGGAGTTTGGAATAATCATTCTCTGCCTCTATAAGGTACTCGATGAAGTCACGACACGCCAATAGGTTATTGATGGATTCGGCGTCGAACGTGACTTCTAGCCCTAGTCCCTGTGAAACGATCTCCTTGAAGATCTGAATAGTTTCTTCCACCTTTCTTAAGGCGAAAGAAGGAGTGAGCAACCCTGGAGACATTCTGAGAATGATCTATTCCATTTGATGCATTGCATCCAGGGCTACCTGCTTTACCTTGTCAATCTTTTCCAGGATGAACTCCAGCTGATCCACCCGATAATCCAAAGTGGAAAGGATTTTATTTAGTTCCCTAGGGTGTCCAAAGACACCAAACTTGACCAGATCATAGACTGAATAGTCGAGCATTTTCTGAAAGGTCTCGTGTTGCATCTTGGCATGCTCAAGCTCTTCGGAGATAGGTCCCGCTATCGCCTGGAGTTCTTTGTTTGTTCGATTGATATTCTGATACAAATCTGTGAACTTAGCGATAAATCCCTCACTTTCTTTGAGGATTTGGCTCCTCCAGGTAGAAACTGCCATGCCCTACTCACCGATTTTAGCATATTCATTGATCTTTTCCTGGCTCAGAGGCTCAGGATATTCGGCGGCAGTTGTAGGAGGTGCACTGCCCATTTTCTGCAAGGCACGGAGAAGATATTTATTTTGCTCCTTTAACTGCCTTTTCTCTTCCTTTGCTTCTTGGAGTTTCTTGCAAAGGGCGTCAACTGCAGATAGGGCCTCTCCTTGCAGGATTTCTGAAGATGTCCCCATTGTGACTTGAGTCACTGTGTAATCTGTCGAAGACAGATCCTTTTTTATCCTTCAACGGATTGGGGTACGCAATCTCCATCACTCTCTCCCCTGATGCACTATGAGAGAAACGGGTTATGGGCTTCTGCTTCTTTGCCCCTTTTGACTGGATTACGGAGAAGTCCATCGGTGCGATAGGAACTTTCCTTTTCTGCTGACTCAGGTGCTGGGAGATCCAGGCTAGACTTATGGGAAAAGGACCAGAAATAGAGAAGGAGGCAGCTGCAGTAGTAGAAGGGAAACACGTGGAGGCGGCATGGAGAGGAAAGCCGAGGAAGTGGTCACGGGAGGAAATGATACTGTAGGGGAGGAAGTCATAGGAAGGGAAGGGAGCTCAGAGATAAGGGAAGAAATGGAGGTGGACAGCTCCGTGAGAGAGGAGAAAATGGACGAAGAAGCAGTAGGAACAAAAGAAGAAGGGGGAGAGGATACGACCAAAGGAATGGTCGCTTGGGTCTCTCGAGGAGGGGAAGGAGGAGAAGGAGAAGGAACAGAAGGGACCTCAATTGTTACAGTCATGACCACATCCTGAGTGGATGCGCCTATTGGAACATCTTCCGTTGTTTCTTCCTCTGAGCTTTCCGGGATTGCAACCCGTCCTTGTGAAGTGGAAGGAGGGCTTTCAGGAGCTTCCTCTTGGGTAGAGCTGGATTCACCCTCTTTTCCTTTCCCCTTGCCCTTTGGTTGCTGTTTCGACCGAGGAGGTGCGTTGCCCAACAGAGAGGTTGTGAAATCGACTCCGAGGTAGATGAGCCCGTTCATTCGGCACCAATGCTCTGTTCTGCGCAGAGTTTCCTTGACCCTCTCCTTGATTGTTTGAGGAGCTTTGGTTCTATTAATCACCGCTGAAAGGCCAATCGTCCCCACCCGTGTCAAGATACACTTGATCAACTTCTTGCTCAGTAGTTTGGTAGCCTTTTGGGATGATGGCTACCCCATACTGGATGATTTCTGGTAAGGCCAAGCGAGAATGATCCTTCCTCCTGAGCTCAACCTCATGATATATGTCGATGTAGATATCTTCGATCTAAGGGATGTGGATCAGATCGAGCTTGGCCCTGGGCAAACAATTTCTTGGGTCAAAGGTGGGCCTTGCTGGGAAATTATGTTTCAGATTCAGCAACTCCAACTCTGCAAACATGTCTTTTGCCTTGTGGTGAGTGAGACACGTATACCTACCCACTGTGAGGGGGAAAGGAGTCCCACCCTTCTTTCTCTTTAGGCAGTTTTCGTGGTAAGTAATAAGTTTCCGCGACAGCTCCAACAGGATCAACTTGGGACCGACATATCTCGGCAATTTAGTTGGTTCTCCCAAGAAGTTAACTGCCCTCAGATAGGTGAATGTGGGGAATAGGGTGAATAGGGCCCCCCATTTCTATGTAGCTGCTACGATGCTCTTGGTCGTACGACCGTGAGTCATATTCGGCCTCAACAGGCAGATGATGAAATAGAAGAATGCATCGTTGATTTTTGTGAATTGGGGGATACTATTTTCCAACTTCAGTTATGGATAGTATTCATAGATTTTAACCTGGGGCCAAATCCCGCATCACATCAGAGCTGGATAGTCTCTCTCTGAAGCCGCAACATAAACCACGTAGGAGTTCATATAGAACCTCCCTGTTGTGTTAAGTTGTTGGAGCTGCTGAGATATTGTGCTGCTTATGATTTCTGCCCACTCAAAGCGTTGATCGGGCACATTTTTGTTCATTGTTTCCAAATATCGCAACATCCACTTATGAAAATAATGGGTGTCAGGAAGCCCAAAGACTCTACTCAGGAACATGATTGTGTCGCTGAGTTCCTCTGAAAAGTCACTGTGATGTATGACTTGTGGCCAACGAGTCACCACCTTTTTTTTCTTCAAATATACCTCGTTCATCAGCTGCATGCACTGATCCTCATTTTTGTCCCAGGCCTTGATGCAATCTTCCTGGCTTACGGCCACAAAGTGCCGGTGGTGAGGGATGCCGAGCATTATTTCAAAGTGTCGGGCAGTGAGGTTGATTATAAGCTCGCCCTTCTCATTGTGGACACATCTTGTGTCTTTATTTTAGCATCGGGCAACTACCATCATGAATTCGTTGTTCACGGCACTAACTGGGATTCCTCCAGCAAAGTGCAGCACACTGCCCATCAGCTTGTCCATCCATGGACTTCTTGTGACCCTCTGGGTTCTGGCCCAGAAATCTTCCATGTCAATATGAACCAGTTTTGAGTCTCTGATGTCTAGGTCACACTCGGCCTGGGACTCGGGCATCCTGACCCTCTGATATTTATACTTCATTTCTTCTTCTGTGAGCTTGGCTTCACCCTTAGATTTGGTAGGTCTCTTGCTTGATGTTGACATATGTAACTCTGAACTTAATTGCTGATTTGCAAGAAGAAGAAGTGAAACCCAACGCAAGAAGGTCATATTAGTCATTTGATCTTCCATTAAAGTGTCAACACAAGAAAGAGTTAGTGATTTAAGGCCTCAGGGTGCAGGGCGCACGAATACTGCTGGTTACAGGGCTAAATAATAAGGGGCACAAGAAAGGGCTGCTGCAAGGGATAAATCAGCGCCAAAGGGCGCATGGCGCATGGACTCTGTAGATTGCATTTTTTGTTGTGCACCTGTGCCATGTGTATGCATTTTATAAAGGGCGCGGATATTTTTCATGTTACACGGGTACAGGATGAGCCAAAGGGCGCAGGTTTAATGCGTGTAACATCATTTTTTCATGCACCATAGGAAAGCTTGGCATGGTGCATAGAAGGTCTGCATAACATGATGTCGTTGCAACAATAGGTGCATCCGCACCGCTTCAACAATTGCACTTAGCGCATGTAATTTGAATGTTGCATACATACAGGGTGTGCCAAAGGGCGCAGGTTTAAATACTGCAACATATGAGTTGGGTGCACCAAGTAGGGCGCAAGGAAAGTGTTTGTAACAAGGGAAGGGAGTGCGCCTTGAGGGTGTGGCTGTTCTTTTTGTAACAGTCATGGTATGTGTGCCATTGGCGCGACTGTGTATTCTGTTACAGGGATGATAGCTGCGCCAAAGGAGAAAAATAACAGTGTCTTCTTTTCAAGCCATGATCTTTCTCTGAGGGGTTTGCATGTTGACAAGCTTCTTTAACTCAATCCATACCAACAAGCAGCCAAAAACCAAAGCACAAAATGCACACAAAAGAAATGAGGACCTCTTACCAGGATTATATAATGGAGAAGTGTGAAAACGGGTCCATGAAGTGATTCGAAAACGACAGGGTAGGTGCGCTGGCAGGTATAGATACAAGAGAAAAATCACGTGATGTGTCGGATGATAATGACAGCGCAGACGCGCCTATATATAGGCGAGGTGGTAATAAATGCACCACCAACTTTTTAAGTGGCACATGAAAAGCACTGTCGACACAAGAAAGCATGCGCCCTTGGCGCACCAAAACACTTGCCAACCCAAAGTTATGTGTGCCTTTGGTGCACTGAAAGTTATGTCGACACAAGAATATGTGCGCCTTTGGCACACCAAAAAGTGGCACAACAAAAGTATTGTTGACATGAAGGCACATGCGCCTTGGTGCATGCGAGAAAGACTCAACATAGTGAGGCACACCAAAACGCCTGTTGACACAAGAAAGCATGCGCAAAAGGCTTAAAAGGGGGTGCATGAAAACTTGATGTTACATAGTCATTATGTGTGCCCGACCAAAAAAGACCAAAAATGGCTAAGTTCGGAAAACTAGATTTCCCGGGAAGGGATTTTGCAACGTTCCGAACGCAAGGGGTCCCTAATGAGGGACCGGAACAAAATTTTGGTAGGTTATCTGTAAAATTGCCCTTGCCAATTTTATAGGATAACAGCTGGCTCTTTCTGGGGACTATCTATGAGCAGACCTCAGGGGTAGAGAATCCCAGATCTCACGTGCCTATCCACTGGGAAATAGAGTCAAAAAAAAGGGAGACTGGGAAGGGAAACACACAGCCAATGGAAGCAAACACACGACAAAAAAAAACAGACAACTGAAGTAAACTGTACAAAGAAGAGAGTGAGCTCTACTTCCTAAAGATTTTCAGATGTTGCCTCGCTATAGGGAAGTGGGAGCTCAGTTCCATCCAGATACGAGAGATAGAAACTATTCTCTCCGTTTAGTTGCTTGATCTTGAAAGTCCCTCTCCATAGGGAATCAAATTTTCCGTACATTCCCTTTGGCTCTCTTCGTTTGTTCCAAAAAAGGACGAGGTCTCCTTCCTGGAAATTTCTTGGCTTAGCTTTTTTAATCGAACAATATTTTGACCTAATTCTGATGCTACTGTGATCTGGTCGGCCACCCTTACTCTCTTTTCCTCGAGCTCTGCTAGATACATGATCCTCTTTTCAAGGGGAATTTTGAAAAGTTTCATCTTCAATTTCCCGTGCCAAGTGCAGAGCAGAGAGTTCAGCGGAAATGGGAAGCTCGGCATCGGTGCCATACAACACTTGAAAAGGTGACAATACCGAGAGATCTCTTGGGGGTAATGTGGTCTTCCCACAAAGCATCGTATAAGGACTTGTGCCACATTCGTTGATTATCCTCCACTAGCTTTCGTATGATGGTCACCAAGTTTTTGTTACTAGATTTTGGCTGACCATTTCCCTGTGGGTAATAATCTGAGGTGTGAGCTAAAGCTATCCCATATTCATAGCAAAAAACCAATAACTTCCCGTGAAGAAAAGTTAGAAGCATTATCAGTAACAATATTGTTTGGGGACACCAAACCTGACAATGATATTTTCTTTTATAAAATTGCAAACAACTTCAGAAGTGGCATGTTTGACAGGTATGGCTTCCACCCACTTGGTGAAGTAATCTATTTCTGTAAGGACATAACTATGTTCTGGCACTTGATTAAGGATTGAGTGTGCCAATAAAATCAATTCCCCACTGCTTGAATGGTTCGTCGATGATGACCAGCCTGAGGGGGAAAAGTAACCAACTTGGTCTTTCCGATGAACTACTGGTAAGGCTCACACTTTACTACCCAAGTGGCTGTATCTTGGAAAAGCGTCGACCAATAGTCCCTGGCCCGAATGATCTATTTGTTTGTGCTGTTACGGAAGAGGAGAAATGGCCCCCATAAGTTGAATTACGAAAACTTTCAAGTAACTTCACCTGTTGTGGCTTATTGACACATCGCAAGAAGACACCATCTATTCCGCGTTTGTATAAAACCATCATTCCAGATGACATATTTCACTGCTCTGAGCTTTATAGTGTGCTTCTCCTTTACAGTTAGGTGAGCTGGGCATTCGCTGTATGTGAGGAAGAAAGCAATATCGGAATACCACTCATTGCTAGTTGCGAAAAAATAGGACTAGAGGCAGTGAATCGGGTTTCTCCAGTTGACTCTGTGCTTCATTGATACAAATCATCCTTTTCTCCAGAAATTTCTGACCCTTGGTTTTCAGCCATAAGTTGACACAAGCCTTTGCCTCTTACCAACTTAGTTGGTTTTATATCTAGATCTTACTCTTGGACCTTTGCAATCCAATTTATGCGCAAGCTTCCTAACTCATGTTGAGTTAAGATTGACTTGACTGTCGTGTCAGGGACCAGCACCACTGTATGAGAATTTAAAATGTAATACCTGAAGTTTTTTACTGCTTTGACAAACGGCGAATGCATGCTTTTCTAATTGAGACATTTTTAATTTGTGAGGCATGAGGGGAGAGATCATGAACGCAATTGGGGATTCAACATTCTCAGAATTATTTTGCATCAACATGGCAGATGCAGTATGCTCTAGACACATAGCTATACATGATAAAATCCTTGGAGAAATTCGGGACTATACTATGACTAGTTCATGAGCGACGGAAGCTTTTATTTCTTCGAACGACCTTTTCCCTTCCTTGCTCCATCGAAAAATTAGCGATCCTTTCATCATGTCTAATATATGACGAGTCTTTTCAGCAAAGTCGGGAACAAAGCGTCTGAGAAAGTTCACCTTTTCCGAAGAAAGAGTGGACACCAGTCTTGCTTGTAGGTAAAGTGAGGCTCTGAATAGCCTTAACTCTTTCGGTATCTATCTTTGTTCCTTCTTTGCTAACAACATGTCCTAACAAGTTCCCTTCTGTGAGTCTAAAAACAATATTTTTTTGGGTTCAGGGAAATCCCATGCTCTCAGCATCTGGCCAATACTTGTACCAAATGACCACAATGATCACTTTGTTGTTTAGAGAACACAGTTAAGTCATCCAGATAAACGAAAATGACCTTCCCCATCATACCTTTGAATGTGAGGTCCATGGTCCCACTGAAAAGTGGCGCTAGCATTGGTCAGGCCAAAAGGCATCCTGCTGTAGGAAAACGTACCCCAGAGAGTAGTGAATGCTGTTTTAAATTGATCTTCAGGTGAGACTTCAATCTGATTGTAGCCTGAAAAAACCATCAAGCATGGACAACATTTCTGATCCAGTTACTGCTTGTAGAACTTGATCCATTATGGGAAGTGGGTAGTTGTCTTTTAAGGAAGCCCGATTCAAGTTTCAAAAATCTACACATATGCGTATTTCACCGTTTTTATTGCACACTGACACAATGTTTGCTACCCAAGTACTGTGATGGATTGGAAAAATTGATTCTCGTATCCAACATTTTTTGAATTTCAGCCTAGATAGTACTTGAGATCTTGGGGTTATAATGCCTTTACTTCTAGCTGAAAGGGTTTGACGTCCTCTTTCAACAGGATGTCATGCTAGATGTCCTTTGGCTTAAAAGACTTCAGATCGGCGTAAGACCATGCCAATACATCTATGTATTTCTTCAGCAGTTTGAAAAACTTCCTGCTTCTCTTCAGGTGTGCAGCATTTTCCAATGTTAACAAATTGCGGATTTTCTACCGAACCTAAATTAACCAGTTCGGTTTCTGGGGAGGAGCCTGTACCATCTCGCCTTTTCTTTTTTACAAAATGGTCATGCCTCTCGAATAACTACTCCAAAGAAACTAGGCCCTTTGGAATTTTTTTTCCTTTGAGCTGACAAATGTCGTCATTCCCTTTGGATTCATTGTCTTGACTGGTGACTGATTCACAACACGTAGAAGTGGATCCTTCAAAGTGAAGTTCCTTAAAATTTTCTGCCTTTTCTAAAAAGGAAATGAGTTGATTGTCATCATTGAATACTTTCCAATGTTGAGAATTGTCTAGCACGCTTGGGTGAAAAACCATCTCAATGGTGTATTTGTCTGTTTTCAAACATGGGTGAGGGAGCATGAGGGACGCTGAAACGGCCAAGGAATCGGCCATGTCATTCTGAGCTCTTAGAATGGATTCTATTGAAAAGGCGTCAAATTCCTCGATGCTGTCCCATACCGCATTACGGTAGTGCATGATCCTCTCATTCTTCACTTGATATATCCTCTTAACCTGATTCACGACTAGCTCTGCATCACCTTGCACTTTTATATTTTTAATCCCTCTTTCCTTCACGACTTGCATACCAAGTAGTAGAGATTCATACTCAGTAGTATTATTTGTGTTGAAAAACTGTAATTTGAAAGAGATAGGGATAATCTCGCCCTTCGGAGATATTAGCACGGCTCCGGTGCCACATCCACTGGTTGCATAGCTGCCATCAAAACTACAAAGTCCAGATCTTGTTAAGATCTTCTTCTTGGACGAGAACAACCCTTTTGTCAGACTTGGTAGACAAGAAATAGTTCCCCATTCCTAATGATTCAAAAAGAATTTGAGCTTTGGGATCATCAGAGTTAGTAACCAAGTATTTATTTTGTGATTCTAGCTCCAATGTATGCATTACACCTTTGACGGGGATTCTAGCCTTAGACCAGTCCATATGAATCTCCCCACCAACTTTGTTACAAAAAATTCTTCCCAGCAAAATTCCATAGGCTGCTGGAATGTCGACAACGAGGACGGTCATCTTTACTCTTTTCTCTGGGAACGCCGCAAATACGAACTATGCGCGTCTTTTATTTGACCAATCAACGGAACCTGCTTGGTTTCCAAGGAATAACATCTGTCTAAAAGGCTTGGTAAGGGTAAGGCCCAAAGCATGGGAGACCTTGGCCGACATGACATTATTGGAAGCTCCAGAATCAATTATGCAGTTACTTAATTTTTGGCCATTGATTAGGAGGGAGAATATAGAAAGGTTCTATCTTGCCTGATGTAGATGTTGAGGCAACATTTATGCGGGATGCAAGAGGGGTGGAAAGGATTCCCTTCAGGGGGATCTAGGGAGATATGACAGCTTGACTTTGAATATACTTGGGTTAATCTTACAAGATGCTCAGGGTTTTGAATGAAGATATTCAGCTTTAGACATTTGGATCTTAGTCTTCTTAACATGATCTATGATGTCAAATGCGGCTAAGGGTTGCGCTAGTGAAGGAATGAGTCCCTCACTTCGCGATGGTAGAGTAGGATTACTGGTCTTCATGGAAATAGAAGAAGTATGATTTGGAGGAGAGATGGGGGGAAAAGCTTTCTTTGTAAAAGAATTAACAGGGGTGTTGAGTAGGAAGAGGATTACCCTCTTTTAGCAATGATTGGAGGTGTGTTTGACATGGCTTTCTCTTTCCGCACATTGGCAGCGACTTCTGCTTCTTTTCCTTGTGAGCGGGTAAAAACAGCATATGATTGTCCACTTGCATATCCTTGCGTACTCTCTTCTTCATCAAGATTCTTCCTCATCAAATTCCATATACCCGATAGTAGAGTCACCAGTCGGCTCACTGACATCTTGATCATCTTCACCTTGAGACGAAGGTTCTTCGTAATGTGGCTCATCTTCTTCGATTTTAGTTAAAGCGTTGATCGGAGGAGCCTCAAGTGCCAACCACGAAGTAGTTGTAGGGTAAGCGCAGCCTTTAAGGAACATGACTGGAAACGAAATTCCTCCGTGGGATATCCTGGTTATGAGGAACTAGGGGAAGCTTGAGCTAACTAATTTTTTAATGCGAGCAAGTCGTTTGCCATCTTTTGAAATGTTGGATCAGACGAAGTAGTGGGCGAAGGGCCCGAAGATTTAAGCTTAGATGATTCCCTTTTCAATTCACCAGATATTAGCAAGTTGTCTTCAATTTAGATTGCAGCAGCCTGGGCAAGAAGCAAGGTAGCTACTTGTTCTTACAGGAGTAAGAAACTTACTTTTGAGCTCGTAGCATTTACAAAGAAACACTTCTGATTTTCCGGTGTTAGAAGCATGGCAACAGGCACACCGGTTAATTAATGCATTGAACCTGGCGATAAAATCACGCATGGTCTCATTGGCCTCCTTCTTTAGGTGAGTGATCTATGATAATAGTGCAAACACATCTTCCGAAGGCTTGTATCTATCTTCAAAAGCATCCTGCAAGGTGGCCCAACTGGTAATAGATCCGGCCGGCAAATGCTGAAAACCATTCTGCTGCGGGCCCTTGTAAAGTTTCCAGAAAAAGGCGAACCAACACATCTTCATGGGTCAAATCTAGGATACTACATGACATAATGAATGTAGATATGTGCGAATCCATGCTTTGCTTTCTGCTCCCGTCAAATTTGGGAAAATTCTTTCAGTTTCCATGTGGGAGTGTGTGAACAGGATGCGGCAAGGTCAGAGGACCCATAACGTTTACCCATGGAACTGCCATCTGAACGGGTGGAAAAATAACAATGGGCTGGAAGAATAATTCCCACTGATGTAGCAAGGCACTACAAAGGGATGTGGAGGCTCCTTGTGAAAACCAATTCTTTCGTGGAGGTGAGGCACTTCGGGCTGACCGATTAGTTGAACTTAGTGATGAAAAGCGCACTAGTGTTATGCTGAAGTTGTGCCTTTGAAGCAAATCGAAAGTAGGATCGACTTCTCCATGAGCTCTCCTGCTACGAGTAAATGGTTCACCTGCCAGCGTACCCTCCCTGATCTGCAATATTGGGGAGCAGATTTTAAAAACTCTTTTTGGTTGTACTTGCTGACTTCCTGATTTTTCTGACAAAAAACAGCAGCATGCACTTTTCTGAATATTTAATTTTATCCTCTTCTGAAAACCGATTATGGTTTAATGTCAAGGAACAATGAGGATAAAATGATGGTGAAGCTTAGTAAGCTGATTTCCAGATCTAGAGTTGACTTTTCAAAGAGTTTGAAAACTTTGGTAAACTGTCAAAAATTCAGATCTATGGAAAAATACAGATTTTTATAAAAAGTCAGTGAACTAAAGATCTCCAACTAGGCCAGATCTATGGATCTCAGAAGAAAATTTTCAATTTGGATCACTTTTTTGCAAAGATTTTGGATTTTGGAAAAAGTTAAAATTTGCAAACAGGTAGTGACTTTTCTTATTTTTATTGATTTTCTATCATACCACTATCATAGATCGGATAGATCTGTTCGATCCCCAGCGGAGTCGCCAAAAACTGTTGGTTTGAAAATTTGTAACTTGGACAGATTTATGGATAGACGAGCCAACAGTGTGCAGGGCATAGCCCCTCTTTGAGTCAGCAAAGCGAACTGGTTTATTGCTATTCTACCAGTAGGAATCTATGCAAGTCTCACAACATTCTACCTTCGGGGTTTTGGGATCTCATCCCAGTAGGGGTATTTCCAACTGAGAAAAGAAAGGAACGAAGTAGGGGATGAAGAAAGATTAGATCCGAAAGGAGAAAAGAAATGAATTCCAAAGCAGAAAGGTCGGAAGGTTTATGTTTTGGGATTGGTAGTAAACAGAGCCAAACCTATTTGCATAAACAAATAAAGCAATACTGATGAATAAATGACAAAAAGGTAGAGATAGATCCAACAGAATAAACACATAGATCTGACATAAGAAAGATCAGATGCCCATAACACACATATTCAACACAAAGTCTTAATATTTGTATTAATATTTTCTTCTGTTGCAAAAAGTACAAAGCCTTTTCTCCCTCACTTCTATTTTTCATCTAAAAGATATCCACCCCTGAATACAACAAGTATTCAAGTATATATAGAAGGAGAGAGGAAAAGAAGACAAAAGCAAACAAAACCACTTATTTACAAAAATATCTTACAATAGATTACAAAGTCATTTGTTGACTTTTGACAACTTTGGTGGATGACATCATCCCATGGTGCAACATGGATGATGTCATCATTTGTGTCAACATGACTTAGATATTTTACAAAGAGAAAGATGAGAAGGAAGAAACTATTCGTCGTCATCCCGCGGCTGGAAGGGGGTATCCTACTTTTGCTGCTCGGGCGACGAGATGTGGAACTGGGCACGGTACTCCATGAACTTGCTGATCATGGGTTGAAGTTGATCCTCAGAAGGATCCTTGTGCCGATGATTGATAGCTTCGCAGGTCTCCCGCTCGTCTATGAGCTTTTCCAGGAGTTTGGAATAATCATTCTCTGCCTCTATCAGGTACCCGATGAAGTCACGACACGCCAACAGGTTATTGATGGATTCGGCGTCGAACGTGACTTCTAGCCCCAGTCCCTGTGAAACGATCTCCTTGAAGATCTGAATAGTTTCTTCCACCTTTCTTAAGGTGAAAGAAGAAGTGAGCAACCCTGGAGACATTCTGAGAATGATCTGTTCCATTTGATGCATTGCATCCAGGGCTACCTCCTTTACCTTGTCGATCTTTTCCAGGACAAACTCCAGCTGATCCACCCGATAATCCAAAGTGGAAAGGATTTTATTTAGTGCCCTAGGGTGTCCAAAGACGCCAAACTTGACCAGATCATCGACTGAACAGTCGAGCATTTTCTGAAAGGTCTCGTGTTGCATCCTGGCATGCTCAAGCTCTTTGGAGATGGGTCCCGCTATCGCCTGGAGTTCTTTGTTTGTTCGATTGATATTCTGATACAAATCTGTGAACTTAGCGATAACTCCCTCACTTTCGTTGAGGATTTGGCTCCTCCAGGTGGAAACTGCCATGCCCTGCTTGCCGATTTTAGCATATTCATTGATCTTTTCCTGGCTCAGAGGCTTAGGAGATTCGGCGGCAGTTGTAGGAGGTGCACTACCCATTTTCTGCAAGGCGCGGAGAAGATATTTATTTTTCTCCTTTAGCTGCCTTTTCTCTTCCTTTGCTTCTTGGAGTTTCTTGCAAAGGGCGTCAACTGCAGATAGGGCCTCTCCTTGCAGGATTTCTTGAAGATGTCCCCATTGTGACTTGAGTCACTCTGTAATATGTCAAAGACAGATCCTTTTTATCCTTCAAAGTATTGGGGTATGCAATCTCCATCACTCTCTCCCCTGATGCACTCTTTGAGAAGCGGGTTATGGGCTTCTTCTTCTTTGCCCCTTTTGATGGGATTACGGAGAAGTCTATCGGTGTGATGGGAACTTTCCTTTTCTGTTGACTCAGGTGCTGGGAGATCTAGGCTGGACTTATGGGAGAAGGACTAGAAATAGAGAAGGGGGAAGCTGCAGTAGTAGAAGGGAAAAATGTGGAGACACATGGAGGCAGCATGGAGAGGAAAGCCGAGGAAGTGCTCACGGAAGGAAGTGATACTACAGGGGAGGAAGTATTTGGAAGGGAAGGGAGCTCAGAGATAAGGGAAGAAATGGAGAGGGACAGCTCCGCGAGAGAGGAGAAAATGGATGAAGAAGCAATAGGAACAGAAGAAGAAGGGTGAGAGGATACAACCAAAGGAATGGTCACTTGGGTCACTCGAGGAGGGGAAGGAGGAGAAGGAGAAGGAACAGAAGGGACCTCAATTGTTACAGTCGTGGCCACATCCTGAGTGGATGTGCCTATTGGAACATCTTCCGCTCTTTCTTCCTCTGAGCTTTCTGGGATTGCAACCTTTCCTTGTGAAGCGGAAGGAGGGCTTTCAGGAGCTTTCTCTTGGGTAGAGCCTGGATTCACCCTCTTTTCCTTTCCCCTTGTACTTTGGTTGCTGTTTTGACCGAGGAGGTGCGTTTCCCAATGGAGAGGTTATGAAATCAACTCCGAGGTAGATGAGCTCATTCATTTGCCCACCAATGCTCTGTTCTGTGCAGAGTTTCCTTGACCCTCTCCTCGATTGTTTGAGGAGCTTTGGCTCTATCAATCACCGTGAAAGGCCAATCGTCCCCACCCGTGTCAAGATACACTTGATCAAATTCTTGCTCAGTAGTTTGGTAGCCTTTTGGGATGATGGCTACCCCATACTGGATGATTTCTGCTAAGGCTAAGCGAGAATGATCCTTCCTCCTGAGCTCAACCTCATGATATATGTCGATGTAGATATCTTCGATCTGAGGGATGTGGATTAGATCGAGCTTGGCCCTAGGAAAACAATTTCTTCGGTTGAAGGTGGGCCTTGATGGGAAGTTATGTTTCAGATTCAGCAGCTCCAGCTCTGCAAACATGTCTTTTGCCTTGTGGTGAGTGAGACATGTATACCTACCCACTGTGAGGGGGAAAGGAGTCCCACCCATCTTTCTCTTTAGGCACTTTTCGTGGTAAGTAATAAGTTGCCTCGACAGCTCCAACAAGATCAACTTGGGACCAGCATATCTCGGCAATTTAGTTGGTTCTCCTAAGAAGTTAACTACCCTCAGATATTTGAATGTGGGGAATTGAGTGAACAGGGCCCCCCATTTGTCTGTAGCTACTACAATTCTCTTGGTCGTATGACCGTGAGTCATATTCGGCCTCAACAGGAAGATGATGAAATAGAAGAATGCATCATTGTTTTTTGTGAATTGGGGGATACTATTTTCTAGCTTCAGTTCTGGATAGTATTCATAGATTTTAACCTGGGGCCAAACCCCGCATCGCATCAGAGCTGGATAGTCTCTTTCTAAAGCTGCAACATAGACCACGTAGGAGTTCATATAGAACCTCCCTGTTGTGTTAAGTTGCTGGAGCTGCTCAAATATTGTGCTACTTATGATTTCTGCCCACTCAAAGCGTTGATCGGGAACATTTTTGTTCATTGTTTCCAGATATCGCAGCATCCACTTGTGAAAATAATCGGCGTTAGTAAGCCCAAAGACTCTGCTCAGGAATGTGATTGTGTCACTGATTTCCTCTGAAAAGTCACTGTGATGTATGACTTGTGGCCAATGAGTCACCACCTTTTTGTTCTTCAAATATACCTCGTTCATTAGTTGCATGCATTGATCCTCATTTTCGTCCCAGGCCTTGATGCAATCTTCCCAGCTTACGGCCAAAAAGTTTCGGTGGTGAGGGATGCCGAGCATTATTTCAAAGTGCCGGGTAGTGAGGTTGATTATAACCTTGCCCTTCTCATTGTGGACACATCTTGTGTCTTTATTGTAGCATCGGGAAACAACCATCATGAATTCGTTGTTCACGGAACTAACTGGGATTCCTCCAGCAAAGTACATCACACTTCCCATAACCTTTTCCATCCATGGACTTCTTGTGACCTTCTGGGTTCTGGCCCAGAAATCTTCCATGTCAATATGACCCAATTTTGAGTCTCTGATGTCTAGGTCACACTCGGCCTGGGACTCGGGCATCCTGACCCTCTGATATTTATACTTCATTTCTTCTTCTGTGAGCTTGGATTTACCCTTAGATTTGGTAGGTCTCTTGCTTGATGTTGACATATGTAACTCTGAAATTAATTGCTGATCTGCAAGAAGAAGTGAAACCCAACGCAAGAAGGTCATATTAGTCATTTGATCTTCCATTAAAGTGCTAACAGAAGAAAGAGTTAGTGATTTAAGGCCTCAGGGCGCATGGTGCATGAATACTGCTAGTTACAGGGCTAAATAATAAGGCACACAGGAAAGGGCTGCTGCAAGGGATAAATCTGTGCCAAAGGGCGCATGGCGCATGGACACTACAGATTGTATTTTTTTTTTGTTGTAAACACAAGTGCACCTGCGCCATGTGTATGCATTTTATAAAGGGCGCGGATATTTTTCATGTTACACGGGTATAGGTTACGCGAAAGGGCATAGGTTTAATGTGTGTAACATCATTTTTTCATGCACCACAGGAAAGCTTGGCATGGCGCATGGAAGGTATACATAACATGATGTCATTGCAATAATGGGTGCGTCCGCGCCACTTCAACAGTTTCACTTAGCACATGTAATTTGAATCTTGCATACATACAGGGTGCACTAAAGGGCGCAGGTGTAAATACTGCAACATATGAGTTGGGTGCGCCAAGTAGGGTGCAAGAAAAGTGTTTTGCAACAAGTGAAGGGAGTGCGCCTTGAGGGCGCGGCTATTCTTTATGTAATAGTCATGGTATGTGCACCATTGGCGTGACTGTGTATTATGTTACAGGGATGACAGATGCGCCAAAGGAGAAAAATAACAGTGTCTTCTTTTCAAGCCATGATCTTTCTCTGAGGGGTTTACATGTTGACAAGCTTATTTTTAAGGGTACCTTTGGGTTATGAAGAAGCTTAATCAAAGAGTTCCAAGCCATTTTTTAGGATAGAGTCCCCTTTTCCAGCAGATCTGGAAAGAAGGGGGAAAATGCATGGGTAGAGAAAAACAGCAAGGAGAGTGGGGAATTCATGTTTTGACAACTTTTTTAACTCAATCCATACCAACAAGTAGCCAAAAACCAAAGCACAAAATACACAAATGAAATGAGGATCTCTTACCAGGATTATATAATGGAGAAGTGTGAAAACGGGTCCACGAAGTGATTCAAAAATGACAGGGCAGGTGCGCTAGCAGGTACAGATGTAAGAGAAAAATTACATGATGTGTCGGATGATAATGACAGTGCAGACGCACCTATATATAGGTGAGGTGGTAATAAATGGGCCACCAACTTTTTAAGTGGTGCATAAAAAGCACTGTCGACACAAGAAAGCATGCACCCTTGGTGCACCAAAACACTTGCCAACCCAAAGTTATGTGCACCTTTGGCACACCAAAAGTTATGTCGACACAATAATATGTGCGCCTTTGGCGCACCAAAAAGTGGCGCAACAAAAGTATTGTTGACGTGAAGGCGCATGCACCTTGGCACATGCAAGAAAGACTCAACATAGTGAGGCGCACCAAAATTCCTGTTGACACAAGAAAGCATGCACCAAAGGCCTAAAAGGGGGCGCATGAAAACTTGATGTTGCATAGTCATTATGTGCGCCCGACCAAAAAAGACCAAAAATGGCTAAGTTGGGAAAACTAGATTTCCCGGGAAGGGATTTTTGCAACGTTCCGAATGCAAGGGGTCCCTGACAAGGGACCAGGAACAAAAGTTTGGTAGGTTATCTGTAAAATTTCCCTTTCCAATTTTACGGGATAACAAAACTACATCATTTGTATTTTTAATTCATAGCTATATCAGTATCATAAAATATCCATTTTCTAGATCTATTCATAATATTCAAAATCACATGTCTGAAAACATCTATAAAATATCCATGTCCAATAATATATCATCATCCACATGTGAGGTATCTCTAGTGATCATCATGCATCATGGTCAAGTCAAAATAAACAATAATCCATAATCCTATGTCTAACAACATACTAAGACAAATTATAGTAATGTCTATAATGAAATAAATAGTATCAACATAGGCATCAAAAGGTGTAAAAGGGAAGTGGCCACTACATCCCCCTCCCCTTATACTCGACTTCGTCCTAGAAGTCACTGGAACAAATTCGAAAACTTCTCTCGCAATGAAGTAACATCCTCCCAGGTAGTTGCAGTCTCATCATATCTATCCCACTGTACCCAAACCTGATCAATATCTCTTCCTCTCAGGCCCAAGGTCCTGTGATCTAGGATACGAATGGGTTCCACCATCACCTGCTTTTGATCATGCACCTATAATGATGTCCAATCCAACACATGAGACAAATCTGTAATATATCTTCTAAGAACTGATACATGAAACACATCATGTAAACGAGACAATATGGGTGGCAATGCTAGACCGGTAGGCCAAAGGGCTGATATGCTCCAAGATCTCAAAAGGACCAATGAATCTAGGAGCTAACTTAGAACCTTTTCCATAACAGATAGGGATCTTGTGTGGCCTGACACGAAGGAACACCTTCATGCCCACATCGAAACTACGATCAATCATATGTTGATCCGCATACTTTTTCTACCTATCCTGTGCCTCATGTAATCTCTGCTTGATCAACACTACCTGCTACTCCATGACCTATAGAAGAGTTGGTCCAAGAGATACTCTATCCTCTAACCTGTCCCAGCTAAGAGGTGGCATGCACTCTCTACCATACAAATCCTTAAAAGGAGTCATGCCTATAGAACTCTAAAAACTATTATTGAAGGCAAACTCTGCTAAGTACAGGTACTCCTCCCACTTAGACTGCCGATCCATCACATACATCCTGAGCATATCCTCTAAAATCTGATTCACTCACTCGGTCTGTCCATCTATCTCAGGGTGATATTCCATGTTGAAGCTGAAACTTGTCCTGAGGACATACTGCATGGTATTCCAAAAGTGTGAAGTGTACAAAGGATCGCGGTCACAAATGATCTTCCATGGAATCCCGTGTAACCTGAAAATATCATCCAAATATACTCGTGTGACTGCTCTAGCTATATAAGTGGTCTTCACTAGAGAAAAGTGAGCCACTTTTGTCAATTTATCAACCATGACCATATAGGCATCGTGGTAATATCTCGATATCGGTAGCCCAACAATGAAATCCATGGAAATGGTGTCCCACTTCCCTTCCGGTATAGGATGAGGATAAAGTAGGCCTGCTGGATGTTGATGCTCAGCCTTAACCTTGTAGCACTCTAAACATCATGACACAAACTGAGTCATGTCTTTATGAAGTCCTCTAAAATGATACAACTATCGTAAGGTGGCATGTATCTTCTTCACCCTGGGATGGGCTGAATAGGGTGCACGATGTTCCTCTACCAAGATTTCTTACCTCAAGCCTCCATCTCTGGGAACATATATCCAGTATTTGTGCCTGAGAATACCATCTTCCTCTAATTAATAACCATCAAACCTACCCTCAAGGGGTCTTTGTGACTCGACCTCTGCTTAAACTGCAATGTAGAAGCTGTCAAGAGGAAGCTGCTGAAGAATCTTGTTCCGCAAATCTGTGCTCATTGAAGTGGCCATAGCCACATGTCTCCATCTACTGAGAGCATCTGATACCACATTCTCCTTCCCCTTCACATTCTCGATCTCCATGTCATACTCAAAAATCAACTCCATCCAACGCCGCTGACGAGCGTTGAGGCTGGGCTACGTGAAGAGGTGACGAAGACTGAAATGATCATTCCTGAGTGTGAATCTCCATCCAAGAATAAAATTTCTCCATCTAACCAAAGCATGCACAACTTCCGCAAGCTCAAGATCATGGGATGGATAATAAAGCTCGTGATATTTGAGTTTTCAAGACTTAAAAGCTACTACTTGCCATCCTACATCAACACTCCTCCAAGTCCTTCCAACGAATCATCTGTGCAAATGAAGAACTCACCCTTTGGATCTGGACTTGTAAGAATATGTGCTAAAGTGAGGCACTCCTTCAGTGTCCTAAAGGCCTAATCACATCTTTCTGACCAAAAAAACTTCTTCCCTTTCCTCTAAAGGGAAGTGATAGGGTGCACAATCTGAGAGAAGTCCTGAATAAATCTCTGGTAGTATTCTACTAATCCCATGAAGCTTGCACACCTCAGTGACTATAGTGGGTGTGGGCCAATCCATAATGGCTCTAATATTGGAAGGATCAACTGTGATACCTTCCCCAGAATTTATATGGCCCAAATACTACACCTCTATCTAAAAGAAAGCACACTTCTCCAAGTTCTCGTAAAGCTGCTGCTCATGAAGACACTGAAGAACCTGGTGAAGGTGACCCTCATGCTCCTCACATGTATGTGAGTTTATCAAAATTTCATATAGGAATATGATAACTAAGTGATCTAAGAAGGTCTTGAATACTCCATTCATCAAACTCATAAACACTGTAGGGGTATTCGTCAAACCAAAAGGCACCACTGTGAACTCATAGTGCCCATATCTCATACGGAAGGTGGTCTTATGAATATCTTCCTCTAAAATCCTCAGCTGATGGTACCCTGACTTGAGATAAATCTTAGAGAAAAACTATGGCTCCCTTCATATGATCGAACAAGTCATCAATATGAGGAAGAGAATAACGATTCTTGATTGTTACCTTGTTCGACTGGTGGTAATCAATACACAACTGTAAGGATCCATCCTTCTTTTTCACAAAGATCACTAGTGCACCCCAAGGGGATACACTAGGATAGATAAGGCCCTTCTCGAAAAGGCCCTCAAGCTATAACTTGAGCTCACAGAGCTCTGGGGTGGTCATCCGATAAGGTTCTTGTGAGATAGGCTCTGCTCCAGGAACTAGGTCTATATGAAAATCAATCTCATGTGGGGGTGGTAACCCCGGTAGCTCTCCAAGAAAAACATTAGAAAACTCTATCAAAATAGGATGATCATCTAGCGATGGTCCACTAGATCCATCCTTTGATCTGTCACTAACTATAATAGCATACATATGATAACCCTGTCGTACACAATGCTTAAGCTACATAGCAGAGATGGTGCGAATGGAAATGGGTCTCCTGACACCCAAGACCACCGAATCAACTCCTAAATCATCTACACAGGATATAATGTTGTGATAACAATCCATCCTAGCCCTGTGTGTAGATAACCAATCCATACCCAAAATGACTCCATATGATCCCAAAGGAAGAATATGGAGATCTAAGGTAGTGGTGAAAGGTCCCAAATCTACAACACACTCCTTAACTAAGGAGTCTACAGAGATCTTGGCTCCCGAAGCCATCTTGAAATCACAACTAAGACCTTGCCTAACTGCCACCATCCTGCATCGCTCTACTAAATATGGTGTAATGAAATAATCAGAAGAACTAGGATAAAACAAAAAAGAGGCAGGAATACCACCAATTCTACCTGTGGTCTCAATGAGTGTGCTCTGATGCTATGCCTGGTGGTTCTCAATTTCTACATAAATCCTGTGGTTGTATCCCATGTCACCAACAGTCATCTCTGACATTTGTTCCTTACCCTTGTTGTTAGGGTTGTGTGGGAAATCTCTCCAAAAGTGTCTAGTAACTCGATAACAAAAACATCCCCCTAATCCACCCCAATGAGTAGCACCTCCAGCAGGTGCCCTAGAAGTCTGTGGCATGGATCCTAATGATCTGAATGTGGTCTACTATGGCCTCTGCTAGCAAGATCCTACTGACTGAGCTCTAGGTCCACCTTGTGTCCTGATGGGACCCCTAAGAGGAGGCCCCATACTCCGACCTCTCTGTGCATCAGCTCTCTGTGGAGCTCTATGAGGTGGGAGGGACTGCTGCTACTACTGTTGTGGCCTAAAGGATGAATATTTTGTACCCTAACCACCACAAGGAAGAGGTACTAAACCTCTCGATCTACCATCCTACATATGTTGTATGCAGGTCTGGACTCGGTCTCTAGCCTACTGGGTCTTACCCCTAGTCTCCTCTGTAATGTAGTCCTTGTCAATGGCCTCAGGTAATGTCTTTGGACAGTGAATCCGTATTGCACCTTCGATATCAAAATTTAGGCCCTGAATGAACCTGTGAATCCGCACCTTCTCATCCTGCATATACTCTACATACTGGAGTAGATCTAAAAATGTACTCTCGTACTCTGCTATAGAAAGGGAAACCTGTCGGAGGTCATAGAGCTCATCAATCCTTTGCTGGATGAACCTCCATGATAAATACCTGCTCCTGAATCTCTCCTCAAATAGCTCCCAGGTCACTGTCTCTAAATCTACATGGAGCTTCTGCTCCTCTATCCTCCACCACACTCCTGCTCCATCCCTCAGTAGATGGATCACAACACGAGCTTTCATGTTGCTAGAACAAGGAAAAATCTTGAAGCAACCACTTAAGCTCACTAGCCAGGCCTCTACCTGGGATCCACCTGTATCACCTAAGTAATGAAAGGGCCGAAGCTTCAGGATCTCCCTGATGTGATCCGTAACTGTGGTCTGTCAGCCTCTAGGTCTCTTTGCACGCTCATCCCTAAGCTTAGGGCTCCAAGACCTCTCTCTATGGTTTGGAACTCTGTCACCCTGCCTCCTAAGTGGTTATTCTACTATGGATGAATCCACATGGGAGTTATCTCCTCTATGCTCCTTGCTGAGTCGAGGAGATACTTGAACCTTGATAGAAGGGGCTCTATCATGACTAGTTGCCTATCCTCCACCTAATCCTCTGCGTAGGGTGGCATTGACATCTTGAAGGGTCTATAGAATTTGAGGTAGAATGGCTTTCACACCCTGATCTAGTGGTGGTGGTGGTGGGTTTGAGTCTCTGAGAAGGTTCCTCTTGCTCCATTTGAGTCTCCTACATATGTCAAAGTGAGAGTTAGTTCATTTTGCTAAGTTTACACAACTTCCATGTTTACTAAAACATACAAATTCTAGCTAAGTTGTTTTCTAGATTTACAAGTGTACTAGGTTTAATTTTTCATGTCTCAAGTCTTCCTAGTGTGCTCAATGCTCCAAGCCTTTAAACCATTACTCTGATATCAAACTGTAGTGCCCGTTTAAACAACCACTTGAGACCCAAGAAACAACCTAGGGTTAGCTAGAAAATTATGGGATAATTTTTTTAATAAGAAGTGTCCATAACCAAGTTGCAAGACTACTGTTGCCACTGGTAGGTTCTAGAACAAAACAAATTTTACCAAAATGCACGTTTCCTTTATTGACTAATATCAAGTTCACAAGGTTCCAATTTTAGGGTTAGATGTTTTAGTTAGGTTCAGGGAGTAATTTACCCCCATATCCACTCTCTAGTAGGATCTGAGTTTCAACTATATTTTTCTCATACTTAATGCTTCCAAAATTTCCCTAAAACATTCCCATTGGATACGAAATTTTCTCACCTTTCCAGTGATATAGAGAAGTCCTCCTAACTCCTTACAAAACTCAAGATATGAGCGGGTAGATTTCTTAGGTCAAATTTTCCCCTAGGGGGACACGTGTCAAGAGGTGGGGAAAGCACCTTCAACGGGTTGGTGGGTCGCGGGGTGGCTTGGGGAATTTTTCCCATCACACGACATAAAGGAAAAATTTCTTCCACGCCCTCGCGGGGTCCTTGGTGGACACGTGTCAAGTCCTAGCACAAGGAGAAAAATGGGTGAGGGGTTGGCGGAGCAGTGGAGGAGATTGTCAAATTTTGCCGAAGGGAGAATAAAAAGGGGAAAGGGATGCGCGGGTTCGCACGCCCGTGAAAAACCAAAATTTCAAGGTGGGGTGGAAAAACAGAGCCGTAGGGGAAATTTTCAAAGGCAAAAACTAAAAAGGACAAGGGATCCGCCCTCCCCGCTGCCACCCCCAAGGTGCCACATGGCATGTTCTCATTGGCTGTGGGCCAGCAGGGCTAAAGTGAAAATTTTTCCCAAAATTTTCAAAGGGTCAAAGGTTGAAAAGAAACTATGCCTTCACCATAGCTCCAATAGGACATGTGGAGCCCTTTGATTGGTTGCGGGCTGGCGGAGGAAAATAGAATTTTTTTCCCGAACTAAAATTTTTCCAAAAAACTTTTCTAAGGCATAATGACAAGAAATTTTTGGTTTGTGGACTCGTTAGGGAAAATTTTCCCAATTTTTCCTACTAATGCACAAAAACTTCAAAGTGCCATAACTTGAGCTAAAGAGCTCAGTTCTGGGAAAACGAGGACTTTTTGGTAATCTCTCAATGGCCTCTTTGCAAAACAAACATAAAATTTATATTTTTATAAATTTTAGAGGGTCAATTTTGTAAAAAAAAATCTGCAGGATTTTAATTTGCAACCTCATAATTTCCACCTTTCAATTTTGATTAAATTCGGTTTCCTCCTTTACTCAACATGTGAAACAGACATGGAGGATTGATCTAGGGAGGGTTTAGAGTATTTTAGAGAATTCGATTTGTTCAATTGATTCAAAGTTGTATTTTTTCCAACAAGTGACAGAAAACAAATGTTAGAGGGATTGTTTTCAAATTAGCAATGGTTAAGTTGTTTTCATGAGATTTCTGTCAATTTGGGTTCATTTGTGAACCAACATACTAAATGTTAACATCTCCAAGTTAATTAAAATGTGCAAGTTCGAACTATTTTTTTTATTAAAATAAATTACTAGTATAAATTTTATAGCAATGATCTTTCTCTTTTAAGTCTGTATATCAATTTTATCATTTAAATGTGTATATAGTTTCTAAACTAGTCCATTGCACTTAATTATTTATAACAAATTATTTCCAAATGATATTTTTAAAACCTGATTTCCCAATTCGATATATTTCAAAAGAAGACAAGCAATATAATTCTCTCGTGCGTATTTTCTTTCCTTTGCAATTAAACAAAAATTCCATTCATAATAGTAATTCAATCACCATTTGATATTCCCATTTCAATTACAAAAATTTGAATAATAGATGAACTTGCAATTCCTTTATTAATTTCAAAAAGAGAACCACCTTTACATCATTCAATGCCTCAATGCAATTAACAAAATTTTCATTTGGTTTCAAATACAGTTTACAAAATATACGACACTCTTTCACATTCCTTTTTCAAAACAGAGAAGGGAATATAATTCTTTACATTTCACATTTCACTTTCAAACTTTCCTCATCAATGCAAACAACTTCTCATTCAAAATAATTATACAAATACTCCACTTCAAATTGGGAAGGACTACAACAACTTTGCTCACAAGAAGGGACTATCAAAATGTGCAAATATTTTTCTCTAGGGCAGCAACATGCTGATTTTCATTTTCTCCAAGTTGATCACAACAAAAGAGGGGGAAAAGAAAAGCTCTCCACCCAACAAATACATCCAATGAAAGGAGAAGCCTTCATCATTGGCCCTCGAGCCCCAACCAAGATAAAATAAAATATGCAATTCAACCATGGCAACAACTGGCCTCCACAACACAATATTCTTTCACATACACTTTTTTTTTGTAACACAAAGCAACACAAAAAAAACGGCAGTTCACAACTGCATTTAGAAACACATCCAAGTAGAAAAAATTGGGAATTGGGCATCCACCAAAAATAAACCACCAATTAATTCATCATACACACATTTCCTTATGCCCCCCACAAAATCCCTCCTTATGCCCCCCACAAGATTTCCTTATGCCCCCCACAAAGTAAGAAATGTAAGATATTTCTTTTCCAAGGTGGATCCCAAACCTAAAATCCCTCCACAAAAATTTGATTCCAATGGAATTTCATTATGCCCCCCCACAAGAATTCCCCATAGCCTTCTCCTACACCTTCCTAAATTATTCTACCCAACTAGCCAACAAATAAAACAAAACATGTATTTTCCACACAACACAACAAGAAAATAACATAAATAAAAGAGAGTTAAATTCCTACCTCTCCATGGTTATTTGGTCTCCAAACAAAAATCTTAAAATTCAAAACACAACCCAAAACATCAAGCTCCCAAGCATGAAAATATATCTCCAAAACTTTCTTCAAAACCCAGAGCTCCCACAAGAAAATGCACCCCAAGGAAGAATGCAAAAAGGTTCAACAACCCAAAATTAGAAGAGAGTTTCAAATATATAGAAGGTGGAAAGAAGAGGATAATATGGATCCATTTAGGATGCCACATCATACATCATCACATTCAAACACAAAAGACAAAATCCAAACTCCAAGGCTTAATAAAGAGGTGGCTGAAGAATGATAAGTTACTTGCACACTCCAAAACAGCCCACACCTCAAGGGACAACAATTAAATTAAAATGTAAGAGAGTGTAATTAAAATCATGCACAAGAAGAATAAAATGCATTATAAAAAGTCACAAATCACTTCCCTAACCATAAGTATGGTTGGCAACATAAATTTAGAGGCATGGGACAAGTTTTACTTGTCCCACAAGCCTCCAAAAACAGCCCCAAAGGTCAAATTCGAATTTCCATGGAGGTGAAGTATCTCTTACTCCAAAATTTGACTTACACATCTTACACATCCCTTACAAAGTAATTAAAAACAACCAACAACTCTAATAATTACTTACCATATCCCAGTTTAATTTATTTAATTTTTAAATATATGATCTCCTCACATTAATCTATCACAATTAATTAATTAAAATGAGAGAACACATTACAAATAAAATACATACAACAATAAATAGACATTAACCATATCAAAAAAAATACACAACCCATGTTCATGTATAAAGATGATTCCCCCCCATGGGAATCTCTAACAAAACAACACACAACACAATAAAACAAGTTGCCATGGTGACCTTGTCGAATTCACGTAGAATTCTATTTTGGTTTGTCTCCGATCCCTGATGTTTTGTTGTGATTTTTTTAACCTGCAAAATACAAATACCTCCTTTGTCCTCATGGCCATATCAGAACATCTAATATGATACAAATAGAATCACTAAATCAACTATATAATGAATCACAACAATATCGAAGTAACAACTACATCATTTGTATTTTTAATCCATAATTATATCAGTATCATAAAATATCCATTTTCTATATCTATTCATAATATTCAAAATCACATGTCTGAAAATGTCTATAAAATATCCATGTCAAATAATATACAATCATCCACATGTGAGTTGTCTCTAGTGATCATCATGCATCATAGTCAAGTCAAAATCCGCAATAATCCATAATCCAATGTCTAACAACATACTAAATCAAAACATAGTAATGTCTATAATGAACTCAACAGTATCAACATAAACATAAAAAGGTGACAAAGGGAAGTGGGCACTACAGAGAGAGAGGGTGAAAGATCCTACACTAAGCGGTGATACACTAGAAAATGAACTAGTTGAATCACATATCCGATTGCCTAAATTGGAGAGAGGTGAGCAAAGGAGAGGGTGGACAGAATGCACCACGGACCAGAGATAGATTTCACATGGAACACCTCTTAAAAAACCATTATGTACAACTCTTAGAACTTGCAACAAACATCAAAGTTTGCACAATATACTCTACAAAGATGAGAGGTAAGAAGAGATAACAAAATAAGCCAACGATGGACAGATGCATCACAAAACAAATTTTATCACTCCAAAATTTTACACGGTACATCATCAGTGGGAAAGAGGTAAGAAAATGCCATTACAGAGCCATGGGAGGAGTCATAGAATCCAAATTCTACCCTAAGAAATAAAGAGAGAGGGGGAAGAGGAGAAACAATGACCAACCCTTTGAATATGCCCCTTCATTACAATATACATGAAGAATGAGAGAGAGGAGGGAAAAATTTGAATCCTACTTCAACCCTCTTGAGATATAAATTGATACTTCTTTGAAATCTTAACCACCATAAATCAATTCCCCTTTCAAATCTACCTACAATCTTTCGATTCTAGTTCCATAGCGGATCAAATTAAATATAGTCTGGTAGTTGAAGAAATTAGATTCTACATTAATGGCCTAGAAGACATTTTCCCATTTTTCACCTACTAAATCCTATTAAGAATGATATTTTATGTTTCCATGGGATAGAGGTTGTCGATACATTTCAAAAAAGTCTTCTCCCACTCAAATCTGAATTTCCAATCAAAAGATATGGCCATTTGAAGTTTCAGGTTGTGACAGTGCAATATTTAATGAGTTTGTTCATACAGGGTCCACGTGGCGGCCTCACGCATCTTGGAGATATGGCTCCTTCCTTATGATCTTGAAATCACACTGGATTGACACATGGTGGCTTCTACAATATCCTTGGGCTCCTTTTTATTTTTCCAAAGTCTCTGCTTTGACTATTCAATCCCCCGACTCTGTCCCTTTTTTTAATTTGGACTACGTGGTGAGCCCACGCTCATTTGGGTCTCCACTATTTGGATTTATCTTTTAAGTAACACCATTCGGACACTTGGAACCTTTTGCTGAGTTGAAGAATTTTCAACGACCGGTGTAACTTTTGTGGCTTTGGACACGTGGGGGCTTAGCATTTGTTTAAGTCTCCCTTTTGGATTTAACCTTTGGAGGTGTGTCGTTTGGACACGCGGAGGCTTCTGTCGGTCCTCTATACTTATTAATTTTGGCCCAATCTATCCCTTTTTTTTACCTTGTTAGACCCTAGGACATATGGAAGCTCCACGCTCATTTGAGTCTTTGCCTGGGGCTCTTATCTCTAAGGTGCATTGTTGAGACATGTGGCAACTTTCACTATCTCTTCCATACTTAGCCAATTGGGCCTGATTTAAATCGTTCATAAATCCTAAAGACTTTTATCCTTTCCTCACCTTCTTCCTTTTGTGTTCCTTGGACTCTTTTGATGCTGTTTGATTCTTTGGGCCTCTGGTTTAAACATTTTTTAGTCCACCTGTAACCTGATTGCCAATATTTGAAACGTAGGCCTGTTCGACTGAAACAACCCTTCGATTCTTCCTGTGTAGGTTTGTGTTTGACTTATTTGGGCCTCTGGTTTCTTTGAAATTTTTTTCTTCCCTCCCTAATCATGCTCCTCCATTTTAGAACCTGTCTGTAACCTGTTTATTAGATTTGAAGCATGGGCTCGTTTGACGGATCCATTACTTGAATTTATTCTTGCACGGGGTTGTGTTTGATCAATTTTACCAGGGGAAAAATTGAGATAACAATTTGGTGACTCTCGGGGACATCTTCTTGTTATATGAAGAGACCAGTGGCCTTGAGTCATCCATTGGGCATGGATTCATGAATGATAGTCTGGTAATGATATTTTCCTGAAATAGACTCCCCAATTTCTTGCACTTGCTGACCCTGAACCTATCCCAGAAATATATTTTCTCAAAAACATTTTTATTTTCTCTATATTTGATTTATTTTGAAATTAACAACTTTTATAGGAAACTATGGGTCTTCTTCCATGGAAACTAAAGGGTCCTAGCCTAGGTAGCTTTGGAGAAATGTGAACAAAACTCATATACAAAGACAAAATCATACATGCCTCAAATGAGACATGCAAAGTGTGCACAAGCACTTTTTCTGCTGAAAATAAAGTCTACTCCTACTCCTACACTAGTTAGAGAGAAAGAAAAGATTAAACAAAGCCTGCCAAAGGAAGGGGGAAATAACTTCCTTTTCTAAGAAGGGGCAGCCATGTAAATGGTTCGTCACTGAATATGGCTTCCTAGATGAGTGAAAAACTGACAATAAACTGGTCCTACACCCAAATCATAAAGGTATCAACATCAATTGAAAATACCTCCTCAAGATGATTTACATTGGACTCCTAGAGCTGTTGATGATGACCCTTGGCACTTTGAGTCTCTTCATCATGCTTAGAAGCAAACATGACTGGTTGTGGCTTCTCCCTTAGCTCTAATGAAGCCAAGTATCTGATTAGGCATGGTCTAGTCCCTTGGATCTACCCACTGCTATGATATTTAACTCCAAAAATGGTGTCTTTTTGTGGACCTTCTTGGGTGGATGGTGTGAGAGAGATGATGACATCCTCTTTCTCGTTCCCTTCCTTCTCTTGTGAAGAACATGGAATACTCATATCTTCCAATCTTGATCCCAGAGAGTTGTTATGAAGTGTAGGTTGTTTTCCTTGAATGTCCTCCTTCATGGCAGCAGGCTCATGTGCTTGGAAGATGGATGATGGAGGATCAAATGATGTAATCTCCATGGGCCTCTTCTCCATCAAAGTTAGACAAATAATCTATCTCCTTATTATCCTGTTACATGTGTTCGACCTCCTCCACAGTGTCCTCCTGATCTACAACTTGCTAACCATGGTTCCCTTCATCCTCCAACATGAAGTTTGAAAGTTAAAACTCCTCTTCAACATTAGAGATTGATGGAGATGAAGTGGTAGGAAAAACTGAAGGTTCTTATGTAGTTTGCTCCACACTTGGAGCCTCTGGAACTGTATGGTCCTCCTCTATCATGGGTTCATCAATCAAATCAGGCCCTTGAAATGAAAGCAAAGAATCTCCAATGATGCTTTCTTCATTGAGTGGCTTCAACACTGATTTGAGCTCTCCTAGCTTCTCCTCTTCAGTGGGACTTAGAGCTGATTGTTCCTCCTCTTTAACTGGTTGTGTAGCTTGGATTAGATCAGCATTCTCTTCAGACAGAGTGCCATTAGGGATAATGTACTCAGATAAAACAGATTGCTGATCTTCTTCTTCTTATTTTTGTTCCTTCTCTACTCCAAACTTAGCCTCAGCCATGATTGGTTCTTCAACCTTGACCTCCTCTATTGGCGTGACCATTAAGGGGATCTTTGTAAACCCAATTCTGAAAACCCAACTCTTTAGATCCTTTATCATTTTTTCTTTGTTGGGTTTCTCCTCTTGCTATTCTCCTTGAATGGTCTTTGGAATCTCTTCCCCATATGGAATTGGCAAGGCAAGAGGAGTGGCAGATTGGGGTTCAACCAGATTTGAAATTGTTTGTGGTGGGGAGGAAGGAAGAACTTCTTGTTTGTTTGGAGGGGATGACTGTTTAGAAGGGAAAAGGGTAGAGGAACTGAGGTGGGATGGGAGATCAGGAGATGGAGGAAAGAAATTAACACTTGGGGCAAAAGATGACGGGCTTGACTCTTGATCATGCTGAAATGATAAAGTTTGAGAAAGAGAAAATGAAGAGCTAGGTGATGGTGGACTTACCCATTGACTAGGTTATCTTGTGTCCAACTCATAAGCCTCAATATCCTCAATCCATTGTGTAAGTTGAGCCAACATTTCAACCATGAAGTCAATCTTCTCCCAAG
Source organism: Taxus chinensis (assembly GCA_019776745.2). NCBI lineage: Eukaryota > Viridiplantae > Streptophyta > Pinopsida > Cupressales > Taxaceae > Taxus > Taxus chinensis. The sequence continues at coordinate 990,594,409 of CM034146.1, forward strand.
GGTTGTAATGTATTAGAAAAGGGCCTCCCCATGGATAAGGTGCCCTGCAACCAATATTGAATTCCTTCATTTTTGATATGGCCCTTGATTAAACCATGCCAGCCTCAATTTGTTGAATCTTCTCTAAAAGATTAACTTCTTCCATTTGACTGTTGTCATTGTATGCATGCCCTTATTCTTGATAAGCTCCATAGCCAAATTATTTTTGTCAATTCTCATATGGGTAAGCATGATTATCCTAGGCCTAATCATAATGTTGATCTGGAGGAGTTAATAAATGCATTGGAGGTGGATTACATTATCATTGCCACAAGTGTGAGTTCCATGAAGGGAATGAAGTCATGATCGCACAACTTCATGAAATGGAAGAAAATGGGTGGAAATGGATGGAAAAGGTCTACAACTTAAGAGATGGGGTTGTTGACTAGATGGAGTCACTCGATGTGCTTGCATGTGCCTCAAAAGGTTGAACCTTAATAGGAACACACCAACATGCTACGATGAAGTGGTAAGGTGCTTCAGACTTGTCCCATCGGGAATGCCAAAACTGTTAGTGTAGAATCATAGCACCCCCAAATGACCCATATGTGAATTGGGTCATTTGGTGTGATTGCACAACATGGGACCATATCTCAAGCTATGGGACTTGTAAAAAATAAGATGGACCTCTGGAGAAAGTCGTTTCTTGCTTCCTAATCTACTTGCCACGAGCTACTCTAGTGCAGGAATAACCTATTCTATCCTAATCTAACAATTCCAAGGGGACAATGAGAGAGAGAGAGAGAGCGTGAAAGATCCTACACTCAGTGGTGATACACCAAAAAAGGAAGAAGTTGAATCAAATATTCAACTTCCTGAAGTGGAGAGAGGTAAGCAGAGGAGAGGGTGGAAAAAATGCAACACAGACTAGAGATAGATTTCACATGGAACATCACTTCAAAACCCATTAAGAAAAGCTCCAAGAACCTATAAATAATATTAGAGTGTGTACAATATACCTTACAATGATGAGAGGTAAGAAGAGACAACAAAATAAGCCAAGGATGGATAGATGCATCATGAAACATATTTTATTGCTCCAAAATGTTACATGGTACATAATCACTAGGAAAGAGGCAATAAAACACCCTTACATAGCCATGGGAGGAGGTTTATACTCTACATTCTACCCTAAGGAATAAAGAGAGAGGGGGTAGAGGAGAAACAACAACCAACCCTTTGAATATGCCCCTTCATTACAATATATAGGAAGAATGAGAGAGAGGAGGGAAGAATTCAAATCCTACTTTAACCACCTTGAGATATGCATTGAATCCTACTTTGAAATATCAACCACCATCAATTAATTCCCCTTTAAAATCCACCTACAATCTGTTGATTATGGTTCCCTAGCGGATCAAATTAAATCTAGTTTGGTAGTTGAAGAAATCAGATTCTGCATTAATGTCCTAGAAGACATTTTACCATTTTTAACCTACTAAAGCCTATTAAGAATGAAATTTTATGTTTCCATTGAATAGATGGTGTTGAGATGTTTCCAAATAGTATTCTCCCACCCAAATCTGAGTTTCCAGTCAAAAGATATGGCCATTTGAAGTTTCGGGTCACGGAAGCGCAACATTTAAAGAGTCTATCCATACAGGGTCTATATGGCAGCCTCACATATCTTGGAGACACGTGGCAGCTTCCATGATCTCCTTGGGCTCCTTTGAATTTTTCCAAAGTCTCCGCTTTGACTATTCAACCCCCCGAATCTGTCCCTTTTTTTAATTTGGACTACATAGTGAGCCCGCACTCATTTGGGTCTCTACTCTTTGCATTTTTCTTTCAAGTAGCACAATTTGGACACTTGGCACCTTCCGTTGAGTCAAATAATTTTCAATGGATGGTGCAAATTTTGGGGCTTTGGACACGTGGGGGCTTCACGCTTGTTTAAGTATCCCTTTTGGATTTAACCTTTGGAGGTGCGTCATTTGGACACGCGAAGGCTTCTTCCGGTCCTCTATACTTTGCCATTTGGGCCCACTCTATCCCTTTTTTGACTCTGTTGGACCCTGGGACACATGGAAGCTCTATTCTCATTTGAGTCTCCGCCTGGGGCTCTTATCTCTGACGTGCATTGTTGAGACACGTGGGAACTTCCAATATCTCTTCCATACTCAACCAATTAGGTCCGATTTAAATCATTCATAAATCCTGAAGACTTTGAGCCTTTCCTCACCTTCTTACTTTTGTGCACCCTAGAATATTTTGATGTTGTTTGATTCTTTGGGCCTTTGGTTTCTCCATTTCTGAGTCTTCCTGCAACCTAACTGTCAGTATTTGAAACATAGGCCTATTCGACTGGAACGGCCCTTCGATTCTTCTTGTGCAAGGTCTTGTTTGACTTGTTTAGGCCTCTAGTTTCTTTGACATTGTTTTCTTCCCTCTCCAATCATGATCCTCCATTTTAGAACCCGTCTGCAACTTGTTTATTAGATTTGAAGTGCGGGATCATTTGATGGAGCCATTTCTTGAATTTCTTCTTACACCACATCATTTTTGATCAATTTTTTTTGGGGAAAAATTGAGATAACAGTTTCCTAAGACAACTGATGATAAATATGAGAATAATGACAAACAGGGATTTCTATTACTTTCCTAAGAATGGGTGTAGAAGTGAGAGAGGTGAGAGATAAAATACTACTAACAATTAAAACAACATGATGGACTAGAAATTATATCACTAGTGAATACTTTTCTTACTCAAGTTCCATACATAAAACAACATACTTGTTGATATAGTAAAATAGTAGTATGTGTGTGATTTAATGTGTACAATTGCCTCCTCTTTATGCTATTTGAATGAAATTCAAGTTGTGTAAACAAAGTAAGGAACATAACTATTAGAATTCCAAAGAATCCCTGTTGCAGAAGTACGTACAAAATATGAGAACATATAACATGGTGAAGCATGGATCAACATGTTGATCAATGTGGTATAAAAATATATGACAAACTATAGCAAGGAGCACTCGAAGAAATTGATGATTTGATTTCAAGAGATTTGGAGATTTTTAATTTGTAGCTAATGAAGATTTTGACAAGGTAGGGAATGATTAGTTCCCAACCCAATTTTTTAGGTGTGAAAAACTAAAGGATTTGGGTGTCCTACCGTTAGAGGAAGAGTACTAGGGAGAGAGGTGTAGTTTTACCGTCAAACTATGATTACATCTTTAAAAGGTCTAGCGGCTATGGATAGACAAAAGACCAATTTTTTTTCATTTTGATCCAATGAGAAGAACCCATATAAGAGCAGTATATGAAAGGAAATGATGTCTCATTGCCCCCAATCCATAGGTGTCACTATGTATAGGATGTTAAATGGCTTCCATGTTAGGTCATTTGGAAGCGATAGGGTATAGAGTAGCTTCCCATATTAGGTTATCTAGGAAAGTAGTAAAATACAATATATTGTGTTGATTGATTGACTTGATTCGAGGAGTATAAAATTGTACTGAGATCGAGTGTATATGATAGATTTCTCATGGATAGATTTTTTTTTCATTTCCCCCAGATTAGGTCATTAGGGAGAATCTCTAGAAAATGAAATGTCACATGATTTATGAGAAAATTTTCAATAATGAGGAATCATAAATGTGAAATGATCATGTAATAGTATAAGGGGGATCATAGGGTGATCCCTATTTTATGTCCCCCTTTCAGCGAAAGGGGGGAGTGATAATAAGAACTAATGCTAAGCCAAAATTAGATGTGCAATGATGTTATGATGAGTAAAATGAATTATAGTAGATGTTGCCAAACTATGTGTATATTGAATTGGAGATGTACCAGATTGGAATATAACTATGTGGAATGTGTACAATATGGTTGTAGGAGGAATTATGAACTAAATGACATAGATGACGAAGAAAAAGGAGTCACGAAGCTCAAAATATGAGAAAAATCATGTAGCATGTATTAGTTGGAAAATGAATATGCATAATAATGAAAGAAAATCAGGAATCGAGAAAAGTGATATATATATATAGTAATGGTGAAAATGGAATGGTGACTTCATTTGAACCTTGAGTGCTTATGATTTTGAGTTCTGTGCTTACGAGGGTGCCGCAGATTATAGTAATGAGATTGAGTATATTCGAGATGGTGGCGGCAGTCGTTGCTTCACACACAACAATAGATTTGGTAAGTGTGATTATTATCAAAAAATGTGTTGAAATGAGCTTGTTGTTGTGATTTTTTGTAAAATTTTAGTTTTTGAATTTCTAGGCATTTTTGACCTGGGAAACGTAGAAAGAGAATAAATGGGCTAGGGATGTTGTAGGTGGAGGAATTCTAGCTTATGATGTGTTCATGAACTATGTATAGCTATAGGGACAATTTGTGGAGTAGTCGGTCCAGTTGGAATTACTATGCAGACAGATGGAGATATTTAGGGGATACAAATAATGACGTAGATTGGGAAGTGAAAAAACTATTTCTAGAGCTCTTGCATGTTTATAAAGTGACAATGATGATGATATATTACATCTATGGATATAACGATGTATGGGGGATTTCCCCCCAATGATTATATTTGTGTAACTATGATTTTTGACGATATATATAGATGGATGATTGGTGGATTGTGTGGTGTTGATGCATTTTTGATATGTGAAGTGATAATTATTGTTTGTTTTGTAAATGTTTGATTTGCATTGCATAAATGATTGTATGGATGATGATGCGATAAATGGAAATAGATGAAATGAAAAATGTGATATAACGAGGTGATTAAAATGATGGAAAGAATGTATGTAATCGTGTGTAAGTATGATGGAGAGGGGGGGAAGAAGAGTGATGCCCCCTAGTGTATGTGTAATGAGGTTCATTTATAGAAGACCCCTTGGTAATCAAGAATGAACCATAGAACAAGAATGCGTCATTAGGAAATGATTTGATAATTTATGCTAGATATATAGATCAATGAAGTGTGTAGTGTAAATATGGGTCAGGGTTCTTATTATAACATATACCTCAATAGTCACGTAAGAAATATAAGAACATGAGTGCATCGTTAGGTAGTGAGGTGATAAAAATAACCTACCAAAGATATAGAGGGTGACACAGATCAATGGAAGCATGTGAAGCAGAATAAACATGAGTTTATGAGCCAAAATGAATGTCTAATGAGATGGTGCTAATGATGTGAGATGCAAAGATAGGAAGAAAAGATGTTGATGGCTTAGGAAGCCAATGTGAAGTAAGAGCACTGTACGGTGGATGAGATGATGCAGTAGTGGATGAGAGAGGTGGAGGCCATGCATGAATGATGACCTTATGTGGTGGAATAATAATGACCTTAGAAGAAGGAGGAGAAAAATTAACTAGAGTAACACCATGCTTGCGCGGAATTGGAGAAATAGACCATTGTCTTCTAATTGTTGCAATTTGTCACGAAGGGCACAATAGTCATTGTCAAGGTGGCCATTGATGCGATGATAATTACAATAAGGATGATCATGCTAGTGATGCAGAGGATGATGTTGATTAGAAGGAAATTGAATTAATATCTTATCAAGCAAAGAACACAACACATCAAGAGGCATAATAAAATGTGAGAAATGTAATGGCTCCTAAGTAGGATATGGAAAAGACTTAGGTGTAGAGTGATGTGGTGTTGAATATGGAGGATTCTTGTGTAATGGAGGAGTTGGAACATGATTGTAAGGTGGAGAAGATGAAGACCTTGGAGGACACTTGACAAATGGAAGTGGGGAAGAACTAGAAGACAATGCAGCAGTAAGAGGAGGATCTATAACATGTGTACTAATTAGATATTATTCTAGATCAATAAACTTATAGCATTAGAGTGTAAATGATTCACATGTATCAATATGAAATTGTTGTTTTAGAGTAGGAATCAATCTGCGACAAAAGATGAATTCATTTTCTAGATCAATAGGTTGAAATACTAGCTAATGCATGAAAACATTGAAGTGTAAGATGTAGTCCTGAATAGATTTTTTTTACTGTGATGCAAAGTAGGTAAATTATCATGTGTGACTCAGGGACCATTATTGAGCATAAATAATCAAAGAAAATCATCTTCCATTTCACAAAATGTACTAATATATCCAAAAGGTAAATGATTGTACCATTGAAGAGCTTCATCAACAAGACTATGATGGAAGGCTTTGAGCAATAATCGATCATTAGAGTAAGAAGCCATAGCTAGATGGAAATTCTTAATATGTAAATATAGATTTTTAGTGTTGTCAAAAAATTAAAATTTAGGTATGATGAAATCCTTAGGAAATGTTGTATTGCGAATATTCTTTGGAATAGTAATTCCATGAAGAGAATTAGTATCGATAGAAGAATAATAGGATTTGTTTTCAAGATTGAGATATTGAACTTGAGATTACAACTGACCCAAAAAATTCATGAGTGATAAAGTATCATGTGGAAGAATGGTAAAAGATGTGAGAGCTACATTGAGTGGTTGGGGCTTTCCATTATGAGTGATCATAGGAATTTCAAAAGAATATGGAACAGATGAGGTTAAAGAAGAAATAAGAGGTGGGACACTAGACGAAATAGAAGAAATGACATGGACATCACCATGAGAGGAAGAATAGAAGAGAAATGGAGATGAACATGGAATATGAGAAAAAGCACTAGAAGGAGAATCATTGAAAGAAACCAAAATAGGAGAGCTAGTAGGAATGGAATAATCATCATGAATGCCATAAAAAACAACCTAAGAAGTAGATGAGAGTGGAGTGGAAAATTCACTTTCAGTAGTATTAAGTGAAGTAGAATCATTACTAACATGTTCATGCTCAGAAATATCATCAGTATCAGACAAAGTTTCACATGCAAGTATTTCATCAAGCGTATCATTAACATATAATTAAGTAGGAGATGAACTATCATGAAATGTATCTTTATAATCATTACAAGAATTTTCAGAATTAGAAGAATTATGAGACATAACCATGCAATCATCCTAAATAATATGAGAATAAGATCACGCACATATAAATTTTCATCATGATTGTTTTTCAATATTATCACAATCAAAACCAAACATATAATTCATAATAGCATAATTAAGAAGTTCAGTAGAAATAGAAGAAGGTGGAGTATTCCTAGTGCCTATTTAATAACAAGGATTATAAACATAAATGTTTTTCTCTTTAGAAATAATGTTGAAATAAGAATGAGTGAAACTAATAGGAATGTTTCCTTCATTGTCAAAAAGTGTTCTTTGAATATTATCATCAATGCGAGGGTTGCAATAGAGAGTGCTAAGTTTAGCTTTGGTAGCCTCATCATAAATATGGTTAACACTTTCATGATGAATAACTTTTCTCGGAAAAGAATATCTACTTTTCGCCATTAGGGTTTAGTGGATCTTAGGGAAAAGATTTCTAATATATACGTTCACCAAAATGATTAAATTAAATATGAGTATTTTATTTAAAATGTAATTTTAGAAATTGCTCCAATGATATACAAAAAGGTACAAATGATTTCATGCTGTTATAAATGTGACTATATAATAAAATATGAAAGATAAGATACTTATCTAATTTCTGCTTATCCTGAAGTGTTTTCGGCCTAGTACAACTGATGAAAATGTTTTGAAAATTATTGGGAATGCTCAATAAAAAATATGTAACTTGTAGAATGGCTAGGAAATGGGCTCCTGAATAGGGGCGATGGCACATGGGGTGCCAGAGACCTATCTTGGGTGCTGGAGTCTGGAGAAAAAGATCAAAACTTGATTTCTTTAGTGTCTCTAGGGTTTCACACTTGTTCGTCGATTATCACCTATATGTTGCACTTATACCTTCAAGGTACCTATAAACCTGCAACAAAAATAGTCTCTTACAAAACCCCAAAAATACATCAAACCCTAAAAAATAAAGATACAAAATAAGAGGTCATACTATCCTCAGTTGTTAATAAATTGAACTTACAATTGAGCATTGCACTACATCTCAAACCCAATATTTCTATGTTCTTGTGTGTGTAACAATGCTCCTAGGTTTCCCTTGTGTCGATGATGCTAAGAGAGTAGGTTGTAGCTAGATAGAATGCAAATGCGTGGATCAAAAAATGAACTTCCCCTTCTTATGTAGTATGTATGAAGAATAATAAGCTCAAGATGAACTCCCTTTGAGTATGTAGATAGATAACCCTTGATAGAAACTACATGCCCTTATAATGGTATGTATATTAGGTTTATATAGGGATATCTTACTTGAATTTTTACACTAGTGACATGACATTCCGACTAGGACATCAGGATATTAATAATAAAACCAAAAAGGCATACCAAAAAATTCAAAAAAGTGAAAAAACAAAGAGGACAAGAGCGTCTAGGTTGGACAGGAGTGCTTGGGCACTAGTGTACTAAGATAGCTGATGACAAATGTGAGAATACTAAAAAATAGGGATCCTTCTAACTTGACCAAGAATGGGTACAAAAGTGAGAGAGGTGAGAGATAAACAATAGGAACAATCAAAACAATCGGATGGACTAGACAGTGTGTCATCAATGAATACTTTTCTTACTCAAGTTCCATACATAAAAAAAATATACTTGGCGGTATAGTAAAATAGTAGTATGTGCATGATTTTTTTCTACAGAAAGAAACATTTATTCAAATCAATAAATAGATCATCCTTCATATTAATTCCACTACTTAACATCTTCACGTGATGGTACAACTTGTTAAAATTTAGAAACAGGGTGGGGATTTGGAGAATTTTACGAAAAGGAAAAGAGAAGAGAAAGAAATAGAGTTTGATAACACTAGACTCACTATTGAAAAGTTTGATAAATAATGGGCTATCTTACTCAAATATTTGGATAAAAAGGAAGTGGCTCTCATAGTTAATCCTTTAACCCTGCTTCTTTCTCTTGTTGTTGATTTCAATTGGAAATGTTTTTTTTATGGTTGTTGTTTGATTGTTATTGGTTTCACTTGGTGCTGTTATTTTTTAGATGTTGTAGGTTTGTTGGTGGTTTCTTTTCTTTTGGTTTTTTGACTTATTGGGTTGTTTTTGATGAATTTTTTTTCCCCTGAAGGGATTTTTTTGGCACTGTATGGGTAGGGTCCTTTAACGCTCCTTTAACAGTAATAAAAAAGAGTTAACTTTGAACAACTAATTAAGAATTTTTGAACAACTAGTTATTTAGTTAAGTTTGATCCATCTCATAACTATTCTGTGCATAAGCCTTTCACAGAGTAGAAGGATGCATATATATCTTACTTTAATCCACTCTAATTGAGGCATCATACAATATTTATTATGTTCATGTTTACCTTTTTATTAGATTGAGAGGATTTATGTTTCCATTCTTAAATGTATACCATGAAATTTCATTACGTAACTTTGTAATTTAGCATCTGATATATATAAAGTAAGGATACAGTGAATTGACAATGCAATTAGTTACTTGAATTACTTTGAGAAAAAATTCCTACTGTGCATAAATAACTTATCCCAAGATTGCACAAAATCCTTAGAGATATAGTCTTCCATCACCAAAAAAATATCTCGACACAATTATCTAAATATTTTTGTTTAAGAAGGAAAACATGTTAATAAAGAGGAAGTGTGTTCTTTACATGACCATCCACATAAATGAAAACAACCACAACCTACTAATTGTATTTATGGAATATGGAGAGACCACATAATGGGATATTTCCTCTTTCATTTTTCTGTAAGTACCCCTAGTTAGCACTATGTTTAGATGTTTGCATGATGATGTGAGATTATATCACATCTATGTCGAAATTAAAGTTGTCTATCCACAATCGAATTTCAGTGAACAAAAAGTGCTACAAGACATAAGTTATTTCATTATTTATCTAAGTTATAACCAAGGGGTGTTTTGTAAGACTTCTCTAAGTCATTTGATATGTTTCAAATGACCTTAATAACTTATTATTGTTTTGGATTAAACTAAAAATTACCCTCTTATGAATTCATCTCATTTTAGTTATATGTGGCCCAAGTCAAAGGCTAGTTTATTTCATTAACTGCTGGTCTATTTAATAAAGATGATAATAACCTTTACTTACGATAGGTTGATATATTATTTTAAGAGGAAATATTGTTCAAGAATAATCAATTTAGGTTAACAATGACCCTTTTACATTCATCGAGATGTTCATTAATCACATTTCTTATCATAATATTTCATGTTTTGAAGTACAAAATACAATATCATTTACTTTCATTAACATTGTACTAATTATTTGCTTAACATTCAATACCATTATTATCATAACAAACTTTGTATCTAAAAACATATTTTTCGATGTCCTTACTTAACTAAACCCAAGACTAGTCTAAGTGAAGGTTAAAATTAGGTAATATTATAATAGCACGTCTAAAGGCCTTTGGTCCTCTTAATTAAATTAGATCAACAAAAAGCTATAAAAAATATAACCATCAAAATAGGAACTTAAATAATGACTATTCCTATATACCAAGACCAATTAAATACACCAATTATATTTCATCAAAAATAGAGATATTCATAACTCACATAAAATATCTCAAGGTTGCGAAACCAACTTTATTTAATATTTAAACCAAAAAATCCATATTAGGATTATACATTAGGGTCATATACCCCATTTTAAGTAGTTAAACATACTTCATAAAATCATTTCACATAGAATAATATAAAATTATTAAGGTTATGATTTTTACATATGACTGAAAGGTTGTAATCAAATATAACAATAGTAAATCAGTCCATAACATTCACTTCAGTGATTCTCCTATTTACTTGTACATCTATTAGGAGAGAGAATATACATGGGTCATTTTAAGAGAATTAGCATGAATCAACTCACTCATTTTATATATCATAATCATTGTATAATGATAATAAAAATAAAGATTTGACTACATACCAGTCTATGTCAACTTGATAATTCAAGCTAAAGAAATTAAATACACAAGTATAACATATTGATTCATTTTTAATTATCAAATAATTAACTTTGGCTTGTAATTCATAGCAAACCATAAAAATACATCAAGTAAAAAACTTAATAAGTCTATTCACACTTTTTATACAAATCAATAAGTTGAAAAATTCATTTCATAATTACTTCAATATCTAATAATCCTATATTATCTTCTTGCTACGGTAATAATTCAACATCTGTTAATAGTTTCATCATTTATCAAGGATTAGTTTTTATATTCGGGCATAATGTAAAATATGTAATTCATCTAAAAATAGAAGCGTATAAATAACACACTCATTTTCCTACAAAGCATTCATATCCAAAAAGGAGAAAAAATATCAAACTTAAGATCTTGCAATTATTCATACCCAAAAGGACATATAACATTCTTAATATCCCGCGAAAGACTCAGATCCAAAAAAATAGAACAGATAAAAAAACACCTTCATACTCTAGCAATTTCGCATACTCAATATTGGGAAAAAAAATGCTCATAAGGAGGTGTTGGTAATCAAACTTGCACCCGCATCTCGGATCTGGAAGAACCAATTTTTTTTGACAATAATGGAACCATCCCTAAGTTGTGGGACCTTGTGTGCTCTAGACGGATCTCTGGAGAAGGCCAATTCTTCTATCTAGTTCTATTGCTACTGTTATTCCTAGTGCTGAAAGGGAAACTAATCTAATAATGCTAAGGGACCAAGGATAGAAGGATAACATGAAAGGAAACTTAAAACAAGTCTAGGCACATGTAACACAACTTAAAACATATTTACCATATCAGTTTCATGGAACACAACTAAAAAAGGAGCTGTAAGGGACGTGAAATGGAACAAAAGACATGCAATGCAAAATAAAAGGCAAGAAGAAGGAATTAAAACATGTTAGGAAAGAGAGTAGTCAAAAAACAATGCGTCTATTACTTCCAGAAATGTACAAAGTTGTTACAATGGTGAAAGAGGCTGATATCCAAATGCAAGGGCTAGATCTAGAGGTCTACAACTCAAAATACAGAAAAAATGAAGACCTTGGAAAAGTGCGTAAGGATCTAAAATGTCCAACATTAATAATGATCCCAACTCTTAGATTTATAAACGTGTCGATGGAAGAAGAAGAGAAGGAGGGAAAATCCAAATTTGAAATGCAACCACCAAGAAGAAGAATTCAATGCTTAAAAATCTACCTAAGAATCTGTTAAATGTATTTGCCCATGTCTAATCAATGTGTTGAATAAGGAAGGAGGATGAATCAGATCAAATTGGGTGGTTGGAGAAATTATATCTACTCATTAATTCTCAGAAAGATGTTTTCCCATTTCTCACCTACCAGGTCTACCAAGAATTTGAATTTAAATGTCTAGCAATGCAGCCCATGTCAATAGCTATTGATTGAGACTAGCCACATGCCGATTAGAGATCTGTAGAAAAATATAAGAATGTCATAAGTCTATTAGAGTCATCGGTGCATGTAAAACACGTGGCATGCACGGATTGGATGAAAGGACGACAAACTATGTAACTGTTCTAGTTGTTTCTGCCACATGTCACTCACTAATTTGTTATAAGGATTCAGTGCCCTATTAGTGTGCTTTAACTGGTTGTATGTTGCATACTCAAGCATGTAAGAGGATGATTTGAAATAGAAAGGCACAAGGGAAGGAAAAAAGATATGCACGTGGAAGAAAAGGGAACGGGAAGAAGGAAGAAAAAAGGTGCACGCGATGCATGTGGGGAAATGAGGAAAACTGGTGAGCAGAGAATGCATGGTAAAGGTACAACTATTACAAAGTAATATGTGGGGTAGATGAGAGGTCCAAGGACTTAGCTAATTGAAGCAAGTGCAAGGCACGTACGCAGGGTGAACAACTACTTAGGAAGAAGGAAAATATGTGCAAGAGGAAGATGGAACAAAGTGGAAAAGGAAAGGAAGGGAAGAAGGGGAAGCATACAAGGGAACATGAGGAAAATAAGGGATTGTTCCAAGGGAACTTGAGAACACACAACCTTGCAATTGAGAGCTACAAGCTAAAATATGTATAAAAGTTGTCCAAATAACTAGGAGAGTTATTTGGATAACATTTTTGGTGAATTTTGGGGCCATCTTCCTACTAGATGAAGGAGATCAGTAGCTTAGAGCATCCATTGGGCATGGAGTCTACTATGTAATCATGAAATTATTATTTGTAACTGTTAGTGCAAATCAACAGCACCCCCTGGATCGTTGATTAGATTTCTAGGTTGATCATACTAGCATCCAGTGTGATTGCACAACATTGAATCCTTTCTCTAAGTGTGGGACTTGAAAAAATGAGAAAGGAATCTCCAGAGAAGGTTGGTTCCTATTCCTCTATTCAGATGCACACAAAAAGTGCAGAGGGTTTACTGAAAAATCTAATCTAACTTGCCAAGGAGACCGGGTAATAAGATGCATAAAAATAAATCTAAACTAACAAAGGTGATGCAACAAGGAATGAAGAACACCCATCTTGCCAATAAACACAAACCATTAAAATGTGATGCGATATCATGCACAGATAAAAAAACTTGCAGTGAAAGATCAGGAGGATGTAAATGAACATAGAGAGGGTTGAGAATCATCCACAGACATGCATTACTTGCTCCAAAGATTAATACAATACACTACAAAATGCCCAAGAGGAAAATTTGCATTACAGTTTTAAATGGGAGGTTTGAACTCCACAAATTCACCTGCCAAAGAGAAGAAGGGAGGGGCAAAACAAGAATGTCCAACGCTTAGAAAGAATTTCATCCTTACAATTTATAGAAAGAATGAGAGAGGGAAGAGAGAGGAAATCCAAATCTACCTTAACCACCTCTAGGTTGCATTTAATTCATCTCATTATTGCGGTAAGTGATAACCGTAGCAAACTTAAAAGTGGAAAAAACTGTATTTTGCATTAAAACTGGTTGTTGAAATGTCACTTCTGGCCATTACCACGTGCCAGAGATGTTTCTTGATTTTCTCTCTCCAAAATGAACCAAAATGCAATATTGACCCCAGAATCATGTATAGAATTTCACCAACTTTCCATTGATATAAAGAATGCGAAAATCCGAGCTCTGGATCGAAAGTTATGGCCACTTGAAGATTTAGGGCAAAAACAGGCCCAAAACAGATCGGCGGGAATTTTTTTTGAATTTTACCTCCTTTTTACATTTTGGAATTTTTTTTTGAATTTTCCCCGTGCTCTGCCACTAGGATGACACGTGTCAGGCCCTGATTGGCCATGAGCTTCCATTCGGTGGCAGGGGGCAGCGGGCCAAAACTTGCCCTTTAGACTTTTGGCAAAACATTTTGCCAAAAATTTTACTTTTTTGCCCCGTTCTACTGGGTCGATGGTGAAGACACGTGGCGAGATTTGATTTTTCTGTGGGCCTCCTTTCAAAATTTTACGTTGTGCCAAACACTTAGCAATTTTTTCAACTTTCTTCCCTTTTTGACACGTGGCACCATCTGATTCGTCCGCAGGCCTCCTTGTTCCTGTTTGCGGCCTTTTTGCCTTTTCACGTCCCACGCGTCTCTCGTGTACTTTTGTCCCGGCTGTCCCAGACAAAAATCTCCTGCTTCAGCCGATTTAAGATTCCTTGTTCCTGTTTGCGGCCTTTTCACCTTTTTGCGTCCCACGAGTCCCTCACGTACTTTTGTCCCGGCTGTCCTGCGGACTGCCTGGGACAAATATCTCCGAACTGCCCGAAATGGACTGTCTTTCGGCAAATCGGCCAGTTCACGTCCCCCACGTAATTTTGGCCTGGATGTCCCAAACTGCGCGAAACAAGACTTAGACGATTTTCCTTTCTTTCGGCTGATTCTGCTTTTCCTATCCCTCGCTTCCTGACGTCCCAAATGTCCCGAGGACCACATGGGACAAAAATGTCTGACTTAGCTTATTTTCTTGATTTTTTCGGTCCCAATCTTGGTACGACGAACCTCAGTACGACCCGAACCCTTCAGACCTGAAATGCCTTAAAACAGTTCTACAACCTTATTTTTTGCATTTTTTCCATTTTCTCTAACTTGTTGGGATTTCTTCTTGGATGAGAGAGTTAGAGAGAAGTCGAGGGGGTCCCAAAAATATGATTTTGGGCCTTGAATCAATCTACTTGCTCGGGACTAAAGAATTTGATGCATGTTATCAAAATTACCTTGATGGGTGAATTTTGGATAACAATTTTGGCAACTCAGTGGGGTTATCTGCCTGCCAGATGAAGAACGGCCAGCTGCCTAAAGCATCCATTGGGCATGGAGTCATGAGTTGTAGCCTGCAAACTGATCTAAACTTCGAAAACTTCCCTCTAAGCCACTTGAAAATCGACTGAACTTAGAGTTGTCCTCACCAAAATGCCACTTAAAATGAACTGTGCAAGAGAAAAACCAGTAGCACCAAAACTATTTACAAAACTAAAATCATACATGCTCCAAATGGAATATGCAGAGTGTGCATAAGCACTTCTTTTACTGAAAGAAAACCTACCTATTCTATTCTAACTGGAAGCAAAGGTGAGCTAAACAAACCCTGCAACTGGTTGTGCAAAATAGCTTCCTTTCTTCAAAATTGGAAACCATGCAACTGATTTGGCACTGAACATGTCTGATTGGATGAATGGAAAATCAACAAGAAGCTGGTCTTCCACCCAAATCATCAAGGTATCAGCTGAAGGCAAATTCAATGCCTCTTTTAGTTGTTCTGCATTTGGATTGGAGAGGTATGACAGCTGATCCTTGGTTCTTTGTAACTCATCCTCATGCTTAGAAGCAAGCATGACTGGTTGTAACTTCTCCTTTGGCTCCAATAAAGCCAAATACCTGATTGGGCAAGGTATGGTCCGTTTGATATGCCCATAATTCTGATTTTCAACTCCAAGAATGGAGTTCTCTTGTAGACCCTCTTGAATGGATGGTGTGGAAGCAATGGTAGAACCCTTCTACCCTTTCTCTTCCTCCAATGAAGAACATGGAAGATTTAAATCTTCCAATCTTGATTCCAAAGAGCTGCTATAAGATGTAGGCTACTGCAAATGAATGCTCTCCTTCATGACAATAGGCTCTTGTGTTTGGAACGTGGATGATGAAAGAGAGAATGGTTGAAACTCAACCGATTCTTCTTCATCAAAACAGTCCTCCAAATCAGACAAGTAAAATGCCTCATTGTTTTCCTGCTGCAAATGTTCAACCTCTCCCATGGTGTTCTCTTGATCTGTAACTTGATCACCATGGTTTCTTTCATCCTCCAACATTGAGTTTGAGAGATCAAACTCTTCTTCAGTACTAGAACTTGAGAGAGATGAAGTAGAAGGAAGAACTGAAGGTTCTTCTATAACTTGCTTTGTGCTCAAAGCCTTTGGATCTGCACTTTTCTCCTCCACAACTAGAATGTGCTCCTCTTCTTTTGGATTTGGAGTAGCTTCTTCCTCCTCTACTACTTGAAGACAATCCTACTCTTGATAGAACTCTTCTTCTAGCATGAAGTTTGTCAAGTCAAACTCTTCAATCTGCTGCTCTAGAGGACAAGTTGAAACTGCAAGATCTTCTTCTGAGCTTTCTTCCTCTATGGCTTATTGTGCAACTTGAATTGAATCAACATTCCCTTCAAATAGAGTGCTAACATGGACACTACTTTCTGAGCAAACTAACTGCTGATCTGCTTCTTTTTTTACTCTTCTTCTGCTGCTACAAAATCAGTCTTAACCACCACTTGTTCTCTAACTCCAACCTCTTCTGAAGGCTTAACCATCAAGGGGATATTTTTCATCCCAAATTTAAGAGCCTAACTCTTCAGACTTTGAATTTTTTCATCTTTATTTGGATTCTCTTTTTGCTGTTGTTTTCCTTGATTGGCATTCTGATTTTTATCCTCCCAACATGGATTTGGGAATGCAAGAGGAGAAGTGGATTGTAACTCAAATGGCTTGGCAATTCTTCATTGTGGTGGAGGAGGTAGAAACTCTTGTTTCTTTGGAGGAGGGGGTATTTCTGTTAGCTCTTGTGGAGAGGATGACTATTTGGAAGGAAAAGTGACAAAAGAATTGAGATGAGGTGGAAGACTAGGGTGTGGAGAAATGGATTCAACACTTGGGACAACAGATGGAGAGTTTAAAACTTGACACTACTGAGATAAAATAGATTGGGAAAGAGGAAAAAGAAAGGCATGAGATGGTGTGCTTACCCATTGACAAGGTTGTTGAATACTCCTCTCATACACCTCTATTCCTTCAATCCACTTTGCAAGCAATGGCAACATTGCAATCATGAAGTCAAGCTTCTCTTGAGGGCTGTAATGCCTTGGAAAAGGTCCCACCCATGGACAGGGTGCTCCACAACCGATTCCAAATGATTTCATTTGTGCTTGGGCCCTGGATTGCACCATGTTTGCCTCCATCTTTTGGATTTTCTCCAACAGACTAGCATCTTGCATCTGATGGTCTTCATTATATGCATACTCTTGCTCTTGGAAAGCTCCATAGCCAAACTGATTTTGGCATTGCTGCTCATATGGGTATGTATGATGATTTTGAATTTGTTCAAAATTCTGATTTGGAGGATTTAAAAAACATGTTGGAGGTGGGAAACATTTCTGCTGTTGTTGAAAATGTGAATTCCATGATGGAAATGAAGTCATGATTGCACAACTTCATGGAATGGAAAAGGATGAAAGAGATGGAAAGAAAGATGGATGAAAATGGATGGAAAAGTGGTCTGCAACTTAGAGAATGAGTTATTTACCAGATGGAGTCACCAGATGTGCTTTTGAAAGTGCCTCCAAAAGGCTGAATCCTTAATAGGAACACACCAACCTGTCAAAGATAAAGTGGAAGACCTCTAAGGTCCCACCGAGCGTGCCAAAACTATTAGTGCAAATCAGCAGCACCCCCTGGATGTTAATCAGATTTCTAAGTTGATCATACTAGCATCCAGTGTGATTGCACAACATTGAATCTTTTCTCCAAGTGCGGGACTTGTAAAAATGAGAAAGGAATCTCCAGAGAAGGCTGGTTCATATTCCTCTGTTCAGATGCACACAAAAAGTGTAGAGGGTTTACTCAAAATCTAATCTAACTTGCTAAGGAGACAGGGTAAGAAGATGCATAAAAATAAATCTAAACTAACAAAGGTGATGCACCAAGGAATGAAGAACACCCATCTTGCCAATAAACACAAACCATTAAAATGTGATGTGAGCTCATGCACAGATAACAAAACTTGCAATGAAAGATCAGGAGGATGCAAATGAACATAGAGAAGGTTGAGAATCATCCACAAACATGCATTACTTGCTCCAAAGATTGATACAATACACTACAAAATGCCAAGAGGAAAAGTTACATTACAGTTTTAAATGGGAGGTTTGAACTCCACAAATTCACCTGCCAAAGAGAAGAAGGGAGGGGCAAAACAAGAATGTCCAATGCTTAGAAAGAAGCCCCTCCTTACAATTTATAGGAAGAATGAGAGAGGGAAGAGAGAGGAAATCCAAATCTACCCCAACCACCTCTAGGTTGCATTTAATTCATCTCATTATGGTGGTAGGTGATAACCCTAGCAAACTTAAAAGTGGCAAACTGTATTTTGCATTAAAACTAGTTGTTGAAACGTCACTTCTGGCCATTACCACGTGCCAGAGATGTTTCTTGATTTTATCTCTCCAAACTGAACCAAAATGCAAGATTGACCTCGGAATCATGTAGAGAATTTCACCAGCTTTCCATTGATATAAAGAACACGAAAATCTGAGCTTTGGATCGAAAGTTATGGCCACTTGAAGATTTAGGGCAAAAACATGCCCAAAACGGATCGGCGGGAATTTTTTTTGAATTTTCCCCATGCTCTGCCACTAGGATGACACGTGTCAGGCCTTGATTGGATGTGAGCTTCCATTCGGTGGTGGGGGCAGCGGGCCAAAACTCGCCCTTTAGACTTTCGGCAAAACATTTTGCCAAAAATTCTAATTTTTTTTCCGCACTGCGCTGGGTCGATGGTGAAGACACGTGGTGAGATTTGATTCGTCCGCGGGCCTCCTTTCAAAATTTTACCTTGCACCAAACACTTAGCAATTTTTTCAACTTTCTTCCCTTTCTGACATGTGGCACATTTTGATTCATCCACGGGCCTCCTTGTTCCTATTTGCGGCCTTTTCACCTTTTCGCATTCCTCACGTACTTTTGTCTCGGCTGTCACAGATTAAAATCTCTTGCTTCGGCCGATTCAGGCTTCCTTGTTCCTATTTGTGGCCTTTTCACCTTTTTGCATCCCACGCGTCCCTCACATACTTTTGTCCCTGCTGTCCCGCGGACTGCCTGGGACAAATATTTCCGAACTGCCCAAAATGGACTGTCTTTCGGCGAATCGGCCGATTCGCATCCCCCACGTACTTTTGGCTTGGATGTCCCAAACCATGTGAAACAAGACTTAGACGATTTTCCTTGCTTTCGGCCAATTCAGCTTTTTGCGTCCCTCGCGTCCCTGACGTCCCAACCATCCCGAGGACCGCCTGGGACAAAAATGTTTGACTTAGCCAATTTTCTTGCTTTTTTCGGCCCCAAGCTTGGTACGACGAACCTCAGCATAACCTGAACCCTTCAGACCTGAAATGCCTTAAAACAGTCCTGCAACCTTATTTTTTGCATTTTTTCCATTTTCTCTAAATCGTTGGGATTTCTTCTTGGATGGGAGAGTTAGAGAGAAGCCGAGGGGGGTCCCAAAAACACGATTTTGGGCCTTGAATCAATATACTTGCTCGAGACTGAAGAATTTGATGCATGTTATCAAAATTGCCTTGAGGGGTGAATTTTGGATAATAGTAACTTCTAGGAACTACCCTTGAAGTCACTTGAAGGATCATTTCTTGTATCTATTCAAAATCCTGTAAGCTGCTGAAAATTTTTGGAAGAAGATTGGCATCCGGGAAGTAATAAAAGAGTGTGTGTGGGAAGCATGCGAGAGGAAATAACTATGTACAAACAAAAAATGTGCATACACTCACACTTAGAGGAATTGAAACTACTCTAGTATATACAAAATGATGTATCAAATTGAATGGATGGGTTTGAGATAAATCACGTTTACTAGGATTTATAGCATGCCTCCATTAAGATGAGTTAAATCAAAAGAGTTAGCCTCTTTGCATGAACTAATGATATATGGGCCACTCCAAAGTGCATCAAAATTTGAATGGTGCCCTTGTTTAGCTCTATCAGCATCCCATTTTAAGACTAAGTCCCCAAATTTGAAAGCTTGAGGCCCAATCCTTTTGTCAAACTATTTCTTTGTTTCTTGCTAATGTTGTTCTAGCTTGATCATGGCAGAGTTTCTTGATTCTTCAAGATTGACTAGCTTTTTCATTCTAATTTCACTCTGGTCTGCGCCTTCAAATTCCAGATGTTAGGAAAGCAGTAATGAATTCAATTCTAATGTCAAATGAAGGGTAGCATCCTTTTCATAGAAAATCTTGTAAGGTAAAGTTCCTATTACCTTTTTGACTATGATTCTATCTTCCCAGAGTGCATGCAAGACCTTTTTATACTTCTGTCTTTGGATGATATTCATTGTGCACTTCATGATTCTGATCAGGTTCTCATTTGTTGACTCTACCATACCATTGTCTTGAGGGTAATAGTTGGAAGAATTATGTAGGTAGATGCCTAGATTTAGTGCCCAATAAGTGATTCTGGTCACAAGGAAGGTTTTTTCATTATTAGAGATAATGGTTTGAGGAATACCAAACCTTGTGACTATGCCCTTGAGAAAGTCAAGGATGTCTGACTCGGTTGATTCTTTTAGTGTGAAAACTTCTATTCATCTAGTGAAATAGTCCATATCTATTAGCACCCACTTGTTTCCAATGCTTGAAGGTAGATTGATCATGCCTATGAAGTCGAGACCCCATTATGCAAAAGGATGATCCACTTGAATTGGTTGGAGGGGAAGTGCTGCCAATATTTTCTTTCCTATAAAGAAAGTGCATTCCTTGCATTTTGTGACCCACTTATGTGCATCTACAAACAGGGTAGGATAGAAGATTCCTTCTATTATAATCTTCATTACTATATTTTTGGTAGAGAAGTTTCCACCAGATAATCCATTGTGAAATTTTGTTATAAAAATTTTAGTCTGAACACCGTTGATACACCTTAACAACATGCCATCAATATTTTTCTTGAAGAGAATTCCATCAATTGAAACATGAGGGATAGATTGCAACCTCAGATGTCTTCTCTTTTCTTTGTTTAAACCAGGAGGGTATGCACCCTTGGAAAGGAATGTGATCATGTCCTTCATCTATTCGTGTGTACCAGGATCCATATTATGCTCAAGTTCTGTGCGCAGGAGACCTTCATCCAGAAATAACGAAGTCTCAGATTCATTCTTCTCATCCTCAAAAATCTACCTATATAGTGCACTTCCACTTACCAGCTTTGTGGATTTGATAGTCACATCATATTCCATTATTTTGGTCACCCATTGTGCTCTCTTTTCACTAATTTCTTCTTCCATGATGAAGTCTCCGACAAAAGAGTGGGATAATAAAACCTTAATATGATTTGTGGAGAGCATACTTTTTAATTTCTTAAGTGAAAACATGATGTAAAAGACCTTATTCTTCATGTGAATATATTTTTATTCATAATCCTTTAGCATCTTCCTAAAGAAAGCCACTAGTTGTTCCAGCCCTTGTCCATTTTCTTGTGTTAGGACAACAACACTTGCATCAGTGCCATAAGAATAAATAATGAAATCCTTGGAATAATCTGGGTTGATAAGTGTTGGCACGCAAGTAATTTCTTGCTTGATTCTATTAAAGTTCTCTCTTCCTTCTACTATCCACCTGAAGGATATGTCCTTCTTGAGCATCAAATTGATGGTTCAAATAAGTCCTACAAAGTTAGGGATAAAATGCCCAAAAAAAAATGATCTTACCAAGGAAGGACTATAGGCATTTCTTATGCACTAGCAGGGAAAGAGAGAGGATGGCTGAAACATGCTCAAGATCAATTATGATGCCATCCTTTGAAACCACATAGCCCAAGATATTTCTTTGCACCACAATAAAATTTCACTTCTTGGGATTAATACCCCATACTTTCTGCATCTCTCAAAGAATTTCTATAGGTGCGTCATATGTTCCACGTTCTGCTTTGAGAAGACTGTTATGTAATCAAGGTAATCTAAGATGAACTCATTGATGTAGCATTTGAAGGAAATATCTATGGTGCGCTGAAATGTAGCAATTGCATTTGACAGACCAAAGGGCATATTTTGATACACATATGTTCCCCACTTTGTTGTAAACACTGTTTTGAATTGACCCTCTTCCTTGATAGGGATCTAATTGAAACCTGAATGCCCATCTAGCATTGAGAATATTTGCACACTAGCCAGAGTCTAGAGGATCTTCTCGATTTAAGGAAAAAGATAATGATCCTTTAGAGATGTCTTGTTCAAATCTTTGAAATCAACATAAAGTCTGATTTCATCATTCTTTTTCTACACAAAAACTAGATTCACTACCCAGGTAGAGTATTTGATGGGAAAAATATTTTTTTCCTCGATGATTTTGGATAACTCCCTTCTCATGAGGGGATCTATCTTTGGATTGACTGGTCCCTACTTCTGTCTGACAGGCTTGATACTAGGATCAAGGTTAATGGAGTGTTGAACAACACTTGGATCAAAACCTTTGTGGTATTCATACTCCCATGAGAAGCTATCATTTTATATTTGACAGAGAAAGATGAAGGTATGATTTTATTTGTGCACACAAGTCTTACTGAGCAACAACTCTTTCCCATGCACAATAGTGACAGGGGAGTAGTCTTCTTTCATAACACATATGTAACTTTCTTCACCCTTTAACTCATCATTAGGGCTAAACATTTTTTCTATGGTGACCATCCTTTTAGGAAGCTCATTTGACTTCATTTGAATCACTTGGTCACCGTAGCTATCATGCAAGTTAGCTTGTATGATTGATGAGAACTTAGCTTCATTTTAGATGAACTGGACTGTAGACACCTATAATTTAGCCTAAACAATTTAATTACTTAAATTGTGCTAATTATCCCCTTTCCTGCAAATTGGTGACATATCGTCAATAGTGTTAATCTTCCCACTTATCATCATTAATTAATTACACGACGTTAATTAATTAAGTCTTCTATTCAACAAATACCCTAATTAATGACCTTCCATTAATTAATGCTTCCTTCTATCTATACTAATTAACTATTATTAATTAATTATCTTCCCCTTTCATTATATCAATAAATCATTATTTAGTTGATTTAATTCCTTTATATACTCTAAATCATGCTAATATTCCTCTAAAAATCTTTTATAAGCTTGCACACCTATTAATTAATCACTTTGGTTAATTAATAAATCCCCTTTATCCACATGAGTCACTAAAGGAAAAATTAAACTCTCCTAAAGTTAACTCAACCCTTTCTAAACCTCCCTTATCCACAACTAAGTCAACATCTCTATTATCCCACATGCAAAGGGATGCAAGGATTCCTTTATCCATTGGGCTATATAAAGATCCCTGCTCCTACATTTACACTTAAACCTATTCCTTGAGAAACAAAAGTGAGCATATAGCAAATAAGCTATAGCCATTTGTCATCTTGGAGCATTCTTCATTGGAGAGGCTAGCTACTTTCATTTCTTGTATTCATCCACCCCATTTTGAAGTCATATGGGGATATGTGAAATGGTCTTGTAGCCATGGATTGACAAGACTCCATTCTTGAAAACATTGGGATTCAAACATTCACTCAAACATTTGATTGCTAAGGATCTAAATAGTTTCATTTCATTTGATTAACATTCAATAGAGATAGAGATTAATGGATTAACATGTTAGTTTGAATATTTGTTCATGTTCTAATGCAATGATGTTAGTAGATTAGTTTTACTTAATCTCTAAGAATGATGGTGCATTGAATTTGATTTAGCTTTGTTTTAGGACTGCTAGGTGTTATTTCTAACTGTTTTTGCATTTCTAACAAATACATGTACACATATGGCACGCCCGGTGGGACGGGTCCTTAGTCCCTTAGAATTCTAGCTCAAATTTTATTGTTATTTCAAGTTTTTTGCTAACCCTTGATATACACATATGGAAAATAATGTTCCATTTATTAGGATTTTTGCTAATATTCCATGTGTAGGATCTCATTTATAGCTTTAATTCTAATGGTTTGTTGTCCATTTCGAGCTAACATCAAAATTTGGAGTGTTTTGAGATTTTGGGTGTCTTTAGCTAATATTACATGTGTGAAATAATGTTAATTTTCTTATGATTTTTCTAACTTTGTATGTGTTGAGTCTTGTTTAAGGGTTTAATTTTGATGGGTTGTTGTCAATTTTGAGCTAACATATCAAAAATTTGACCTTTTTGAAGTTGTTTATCTTAAAATAACATATTTTTGACTTCACCCAAGAAAGAGAGTGCACACATTATTTTGTGCGCGCAGGAATAAATCTCACTATGTTTTCTTACATAGGGTGGCGTAGGATCCCTAACCTTGGCACAAACACACAAATCCTAGCACAAGCATCATTAGCAATCTTCCGGAGGCCATAACATTTTCTTCCGAACTTGAAACGACTCCATTTTTGTCTCGTTGGAAAGGTATTGAAGAGAAATACGCAATGGAAACATAAATTTGGGTTTTTGAGATACAAAATTTTAAGATTTTTATTTTTAGTAAACTACTCATTTCTAACATGTCTAAATGGTTTGGAAAATTTGGTCTTTGATGTTCTAACACCTTGTAAGTTTTATTTTGAATCTAACTTTTGTTTTGTAGGGTGTTTTTACATGTTTGATGGTAATTTAACTTTTTTAAAATGTTAATGAACCTTTCATGTTTAATCATGAGATTAGAGTCATGTATGCTCTTCCCTCGCACCTTTTAGGTGACCTTGGGAATCATAAAAAATTTCTATGTATTTTTTCTCTTTTGAAAAATGCTTGTTCTTAAAAGAATGAATGTCAAAGTTTGTTAAAAAGAAAAAATATTTCATTTGAACTAGGTGTTTTACATTTTTAATTTCATAGTTGGATTCTACGTTGCATATGCTCTTCTCTTACGTCTTAGGACAATATTGAGAATTAGAAACGATGCTTTATCCTCCTTAGTATTTTTATGGAAATTACTAATCCATTGTGCAGGACCCAAAACGCTTGTAAAAAAATGTGGCATTGAAACAAAATTAAGCTACTAATACAATTTCTGTGCAACTTACCAAAAGGTGTTCAAGCAAAGCACATCAAATTAAACAAGATAAAAATTAGACCACATTCAAAACACTGTATTTGCAGGTTCGGATAAGGGTACATCCCATCCAATTAAAACTAGGAAATATCCTCTTTGGAATAATCCTTAAGCTACAACAATGGGGGTGGTCCTAGGAATCCAAAAATAATCCACACAAGAGGGAATCTTATGTACAAAACAGGAAGTGCTCCACACAACCTACTTGACTAGTTTTTCCTTGCGAGTTAGCATTACCGGTTGTCCGTTATGGCGACCCCAGTGATATTACACATGGACACACTTATTTCCCACTGGACTTGAAGGGGTTAAAGTAATGTCGAGATACTCCCAAATTAGTCATTGTGACTTTTTAGGTAAATCAAGTTCACTTAAGAAAGCTTTGTAACACCTAGTTGAGAGAACCACCTAGGAATATATCTTTGACCAGGAGTCAACTTTGACCATTTCAAAACAATGTTGAGTTGTGAACCATCATTCATCATGAAATGTGGGAAGTGTTACTTTTTCTTCATTTTTCACTTGCCCTAAGGCAAGGTGAAACTCTGCCGAAGTAAGGCCAACATTTTTCACCCCAATTGATCTACTTCTTTCACTTTATTTTGACACTTTGTGTATCAAAAGAAGAGTGACTACCTTTGCGTTACCAATTGATTGTTTTCACCACTTTTGTGTCTATTTATGCCCATCCATGTTTGTGGTTGGGTTGTTAAACGTCTTAAGTATGTGGAGATGTTTTTATATCATTGTTAGTCTTTTTGATCTTGATACCCAAGTCAATATTGTCATCGTATTTAGGCTTGTTTCATCATTTTGATTCTCCTTTGAATGGTTATCTTGTTTATATCGTGTCACTACAATTTTGGTATTTACATATTGTTTCTTGTAAAATTGACCTAAATACCTATATTGTAAGGTTGTGCTATATACACTTTAACAATTCCTAGGTATACTATAGCTTTAGTTTGATTTCAATTATTACCTTAATTTTGAAAAGTGTTGAGTGTTACCACTTGTGCATGTTACATCAATATCATCTTGATGTCAATACCTTGCTTTCTCGTAGAGTTTTTTTAAGATATCTTGGTGAAATTGTTGTGTCACTCACAATTGTAACTAACACCTTTTGGAATATAGGTCTTAATTGAATTTGGGCTTGCTTTTATTATACTTTGTTTGGAGATCACATTAACTTCTTGTTATTACTTACGCCTTGCTCATTTTTTTGAACTCGAGATAAGTATGGACATTTTGTTAATCATCATACAACACCAACTATCATTTAGAAATATAATTGAGAAGTAATTTCATGATTGATTGGTTTAAAACAAACAAATTTGTGTGGTTATGTCTCATTCATCATATTGACTTACCCATTTAGGACAATCAATTTGATCCATTGATTCTTTATCATTCATTATTTTTTTGTCATGAATTTGGATTTTTGTTTTGAACTTGTGTGATTGTTCCTTGTGTTTATCCATCTTATAATTTTTTTTTAGGACAATCCTTTGGGTCTTTGATCTTCTTGTTTTTTCCTAAGTATATGGTCATTTTTTAACATATCTTTCAAACCTTAGAAAAAATATTTCCTATCAAACAAATTTTGCATCAATTGAACAATGGAAATATTTCCTTTGAATCCTTTATGTTGCTAAAATTTTGATCAATCCGTTGACATTGATGGCTCCAAACTTGTTGTCCAAACCTTGTCAGATTATCAATCTTGTTTCATTACGATGTTTGTTTTCCTTTTCTTCCCTTTCTAAAAATCAGAAAAGCATCCCCATCTTTACAAAATGTCTAGTTGGTTTTCATTATGTTGCCCAAATCAACATGAAACCTTCTTCACTTTGAAGAAGTTTGATCATAAAATCTAGGTGTAGGCCTTTGAACCCAACACACACCAACAATGATCGATTATCGTAGGGTCCCTTATACATACAATAATAAGGAATCAAATTTTTGGCGTTCACATCAAAAGACACCCATCATGACCATACCTCGTTTGGTTCTTCACACTAGATAACCCATTCGGGTAATTCGTTCCTCATATTCATCTCATAGTCGGTGGTATGGTTTGGATTTTTCTGATCCAAATTATTATTCGGGTCCCCCCACTTGTCTTTTGAGGATTCCAATCCAAATATTTCATCTGAATCTTCTAATGATTCATATCTAAACTACTATTCAATTCCAAACTACTTATCAAATTCATCTAATTTGACTCCTAACTCACTGTCCTCCCCTTCTTCGTAAGACCTCTATTATCAGTCACCTAAACAACATTCTCCTCCTCTAACTATTTGTGTCTCCATAAATTATCTTCATCATTCATCTAATACGAATCCTACATCATGGTCCTCCCTATCTTTGCAAGACCCTCTTCATCATACATTTAATACGACTCCTACATCGTGGTCCTCCCTTTCTTCAAAGGACCCCTTTTATCAGTTGCCTCAACGACGTCTTCTTCCTTTGAAGATACAAGAAAATCCAAATCCCTCCAATCAAACATCTAATACAATTCTTGAATCGTCGTCCACTCTTTCTTTACATGACCCTTGTTATTATTCATCCAATGCGATTATTGAATCACGGTCCTCCCCTTCTTCATTAATCACCCCCACGAATTCTTCCTTCTTTGAAGATTCGTGTGACTCAAAGTTATTCTAGTGAAACATTTGATATGACCCATACATCGCAATGTGCAGACTTTCTACCTAATCCTAGTAGTTTACAAATGATATACCATCGTGTAAGTAGGTCCACACCACCTTCTTCTACTCTTGAGACATCTAGATACACATCTTATTTGTCCCCCACATCATCTTCTTCTATCAATCATCATCAATCATCTTCTAAGTCTTCCAAACCAATTGAATCTATTTCTTCCAATCAACCCCTTGTGGTTGATCAAAAACTCATACCAATTGATCTCTTTTAGAATGAAGAAACAATCATGGCATTTATAGGGGCACATGAAGATATTCCTTTAGAATATCATGAGAAAGGGTTCTCTTTAGACTTATATGCATCCACATGTGGTGAGGAAAGGTTGATTCCTTTCATTAAGAAATAGAGGAAGATCCTCAAATCATACAACATGATCATCCTCTTATTCTTTCTCCTTCACATTCTTCATTATGTGATGAAAATCCTTGGTCTTGCATTGATCCATGGCCTATCTTCTCATCACCCAATCACTCTTTATCTATCATAATTCCTAAATCAAAATATCTTATGGGGTCAACACCAAGTAGACATTCATCTTCATCTAGGTTTGGGTCACCTTCTAGTAGCCCCCCCTCTGCTATTTGTGGGACATTTTCGAGTAGTCCACTATCTTCTATTCTTTTGACATGTCCCACAAGCCTCTTATCTTCTATGTATGGATCACCCCCTAGTAGTACATCATCTTCTATTCTTGGGCCACATCCTAGTAGCCCTTCATCTTCTATCTATGGCTCAACTCCTGGTATCCCATCTTCTTCAATCCTTGGATTGTATCCTTTTCATCCATCACATTATTCTTCTACCAAAGATAGTGGCAATCCCACCGCCTTTCCTCTCATCAATTCTAAACATCCATGTTCTTCTCTCAATTCTCAGGATTAGACAAGTCAAGCATTAGCTTATAAGAAATCTAGACATGTTCTTTATAAAGCTAAGATCAAAATTTGAAGAGCTCCAAAGCTCCCAACAAAGTAAATGATTATAAAGTTCAAAATCAAACGCAATTCAAGAATGCACACCAATGTACCCATAAAGTATGGTGCAAAGTGCAAAAACCTATGGATAGGGAACTCAAACTCCCACATACGAAACCCATGTTTAAATAAAAATCATAGTCATTTGTTGAGTGTAAACTCACCATGATCATTGAGATCAGGGATAATATCACTCTTGATAAACAAACACGCTTAGTATCCCTTATAAAGGAAGATGCACACATCATTGTTGGATCCTATCATTTGGATTGACATTTTTGGTCCCAAATTTCAAAAATAAAAACAAAATGATAAAACATTAAAACATTACAAAAACAAAATCAAAGGTACAAGTATCAAACATTGTAATCAGGTATTGCATACACATGGATGTTCTTTCTTCCCTTTCTTTCATATTCATCTACAAGTCATCCACCATTTTATTCCATTTGATCTTATTGTGGTTAGCCTATTCACACACATTTTTTGACATTTATCTCTATGGTATCCATTTGACATTGGTCTTTCATAACCTTGGTAAATTAAAGAATGACTGACCTCTTAGAAATCCTATGTATATCTACATATAATAAAAATTTTGGGCATATTTGTTGACACTATCCAATGTTGTCATCACAATCACTTCCATATCCGTCGATCAAGCCATCAATGGTTCTTAACCCCTTATCAAACAGGAGAGATGAAATAAGTTTTCAGAAATCATAAGAGTCAAAATCAATCAATCAAAAAGAAAAATCTAAAAGAAAAAGAAAATTGATATATAACTCTCTCTTGAGGTATTTCCAATAATCTCTATCGGGGCTATGAACGCCTGATTGGCAGTAGAACAATGTTGTGATTAGAATCAAATGCATCTCTGTCAGGGCTATGGAAACATGGCTGGTAATGGAGCAATGTACGACTCTCCTTCCACATCCTTCCATAAAGCCATTGGTGGTTCTTAACCCCTTGTTAAACAAGAGAGATGAAATAAGTTTTCAGAAAGCAAAAGAATTAAAATCAATCAATAAAAAGAAAAAGCTAAAATCAAAAGCTAAAAGAAAAAGTAAATTGATATATAACTCTCTCTTGGGGTATTTCCAATAATCTCTACCGGGGCTATGGACACCTGATGAGCAGTAGAGAAATGTTGTGATTAGAATCAAATGCATCTCCGTCGGGGCTATGGACACCTGGCTGGAAACAGAGCAATGTACGGCTCTCCTTTCACAATCCATTCACACATCACCTTTCAAATTAAATCATTCCTACACATTGGCTAGTGTCTTCACTTATTGTCTATCAATTATTTCCTTCAAGGGGTAATTCATTTCCATGTGCACACATGGGATCTCGATGAGTAAACATGATTAGTATGTTACCAAGTGTTACTTTTTGGACCTTGTTCAAACTCTTTCTTTAGCCCATGTCTTGTCTAATGATTTGTGCCTTGGGCTAATCTATTTTTCATCGTCTGCATTCTAAATATTTTGATAGCATCTTATGTTCTTTGAAAATTGTTTAGGATATCCATGTGTATATGGTGGCCTTTTTTTTATGTTTTTGGACACCTTTGTCCCCCTTTAACAAATCAATCACCCACTTCCTTTCTATCACATGTTTCTTGGTCAACTTACTCTAAGGGCATCATTTCCCCCTCATGATTGAACCTATTTTATATATTGGCCTTGATCCCCCTTCTATCTATGAAGAGTTTGTATTTGAATACTCCCACCTAATCATTGGGGCATATTGCATCTTCAATTTCTCGTATGCATGGCATTATGCCCTTATACATCCCATCTATCACTGGGGGCATCCATGCTTCTTTGTCTTCATGTACATAGTTTTAGAAAAATTATAGAAAATCAAAAAAATATTCAAATATGTTTCAAGAAAAATAAAAAACAATATAAATCATCCTACAAAATATTGCTATTTGGTTCTCACCTGAGCTTGTGTGCGACTTGCGGATCATCTGTATTTATCTTCATCAACAAAGCTAGTTTTCTTACTATGTCTATACTCTAGGGCATAATGACTTGCTTGGTACTATTTCCTTGTGCATGATTGCTTTTCATAGGACCCAAGTGTCCTCCGTTATTCCCCTTGCATGTATCCTTGCTTGGGGCACCTTCTTTTAACCCTTGTTGTTAATTCACATAAGTCAAAATCAAATCTTGATAATAAAAACATTACATTATGTTTCTCTGTTAGGTTAGCTTGTTTCTTTTCTCATATTGCATTGCATTATGTATGTTGTAAGAAGTTAGGCATCATTTACTTTATCGTATTACATTACATTTTGTATATTGTATGGAGATGGTTTTTTCAGCAAAGGACAAATGTTCGTAGTATGGATTTTCATGTCATTATACTTTTTTTGTATGCTTATATTTTTAATAAGGACTGATGATGTAGATCTTTAGCAATATGATGGCAGTAAAGTTGTTTCAATACACTGGATGAAATATTTCTCTTTTCTTTCCATATTCATTCCTCCTCTACATCATTATCCTATTAATACTATTATTCTTATTCACCTGAGGCATCTTGCTCATGCTCATTCTTCTATCCATTCTCTCACCTTTTTCGATCACCGATTGCCTTCTTTCATCACCCCGTCGACACTCGATGGGGCATCTATCTCTTATACTAATTTTTATTCTACACTTTCAAAATTTATCTGTCTACTATCTTTGAAGTGGTGTCGCTTACGCCACCCCAAAGAGGGGAAAGTGTAGACACCTATAATTTAGCTTGAATAATTTAAATACTTAAATTCTTATAATCATCCCCTTTCCCACAAATTTGTGACATATCGTCAACATTGTTCATTTTCCCACTTATCATCATTAATTAATTACATGACATTAATTAATTAAGTCTTCTATTTAACAAATACCCTAATTAATGACCTTCCATTAATTAATCCTTCCTTCTATCTAGACAGACTAATTAATTATCTTCCCCTTTCATTAAATCAATAAATCATTATTTAGTTGATTTAATTCCTTTCTATAGTCTAAATCATGATAATATTCCTTTTAAAAGCTTTTATAAGATTGCACACCTATTAATTAATCACTTTGGTTAATTAATAAACCCCCTTTATCCATATGAGTCACTAAAGGAAAAATTAAACTCTCCTAAAATTAACTCAACCCTTTCTAAACCTCCCTTATCCACAACTGACTCAACATCTCTATTATCCCACATGCAAAGGGATGTAGAGATTCCTTTATCCATTGGGCTATATAAAGAGTCCTCCTCCTACCTTTACACTTACACCTATTCCTTGAGAAACAAAAGTGAGGATATAGCAAATAATATATAGCCATTTGTCATCTTGGAGCATTCTTCATTGGAGAAGCTAGCTACTTTCATTTCTTGTATTCATCCACCCAAGTTTTGAAGTCATATGGGGATATGTCAAATGGTCTTGTAGCCATGCATTGACAAGACTCCATTCTTGAAAACCTTGGGATTCAAACATACAATCAAGCATTTGACTACTAAGGATCTAAATAGGTTCATTTCATTTTATTAGCATTCAATAGAGATAGAGATTAATGGATTAACATGTTAGTTTGAATATTTGTTCATGTTCTAATGCAATGATGTTAGTAGATTAGTTTTGCTTAATCTCTAAGCATGATGGTGCATTGAATTTGATTTAGCTTTGTGTTTAGGACTACTAGGTGTTATTTCTAACTCTTTTTGCATTTCTAACAAATAAAAGTACAGATATGGCATGCCCGGTGGGATGGGTCCTTAGTTCCTTAGAATTCTATCTCAAATTTTATTGTTATTTCAAGTTTTTTGCTAACCATTGATATAGACATATGGAAAATAATGTTCAATTTCTTAGGATTTTTGCTTATATTCCATGTGTAGGATCTCATTTATAGCTTTAATTCTAATGGGTTGTTGTCAATTTTGAAGTAACATACTAAAATTTGGAGTGTTTTGAGCTTCTTGGTGTCTTTTGCTAATATTGCATGTGTGAAATAATGTTAAATTTCTTATGATTTTTCTAACTTTGCATGTGTTGAGTTTTGTTTAGGGTTTTAATTTTGATGGTTTGTTGTCAATTTTGAGCTAACATATCAAAAATTTGATCTTTTTGAAGTTATTTGTCTTAAAATGACATATTTTTGACATCACCCAGGAAAGGGAGTGACCACATCATTCTCTGCATGCAGGCATAACTCTCACTGTGTTTTTTTACACAGGGTGGTGTACACACCCTAACCATTTTGTAGGCACCCCAACCTTGGCACAGGCACCCTAACCTTGGCACATGCACACAAATCCTAGTGCAAGCATCATTAACAACCTTAATCCCTTTCTTTTTAGCAATAAGAAGGCCATGCAACAATGCTTCATATTCTGCCACATTGTTAGAACATGTAAATTGTAACCTATGCGGGAAGCATAATTTCTCATTCTTGGAAGAAATGAGGGTAACTCCTGATCCTGTGCCAATTCTGCTTCTAGAACCATCAAAGTATAACTTCCACAGGCCAAGTTCAACTCTGTGTTTGTTGACCATGCACAGAAGCACAACTTCTTCTTTAAGAATGCAGTAAGTACCAATCCCATTTTCATAGGCTTCTAGTTCTTCAACGTATGGGTCAAATTTATGGTTCCTCTCTGCCCACTGATCAAACACCAGATTAGTAATAGAGGGTGGAAAAGGATTCTTTTCAGAAACTACAACCTTTTCTTGGATTAAACAATTGGCTGGGAGAGGGGATGGGACATATGAATCTACATGATAAGAAAATATAAGCTCAATTTATATGGTGAACTAGGTACCATACCTTTTCTTGAGTAACATATGAGACCAATCAGAAGACAAGTAACCACCCAATTTTGTAGTAAATTCTCTTGATAGACATAGGGAAAACAAAGAAGGTAAGTCAATGATTGACACATCTTGCATAATTGTTAAACTTGGACATGCATGAAGGGTCAACTCAAGATCCTTGATGATTCCTAAGGTAGTGAAAGTTAAACCATCAAGCTACAAGACTCTTTTTTTCACGGGGATAAAATTGAGACCTAATACATTAGCTATCTTCTTGGGCATGACAGAGGTACTAGCGCATAAATCTATCATGCAATTATGCACTAGGTGTTTGCCTATGATCAAGGACATATATAAGGGTGGGGTTTTTGACAATTTTAGTTACTTTATTCTACTCTTTTTGGTAGATGTTGATAGTAGTGCATGGCCTGTGAATAGTTGGATCAATGCGTAGAAGTTGTGACAAGGCCTCATGCAATAGATTATTTTGAGATGGAATGGTTAGAGCATCCCACATTGTAAAATTTATATTTTTCTTCTTCATCTGGTCGATAATGCTGAATGGAAGATCCCTTAACTTTTTCATTCGGGGCACAAAAACATCCTTTCTTGACTGTCTAAGCATGGAGGCAGGGGCTTTAGCTGAAGCTAAGGCTTGACCTACCAAAGGAGGTACATGTGCCACTTCTAAACGATACTTGCATAGGGCCTCTTGTGTAGGGACTTGAGTGTATTTACTATTGAATGCCTTGGCTGTATCTTTTCACTTATGAGGGTATTTTTGTGTTGCTGGAATTGTGACCTTTGTGCTAGACTCTAACATTCTCTTATTATATCTTGTGTTGTCTACAACTTGGGTGCATGGTCTACTTCCATCCTCTGTAGCTTGGTTGATTGCACAAAAGTCCTCAGCACCAAAGAACATCAAATTGGAATTAGGAAGAACCTGCGACCTTTCTTGGTTATCTGCTTCAGAAGCACTTGTTAAAGTCTCACAGGTTGAAGCATTCTAAATTATGTACGCTTGTCCACATGTAACATTGGAAAAGTGATATTTAATGTGAGGCATGTTGTAATGGAAAAACCACTCTGACTCCTACACCAAATTTTTCTAAACTAGAACAAACATCTGACTTGCACTGGGTGTTGGAAGAGAGAGCACGAGAGGAACAACTTGCAAGGCCAGATGTGCACTAACATGCCATCTATCATGTTACTGGTTGGGTGTGTATATTTGGTTTCCATATTGATTCTTCTAAGGATGACTGCTTTGGGTATGCACCTGATTAGAATTACCTCTGTAGGCTTGCGCTTGTTGTTTCTCTAATGATATGACTTTATTTAGAAAATTTCTAATCAAGGTCCTTAATTCTTAATCTTCTTTCTGTTGCACTGGAGAGTAAGATGTTGATGCAACAAGTTGCATGCTTTGCTTAGGAACAAGAATAAGGGCTAGAGAAGGCTAGGGTGGTTGTGACATTTCAGGGAATAATGGCATAGGTGGTCTAGGACCTATCTTTCCTGCCTGAATAAGACTATTTTCTACCCTTACTATAATATTATAAGGAGCTGGTAAAGTACTACCTCCCACAGATTGAATCATGACTTAGATATCATTGTTTAACGCCTTTAGATGATACAGAAAAGCATGTTGGGATGTAGGTATTACCACAAGAGGGGTTTTGTCCCAAGTCTTCTAAAATATGATGTTGAAATTAGTCATCTGCTCATTGGGAACCTCATTGCTGTTGTCAGTTGTTCCACTAGAGATTGGTGATCTGATTTATCTTCAAAGTAATTACAAAGAACTATTCCTAGCCCATCCTAGGTGGAAATGGATCCAAGTCTCAAACCTTGGTACCATTGAAGTAGTTTTCCTCTGAAAGAGGCTGTAAGTAGCCTGACTACTACATCATCATGTGTGATCAAATAGAGTGAACACACGTTCACTACATCCTAGATATGATACTGAGGGGTGACTCGATTCTCACCAATAAAGTATGGAATAATTTTGAGTGTGCCATTTAACATATCATGTTACATGCCTAGAACTAGGGGACTTCCTCCAGTGAAGTTAGAAAATTTCCTTAGTGGAGGAGGTGACTAATGCACTATAGCAAGGTGCGTTGGTTTTCTATTGTGAGGAGGATTTGAATGGGCATGGTGTGCTAGAGATGGAGATGCACACACGGGATTTCTAGAATGAATTATTATCACGAAAAAATGGAGGTACTTGAAAGAATTTTCAACAGCTGCACTTTTTCTTGTATACACTCTTCTCATGAAAGGTGTTAAAACAAAGATCTGAAAATGTTAGGAGTCACCAAATGTGTTGAAATGAGCCTCCAAAGGTCGGTATACTAAGTCCACACAACAAAACTTAGCAATATGAAATTCAAGGTTTCATTGCTAGTCCCACCGGGTGTGCCAGAAACTGTTGGTCATCAAACTTGCACCTGCATCTCAGATATGGAAGAATCAAGTTGTTTGTGACAAAAATGGAAATGTCCCCAAGTTATGGGACCTTACGATATTGGGACAAATCTCTGGAGAAGGTCGATTCCTCTATCTAATTCTACTAATACTGCTACTCCTAGTGCTGAAAGGGAAAATAAGCTAATAATGCCAAGGGACTAGGGATAGAAGGATAACTTGAAAGTAAACTACACTAAGAGGTGATAAAACCAGAAAAGAGGGATGAACACTATCCATTTTGAGTGAAAATGAAAGGAAATGCATGAAATAAGGATAGGCACATTTAACACAACTTAAAACGTATTTACCAGATCATTTTCATGGAACACAACTAAATAAGGAGCTACAAGGGACATGAAATGGCACTACAGGCATGAAATGTAAAAGAAAGTAGAGAAGAAGAAATGGATACATGTTAGGATAGAGAATAGTCACAAATCGATGCTTCTATTACTTCTAGAAATGCACATAGCTGTTACAATGGAGAAAGGGGATGATATCCACATGTAAGAGCCAGATCTAGAGGTCTGAAACTCAAAATACATAAAAGATGATGTCCTTGGAAAAGTGTGTAAGGATCGAAAATGTCCAACATTAATAATGACCGTAGGTCTTACATTTATAGATGAATCCATGGAAGAAGAAGAGAAGAAGGAGCAAAAATCTGAATTTGAAATGCAACCACCAACAAAAAGCATTCAAGGCCTACAAATCCACCTAAGGATCTATCAAATGCATTTCCCCAGGTCTATTTGGCATGTTGAAGAAGGAAGGAGGGTGAGTTAGATAAAATTGGGTGGTTGGAGAAATTAGATCTACTCATTAATTCTCATAAATAAGTTTTGACATTTCTCACCTACCAGGTCCACCAAGAATTTTAATTTGAATGTCTAGCAATATAGCCCATGTAAGCAACTATTGATTGAGACTAGGCACACACCGATTGGAGATCTGTAAAAAAGATACGAATGACAGAATTTTTTTAGAGTCATTTGTACATGTAAAACACATGGTGCACATGGTTTGGTTAAAAGGATGGCCAAATATACAATTGTTCTTGTTGGTCCCCTAAAATATTGACTAAGTAAAAAAAGGTGCATAAGTGCGTAAGGCCTAAGTTGAGGGGTGGGTGCGCAAGGAGAAGGTGTGTAATGCAAGGTTATAAGAGGGTTTTAGAAGGACCCATGATACACGCCGATAGAACAAGGTCTCATGACTTAGCCATATTTGGCATATCAGGTAGGACATGAGAAAAGCACGAGCCTCTTGCACATGATGAATGGATAAGGTGCCAGCTTAGTGACAGGTTGTACTTGGAAGGAATATGCCATATGATGGAAGCTTCTAGAGGACCATCGTGGTAAGCAGTGGATAACTCATGCTTGGAGGAGCATGCTCCCATGGAGGACCACATCTGGACACTTGGCAATGGATCTGAAGCCTTAGAAAGGTGGGTTGGCAGTTCAAGGGGCTTATAAATACAAGCACCCACAGATGAATAAAAAGAAGGAGAGAGAGGTCAAAAGAGAGAGGAGCTCTACAGAAACACTGCAAGGAGTTGTATTGGGTTGGGTAGATGAAATATAGGAGAAGGATGCATCAAGCAGCTTGGGATTGTAAATTTTCTTTTTAAGAGCTAAGAGATGTAAATCTAGTTATGATGTATGACTTCATTCTACCTTAGTGTGATATTCTGTAATGGATCTAATGGATGTAATGGGGTTACAAACTTATTTGAATATGATCATTAATGATTCTAGTCCATACATAAATTTCATAGTTTTGTTTCATGTATGTTTATGGAATGAATATGAATCCGTATGCATTTTCCTTTTTGTTTTGGTTCAGTCTTACAATCTGTTAAGTATCTTTCTATTTAGAATGACTGCACTGATCTATATGCCATTTTGAGCTCTATGATGATTACATGTATCATTTTTTCTCACTCTCTTTAAGTTCCTATCATATATGATGTTTCCCACTAAACTCACATAAAGGAGAGACTTGGCACCTACACGTGCCTTGGGTGAGCGCCCACTGGGTGATAGGTCGGGGTGCGTGGGATTCCCTTGTTCTTTGGTGAGTGTAAAAATTACTACATCTTGGTTCCATTTATGAAACCTATTTTCGAAGTTTTAGTGGGAAATAACATACATCATGATATGTGCAATGAGTGATGATAGAGCGATTAACTTTGGAAGGTTATGAAACATGGTTTAAGAGCACAGAGAATGAATTTTCTCAGACATTAAGCACTGGACCTGAGTTTGATGCACGTAGATGGGTAGAAGAGAACCTCTACCATGATTTGTATGAAACTTTTTTCTATTACTTCCCAGTAGACATGTATGAATGACTCTTAGCATCTACGTCTAGATCAAAATGGTATTATAGATCACGTGCGTGGACCCAAGAAGAGTACCAAAGGATACAAGATGAAGATCTAACATGGACTCATGGTGTTGATCATTTGTGGAAAGGAGTGCTAGCTAGCTACACCCTGGAATATGCTATCTCTACATATTCTTGTTCAGAAGTTGCTGAGTTTGAATTTTTGTGGGAGCCCAGAGGATCATTTATACGTGATATTCCTTTGGAAATGAAGATCTTGACTATTACCTTGATTTTAGAGGCATTTTCGATGGCTGGCTAAAGCGTTCGAAGCACTAGGTGAGGAATCTAGGGTGGAGGAAGATGGCATATATTGCAACTGAGAAAGAAAGAGAGGAAATGCGACTAAAGTATAGTGAAGCATGTGAAATAGAGATTTCTAGACAACGTGAGGTTGTAAGTGTGATGGATATATGGAGGTAGATGTTACAGGAAGGATTTGAGGTTCACACAGAGGATGTGGAACCTGAGTAGTCTGTGCTACCCCATCTTGGAAAGCGCATAAGAGAGAGACCCCTTTGGCTTTTAATGAGGGTTCGTCACATGGAAAGAGAAGAATCATTGGCATGCATCTGAACCCACTTAGTGACCAAACCTTAGCGCTTGGTTTTCCAGATCAAGGGAGGAGTATCATTGACCCAATTGATATTGGTAGAAGTGACAGCTCTATGCCCAGGAGATAGAATTTCTTATTTGGGACTTCTATGACTGTACACACCATTCTAGTGTTTAGGGGAGTTTTTGGGCAAAGTGCAAATACACTAGGCTTGGGTAACGCATCGTGGAGTGACACGAGACTTACATCTAAAAGTGGCACAATATCATAGATGGTTGGTGCATAGTTTAGCGGGATGTTGGGGACCCTAGGTATGACCGCTTAAGGCTGATTATTGGCTACTAGTGGATCTGGAGGTGGAATTGGTGGATTTGGAGGCACAAGACCTAGTAGATCTAGTGGATCTGGAAGAGGAGGAAACACTGGAGGAAGTAAAGGAATTGGGTCAGGAGGAAAAGGACCTCATCCACCTTCTCAATTATTCTTTGAGATGTCTTTACATTTTCCATATTACAGAGGTATTAAAGATGTTGCGGAGCATGTTCACAAGTGTGAGTTGTTATGGTGCAGAAAGGGGATCACAACCTTAGAATGGAAGGCCAGTTAGTTTACAACAATGTTGTAAGGGTGCGCGCATAGCTAGTATAGGAAGTATGACCCCCATAAAATGGTGGTAGATTACACCACATTAAAAAAAAACCTTCCTAGCAAAATTCTAAATCCCTAAGTTTAAACAGAAGAGTCTCAGCACCCTTAAGGATATTCAACAGGGAATGGAAGAGAGTTTGTGGGAGTATGACACATAGTTTAAGACTCTCCTGTCAATGTTTTCATAAGACATCCACCCTTCGCATCATGCTCAATGGTTTTATGGAGGTTTGATAACCCCATTTAGAAGGGACCTATCTCATAAGACTTTCAAAGACCCGTGTGAGGTGTTGGAATCTGCCCTATGTGCTAAAGTTGTTGGGAGCATTGATACTGGAGTTAGCCCATTCTTGGAAGCCCAAATCGGTGCTATGGCTAAGAAGCTAGAAAATTTATCTATAAAATCAGCTCATGAGACTCACAGTGGAATGTGGTGTACAAATTATGAAGTAGAGGGGCATGCCAAGAATAGTTTCCCTCGAAAGACAGTACGCACTGTAGCAGTAGACGATGAGATTTGTCATGGGGACCATGATGCGAATAGATGTTCCTTATTACAATAAACAATTCAGAAGAATGTATCTTGTTACTATAAGATCTGAACCTCTACAACCCATGATACTAAGGATTGTCAACTTATTGACCAGATCCATGAGACCATTTATCATGGTGTGCATCAAACCAGCATTTCCAGTAGTTCTAACGGTGACGACCGCCATTAGTAGGAGCGCATAGATGGGGGCGCATGTGGAATAAGTTCTCACAGAGGATTTCATGGTCGTGGTAACCATAGAGGAGGAAGAAGTGAGTTCCCATGTGGAACCTATTTTAATTATGGATCTACAGACTATTACAAGCGCGATCCAGACTTATTGTAGTGCTCATGGTGCGGGAAGAAGCACAAGTATGAGGATTTCCCTGAGTTGTTTGAGAACATGAGTCAACAACACCAGAAAGACAAGGGCACTAAAATGGTAAGCATTAATAATAATGACACACAATGGATGCCACAGGTGACATGTGATACAAGCTTGGAACCTGTTATGATAACAACAAGTGAAGAGGCCACGCACGTAAAGGAGATGCCAAGGAAGAAGAACCTGGTTTTAAGGGAAGAAGTGGTACATGGGAAGTACTCAGACCTTGCACATCAGAAGGAGGTATATCAAGAAACCATCGATGTCATTCAGAGTTTACAAGGAGAAATCCAGTGTCTAAAGGAGTAGTCTAGGAGGGA
Organism: Taxus chinensis; assembly: GCA_019776745.2. Classification (NCBI taxonomy): domain Eukaryota; kingdom Viridiplantae; phylum Streptophyta; class Pinopsida; order Cupressales; family Taxaceae; genus Taxus; species Taxus chinensis. Next base: position 990,635,521 of record CM034146.1, read on the forward strand.
GGATCAAAGAGGGAAGGTAAAGGTGCCAAAGGATGACCTGGATGAGTTCAAGGAAGTATGTAAAATGCTAAGGCAAGAGAATATTATTCCCTTGCTAGGCACATGGTTGAGAGAGAAGGTACCATGCACCAGAGAAGGGCATGACAGGAAGGTCCTACATGCAAACCTTCCCCCTCACAGCCTTGACTATGATAAGGAGATCATGTTAAATACAGTCATAGATGGATGGCTCCCTAGTAATATCCTTACTAACATAGGCGCGGAGGTCCCTGTTATAACCTTGGATGCATGGCATCAAATGGGAAGACCTGCATTACAACCATCTTAAAATATGTTGTATATGGTGAAAAAAATGAAGGAAATGCCCATTGGTGTCTTAAAGGATGCAACTATCACCATTCAGGGGACTAAGTTTACTGGGGACTTTGAATTCTTGGTGCTTGTTGTTGCAAATCAGCAGCACCCCTAGATGCAAATCAGGTTTCTAAGTTGATGTTTGAGGAATCTAGTGTGATTACACAACATTGAAACCTCTCTCCATGTGTGGGACTTGTAAAATGAGAGAGGAATCTCCAGTTTAGAGGCTGGTTCCTCAAAATCCTCTGATCAGATCTGTTATTTGCATAATTACAGAGGTTTCAATCCTAGGAGATAGAGATAGAAAGTGCAAAAATTGAAACTAAACTAATAGGTGATACAATGAAAGAGTGGTGAACACTTCTTGTTCATGAAAATTGAAACAATTTCATGAAATGCAACATGAAAAATCATACACAGGCTAATAAGATGCAATTAGAGGTCTGAAATGAAGCAAGACAATATAAACAAAGGACTGAAAATTGATCACAGAGTCTGCACTGTCATTTTCACTGTCAAAATCCTTGCATTTACAACATCAAAGAGGCAGAAACTTGTTATAATCATGAAGAAGGTCTGATACTTGCATTAAAATCACTTGTTGAAGGTGAAAGAAGAAGCTTGCTATCCAAAAAAATGTTCAACCCTAAAAAAATGAGCCAAATCTGGCTTTTACAATGCATGGGTCAAGCCTAGGAGAGAGAAAACATGAAAAAACGTGGGATCCATTCCCCATTGAATGAATATGCATTAAAACAACATGGGAATCCTTACAGACCCATGCCCTAACATTTTTGGCCATGCTGAAGAAGAATGCGACCCATTTTGCATTCAAACTGGTTGTTGAAACGTCATTTCTAGCCATTACCACGTGCCAGAGACGTTTCTTGATTTTATCTCTCCAAACTGACCTAAAATGCAAAATTGACCTCGGAATCATGTAGAGAATTTCACCAGCTTTCCATTGATATAAATAACGTGAAAATCTGAGCTCTGGATCAAAAGATATGGCGATTTAAAAATTTAGGGCAAAAACAGGACAAAATCGGATTGGTGGGCAAAAAGTTTAAATTTTTTACCTGTTTGGTCTTTGGAAACATTTTCAAATTTTCCCCATGATCCACCACTCCAGGTGCCATGTGGCACGTTTTGATTGGTCACGGGCCCTTCCTGCTCCATTTTACTTCATTTTTGCCTTTGGAAAATTTTTCAAAATTTCCCCGCCGGGCCGATGAGGTGAAGACACGTGGCGTGATGTGATTGGTTCGGGCCTGTCTCTCCTAAATTTTTTGCGGGCTGCTTCAAATTTTTTTACCTAGACACATGTCAAAACCCCATTGGGTGTGGGTTTGACTCTCCAAAATTTCCTTGTGGGCTTGCTCTGAAAATTTTTCCCTACCTGGACACGTGGCGAGATTCCATTGGCTCACAATAAGGGGGCTGGCTTTCCCTTCTAAATTTTCCTCTATTTCCTCCTTGGGAAAATTTCCCAAATATTTCCCGCACTCCGCCCGGCCGGGACACATGACACGTTCTTATTCGTTGGTGGGGGCAGCGGGCCAAAACTTTGTATTTTGGATTTTCGGCAAAACACTTTGCCAAAATTTCAACTTTTCCTCCGCCCTCTGAAACTCTGGCTCTTGGTGACACATGTCATGTTCTGGTTCATCGGCAGGTAGGCGGATCACAATTTACTTTTGGATTTTTTGGCGAAACATTTTACCAAAATTTCTAACTCCCCTCCATGCCCCACTTTTCCGGTTCCTGATGACGAGTGTCAAGTTTTGATTGGCCGCGGGGCCATCTCTTCAAAATTTCCTTGCGCCAACACTTAGCCGATTTTCCCAAAAATTTTCCCTGGGACACGTGGCAGCTCCTGATTCGTCAACAGGCCTCACGGGAAGAATTTTTATTTTGAAACCTTTTCCAAAACACTTGCCAAAAAACCAAGTTCTCCACTGACCCCTACCACTTCCTGGACATGTGGTAGCATATCATTGGCTGCGGGCCTTCTAGGGGAAAATTTCCCACAAAAACTCCTCCGAGCAATAACTTGAAAAATATGAGAAGTTAGGAGGAAAACTTTACCTTTCTGGAAAGTTGAGAGAGATCTCTATCCAATGGTGCCATTTTTAGAAAGATTTGAGTGCCTAAAAATCAGAAAATGGAGACTGAGGCACAAGAGAGGTAAGAACACAAGGAGTTTGCCACAAAAATGAGCAGGGGCACATTTTGGATAACAATTTTGGTGACTCAGAGGGGTCATCTACCTGCTAGATGAAGATACCAGTTGCTTGAAGCAATCCATTGGGCATGGAGTCACCTGATTCTTTGTTTAATACCCCAACTGACTAGAATGTTGCAAGGAGGAAGATGGAATATCACCTGATGGAGCAAGGCCTACAAACACATTCCCAGGAATAACAAGCTGTGCCAAAGCACTTAGGGAAAGTAAAACTAACCTACAACAAAACAATGTGCACAAGCACTTGGAGGAATGAAAACTTAAGCTAATATTTACAAGGTGGATAATTTCCCTTTAGTAGCAATTCTTTAGATAGATTCCATTGACTGGAATCTGCAGTTCTTCACCATCCATGAAGACAATTGGAAGGCATTGCTGTCCTTACACTTTGTGACCATGTATGGGCCACTCCAAATGGCATCAAATTTTGAATGCCTTCCCGGTTTTTCTCTATCTGCATCCCATTTTAACACTAGATCTCCAACTTGGAAAGATCTACTCTTGGCCTTCCTATCAAAGGTCTTCTTGATCAAAGATTGATCCTTCTCCATTGCTTGGGATGCCTTATCTCTGATCTCTTGGAGCTCCATCAACTCTGCATATCTCACCTCCATGGGCCCAAACTCTAGCAACTCTAACTTCTTCATGAGTTCCAATGTTGGCAACTCAAGTGACATGGGCAAGATTGCCTCTCTTCCATAAACAAGCCTGAATGGAGAGTTACATGTGGATCTCTTGGGAGTTATCCTATTAGCCCATAAGGCTGATTTCAGTTTGGTATGCCAAGACCTCTGATTCTCATCAAGATTCCTCCTAATGATCCTCAACAAGTTCTTGTTTGTAGATTCAACCTTGCCATTACCCTGAGGGTAGTAGTTTGATGAAGTACTTAGGTAAATCCCATTCTTGACAGCCCACTCAGTCACCTTGGATCCAATGAATGCTAATGCATTATCTAGATTATTGTAGCAGGCATGCCAAATCTAGTTACTATCCCCTCATAGAAGTCTAAGATGCTAGACTCATTTGCTTCCTTGAGTGCTACTGCTTCAGTCCACTTGGTGAAGTAGTCTGTGGCTGTCAAAATCCACTTATGCCCTTGGCTTGAATTGGGATTAATGACTCCAATGAAGTCCAAACCCCATTGCATGAATGGCTGGCCAACTGATATTGGATGCAATGGAAGGGCAGCAAGCCTCTCTTTACCTATGAAGAATGCACAATTCTTGCACCTTTTGATCCACGCAAAGCAATCACTGAAAATCTTGGGCCAATAATAACCAGCCTTCATGATTTTTAGAGCTGTCACTCTTGGTGAAAAATGACCACCAGCTGGTCCACCATGGAACTCTTCCAACACCCTATGAATCTGATTTGTGCTAATGCATCTCAGCAGCACTCGATTCACATCTTTCTTGAACAAAACACTGTCTACTATGGCATATGGGACAGCCTGCAATCTGAAGTGTCTTCTTTGGGTTTTTTTCATCTCTGGAGGGCATAGGCCTGTGCTTAGGAAGTGCATTATACCTTGGGTCCAGCAAGGAGTGGGGACAACATTATCCTCTTCTTGAGTGCTACCTTGCACATGGCTTGTCTTGAACTGTCAAAACAGTCTCTTCTTTATTGCATACTCCTTTTTGCTTTCCCAGAATCAGCTGCTCACACAATCCTTTTCCTCTTACCAGCTTGGTGACCTTGATCTCAATGTCATACTCCATGACATGAGTGATCCAACCTGCCCTTTTCTCATTCAAATCCTTGTTGAGGAGGAAGTCCTTTACTCCCGCATGAGAGACCAATAACTGAACCTTGTTGTTTGAGACTAGATGCTTGAATTTCTTCAAGCTTCTGATTACTCCAAGTACATGCTTCTCAATAAAAGAATATCTCACCTCATAGTCATCTAGGCTTTGGCTGAAGAAAGCAATTGGCTGCTCATCATTGTCCTTGTTCTGCTGTACCAAAATGGCAGAAATAGTATCATTACCTCCAAATGCATAGAGGATGAAATCCTTGGAGAAATCCAAGTTGATGAGAGTTGGTGCTTGGGAGATGGCTTCTTTGATTGCTTCAAAACTCTCCTTGCCTTCTGTTGTCCACTTGAAAGCTATGCTTTTCTTTAACATTTTGGTGATAGGTTTGACAAGGGCTGTAAAATCTGGGACAAACCTCTGAACAAAATTTATTCTCCCCAAGAAACTCTGAAGGGCCTTCTTGTGGCTTGGCAATGGTAGTTCTCTTATGGCTTCAACCCTCTCTGGATAAATTGCTAATCCTTCTTTGGAGACAATATGGCCAAGGAGCTTTCCTTCATGTGCTAGGAAGATACACTTCTTAGGATTCAAAGACACTCCAAATATCCTGCACCTTTGGAAGACTTGTCTCAAATGAGAGAGGTGGTCTGCTGCATTCTTTGAAAAAATAGTGATATCATCAAGGTATATCAGCACCACATTGTTAATCAAACCTTTGAACGCCATGTCCATTGCTCTTTGGAAGGTAGCTCCAGCGTTGGACAACCCAAATGGCATTTTCCTGTATGCATAAGTTCCCCATTTGGTTGTGAAGGCTGTCTTGAACTGATCTTCTTCCTTCACCATAATCTGATTGTAGCCCGGGTAGCCATCAAGTAGTGAAAACCTCTCGGAGCCAGCCACAACTTGCAAAATTTGCTCCATAGAAGGGAGTGGGTAATGATCCTTGAGAGATTCTCTATTCAAATCTATGAAGTCAACACACAATCTGATTTCCCCACTCTTCTTTCTGACTGGAACCAAGTTGGCAACCCAACTAGAATGCTTGAATGGGAATATGATTCTTGATTCTATCAACTTATTCAATTCTTTTCTCATGAGAGGCTCCATGTGGGGGTTGACTGGCCTTTGTTTCTGCCTGATGGGCTTAGTATTTGGATCCAATTCAATGGTGTGTTGAGCTAACTTGGGATTAAAACCTTTCAAATCTTTATAGCTCCAAGCAAACACATCAGGGAACTCTTGACACAGCTGTATGAACTCATACCTTTCTTGTTCAGTTGTCATCTTTCCAATTTGCAATGGTTTGTTCTCTTCCACCAAGATGGATACTGAATCTTCTCTCTTGACCTGAATGTTTGCTTTCTCTTTCCTAAACTGATCATTGGGATTGAAAATGGACTCCAAAGTGATAAGTCCCTTGGGTAGCTTGTTAGTTCTCAACTGTACCACTTGGTCACCATACTACTGTTCCAATTTTTCCTGATTTTTAGCTGAGAACTCAGCTTCTTCTTGCAAGAAATGGATGATTTGCTGGTCATTCTCAAACACTTGCCAACTTACATTGTTATCAGACACTGAAGGCCTCACAATCACATGGATGTTTGGCTGTACCTTGTCCTGTTGAATACTTTCCACAATATCAAAGGCTGCCCCAACTACTGCAAGCCTGTCAGCAGCTTGGTTTTCTTTCCTAGGAATGGATTTGATGCCAAAACCCTCAAAATATTCAATGAGGTCCCATACCCTGTTCTTGTAGCACTTGAGTAGATCATTCTTGGCAGCATGTTGTCCCTTGACTTGGTTGACAATCAACTCACTGTCACCAAAGACTTGCAAGTTCTTTATTCCTCTCTTGATTGCCCAATGCAGTCCTTGCACCAAGGCTTCATATTCAACAATGTTATTAGAGCATGCAAACTGAAATCTAAAAGCTGAATAATACTTAACTCCTTGAGGTGAAATAAGCATAGCTCCACCTCCTGCACCTTGTCTACTCCTTGATCCATCAAAAAATAGCTGCCATACCTCATTGTCATCCTTTTGGTTTGGCTTGGTGATGCTAGGAATGGGCTGATCTTCTTGATGTATAAAATAGACCCCTAGCTTAGATTCTTCTACTTCTTGATAAGGATCAAAAGCATGCACCTTGTTTTCCCATTCATCAAGAGTTAGATCCAGGATGCTTCCAACCTTGGTGTCAGCTTCATCAGTGCTTGGGTGATCTTCTTGATCAAATGCCGAACAGTTGGCATTGATCTGACTTGGAGTGTAGGGCTCAATGTGGAAGTTTGCAATAGGTTCAGACCTGATTGTAGCTTTGGTCCCATACCTCGTTCTGAACAGCATGTGTGACCAATCAGCAGACAAATATCCTCCAATCTTGGCTGTGATATCTCTTGACAAACATAGGGCAAAGAGTGGTGGAAGGTCTATAACTGATACATCTTGTAAAACAACAACATTTGGACATGCATGCAAGGTAAGACTCAAGTTTCTAATCACCCCAACTATTGTTACTACTGTCCCATCCAACTGCACTACCCCTTTGGATATGGTTTCATATTGAATTCCTAGCTGATCAGCTATTTGCTTGGGAATCACTGAGCTACTTGCCCCAGAATCAATCATGCAATTGTGCACCAATTGGTTTCCAATGATTAATGAGACATAAAAAGGAGGGGGCTTCAACATTTTACCTTGTTGTCCTCCATGATTCCCTTCAGGCTAGGCAACACTTGTGAGCACCTTCTCTTGCATTTGGATTTGCTGATTCGAAGTTGGCCAGTCCTTCATGGCAGCTTGTAGCAAATATCTCTGGCCTGGGATAGATAGGGATTCCCACATTGATATATTTACATTTGTCTTCTTCATCTGATCAATGATACTAAATGGTGATGAAGGATCTCTTTGCTGTCCCTTGGTTTGCATATTCATCCCTTGCATGTGGGTAGTAACAACTGGTATTTGAGTTGGTCTAGGAGCTGTTCTTGGCTGCCCTTGTGCATTTACAATTGGATTTTGTTTGCCAACCATTTGTGGAGCCATAAAAGGTTGTGGATTGGTTGGAGCTAATGGTTGTTCTTCACCCAAATTCCTTCTTTTTGACCTTGTGTTGGCTGCAACACCTTGAGAGGCTGTTTGATTTATGCCACAAAAATCCTCTACCTGCCAGTTCACAAGTGTGGTGTCATTTGGAGCTGATTGCTGCTGGAATGTTTCTTGTTGTTGGTTGTTTCCTTGACTACCCTCACCCTCCACACCAGTAGTTGTCACCATTAATTCTTGATTCAAGGCACCATTGAAGCACATAGATTGGTTGTGAGGTTCATTACATGGAAAACACCAATCATACTCCTGAGCAACGTTGTTTTGTGTTGGCACCAATGCCTTAGAGGCAGATATAGCATTTGGATTATAGGGCTGAAATGGTCTATTGGCAGGAGGCCTTGCTTGATTTAGATTTGCAGCTAGATTGGGTGGTCTATGAGGTTTGATATGGCTGCCTGTTAGGTTGAGCTTGAGGCTGGAAGGAAGGTTTAAAACTTTGGGCTTGTTGCCTCTTGAGAGTAACCAGCTCATTACCTAAATTTTGCAATTGCTTCATGAATTCTTGAAGCTCATTTGGGGCACTTGGAGATGAAGTAGAAGCTACATTTGAACTCTGATTTCTAGGAGTGGGAGAAGGAGCCAAATTAGGTGCTTGATTAGTGTTTGGGCTCTCTAAACTTGGAAACAATGGCATGGGAGGTCTAGGGGCTAGTTTTCCAGCTTGGATCAAACAATTTTCAGCCCTAATGGCAATGCTATAAGCCATCGGGATAGTTATGCCTCCCATGGACTGAATCAACATAGAAATATCAGAATTTAGAGCTTTGAGATAGTAAAGAAAAGCACCTTCTGCTGTTGGCCTGACTGCCACTGGAATTCTCTCCCAAGTCCTTTGAAATCTAAAGTTGAAATCAGTCAGCTGCTCATTGGGAGCTCTCTTGATGGTTGTCAACTGCTCCAAAAGAGACAAGTTGTCTCCCTTCTCTCCAAATTGCTCATGAAGTGCTACACATAGCTGGTTCTAATTTTGAATAGAACCCGAGGCAAGGCTTCTAAACCATTGCAAAGCCTTCCCCTTGAATGAAGATGCTAGCAATTTGACAACAACTTGCATTTCATTGATTTCATGAATTGCACAAAGGTTGGCAATGTCTTTAACATGATCACCAGGAGTAGTCTGATTCTCTCCAGTGAAGTATGGAATGTTGTTCAAGGCTGCAATTGGAATTGGATTTTGTGCATTGAGAGCAAGTGGGCTGTTGCCAGTGAAATTGACATAGGGGTTGTTTTGTGCCATTCTAATTGGTCTTAGAACCCTTGTTGACTGAATGAAAGGCCTACCAGGTGGAGGAGTTGAGAGAGTTCTGTTTGGTGGAGATGGAGACCTTTGAATCCTTCTTCCTCTTTGCCTTCTTCTTGGAGATAACTACAAATATTCAAACAGCACCTCTTCTTCTCTAGCTCTTGACCTTGTAGTGATTCTTCTCATGAGCTTTCAGGTCTGCACTGCTAAAACCAGCTGATTCTTCCCCTTAGAGTCACCAGATGTGTAATTTATAGCTCTTTTAAGCAAGAAAATTGCAGCAGATGCACATCAACTTTGCTGCAATGAAAATGAGACCTCTAAGGTCCCACCGGGCATGCCAAAACTGTTGTTGCAAATCAGCAGCACCCCTGGATGCAAATTAGGTTTCTAAGTTGATGTTTCAGGCATCTAGTGTGATTGCACAACATTGAAACCTCTCTCCATGTGTGGGACTTGTAAAATGAGAGAGGAATCTCTAGATTAGAGGCTGGTTCCTCAAACTCCTCTGATAAGATCTATTATTTGCACAATTGCAGAGGTTTAAATCCTAATTCTACTCTAAATTCCAAGGAGACAGAGATAGAAAGTGCAAAAATTGAAACTAAACTAATAGGTGATACACCGAAAGAGTGGTGAACACTTATTGTTCATGAAAATTGACAAAATTTCATGAAATGCAACATGAAACATCATACACAGGTTGATAAGATGTAATTAGAGGTCTGAAATGAAGCAAGACAATACAAACAAAGGACTAAAAATTGATCACAGAGTCTACACTGTCATTTTCACTGTCAAAATCCTTGCATTTTCAACATCAAAGAGGCAGAAACCTATTAAAATCATGAATAAGGTCAGATACTTGCAAAAATCACTTGTTAAAGGTGAAATAAGAAGCTTGCTATCCAAAAAAAATGTTCAAACCCTCAAAAAATGAGCAAAATCTGGCTTTTACAATGCATGGGTCGAGCCTAGGAGAGAGAAAACGTGAAAAAACATGGGAGCCATTCCCCATTGAATGAAGATGCATTAAAACAACATGGGCATCCTTATATACCCATGCCCTGACATTTTTGGCCATGTTGAAGAAGAATGCGACCCATTTTGCATTAAAATTGTGTAGACACCAAATTCGTGTCTTACGACCCCTTGTGACCCGCATCCCATTTCGCAACCTAACCTCATTACCTAAACCTTACACAATTATTTATTAATTACCTTGTAATTGATAAATCCCCATCACCTTACCTGTCACCTCATTTTGCCACCTCATCATGACCTAGCCCTAATCCTAAACTAACCTAATTAAAACCTAAAACTTGGTCTACACCTACACCCATGACTAAGGACCCCTTTCTCGCACCTAAAACCGACCTTCTAGTCACTTGACCAAGCCCGCAACTAATCTCTCGGGAGAAAAGCAGGGAAGGTGGGTTGTTTTACTAAAAATAGCCTACTTTTTCCTTACCGATGCCGGTTCCTACTCGACCGCCGTCGGTTACGTAACCGCCATCGGTTCCCTGTAAATGGCCTCCCCAAACCAAAAACAACGAATCGGAATTTCATTTTTGGATCAGAGAAAAGGATTCTTTGAATCAAGAAAGAGCATTAGGAGTGATAGAGAAAACCCTGATCTTTACTTGACTGAGTAGAGACAAGTGAAGAGACAAGGAGAGTTAGCAGCAAGGGAGAGCAAGCCCAGGACTGCAACTGGATACCAGAGCCCTATGATACTCAGCTGATTTGATCTACTGTGTGCCAGACCATCCTACCTCAGTTCTGCCTTTGCCATCAGAGCTCTTGGACTTACATCTCCGCGAATAATCAGTAGTCCTTCCAAGACAAAAAGGATTTCTTTGCAGTCAGTCTGATCTTTCTCTACGGTATGCGCACATCATCTCGACATTCTACAGGTATTCCTCCTAGCCCCAACCCTTATTAGTTTCTAAAAGGAATGAAACATTCTGAGTGAAACATTTTGGCACGCCCGGTGGGACCCATCTTGGGTTTCTGTTTCTCTTGCTTATTTTCATTTTAGGAAGCATACTTGCTGTTGCTACTTTTTTTATATATTTCGTAAAGAATTTTTCTTGCTTTCCTAGTTTCACATTAGTGAAAGTCATCTCTCTTGCTTCATCGAACATAATTTTTGATTTGGGTTTAAAACACGTGCATTGCATTCCTGCTTGTTGTTTTTCAATTCTAGTGAACGTAAATTAAGTAACAGGTCGTACACGTGGGGATGATATCCACGGTATTGACAGGAAATTAATCTTACATTCACTGCACAACACATACCGAATCACTTCACAATTAACACAACAGCTCAAACATCCCCCCTTTTTCCGCGGTATTCCTCCGCCCGATTGAGGTAACCTTATAAGCCAAAACAACTTGACATTTCCCCTAAGTCTCTTGTTTAGGATTCTGACATCATTCTACGTCTAAAGGCATAAGCCCACGATAATTAAAATTAACCCTAGGGTTAATCTCTGGATTTGCGTGTGCATCTTGCTTGTTTTTAGTTCTGTTTTCTTTCTCATACTCTATCTTCTGTGATCAATAATTGGACAAGTATACTAAACGTTGTTAAAAATCAAGTTAGCAGCCTTTTTATATCTTGTTAGCCCAGAATTCTTACACCGACATCGGTTACCTGACCGATGTCGGCTATAGTATAACCGACATCGGTTACTAGACCGATATCGGTTACTATCTTTTCCAATTCCTGACAAACCAGCAACCTACCAATTTTACCAGTTTGAGTTTGTTTCTATTCTTGACAGATTGAAACCCTACTGTGAACTCCTGTCCATGGTTTTTATCACTCGAAAGCAAGCCGTCACCATGGTTTCACATGCTTGCTCTGTTTCTTTGCCTGAATCACCCCCTTCACATTCTGTGGGGAATCCTATGGATACCAGCGAGGTTCCTAAAATTCCTGTGGGAGATAAGGACTTTGCCAAGTTTCTGGATGCTAATTCTAGCACTGTACAATACTATTTGTCTCATACCCCTGACCGTACGCCTGATGTTCAACTCCTTGTTGGTATGCCTATTAGTATAGCTGCTCATTTAGCTCCCACTCCGCCTGATAATACCGCCTTGCTTCCTACATCTCTAGCCCCGTCTCCCAATCCGACGGCTTCAGAGGTTCATACGACTCAGATTGGCTTTCTGTTGGTTAACCTCGGACCCCACATATCATTACCGCCGACTGCCCCTACCTCATCTCTCTTGCAGACTACTCCGTTCATGACTTGCTCTCTGCCACCTATCCACACGAGCTTTACTTCTCAAGCTCCGCCTACCTTTTCATTCCCATACATGTATCCAGTGACCTCAACATCCTATATGGGACATCCCTATTCGGTTGCCTCAACATATTCATCCTCCACACCTTATCAACAATTAACCCCACCAGGGTCTAGCGGTGGTCCTTGGCCTAATTTGCCTCCGTTTACCACAACCACACCATCATCTCATCCAACTACTGATCTAATTAAACAAATGATGGACAAAATGCAAAACCTAGAGGCTTCTGTTTCAGGAAGTCGTAGCGCCTTGACATACGAGCAAGTTTGTCGAGAGCCCATTCACCCTTCTGTCCCCCTTCATTCATATCCTCCTCAATGGGAGTTTCCGAAATTTACTCGTTTTAATAGTAAAGAGGATCCTCAACAACACTTGTGATCATTTAGACATGCTTGTTATTTGATTGCCCATGATGATTCCTTGTTACTCCGCACCTTTCCCATGTCCTTATCAAGACCTGCCTTGGAGTGGTACAGTGCTTTAACCCAGCACTCAATCTTCTCTTTTAACCAACTAGCCCAATCTTTCTTGGATCACTTCTCCATTAACATTGCTAAGAAAGTATCCATCACCGACCTTTATGCCATTCGACAATTCGAAGACGAATCTATCGCAGATTTCATCGGACGATGGCGTGGCCTTATCAACCAACTTACATATGCCTTGCCTCAGACTGAACTTATCGAACTTTTCACGTGGGCATGTGGTAAGCACATTTCTCTTACTCTCCAAATTCAAACTTTCCGTACATTCGATGAAGCCTTTACTATGGCTCGAAAACTAGAGATTCGAGCCTTAGAGGAAGAGAAATTGCGGTTGCGTAAAAAAAAACCCCAATTTCTGAACTCCTGATTCTACCAATAAACCAAATACCACCACTCCTCACGCATCCACTTCTTCTAAATCAAAAGGAGCTGTCCACACGGTGATGGTCAAATCTCAAGCGCCGTGTAATACTCCACCAAAAACCACCTATAAGTACAAAGCCGAGCCCATCAACTACACTCCCTTGGGAGAAACATATGGTGTGATATTGGAAAAATTGCTCAAAGTAGGAGCCATTACATTACCTCATGTTAAACCTCATTCCGGGTTTGATTCCACTCGCGCCATACCTTCCTGTTACAAAGAAAATGACTTCTGTAACTTCCACCACCTAAAGGGACACAGTCATGAGAACTGCAAGATGTTGAAAAACATAGTGCAGGAAATGGTTGATGCAGGGGATATAACCCTCGATAATCCTAATGCCCCTGCCAACCGAAATTTGAAGATCTTTAACAAACCATTTCCGAATCACTCTTCCAACAGCAACGTAAACCAGGATATCTTAGCCGAGGAGAGTGTTCATGAGATCCATGCAGTCTTTGATACCCAACCCAAAGCCTCTATCGACAAAATTTTGAATCAAGCCTCTTCACTAACACAGGAGCTCGAACCTCCTTTACCACCATCGAACCAAAGTGAAATCATTCCTTTACCCATAAAGGAGTTAACTGCCCAGACTTCTCTTCCCATCGATGAGTCTTCTTATACCACATCCCTACAATATTGTGAACGGATGTTATCTAACCTATATGTTTCCCAGATTTCCCCTTCTACCCCTCTTGCTACACAAGAGGAAGTTACGCCACTCCTTTTGACATCCTTAGACGAGAAATCTCTTGCACCGACATCACCAAATTCTTTAACCATGACAGACCCTCTCAAACATTCCCTCCTGCCTATTAGTTCTTCATCACCTAAATCTTTTCAATGACCGGTTGACCTCTTGACATCTATTGATACAGTGCCTCGTTTACCCCCTGTATCACACCCATAGTGGACCGGAATCACAACCCACCTTTCTTCCGTACAAAATTTACAATTCAAACCTAAAGACTGTCATTCTTCAGAAGATAGACGAATCCTATGGGAACGTTTGAGTACTCCCTATTCTACTCAAATGCAGATTACCGATCCCGATATCTCTACCATATACCCGAAGTGTTTACAGAAACTCAAAATGCCTATGTCCTCACTCTCACCCCCCGTATCTATACTCAAATCCCATCCACCTCTATCAACCTAACCAAATCTTCCCCTACACTTGGGACCTCGCCAATACCCAGTCTAACACACCCGCCTAAGCGACTAGATTTGTCCAAGAATAAAGCCGCCCCGCCACTTAGGAGATACACTCAACCCGTGCCTCTATCACAATCAAAACCATCATCGTCATACCTACCTTCCATATTGGGACCTCATCCTTCCACCTTGCACCAATATATCATACCTCCTGCGTTTTCTTCAAAATGACCTACGCCTTCTGCACCCATACAGGGATCAAAGGGTATATCAACATTATCACTCCGCGTATCCTGTCCACCTATCAACCCTAAACAAATTCCATCATCAAAATATTTATTTTCGGTCACTCCTATTTCCCCGTGCTTATTTTCTGATACCACACCATCTGTGGCCTCATCATCCAATATAGATTCTGCGCCAAAGAAACCATGTTTAGTGAAAAACACGTGTTAACACCCCCTCGGCTAAAACACCACCCATATGAACCAACCACGCCCAAATATTACCAAAACCCGTGCAATCATTACCCTCATCCTCTTCTGATTTTGACCCACTTAAAGGATCTTACGCCAAAATCCTTGCTATGTTAGTAGAGAATGCGACCATTTCCCTACCCCCACTTAGACCTTATGACCCGTCTAAACCTCGACCTATAGGTTATGATGAGTCTAAGATCTGCGCTTATCACCGCACACCAGGACATGATGTGGAGGGATGCAAAGCTTTAAAAACCATCCTTCGTCAGTCACCTCTCCTAGATAGAAAGGTTAAGAAAGACAACTTACGAAGGGAGAGACCTTTAGTTTCCATTCCCTCTCCTATACCATCTATCCCCGCCTCAGCAAGATCTGTCATTATTACAACCCCACCTCTTGAAGACCATGATTTATCCCAATCATCTTCCTCATCTCAGGTCTACGAAATTAATATGATTAGTGTTGCTACTCGAGCGCAGAAAAACAATGAGAAAGCAAAAGAAAGCACACCTGCGTCCTCTCCTTGTTCGTCCAACATCCCGATTACACCACCACCCAAAGTGGTTATTCATGGACCTACTTACCCCGTCTCTAATGGAGCTGCCCATCGAGCCATGATTAAATAGCTTCACCAATCACCCGTAAAAATGACACTATATGATCTCATTCATACTTCTGAATCTCATCGACAAGCTCTCGTTGAAATTCTTCAGGGGATCGAGGTCTTACCTAATGAAACCCTGCCCGTTGCCTCCATTCTAACACCCAATCATGTTGCCTCTCTCACCAAACAACCCACCGCCCCAACAACTTCTGTCTCTTTACCACAAGCTGCTGCATTCAGTTTCTTTGAAGATGAAATTGTCGATTTTGGTACAGAAGATCCTGACCCTGCCCTGTTCATCTTAGCTTACGTTCGAGACATTCGTGTACGTCGTGTTATGATTGACGGGGGGTGCTAGCCTAAACATCATCTCTTCAAAAGCTTTTCAACAAATGAATATCCCTTCTAGCTACATGTGTGCCAACCCCATCATGTTGCGGTCATTCAATGATGTTATTACCTCTACCTTAGGCACCGTGATCCTCAACATTCGGGTAGGACCACGTACTTTACCCGAACTCTTCTATGTCCTTGAGGGAGAGTTCCAATATAATATATTGCTGGGTCGTCCTTGGATCCGGGCCATGGGATGTGTTCCCTCAACATTACATAGATGCATAAAATTTGAGTATGAGGGGAAGTCCTACACCGTAAAAGCTGATCCTCCCCCCTTTAAAACCTGCAATATGTTATACCGCCCTAACGATGTGCTTATACCAATCAAGACACCCATACATTCAACCCAACCGTCCTCTTCAAATGTACCTCAACCATCCACCTCAGCCACGCCTACGCCTTCAACTGATGAAACCACCGTCGCAAAAACCACTTCCCTTCCGTAGCTAACATCCCAACCACCGACCCCTTAGTAGATGTTTTTCAATGCCTTACGCTGGGGGGAGTACCGCCTATATTAACGTTAGTTCTTTCCCTACCCCGCAGGAGTATGGACAATTACATGCACATCCCACCTACGACCGTCGCGTGGGGGAGGTAATCTCTTACGGACCACCCCATTGCCACACCAACCTAACGTATGGGGGTGTTGACGCATCCTCCATTACCCCTGAACCTCCTCTTGGTGTGGTTCCCTTCCAATCCAATTTTCAATACTTGACAAATCGTCGTTTTGCCCTCACCTTCTTGACTCGCTGTGCTTGGAAAGGCTTTGGTTTTGGTCTTTACGAACAAGGCCGACATACACTCATTCCCGTGACTACCCGCAAACACAATGATCGTAGTGGTCTCAGTTTTCCTGAAACACCTACACAGGAGACACCTCGTGTCAGTTGTATTCTGGAAGAAGACGACGTCACCCCTACCAAACCATCCTCACCCACTTTGCCATCATCACCCACAGAATCTATAGACCCTGAATCTATCCCTCCTAACTTTTTTTTTTCATAAATGCTATCTTCATAGGTCCTCTCACTTATCAACACGATAATGAGGACCCATCTTCTCTTCCCCTTCTGTATCCAGATATGATCGAAGAGGATTCACCTTTGATTAATGTTGTTGAGTGTCAGGATGACGACTTCATCCTCACTTACCTTAGCGCGGATGATTCTTATATTCAACGAGCCTTACCATTTGAAACCCAAACCATGCTGAATGAATCTACTATAGAAATCAACATCCACACGGAGGAGGATCCTCACATTGTGAAGATCAGACAATCCCTTAACACATCAGAACAAGTCACCTTTACTACTTTCCTCCGTGCTCGCAACCAAGCTTTCGCGTGGTCTTACGCTGACATGCCAGGAATTGATACTACCATTGCCATCCATAACATCACTCTAAACCCCTATTCCAAACCAGTCAAACAAAAACTGAGAAAAATGCATCCACGCATTGCCCTCTTGGTCAAAGAAGAGCTTCAACGACTTCTTTCTGTTTCCTACATCTTGCCTATTGACTATCCTCAATGGATTTCTAACATCGTACCTGTCACTAAAGTGACGGGGGGACTTCAGATATGCACGGATTTTCGGGATCTTAACCTCGCTTTCCCTAAGGATGACTTGCCCCTCCCAAGTATTGATCAACTTGTTGATCTCACTGCGGGTCATGAAATGCTTTCTCTCATGGATGGCTTTTCAGGATACAACCAAATTTTGGTTGCCCCTGCCGATCAACACAAACTGCCTTCATAACTCCTTGGGGAACCTTCTGTTACCGTGTAATGCCATTTGGCCTTAAGAATGCTGGTGCGACCTATCAGCGGGCTATGACCTACATTTTTCATGACATTATGCACACTATCCTTGAAGATTACGTCGACGATCTTCTTGGCAAGTCTAAACATCGCAGTGAACATCTCGATGTTTTAACCATTATTTTTGATTGCCCTGTTACAATATTCTGTCCGTCTTCAACCAAATAAATGTGTCTTTGGTGTCCTTTCGGGAAATCTTCGTGGTTTTATCGTCTCTTTGCATGGCATTGAGGTCGATCCATCTAAAGTCAAAGCTATCATAGAAATGCCCCCCACCTACTAATCTCAAACAATTGCGTAGCTTACAAGGTAAGTTACAATCTATCTGACGTTTCATCTCCCAACTCTCGGATCGATGTCAACCTTTCCATCACCTCCTTAAAAAGGACATTGAATTTCAATGGAGTGAAGAGTGCCACCAAGCCTTTGAACCTCTCAAAGCTTATCTCTTGCAGCCACCCGTGCTTATCCCACCTCAAGACGACCGCCCTTTCTACCTTTACCTTTCCGCCACTGACCACGCTATAGGGGCCATGCTTGCACATCGTGACTTTGAAAATCAAGAACAAGTCGTTTATTATATAAGTCATACTTTGGTGGATTATGAGACTAGGTATACACATGTAGAAAAGTTGTGCCTAGCCCTATCATTCGTGGCTACCAAGCTCCGACACTACCTTCTGAATCACAAAACTTTTTTCATCACCAACACAGACCCCATCCATTACATGTGTGCCAAACCTCATCTAAACCAACGCATCGCCCGATGGCTCATGCTCCTCGCCGACCTCGACCTTGAGTTCATCCACTAGAAATCAATCAAAGGACAAACCATCGCAGACCAACTTGCGGAAGCCCCTTTACCTGGGGAACAATTTACCAATTTTACATTCCCCGACAAAATCATCGCCACTCTTTCACTCAAGGAGGAGTTGTATCCAATGACTCTCTTCTTCGATGGATCCAAATGCCAACACGGTGGAGGAGCCGGTGTTGTTCTTATTCCTCTCGAGGCCGAGCCTATGCCTCTTTCATTCCGACTCGATTTCCCTTGCACTAATAATACAGCGGAATACGAGGCCCTTGTTCTGGGTCTCCAGGTTGCGCTGCACTTAGGTATCAGATCTATCAATATTTTTGGCGACTCTCAATTGGTAGTCAATCAAGTTTTGGGCATCTACCAATGCAAAAATGAGGAACTTCAAAAATACAAATACTACGTGGACTCACTTCTAGCCTTATTTACTCACTATTCTATCCAAACCATTCCCTGCTCCACTAACAAATTTGCGGATACTATGGCTTGCTTAGCCTCACAAATTTCAGCTTCATCAACTAATTCTGAATTATTCGTTGTGGTCCAACAACTCTTTGCCCCATCTTATTCAGCCCGTTTTTTTTGTACGATAAATACTGTGTCTACTAATTCACAGGATACCTGGTACCACCAATTTCACGACTATCTTACAATCTCTATTCTCCCACCTGACCTTACTAGTAACGGAAAACGTGCTTTTCTTAAAAAAATTTCACGTTATGTTGTCATGGGGGGACTCCTCTATAAACGTGGCTTTGATGGTATCCTCCTTCGCTGTCTAACCGGCGCAGAGGTCACCTATACCATCCAACAAGTCCATGATGGGATTTGTGGTGGACATTTTAGTGGCCTTGCCGTGGCTAAACGAATCCTTCACCTTGGTTATTATTGGCCCTACTCTCAATAACGACTGCTACGAATATGTTAAGCGTTGTGTTATGTGTCAGCAACATGCCAACCTTCAACATACTCCTAGCCACCCGCTCCAGGTCGCTCGAGATCTTTGGCCCTTCTCACAATGGGGTTTAGACCTTATTGGTGAGATTCACCCGTCCTCTTCAAAACGTCACCGATGGATAATTACAACCACCGAATATTACACAAAATGGGTGGAGACTATTCCACTCATTTCAACTAAAAAGGAAAAAATTGTCGAATTTATTAACCATCACATTATCTGTCGTTTTGGTATTCCTCATCGCCTAATAACAGATAATGGTAAATCTTTTAAAAACAAGTTGTTACAAGACCTTTGTGACAACTTTGGTATCAAACTTAGTTTCTCATCGCCTTACTATCCGTAGGCCAATGGTCAGGCTGAATCTTCTAATAAAACCCTAACCAAAATCCTCATGAAAGTTTCCAATGAATCCGGAAGAAATTGGCACGATCACATTCCCTTTGCCCTTTGGGCTTATCGTACTAGCATTCGTACCTCTACTAATGCCACACCTTTTTCTTTGGTATACGGTACCGAGGATGTTTTGCCTCTCGAAATACAAATACCCTCCCTTAGAATATCTCTTCAGGATATTCTCACCAATGATGATTTCCGCCAAGAGCGGTTAGCCCAATTGGAGCTTCTTGACGAACGTCGTCTTATAGCTCTTGATCACCTTCAAATCTATCAAAAACGCATCAAACATGCTTATGATAAGCGACTTCATGAGCGTACCTTTAAGGTTGGTGATCTTGTCCTCAAAGAGAATCAACATGTCACCAAACTAGAAAAGAGGAAAACATGGAAAATTTGCTCCCAATTGGATTGGGCCTTATATAATCACTCATACCTATGGATCAGGCACTTATCGTTTAGCTTCGCTTAATGGTAAACCTGAGCCTGAACCCCTTAATGCCTTGCATCTTCGACCATTCTACTGTTGAATTTAGTGTTATATCACTTCTTATCTACCTGCCGCTCATCCCTTGAGCTCACATACCACCACATGCACTTCGTTTCCTACACCTCATAATAAAAATCAAGCTCACATAGTTTGATTCTCACCTCACCTAAACAATGCCTTCCCCTTTTTAGTCTAGTCCATGACTTCAAAGTATTAAAATAAGCCGTATTCTTATGGGATTTTCTTGATTCAAACTTCCTACCAAACTAGATGCTTCACACCAAAAGAACATCTAGCTATCTAAATTATATATAGACTGTTCCCTCGAAGGACAGCTATATGCCAAATTATTGCTGCTATTCTATATAGACTGCTCCCCTGAAGGACAGCTATGCACTAAAATCATATCTGCTACTATAAATAGACTGCTCCCTCGAAGGACAGCTATACACAGTCATCCTTTATCAGAAGCTTCTCGCATTGATCAGCTTCATGAAGACCTCAAGAATAGCACGATCAATATCCCTTGTAGACTTCCCGCATCGATCAGTCTATATTCAGTAAAATAAAAGCCTCATTCAAAAAGAACTTTTTGGGTCATGGACTTGTCTATTTAGGGTAGGTTCTCTTTCGTCAGAACACTCACTTTGTAATAAGTTCTCTGTACCTCAGCTATATTATCCACCTCACCTCACCATTTGTTTCAACTCAAGGGATGTAACGTACACCCGATATATTGTGATCATACAACTCTTTTCACCTATGGACTTCTCGTCTATGCACGGTACCTAGGGCTTCAAGCTCGTTCTACGTTGTGTGGTTTGTTTAGCTCTTTTCACCTATGGAGCACTCTTTCCGCTTTGCCTCGCATCTAGGATTGTGTGTTGATCTTAATCAAGACATGGTTCCCTTCTACTTGGGTAGGCTAACTTTCGCTTCCCTTATACCTTTTACAACATCACCAATTCATTACCGACACCAACAACCTTACCTTACCAATATTAATATCAATATTCTTACCAACCAACCAATTGCCTAAACTGTACCAAATTGCATTGAATTCGCCTCTCCCTAATCCTAAGGGAGAACTACATCGGTCTGAGGCCCCTCCTTGATTTTTACAAAGGGCTATGTAGGCAGCACTTCGGAGACATGGGGTCTCCCAAGGTTAGCTCGACCATCCCCTACCATAACCTATCATGTGTGGTAAATATAAATATTTTTGTGTATTTCTATTTAATCACATTCCTCTTTATCCTTTTTCAAAACACCGAAAGTCAAAACGAAAACATTCTTATTATTATAACTCAAATCAACATACATATCTCGTTTTATTTAGATGTTAAACAAATACATCTTCTCTATCATCGACACGCAGGTCGGTACTCTTATTTATTCTTATACCTTGCTAACATTTATTTAGACCCTCATGCCTCATCCTGAACTAGGTGATGATCGTGATCGTCGACCCCTCTCGCCAGGCCTCTCTATCCTCAAAGGTACCACGGCTATTGGTACCCGCCCACTGATCTACCAATCTCTCCTGTAACATATGAATACGCCCTCTCGCATGGAGGACTCCAGCCTCTAGTCCTTCCGCCCGTGACTCCGCAACCACTAACAATCTTTTTGCCTCATTCACCTGCGTTTGGAGCTGCTGAACTAAACTCTGTAGACGATCTCTCTCTGCTGTAATCACCACTATGTCAGGACGATCATGTACACCTCGCAGTTCTGCTACCCACCATAATCTATAGGCCTCTGTCGTTCCTGCATCCATTACCCTGCGATCAGCTGCTACCTCTTCAGGCCCTTCTGGAGGTGTTGGCTGGGGAGGTGAGAATACTGCCTCTGCATCGATCCTCATATAGAGTCTATAAGCCTGAGGTATATCCTGCACAAATCCAAATTGTCGCCGCACGTGATCTAGAGGAATCCTCTCATACTCACCTAGCCTGTGCCCTGCGATCCACCTCAATCGCTCTACACCCCTCAACTCCTCAGCTATGTTCTCTGTTACCATATAGTTTCCGTATGGCCTCCAACAGATATCCGTAATCGTCACCATCTCCCATACCTGCCTATAATACTCAATGTCACCCGTCACAGCCTGGGATCTTGCCTCTTGTTCTGTCTAGACCCATCATCTGAATCCCAACCTCTGTACTCCGGTTTCTCCTGACTAGATGGATCGGCCTACTGGTCGCACACAAACAATGTGCTCATAGGCCCAACAGTGTAATAAGTATGAACAATCCAGTGTCGTCCTGTGATTTCACCTACAAGCCCATAAACCCCTGTATAACTCCGCCAAATATGCAGGTGCCCATGCAAAAGTCACGTTCCTTTCTATCATCTCCCAAATAACACACATCAATGCCTTTGGAAATCTTCCCCCATCCGCCCTCGGTAACGCGTAATACCCTACCGCTATCATTAATATCACTGCTAACCTTGTCTCCTCAGGGTGTGCTGCATACATTATCCCATTATGTGAATGAAAAAACCTCGCTGTGTTAAATCTCGTGTGTATGGACCAAATACTGCTGTTATCGCTCCCCGTGCCGCACTAGGTAATGCCTGATATACTAGTTTTCCTGTAATTGGGAGTCTCAAAATACGGAACACATCTTCCAATGTTACTGTCATTTCCCTTGTTGGCAGATAGAAGGTATTTTTCTCAGGATTCCATCTCTCAATCAACGCCTGTAACATAGCATGGTTACGTGCGATTCGTGAATAATAGCGGATTCCACTTAACCCCAAACGATTTATCAATGTCCATTCAGCCGGTGTTACATCCGCTCGGATTCATGACAATAGCGCTGGTACACTATCATTCATCCTTAGCCCTGCCTCTGCTTGCATACATCCAAATAACAAACAACCATTCAATTCCTCAAATCCCCCTGGGTTTTTTTCTCAAATTCTGGAAATTCCCTACAGCAACTGGTATCGTTTACAGCTAACCGGTACCGGTTGAGTAACCGATACTGGTTACCCCTAGCCGATATCGGTCACTGTTACTTTCATACACCTTGCTTAAAACAACCACCTACGACAATAAATTGCTCGTTTATTCCTCTCTGTATACACAGACATACCTGAAACCCTTGATTACCTACCAGATAACACTTACCCCATTTATAACCCTTGTTTTCATCTTTTCTTTCTCATATCTACCCACATACTCTCCCCCATCTTTTTCACAAAACATGCAGTAGTCAAATCACAAACAAAACGTTACCTCTTGGGTTGCAGTAGCTTGAGGTGGCCCTTGTCTTCCCTCTTGTCCCTGCCTGCTGTATGTTTCTCCTCGTCCTGCCATTATTACCACCTTTTTCAAACCTGCCTTTCTGTCTTCTGAATCTCAGATCACAATCACTTTCCCTGTCTCTTCACTTCTAATCACTCAAATCTCTCATGCAATTACATGTCCCAGTCGTTAAAACAGCGTCGCATTTGCATATTTAATATCTTGCATGGCTCTCAAAATTAGAACTTAAGTTGCCACCCTAGCTTTTTTATTTTTAGAAAAGCTCATACCTAAATAACCGGTATCGGTCATGTAACCGATATCGGTCTACTAACTACCGCCGTCGGTTATCTAACCGATATCGGTTACACACCTGGCCTTTTGAAACATGGTCTTTTCTTCATTTTTTTACCTAATTTTTGTCGCGCCCGCCTCTTTTCCTGCATCACAACACCATTATCCATATTTGTCCATCCACCACACATATCATTACAATTTCATTAACATCATCTATTTTACAAAAACAAACCAGCCATCAGCTAAGGCTACCAAACCAAAACAAAACAAAACAAAAAACTATCTATCTATACCTCATTTGAATCCAACTCATCAGATACATAGATAACAATGTCACAAAACCAGCCCAAAACATGCAACATTTCATCATATAACATATCATCCATATATCAACATGTCAATTAAACTCATCATATATTCTATACCAAAAACCATTGACGAAATACTTAAAAACATTTTCAACACTACATATGGATCAAAACATCATCTATATATATATATATACAAGTTTTCAAATATACATTGTGCCCTACATCGGGGCCTCTGTGATCTCATAATCCAACAAAGCCGGCATGCAAGCTGCAATAACTATCAATAATCTCGACTCGGCTCGTAGGCCGGTACCAACTGTACAACCCATACTCGGCTCGCAGACCGGTATACAATAAATGAATGAATGAATAAATGAGTAATATGTAGGCACGCAGGCCTCTATAAACATAACCGGTTCGCAGACCGGTGCCCATATCCAATATACAAATACAAAAACCATGCCGAGCTCCCTCAGCTCTCCCCACTGCCCTCAGCGCCTCTCCCTGCTGGTCCCTATGGTGCCTCTTGCCTCCTGCCTGTCATAGATACGCTGGCTATGGCTGCACCTCCCTGAGATCTCTGGTTGTGAGAGGTCTCTGCTCTATGAGCTGCATAAGGCTGATACTCAACTCCGGTACCATCAAGAATATCCTGATAGTATCGGGCCTTCGCTCTAACCTCCATATAGCGCTCTCGAGCCACTGAAGGAGCTGGGGCTGGTCCCCTGGCACCTAATACTAGTACCCCCTGTGCCTGTGCTGGTGGTGCCTGTGGCTGTGCCACTACTGGCGGTGGTATCTGTACCTGTGCCTGGGGCTGTGGCTGCGCCGCTGCTGGTGGTGGTGCCGGTACCTGTGCTGCTACTGGTACTGCTACCTGTACCTGTACCTGCACCTGTGGCTGTGCTGCTGGTGGTGGTGCTGCCTGTGCCTGTCCTTGAGCCTGGGCTAGCTGCCCCTGTAAGACCCCTATCTGTGCCTGCGCAGCAGCAAGCTGCCCCTGTAAGAGTTGCACCTGACCCCTAAGCTGATCTCTCTCTGCCATCACAGCTGCCAAGTCTGGCTGTGCGGGCTGTGCTACTCTCACCGCTCTCTGACCAGCCCACCACACCATGTATGCTCCTGTACAAACAACATCATCTACTATGTCATCTGCTGGCCTCTCAGCAACCCAATCTGGATCCAAGGGCTGTGGTGCAGGCAGTGGGGCCTCTACATCATCCCTCCTGTACTGAGGGAAGGGAGGTGGCTCATCCTATCGCAGCCCCATCTGCCTGCGTACCCTCTCTAGGGGTATCCTCTCGTACTCTCCTGGCCTCCGTCTTGCTATCCAGAATGTGTACTGGATCAGACGCAACTGTAAGTGGGCTCCTCCGTGAGGGTGATGACCTCTGTAAGGTCTTCATATAATATCTACCGCTGTCAGGCCCTCTAATAAATGCCTATAGTAGGCAACGTCTCTCCCTGCAAGCACTGCTCGTGGCTACCCCACGACTCCCTACCACCTCTGAAAGCCGTATCTATTTATAACCTGTGGCCCTGGCTACTGGGGTAGCCCTACTGGTCTGATGCATATGATGTGCTCATATGCCCAACAGTGAAGTAAAAAAGTTGAACAAATACCAAATCACCGCATCCGGTGATAACCCCAGAGCTCTCTGTATAGCTGCACCAGATACACTAGTGCCCACGCATAGCAAGTATGCTCCTCCACCATCTCAAGCAGCACCCCCATCAATGCCCATGGAAAACGGCCTCCCTTTGAGTCCGGGAGGGTGAAGCAGGTGATCCCAATCATCATCAGCACGGCCAGTCGTGTCTCGTGTCGGTGCGCACGGTACATGTCACCATACCCGATACTCACGCTGTGATAGGTAAGTAGCGCGGCTGCATCTCCAAAAACCTGCAGGATGTTGTCCATCGCTGTCTCTGAATCTACTTGGAACACTACCTCTCCCTCGATCGGTAGTCGAAGGATGCGATACACATCCTCCAATGTGATGGTCATCTCTCCGGTCGGGAGATGGAACACATTGGTCGCCGGATCCCATCTCTCGATGAGGGTGACCATCAGGCTATGATCTCTATCAATAGCTCTGTATCGCTGGACTCCGCCGAGTCCCACCTTGCGCATGATCGCCCAATGAGCCGCAGATACGTGTGGCCGCATCCGCACCAACAACGGGGGCATCCTATCCCGCATCGTCAACTGCTGACGTGCCTGCAAAACCAACCCACATCCTTAGACCTACTCTTTATCACAACATCTACTTTACCCTCTAAACCCCCTTTTATCCCCCCAACCACACCCCAACTCTATACCACCCCACCCAAAACCCAAAACCCAACCAGCCCAAAACCAAACCCACCCCACTCAAAACAAATCCCACCCACACCCCAAAACACACCAACACAAAACCCACCCAACCCAAAACCAAACCCACCCCCACCCAAAACCCACCCAGCCCAAAACCAAACCCACCCCACCCAAAACAAAACAAACCCACACAAACCCCCCAATAAACCCCGGACCGGTACCGGTCCCAAACAACCGACCACGGCCCTCTTCCCACCGACGCCGGTCAACCACCGACCGACGTCGGTCACCCACACAGAACCCAGCCCCTAAAATTTTTCGACCGATGCCGGTTGCTTAGTGACCGACATCGGTCACTGTCATTTCCCGGAGCCGAACCCCCCGCGCGGACCCCCCCCACCCACATTTTTGCATTTTTCTACTTATCTACCCACCCAAACACCCTAAAAACCTACCCACCCAGCCGCCTTGCCCTATTTTACCCATCTATCCTCTTCGTTTTTCAAATTACGTCCATTTACTCATTATTTCCTAAAACATGTAAATTCCTACCCAAACCCCCAATTTAGCTTAATACCATTCAAATGCACACAATAAAGAGTTCCGAACATACTCCGAACAACGACACGTTGTCGTGGTGGGATGGGTGGTGGTGGTCCAGCTGGTCCAGCCCCTCCTGCTCCTCCTGCCTGTGCCATAGCTCCAATTCTGATCTGCTGCGTCCCCAGCCAATCAACTGTTGCCTCCTCCTCACTCGGGCCCACAAACAACTCACTCCTCCAGCCAAATAGCTCCACCTCACTCAATAAAACCTCCAATCTCAACTCTCCATGTCAGACAAATCAATTTGGTTTTCAAATAACAAAAGTGACAATGACAAGCCGTATTTTTCTTTTTATAGGTTTTCCACCCATAACCGATATCGGTTTCATTTTGCCCTAATGAACCGATATCGGTCATGTAGAATCGACATCGGTTTTTCTGCCAACTTTCCCCCAATTTTTTTTTGCCCCTATTTACCATTTGCCCCTTTTTAACCACATATCGCCTATATCCACCTTTGTTGAACACCATTTTTTTACCTAGTCGGCCCGACCCAAGGCCTCAACCTACCTATTCGGCCCGACCCAAGGCCTTAACCTACCCATTTGGCCCGACCCAAGGCCTCGCCCTACCTATTCGGCCCGACCCAAGGCCTCAACCTACCTATTTGGCCCGACCCAAGGCCTTAACCTACCCATTTGGCCCGACCCAAGGCCTCGCCCTACCCATTTGGCCTGACCCAAGGCCTTAACCTACCTCTTCCTTGGTGGACACATGTTCTAGTTTTATCCTCTTCTCACTCACTTGTTCCATTAAGAAATGATATTTTATTCAGATATGATTAGTCTTAAAGAGTAACATAGGGTTCTTAGACACACTTATGGCACTTTTTCTATCACAATACAAGGGAGTAGGTCCATCACAATCAACTTTGTAGTCTTCTCAGGTTTTACTCATCCATAGTACTTGTGTACAACACAATGAAGCTGCTATATACTCAACTTCACATGTGGATAGAGCTACAAGAGATTGTTTTTTTCTTAACCAAGAGACAAGAAACTTACCAAAAAACAATTCTCCTCCACTCTTTCTCTTCTTTTCATTAATTCTACCTTCCCAATCTGCATATGTGAAGGATTTTATCCCAAACACATTTCTTCTTAGATAACAAAGCCCATATACCATGGTCCACATTAGATATCTGAGTATCCTCTTAACTTCTTGTATGTGAATCTTTCTAGAATCTTCTTAAAATATTTCTACTAGACCAACTATTTACATGATGTCAGGCCTAGAGACAGTTGAATACAATAGGCTACCTATCATGGATCTATTTGTGGTTTGATTTACTTTTGGTGAGTTTCATTCCTTTCTTAGCTTGCATCTTGTGATAATTGATGTTCCTATTGTCTCCCAATCCTCCATTTGAAACCTTTTGATCATCTCCTTTACGTACTTGGTTTGTGATGTAAATATACCTTTCTTATATTGAATGTTTTGCAGTTCTAGGAAGAATGATAGATCTCCAAGCATTGAAATTTCAAACTCCTTCTTCATGACCTCTACAAATTTATGTGTCATGTTCTCACTATATTCTCCAAGTATTGTTTCATCAACATATACAACCACAATCAATTGATGACCTTGTTCTTCCTTTATGTATAGGTTGTTGTCTAACACTGATTTTTTGAATCTTTGATCAGTTAAATACCTATCTAATAAATTTTACCAAGCCTTGGGATCTTGTTTAAGGCCATATAATTCCTTCTTCAACCTTTACACACTCCTTTTCATTTTTAAGTGATAATCCATTAGGTTGTTTAATATAGACTTCTTCATTTAGGTTCCATTTAAATAATTTTGAATTGGCATCCATTTGGTATACCTTGAATCCCTTGTATGCTGCATATGCTGAGAAGAGACTAATAGCCTCCATTCTAGCCATTAGTGAAATTTTTTCCTCAAAATCAACTCCTTAGCTTGTGCATACCCCTTTACAAACAATTCTTTTCTTATTTATTTTGAATTCACTTTTTTCATTGAGTTTATTTCTTAATACCCACTTAGTTTCGATGACATTTTTATTCTTGGGCCTAGGTACTATTTCCCAAATTTCATTTTTCTCTATTTGGTCCAATTCTTAGTTTATAACATTAACCCAATTATGATCTTTTTTGGCTTCCACAACATTATTTTTTTCAATATTGGATAAAAGAGAAACGTTCTCTTGGTTTTGATAACTCTTCAATCTTCTCCTTATTTGTATGTTCTCTTAATATATCTTGAGGGAAATTTAGTGTATGGTATTTCTTCATCCTCATATTCCTCTTCTTGATTGATTTTTTCCGCTTCATTATCATCTTGAATGTTTATGCATTGAGGAGTGTCCTTTAGCTGAGATTTGGTCTTCATTGCATATGTCTCATCATTTAAAACCTTTTTGCTTTCTACTATATTTTGTGATATTTTTTGTAGCACCTATATGTTGAGCTTACTAAGGAGTATCCCAAGAAAGTACCTTCATCAGTTCTTGAGTCAAAATTTCCAAGATTTTCTTCATCCCTCTTGATAAAACACCTACTCCCAAAAACTCTTAAATGTTTCACAGTAGCAGTCCTTCCTTTCCAAAGCTAATAGGGGGTCGTATTGTTGTTTCTCCTTATTTGTGATCTATTTAAGATGTAGACAATTGTACTAATTTCCTCCCTCCAATAGCCATCTGATAACTTGGACTCATTCAACATATTTCTTTCCATCTCTTGAAAAACTGTATTCTTTCTCTCCAAAACTCCATTTTGTTGAGGTTTTCTAGATGCTAATAATTACCTTCTTATTCCATGATTTTCACAAAACTCATCAAACTCATTTGACCAAAATTCACCTCTATCAGATTTCAAGCTTTTGATCTTTGCAATTTTCTCATTTTCAACTAGATCTTTGAATGTCTTGAACTTGTCTAGTTATTTTGATTTTTCTTTTAGAAATGCAATCCACATCATTCTTATGTAATCATCAATTAGCAACATGAAGTAACTGTAACCTTGTATAATATCATTCCTTTTAGGTCCAACAAGATCATTAAATATCAGTTTTATTCGTCTTGTTGTGGAGTACTCCTTGGAGTTGAATATTCTCTTGCTTTATTTTCCATTTAAGCATGGTTTGAAAAGTGTATCAACATGTTTGGTGATTTTGGGCATGTTTCTCACACATCCTTGGGAGCTAATCTTAACAAGATTGTAGAAATTTAGCTTCCCTAACCTCATATCCCAAACCTATCTATCATCAATCTTACTTGGGAAGAATTTCTACTTGTTGATATGTTTCAAGACATACATGTTGTTCTTTTTCCTTTTAGCCTTACTAACTCACTTACGTGATTTTTTCTTCCTTATATTACCACCTTTATCATAAAATAATAAGGTGCATCCTTTCTTTCACATTTTACTCACACTTAATATGTTTTTCTTTAATACCTCTAGGTATAATACATTCTTAGTTACTATCTTTGTATTATCAAGACTCAATGTGACCTTATCTACAATGTTGACACATGTGTTATCTCCAAATCTTACCGTTCCTGATGCATCCTCTTTTAATGAGATGAATTTTCCCTTGTTCTATGTCAAATGACTTGAACGTCTACTATCGACGTACCATTGCAATTCTTCATTTTTAGTATGAAAGGTTGTTTGAGATATTAGATCTTGCTCTCTCTTGATTTTAGGAAATGTCCTTACTACATACACCTTCTTATCGTGCCTTAAGATTTTCTGATTTCAAAGTTTTTCCATGTGACAAGGCTTTTGAAAATTATAACATACAATTTCTTTGTTGCTTCTCATCTATTGTGAGTGAAAATTTCTTTTATGACCACTTCCATATCTTCTAAAATTTATAGCTTTATTTCAAAATATGTTATAAGAAAAACAATATCCATAGAAAGAGTGAGTGTACCTTATTGCATGAGATTGTTTGATTAGATTGGTCCTTCTCTTAGATTTCTTGTTAGTATCTTCCCTTGTTTGACATGGTTATTTAGTGATATTTTCATCCTTCTTACAACATGTCTTCTCATCCTTGTGATTTTCCTTGAACCCTATAATAGTTTTATAAATTTTAAGACCTTTGATTGATTAGAAGCTCATCTAGGTCACTTGAACTCTTGTAAAATATATGATATGCTCTCATCTTTATTAATATCTAATCTAGCTTATTTTTTAGAGGATCCATATATGATTTTAGTTTGAGGAATTATTCTTCTTTGGATTTGAAATATGTTGAGAAAAAATATAATTGTGCTTTAATCTCTTTTAATCCATCTTTATTCTTTATATCCTTATTTTTCTACCTTTTCTCAAGAAGAGTAATTTGTTGTTCATAATATTTCAACATTGACCTCAAATTTTTGTTCTTCTTCCTTTGAATCTTCAATTCCTCAAGATAACTAATCAATTCATCTTCAATGTTTACTTCAACATTGTCCTCCTATGAGATTTCATCTTTACCAAGACTCTTACCTTTTGTGTTGCTTCCAGAGGTTTATTCCATGACCATGAATAGGGCGTCAGCCTGAACATCTTAATATTCAATTTTAGACTTGGTGGTGTCACTTGCATTTGATGAACTTGTTTCTTATGTATTGTATAAGTTCTTATGTTCTTAGAGAACAATTTATTTCCTTCCCTTTTCTTGCAGCTCTTCTTGTGATTATGAGGCTTTTCCTATTCATCATTCTCACCTTGCTCTTCCTTGTTCTTTTTGGGACATTTGGAGGAAAAGTGACCTACTTGGCCATACTTAAAGCACTTAAAGGGAAATTTTCCTTTCTATTTACTTGACCATATTTTCATTCTCCTAACAAACATTGCTTCAATTCTCTCATCATCCTCATCCATGTTCGATTCAAATATATTTATTTTTCTTGTGGTTCCTTATCAACTTTAAATTTAACCTCCTTCTTTATTGGTTTTTCTTCAGTTGTTCTCATCTCATAGGAAATTAGGATGTCATGAATTTACTCCACTTTGAGAGTGGTTAAGTCTTTTTCTTCTTCCACAATTGAAATCTTGGAGTCAAACTTAGGTGTCAGGGATATTAAAACCTTTGGAAAAACCATTATTTCCTCCATTTTTATCCTAATCACATGATAATAGTTATCACCTCACAAAATCTTTGTAAATAGGATACAATGATTTCAAATTCCTTCATTTTCATGCTCTCAAAATTCCCTAAGTAGGCCTTAAATTTAATTAGCTTGACCTTGTTGTCTGCTTTAATAAAAAGTCCTTTCATTTATCCCAAATCTCTTGATTTGTATTGCAATGCATAGCTTTCACAAAATTTTCCTCTACCAATCCACATAATATTACTCAATTTCCTTTAAATTATTCTCATTACCCTTCTTTCATGTTATATTATTTGTAAATGTGCTTGGAATGGTGTAGCAATCAAATACTGACTGCCATATATCAAAACCTAGAGAAATGAGATAGGTATTCATTATAATGTTCCAAAAAATAATAGTTGTTTCCATTAAAGAGAGTTTCCTTGGAAGTAGTGAAGAAACTTTGAGTTTTATTACACCATACTTGTGCTTGTTGGATCTCCTTCAAGTTGTTAAGCTATATCCAAAAGGACCTTGATCTGATATCAATTGTTGGAAAACAAAAACTCTAATAGGGGAGGGTTGAATCAGTGCTTATTTAAACTTTGAAAAAAATTAGAAGCCTAATCAAACCATTCAATTTTGATCAAATTTTACCATGAAGAAATAACGACATTCAAACATAAGAAATCAACAAGTAAAAACACATGAAGACAATAGTTAATGTGGGAAACCCTTGAAGGGAGAAACACCCACTAAAATCAATGCACTATGGTATACAATTATCCCATAACAAATTACAAGGATTTAAATTTTTGAGCACTCCACTCAACTTGAAGCACCTACTTGAACAAACTAGTAAAGAACCTACTTGATAAATTTTGCAAGTTAAAACTTGCATGGAAGCAATAACTCCATATTTTACAAAGCAACCATTTAGCCTTTAGAAGGTTTTGATCAAATTCATCTGACCTATTTTCTTACAAAAAAAAACGTTGTGATCTCTTATTCAACTCCTTCATGTTCATCCTCCTTCTGCACACACACCTAAATTCACCTATTTACTCAATTACTCATACTTCAAAATATCTTTCTTCAAAATCCATTTTTCATGCACATTAATTCATTCATATACACTTAGATGAAACATATTACACATCTTTAAATTCATATACCAACCCCTTCAACTTTTGACCTCTTCAACAAATACAAAAGGATATAAATGACATCACCTAAAATTGTCTTAATGTAATCATTACATTTATAGGTATGTCAATTACAAGTGAAGACCTTTCTCGAGTTTTCATAGCACTTATAATACCTATGAGGTATTGGAAAACATCCCTAAACTCGATGTACCTCTAAAACAACTGAAAATATTCCATATTGACATTTATAACCTTCATTTGTAACGATTTATTCCTTTTTGTCTTCTTCTCGATGTGGATTCCTTTGTCTTGTAGCTAACAAGAATCATACAAAAAATGTTAAGAAGGTTTTTGTAGGTTAAAATTATCCTCTCCTCTCCTTATAAATCCTTGAAAAGCATTGTAACTCGTCATTTTTCCTTCAAGACTCCATTAAACATCATTTTCTTTACTAGGTGCATGAACTACAAGAAACACTTTTAGCTCATGTCATGCAATGAAAATAGGATGGATGAATATTCAAGATGTTCACAACATAATCATGTTCTTGAAGTGCTATAGAGAAGGGCACATGACTCCATTTCATTTCTTCTTCTCAGCTGGGTGTGCATATTCATGGTAGACCAAGAACACAATCACAAGATTGTTTCACCAAAATAGGCGTATGAAATTTTAAATCCTTGTGATGCTTGGAGAGTGTTTTTTGTATCCTTTGGTTCACCTTTAAAGACTTGGGTTAGCTCTACAACCTTCATTTTTACCATGAATCATTGATTAGGACAAGGTCCTAATGGATTTACACACACAGAAAACTAGTCTTCATAAAATGAGTTATTTCACTCATCAAATATTTTGTTCATGGATCTTATGGAATCTTTATGGAAATATATGCTCCTTGTGAAAATTTTAAAACCAAAAAAAACATCATTTTAAGTTATATAACATAGATATGATTGTGTTTCAGAGATTTCTCACACTAGGTTTTAAGACCACTAAAAACTAGTCTTGTCTTACGAGGCTTCAAACAAACAGAAATTCACTTTCATCCAACCAATTCCTTGAAAAAATCACTAGAGACCTCTACTGCAATCTTAAAACACTTACTTATAAGGGTTATGTGGAGAAATCCAAATTTTCATTCTTGTTTCTCAACTCTTCTTGGTAGACCCTAATGAGGTAGTTTGAACCATTACAACTAAGACTCAAAGACAGTTCACCTAATCAAGTATTGGGATCAAATATGTGATGTTGGAATTATATCAACTATCCCATACTCATATTTTACTTAAACAAAATATTTCACATCAAAACCTTTCCAAAGTAACATTGGGTGACTTGTTTCACCAAAACTATGAAATGAATCATCTGGAGGTTTTTTCACTATGTAGATATTCCCTAAACTTCCCTAAATATAGACCATGCTGAAGTGATTCGTGAGACCTTTATGATAGTATGTTGAACTTCAGAAATAGAGTTCATATGAAAATTATATCACCATTCAAATTTAAGGTCTTAAATGGGTCAACCTTGGTCAACAGTCCAATCCGGACATGACACATGACAAGAAGAAAAAGGTGAAAAGAATGTTCGATATGGTTTCAGAACTCTGGTCTTCAACTCAAATGTATGGCAGAAAAGAACAAAAGGCTAAACTTTTGTACTCAAGGGGAGCCTGACCGCCGTGAGAGCTATATTCTTGTTTGCTGACGTGGTGGGATTTCAATCCACCACATGGACATCAATTTTGCATTTCGAGCTCGATTTTGTATTTTGAGTTCAATTTTTACACTATGAGTTGATTTTTGCATTACAGGTTGATAATTTAGTTTGACAGACGAGCCATTTCTCTATCTCGGTGGTGGGTGATCAAACTCTCAACCGAGCTGATCACATTTCCACATTTATCGTTTGAATCGAGTTTATTTCCTTATGGTTCAGGTTTATTTCCTTATGGTTTGGGTTTATTTCCTTATGGTTTGTGAAGACTAGTATTCACTATTACCTTGGATGGGGATATATTTTATCCCATTTTACCTCAGATTCCTCCTACATTGCTCAGCCAGTTTATATCCCTTTTAGCTCAGGATTAGTTCTATTTATAGCTTAATACATTGGGTGAACAACAAACCATCCACTAACAACCATCTCACCACATAGTGGCCTAAACCAAATGAATCGCATATAAACTCAGCATAAATGACCAATAAATCCAGCTCGAACAGCCCTTTTCATTGGGCTTGACAGATAAGTGGTGAGCCTGAAAAAGGTATAAGTGTTGTCCTAGCCTATGTGAATGGAGAGGGGTCTTCCCCATTTAGATCTCAATGTCATTTTCCCCACGAGAAATGTGGGATATCCCACCCACAGAGGTTTTTGAACGTAGGACCTCTCACCCCTAAGTCATATCCATCCAACTGACTGACCACCTAGCTCAGTCAAGTTATAAAAGAGCTCAGTCCTATTTAAAGAGGACCGTGGAGTAGATTGTGGAGGAGACCAAAGATGGTAGCATGCATTCATATGAGGTTTTGAGACACTTAGAAGAATCTTTTTATAACTTCATGTAAGAGAAAAGTTTCTTGAAATTATGAGATGAAGACAATGGTGGTATTCATTTCTGATGAGGTGATGTAGATTTTTCTTGTGTAGAGTGATTTTTATCACAGTTGCACAAGATAAGCATGATGAACCAACAAAGGTATGAGTTTTTCAAGCACCTAATGGCCAAACCAGGTCTTGGTGTAAAAAGGGAAGTTACTAAAAATTTCATAAGGATTTCAAAAAATTTAATTTTTTTTCATGTAGTGTTTATAAATATCCACTTGTAGGTGTTTTTTGAGCACAATTTTAGGGGTATAACACTATCAAGACATTGTAGGGACCACAAATGGACTTAGGAACATTTCTAGTAAATTATAGAGTTCCATGAGGTCTGGATCAAATAATTTATAGGTATAAAGGTTTATTAAGTCATTAGTGAAGGGATATTGTACTCGATTGGGCAATAATAGATCAATTCTCTTTTCAAGAATCCAGAGACGTAGCCTTCGGGTGAATTTCGTTATCAAGTTTTTTGTTGTGGATTTAATTTCAGGTTTTAGAAGATTTTGATTAGATAATATTCTTCAATTTGATTTATTTGATTATGTTGATAAAACACACACAAAACTAAAGTAAAAGGATTGAAGGATATTTTCAGTATCCATAACCCACAATCACTTAGTGAATGCACTTTCAAAATATTGGAATCAAGAATTCAATTTGAATGCATTATAAATTCAACTTATGAAATAGTTAAAAATTGTTTTGTAATAAAATCAGTTAATTCACTTAAGATGGAAATCAAATTAATTGATCATTCTGGTATAGTTTTAAATTTGGGCTTCACGACACCCACAATTGGAAAAAAAAATTGAACTCATGATCAATGTTGAGTGGTTACTGTTATATTTTATCATCTTGAAAAGTTTTCTAAGTATTGTTAAAATTGAGTGCCATTTTTAAAGGCAATAATCCACCTAAAAAATTATGATGGAAACTTGGGGGAACCTCCCAAGCTTACTCCCCACAATTGGGGATTTCACCATGAAATTGTCTATACATGAAATGTACCAACAAATTCTCTTGCAAAATAAAGATATTTATGTACCTATACCAGTTGACCTGGAACATGCCACTAATGTAAAAATTAACTAGGAGTCCTTTACAAGACCAAGTCCATCAAATCAACTTTTTCCAAGTCATTTCATGACCAAAATAGTAATTTCTTCTTCATCGCTACAAGACTAGGGTTTTGGGAGGGTTTATACCACATTGAATTCTTAAGAATCGTTCATAAAAGCAATATGGAATCATTATTCCTCATTCCAATTACAAAAATGATCTTGACTCCATGCCCCAACATTGATGAAAGAATCAAGTCCACATGCAAAGGTTTAATGTACAAGTAAGTAGTTCAAACATGACCCTTGAGCTATAAATGACCATTTTGAAAGATCAGTAGAGCCGAAATCAATTTTCTTACATCTCCCTTTACATTTTACTTTAAAAATTTGTCTACAACACTACATTGACCTTCTTCACGTGTCTGAAATCATCATCCACCATGACTTGTGTCTACTTACCTTGGCTCGTCCTCAAGGAACATGCTTCCAAAAGGTCTTGCACAGGCCTGTACCAACTAAAATATTACCTACAAAAACTTCCAACTTCTTTCTAAAATGTCACAACACACCTCCTCTTGCTTGGAATGACCTACCTTAGCTTTCTTTTCTTCATTCACCGAGTCATGCTTGCACACTAGGTCTTAGAACTAGGACTAGTTGAGCTTGTTTTAACCCATGGTTCATGAAACTTGACGTATAATTCATCATGAAGGAGCTTGCACAACTTTGAGACACTTATGGGGACTTTTAGGAGACTTTTTTAGTTCACACCAAACACCTAGTTATTTTCGCAATGCACCCAAACATGGTGCAAAGACCTTGTGAATACACCACATAACATCTCAAGACATAATACCAAGACAATTCAAACACACCATTTGAGATTTGAGGAAGGTACTAACAGTCAAACTTCATTCCCATAAATGGTTTACCATGTCACCAAATCACTCTTTTCCATCAATTCCACATGAAATTAATGACAACATCAATGAGACAGGGGTTCAACAATATCCCTCTTTGTCATTTGATGGAAAAACCAACACCCTCAATTATATCTCTTCCTGTTTCTGAGTGCATTCTCCCCTTCTTGACATATAAGAAAAAAGGATCCTTTAGCATTTTGGCATGTAAATAACATTAACAGTACATGTGATTATTCATACAAGCTCCCCCTTGGATTTCACTTATTTTCTTGTCACTAATGGATTTAACTAGTACATGGTATTGTTCACAAATCAACCTCAATGATCTCCCTAAATAGATTCACTTCATACTTAGTCATTTCACTCTTTGAAGACATAGCCTTTTGATCTTCTTAACATGTAGATGAATCTAGTAAACTAGCTCGACATGTTTTCATACTCTTTACAACTTCTTGGAGTAGATGTGTCATTTGGATTTCTCCCTTTTGATGATTTGAATATTTAATTGATTTCCAGGGATGGGGATTACTACTATTTTTTCTTTATATTTTTAAATGTTGTTTTTTGAAGTGGTTTTTTCATAAAATCTACTACCTCCTCCTTAGTGGACACATGTTCTAATTTGATCTTCTTCTCACTCACTAGTTTCCTTAAGAAATTATACTTTAGTAAGATATGATTGGTCTTAGAGTACAACAAAGGGTTCTTGGACACACTTATCACACTTGTGTTATCATAATAAAAGGGAGTAGGTCCATCACATTCAAATTTTTAGTATTCTAATGTCTACCTCATCTATAATACTTGTGTACCATACATTGCAGTTGATATATACTCAACTTCACATGTGGATAGAGCTACAAGATATTTTTTTTACTTAGCCAAGAGACAAGACACATACCAACAAAAAACAATCCTCCACTTGTGTTGTTTCTATCATCAATGATACCTACCCAATTTGTATCTGTGAAGGATTTTATCCTAAAGTCATTACTTCTTGGATACCAAAGACCATATTCCATGGTCCCTGATTTAACAAATATAGAAATTTGTAAAACCCTAATTGCAGAGTAATAATGCAATGATAACTAATAAAGTACATATATGACCTAATAAGTAAATGGAAATGGAAACTGGTGAGATTTGTTGCAATCCTCATCATTTAATATTAAATAATGTCAAAACCAGGTGGTGTCCAAGGCTATCTATAAAAGGGGCTAAAGGAAACAATGATTTTACAATTCTTTGCTCTAGAATTGAAAATACTTGAAAGGCAATTCAATATTGATATTGAATATAATCTAACAACTAAAATAAATTACTGAAAGCAAATTTGATCTATCAAAGTGAACTGAAAAACAAATAAATGACAACAAGCAAATAAAAGTGAAGCTTCACAAACAAAGAAAAATAAAATAAACAGAGTAGATTTAAACAAACTAAGTAAAATAATAATGATATATTCTAAAAACAATAAACCATCCTCTTCTTTTCGTAAGAGTGGGCCATTACTCTTCCCTTAGAGTTGGGTTAATAAAACTAAAAATAAGTTTCTTCCAAGAAACTTGAATAATGGATTTTATTAAACATAAATGATGTTACAAAAATCATGCATCTCCTACCACTGTTGCATTGAGTTATTTGAAGATATATTTATAAATCATCCCTACTCCAATATTATAGAACTACCTACCTATAATCTTGGGAAAGATTTGACTACATCGTCCACTTTACAATGAGATAATCATGGAAGAAATTTATTCAAACACTACAACTCCAAGTTTAACTACTTGCATTCAACTACTTCTTCCACTTGACAAAGAGACAAATATGGAAGAGATTTAATCAAACACTACAACTCTAGATTGAACTACTACTTCTTCCACTTGACAAGGAGACAAATATTGAAGAGATTTAATCAAACACTACAACTCTAAATTGAATTATTACTTCTTCCACTTGCTAAGGAGATAACTATGGAAGATATTTAATCAAATACCATAAATTTAGATTGAATTACTACTTCTTCCAATGGAAAAGGAGACAAACGTGGAAGAGAATTAATCAAATATTACAAATCTATATTGAACTACCTCTTTTAGATGCATTTAACTATTTCTTTCCATTTTTCAAGTTTTCTCTTGTATGATTAAATATTTCAACGTGACAACTGTCCCACCATATTATCATCCCTAATTTTTTGATCGTTACTGTGAATTCAATTTGAATAATATTTTCAAACATTTTTTCTAGTTTTGGTGATCCTTTTTGTAATGTTTCCATAAAAACTTGAAATTCTTATTTTTCGTTGAGAAATGAGGTAGATATGATAGTTTTACTGAACCTATTATTTTTGTCTTATTTATTTTCCTCTAACCTTATTCTGCTGAAAATTAAAATGAAGATATCTCCTCAATTATTTCTTATGTATAAAAAAGATAGAGGTTTTTCCTCCTAACAATAATAAGAAAAAAAAACTCTCAAATTTTCATTTGGAGATCGTCAACTTTGGTAAGAGATAATCTGATGATGCCTTTGTGAGTCTTGCGCTTGAAAACCTTCTGCTTCAAATTATGATATCTTCAAAACCATTATTGTTGTGTAGAAATGGATATAGGTTTTTTCTCCTAGTAATAAGAAGAAAAAAATATCTCAAATTCTCATTTGGAGTTCTAAAATTTTAGTTATAGCAAGTTCTGTGCTAATTCTACGAGTCCTATACTACTTTTGTGAGTCTTTCTCTAGTTCTACGAGTCATGTGCTCTATGACCTACGAGTCCTGTAATCTTTGTGAGTCCTGCACTCCTAGATTTATGAGTGTTGTGATATTTTTGAGTCACGTGCTCTTAGTGATGTGAGTCTTGCACTTGTTGCCATACATTCAAGAGATCAAATGACCTGCTCATACACAATACAACACTCTAACTTATAAGAAATATTAGGAAATGAAAACGTTCATATTATAATGGAATTTTAAAAGATAGATAAAATATATTCTACATTTAATCTTAAATAAGCTATGTATGTCTTAAGACTACATCTAAATAAAATTTATAAGAGATGGAATAATATTATCTTGTGAAATGGATGAGACTTAGTTTGGTCTCATTAGAAACCCTAAGTGTAAGAGATAGAATACGAGACTTATCTGATTTCACAATAATCTCGATGATGTGCCAAGATGGAAAAAATGATGGAACAAGATGACAAAACGTGACAACCAAGCCCAGAAAAATATAAAACTATCAGAAATGTCAGGACTAGGGTGCCTGGACTAGATCAGGGGAATGTAGGTGTCAGAGACCTTTTGTAGGTTCCTATGACTATGCAGAACCGTAGAAAATTATTTTTTCTATGCCACACGAGTATCCTTAGCCTTCATTATTGATCATCCATATGTCACTGGATGCCTGCATAATTTTCCTATAACCTACATAAAAAAATATCTCTTGCAAAAACCCTAAAACACATCAAATACTTAAAAATAAAGATGAAAATGGGGACTTGAACTAACCTCATCGGTCACACGACAGAGTGAACTTATGATTGAGTGATGCACTACTTATCTGACTCCATGTAGTTTTGTGTGTGTGTGAAGAATCGTTCCCTAGGTGGCTCTTGCGCGAGACACACTAAATATCGACTAATAATTAGATGTAGAAATGTAAGTAGTTGTGCTAATGTCAAAATAAAATTCCCATCCTATAAAGTGTATGTAAAGGAATGCAGTCCCTTTTCCCTTGAATGAAGCTATATGGATGATTTGATGCTCTTGAAATGCCTTTGGATGCAACCTTATGTGATAGTAGTAGATGTTTAGAATTTGGTCGTTTATTATTGTCACATAGCTTTGTATTTATATGATTCCCTTGTTTGAATTTTTTATTTAGCTGACCACCAATAAAATAAGATTCCTAAAATATAAAAGAGGCCCAAAAGGGATGATAAATATACAAAGGGGTTGGGGACATCCAGAGGGGATGAGGGTGCTTTGGTGCTGACATCTTGGTTGGGCGCTGGTGTCCAAAGTCAAGAAAGATAAAACATTGAAATTCAGACTAAGTAGTGTGGTGTGCAAGACCACAAAGAAAGTAATAAAGCAAAGAAAGAGGCCAAAGATAGATGTCCATTACTAGTTTTATCACTTAGGAATCATATGAATAGTGGTATGTGATTAGGGCCTATAAATGTACCCATGTGCGTGATTTAGTGTCTATAGTCCCTATGAGATATCTGAGTATCCTCTTGACTTCTTGTAGGTTATTCTCTTTAGGATCTTATTGAAATCTTCCTCCTAGATAAACTACTTACATGATGTCAGTACTAGAGGAAGTTAAATAAAATAATCTTCCTATCATGGATCTGTATGTGACTTGATTTACTTTTGGTGAGTTTTATTCCGTGCTTAGCTTGTATCTTGTGACCATTAGTGTTCCTAATGTCTTGAAATACTCCATTTGAAGCCTATTGAGCATATTTTTTATGTACTTATTTTATGATTTAACTATACCTTTCTCATATTGATTGATTTACAGTCCTACAAAGAATGATAGATCACCAAGCATTGACAATTCAAACTCCTTCTTCATGACCTCTCCAAAATCATGTGTCATGTTCTCACTATCTCCTCCAAATATTATGTCATCAACATATGAAACCAAAATTAATTAATGACCTTATTCCTCATTTATGTATAGGTCTATGTATGTCACTCCCTTCTCGAAGCCTTGATTAGTTAAGTACCTATCTAATCTGTTGTACTGAGATCTAAGAGCTTTCTTAAGGAAATATGACACCTTCTTCAACCTACACACATAATACATGTCATATATAAGTGATAAGCCATCAGGTTGTTCAATTTTGACTTCTTCATTTAGGCTACCATTAAATAATTCTAACTTGACATACATTTGGTATACCTTGCATCCCTTGTATGTTGCATATTCCAAGAAGAGTCTAATGGACTCAATTCTAGCCACTGGTGTAAATGTTTCCTCGAAATCAACTCCTTAAACTTGTGCATACCATTTGCAAAAAATTCTTTCCTTATTTTTTGTTACTTCACCTTTTTAATTGAGTTTATTTCTTAATACCCACTTAGTTCTAATGGCATTTTAATTCTTGGGCCTAGGTACCAATTTCCAAGTTTTATTTTTCTCTATCTAGTCCAATTCTTCATTCATAGCATTAACCCAATTTTGATCTCTTTGTTGGCTTCTGAAACATTCTTTCGGTAAATATTAGATAAAAGAGAAATATTATCTTTGTTTTGAGCACTATTCAATATTATACTTGTTTGTATGTCTGCCTCCTTGTTGCATATTATTTGATCTGTAGGATGATCTCTCTTGACCTGTCTTGAGGGAGATATTTTGTCTGGTATTTCTTCATCCTCATCTTGATTTATTTTTGTAGCATCATCATCATCTTGAATGTCTATACATTGAGGAGCTTTTTGTCACCAAAAAACTATCTCAACACAATTATCTAGATCTTTCTGTTTAAGAAAATGAATATGTTAAGAAAGAGGAAGTGTGTTCTTTATAGGACCATCCCCATAAACGAAAAATAACCTCAACCTACTCAGGGTATTTATGCAATAAGGAGAGATTACGTAATGGGATTACCACCATTATGTCCTCTTTCCATATTCCATAACTACCCCTATTTAGCACTATGTCTAGATGTTTGTGTGATGACATAAGATTATATCCAATTAGAGTTGAAATTAAAGTTTTCTATTCGTAATCAAATTTCATTGAATAGAGAGTGATACGAGACTTAAATTATTCCATTGTCTTTCTGAGTTATAGCGAAGGGGTATTTTGTAATACTTCTCTAAGTAATTCAATATGTTTCAAACAGCCTTAATAACTTATTCTTGTTACAGATTAATCTAATAATTAGTTATAGGTTGCCCAAGTCAAAGGCTAGTTTATATTATTAACTGCTAGTCTATTTAATAAATATGATAATACCATTTACTT
Organism: Taxus chinensis; assembly: GCA_019776745.2. NCBI lineage: Eukaryota > Viridiplantae > Streptophyta > Pinopsida > Cupressales > Taxaceae > Taxus > Taxus chinensis. Next base: position 990,679,138 of record CM034146.1, read on the forward strand.
ACGATGGTAGACATATTATTTTAAGAGGAAATAATGATTAAGACTAATCAATTTAAGTTAGCGATGCCTCTTTTACTTCCAGCTAGATATTCATTAATCACATTTCTAATCATTATACTTTGTATTTTGAAGTATAGAATATGATATCATTCACTTCCATATAAATTTTACTCGTGATTTACTTAAAGTTCAATATAAGTATTCTCATAACAAGAATTTTATCATACAACATCTTTTCCTATGTCCTTACTTAACTAAACCTAATACTATTCTAAGTGAAGGTAAAAATCAGGGAATATATTTTTTAGATTGTTTAATGCTTTTGACCTGAGCTTAGAACTGGGGGTTTCTTAGTTACCCTCCCTTAAAAATTTCCAAAAACCAAATTTTACAATACAATTTTAATGAAGAAATCCAAACTACCGCCAAGCCAACTCACTGATGTAAACACAACCAAGACCAGCTGTTGAACCACCATCCTAGCCTAGTAACTTCTATCCTGGTCAGCCATCACCTAAGAAGAACACTGGTTACAACCACTAGTGGTGTTTCAACCAGCCACCACTGATAACCACCCTTGAAGGTGATCACACCTAGTGGGGTTTGAACTTGGGTGGAGTTGAACCCAACTGTTCATCTTAACCGCTCCACCCAAACCTCATTGGAAAAATTAGGGAATATTATAATAACACGTTTACAGGAATTTGGTCCTCGTAATTAAATTAGATCAACAACAGGCTATACAAAATACAACAATCAAAATAAGAATGTAAATAATGATTGTTCCTATATACCAAGCCCAATTAAATAGACCAATTATATTTAATCAAAATAGAGAGATTCGTAATTAACAGAAAAATTCTCAAGGTTGCGAAACCAACTGTCTTAAATATTTAAACAAAAAAATCCATATTAGGATTATACGTTAGAGTCATATACCCATTTTAAGCAGTTAAACATACTTCACAAAATCATTTAATACAAAATAAGATACTTCTTAAGGTTATCCTTTTTACATATGACCAAAAGTTTGTAATCAAATATAATAACTTAGTAAATCAGTCCATAACATTCACTTCAATGCTTCTTTTATTTGCCTGTACATTTTTTAGGAGAGAAAAATATACCTAGGTTAGTTTGAGATAATTTGCATGAGTCAACTCACTCATATTCTATATCATAATCATTGTATAATGATAATAGCAATACAAATTTGACTACATACTATAGTATGTCAAATTACTAATTCAAGCTAAATAAATGAAATTAACTAGTATAACATATCGATTTATTTTTAATTATCAAATAATTAACTTTGGTTTGTAATTAATAGAAAATCACAAAAATACATCAATTAATAAAATTAAGAAGTTTATTCACACTTTTTCTATAAATAAATTAGTTAATAAATTCATTTCATAATTACTTCAATATCTAATAAGACTTTAATATCTTCCTGCTACAGAATTAACTTAACAATGGTTAACAACTCCTTCATTTATTAAGGATCAACTTTTATATTCAGGCACAACACAAAATACAAAATTCATCTAACAATAGAATCATATGACTAATGCACTCATTTTCCTGCAAAGTATTCATATCTAAAAAGGAGATTAGATATCAAACTTAATATCTTTCAATAATTCAGACCCAAATGGACATACAACAATATTAATATCCTACAAAAGACTCATATCTAAAAAAATAAAACAGATAAAAAACACCTTCATAGTCTCTCAATTTTACATATCCAATATTGGTAAAACAAACGCTCATAAGGAGGTAGTAAAATAGTAGCTTCTTGTATTAGAAAATACATCCACATATTTACAACAAAATCACAACATGCAGACCTATTATGGGTGTTTCTAACTACTACTAGAAAAAAAATGATTCAAAATATTAAAACGTAATGCCAACAAGGACACTCATGTTTTATCTATTTATAAAAATATATATGCAAACCCGAAACACAATCCCAACATAGATTATCATACTTGTTGCATTTATAAAAATAAACTAACCTGGAATAAAATACATTCCAAAATTTACAAAAAACTCATAACCCATTCCACATATTCAACATGCAATCCAATATATTGGTAAAACCAAATATAAATACTCTACCATAAAAACTAGGCACACAAAAATGGCTAAAATTATTTTTAACATGATATAATAATTATGATTTAGAGTATCAGGGAGAATCTTATGCCTGCAATGCCCATGTTCTTTATTAAATCAGATTTCTTTTTCCTATAATCTTATCCAAAAATTGAAAAAATATGTTTATCAAAACATTCCTTTTTGAAACAGAGTTCCTCTATATCTATTCTCATAATTGCATTCATGGCTGAAAAACATACATAGTGGAGAGTAATTCCACTTCCTTCAAAACCCCCCAAAATAGCTCAGACTAAACAAAAAATGGTCAAATGAAAAAAATTCGACCATGTTTAGGGTTGGATTTTTGGGGAAGCTAACCATTCCTGAGGAGTTAACCTTGCATTCAATGCAATATTAAACCTAGAACCTCTCACAACTTTTTCCACCTGCCATGTCATCTTATTAACTTCACTTTGCATTAAACAAGTATGGTTTGAATTACGCTTTCCAATTATTTTACCCAAGTTATTGTTATCCAAAATTAACCCCCTCTCGTTTTAATTTGGATATATCTTTTCAAAAGGAATTATCCATTTAAACAATCCTAGGACATTTAAACGACGATCAAATTCCACCACCCCAAACCACCGACCATTGGCATTTAAAAAACCCATGGGATTCATTAGAGGGTTATATTTAAATGTATGTGTGATGTTCATTTTGCCATCAATTTCAATGCCAAATATCAAAAAACACGTCAAATGGCACCTTTATGAATCTCCTTTAAGCATTTGGGCTCCACGAACCTCAAGTCCCCAGAATTAGTTGGAGTGGATAGAGTTTCAGTTCCACAGTAGAGAAGAAAAAATCAAGGTTTAGTTTCATAAAATAGGGATGGTAGCCTATTTATTTTATTAATGTGAAATCAATCAAATTACATATGTATGAGCTACAATAATTATAGGTATTATACAACTGAATACAAACAAGAAACTAAGTTACACAGGAGTAACAATATTCCTTATTACATAAGCTTCCAAAATATCATACAGGAAGCACAAATGACATAATTGTTATAACTACATAACAATGATACCCATGAAAATAATAAGCCAAATATGGTTGATAAAATAATATCACAATATACAACAATAGTTAAATAATTAATTATCCTAACACTTCCCCCCTTAATTTTGCATTGTCTCAAGGGATGAGGAGAGGAACTCTCTAAACAACTCAAAGTTGTCACGTGTGAGTGACTTTGTGAAGATATCTTCTCATTTTTTATCTATTGGAAAAAAAATAAACTGGATGGTTTGCTTCAACACATGCTTACGTATGAAATGAACATGTACCTCGATGTGCTTTGTTCTTTCATGAATATAACATTCCCATTTTAATACTTTAGAAACAAGGGAATTTTTTTTACACAATGTTCTCTGTTCTAAATAAAACATCATTTAGAACACACATTCCATGCCAATCAATCTCATAACAGATAACCATATGTAGCTGTAATGACTTGGTAAATTATCGATCTCTCATTTCATGACTCGGTTACCAACCGATCTCTCATGTTTGTCTTAAAGTATAGAATACTTTATGTATACTATGTATACTTGGTTTTCCTACCCTATTCCGGGTACTGAGTGATCTGTTTAAAGAACCTATCTGAATATTTGTTACCAATATTCATCTGACATCACGTTTCTTTAAACTAGGTGACATAGGACAACGCAACTAGCAGCTTGTGATACTTTGGCCAAATATTTTCAACATATTGTTCATGTTACTATTCCTAGACGACATACTCGTCAATTCAGAATACGTCCTTCACCTCACTCTACTGTTATCTAGAATGGTCTTTACTGACTTCTGTCAGTCCACTTGCCCAAGGTTTGACCCTAGCCCAGGTTAGTGACATAATTTGTTATAGGAAGACGCTCACGATGACTTAGGGTATATGGGCATACTCGACTGAACCTAAGTCGACCGAATGTTGCCTAGGTACCCTGAGTCATAGAAAGCTACTTCCTATTCTAAACATGCTACTAACTTGACCTAGAGAGAAACTAAGTTCAAGTCCAGATGTGTGTAGATATAGATGAACAAATATGGGAAGGGTGTTGCCACATGTCAACTGCAACACTGTATCCTCGAGAAGCCCTTGGTCTTCTCGAAGGTACAGTCCTATAGTTGGCATGTGCCAACATTCGTTAGAACTGATTCATCATGATGTACATACCCCTTGGTGGTCATTAATTCATAATTAAATTTGGATTAAGATTCAGATTGCAGCAACCATGCCTACCCCTAATTCCAACATTGTTAAGTTCTTTATCCATAATTAATCTGATTTGGTATTAGAACTTCATTAACTCATGTTTGCATTTATGTTCATTAACTCGACATAACAAGCAGTTATCCCATAAACAGGGCAGCAAACATCAAACGGTTAATTTTATTGCCACCTAGCTGACCAAAGAAGGTGTGTCATCCACCTAGGTTCAGCTAGTGTTTACTTTATATAAAATGAAGTACCAAGCTTAAAGATCATAACCACCATTCCTTTTATTTTTCATTCTTTTGAGAGAGGAAGAGTCTTCCTCTACATGATTAGATGTTAGGGTTAACATAACCTTTTTATCATTCATCACTCATATAGTTTAATTATATGTCCAATACCTATTTCATTATTAAACTATAGTTGTTTAGATAGAGAACAACATCTTTTGCAACTTAACAAGTTTCACTATAGTAAGGGAGATTGTACTATCCCCTTAATCCAACTTATTAATTGATAACAGTAATAGTATACAAACAGATATAAAGAATATCGACAAGATATCATTACTATTTCCTTCATACAAAGTACAAGAGAATTTACACCACAATTTGGAGTCAGTCTCCAAACCTTTCAATTCATCATGATAAAATATACACTTTACAAGACTATGCATTTTAGGCATACTGCATGTCGATCAACATTAAGATCATAAAAGAACATAAATTTTCTTTTCCAATACAACTCAAGAATGAATCAAAATTCTTTACAAAAGATCCAGACTTAAATAAGCCAATACATCATAAAAGTATTTTCCTTCTTTTATCACTTACGAAGTCCATCTGCAAAAATTGCTAGCATGGGTCAGTTCATTGAACTGAGCATGATAAGCACTAAGCATTAAAACGAAGTGCATTCCACTAATTGTTCCATTAAAACAACTCTGCTTTAATGAAACAATTAATATATCATACAAATAAGCATAAGTAATAACAACTAGAAAAGAAGTACAAATAATGAGTCTGAATTCACTTTTAAGAAAAGAGCATAATATAATCAGCAACCACTGCATTATATCATATAAGAATTGACCCAATCAATTACTTATTTAAAACAAACAACAGATCTTGTCGTCTAATTATTTCATAATTCTTTCTGAATTGAAATACAAAATTTAACTTTACTATGTAACAAAAAGAGTTACTTTCAGCATAGTACATATTTAGGATGATTCATCCTACAACTTAAATAAATAAGAAGAAGAATCAATATAGACTATCCATGATTCACCATTCATCTGAAAGATAGAAAACCGGTTCAGAAAGTACATAACTGATTACCTACATAACTGCATCAATCAAGGAAACCAATAAAAGGATTCACCATTTAAGAGACAACATCTAATACAAGAATCCCAAATCAATCTGAGAAGGGAGAGAATCAAAACAGTCTACTTGCAAGCCTTAAATAAATTCTACATTATAGAAGATATCATTCAAAGATCTGAAACCATACGTTCCAAAAATCAAAGCAAGACTTACACAAGGATAATCTCTTCTCGTGTCCATCCAGGGAAGATTCATAATATGAAAGAGTGCAAAAAGAGGAGTCCTTCCAATAACAAAATCCAAATGGAGCATGACTCAATCAAACAAAGCAGTCGGTCTAAACATGATTACATGTTTTCCCTTCTACAGGATAGACTCAGCTGTTCACTTTCCACATCAATACACAATTGACTCAATACAAATTAGTTGAGATCAAGAAAGATCAAACAGGGACGTTTGGGTTTTTCCAGTACTAAGAATGACAGTCCCAAAGTTGCCTAAACATACAAATGTTTCCATGAACTTTCCACAGTCGACTAGCAACAAAATAAACTAAACAATCCACAAGGAAGTTTCTGTTTCAGAAGAGTGAGTTCACACTATTTCATACAAGATAGAAAGGACAGAAAATCTGAATTCAAGAATTCGAACAGGCCTAAGATAGTAATCACTCTACATCATAGAAGAGAGTCAATCTATAGAGAAGTTCGAACAACTAGAACTTAACTTTACAAAAGTTAAAGGAAACTCAAATAGAAAAGATCCAATCAAGAATTCATTTCCTTTGTATTATCAATTGAATTCCCATTTCTATTTCAAACTCAGAGGTTCTTTTGCTAGTTCCCAAAAGAGAATACAAAACCAAACACACAGGTTTATAGGAAACAACACTTCTTTTTCCTTATGAATTCATAATTTATCAAAACAAACAATATCAACACTAACCTGGTTCATCTATTCCACATTGTTTAAACACAAGTTCAAGTTCATTCTACAGAGAAAAGTAAACAGTATAGTCCTAAAGCAGAAGTACAAATCTTGGAAAAACAAGATACATTCCACATGAGTATTCAACTCCTATCTCCTTTAAAAACTAGAAATCCATTCAAATGGATCTGAAAGAGAATACAAAAACCCAACACAAGTTTAAGTCAAACAAATTTTCCACAATCCCTGCACCTTCGAACTGTAATGGAAATCCCAATTACAAGAACTTACACAGCTCGATACAAAAGAAACATATAGTTCGCGTTCATAAAGAAGAACAAAGTATACACTACAATCCCAAACCAAGAGGTACTAAATCCTCCCAAACAAGATTTAGTTTATGAGAGTATTCAACTCTAACCCAGAAATCCATTAAAAAGGGATCTGAAAGAGAATACCAAAAATTCAACACTAAGTAATAAGTCAAATAAAGTTATCCATTACTCACGAACTCGAATAGTAATAAAAAACACAACAAAATAACTTTCACAGCTCCATCTAGCACATAAAGATTGAGACAGAGAAGGTAATTGTTCCAGTCAAATTAACACAAGTTGAAGTACGAACACAACACTTCCATATACTACAAGAACCCATTATCGATTACTTTCAAATGAGCTCGAATTCATACCTAAGGGTAAGTAACAATACAGTATCGAACCAAAGGTTATATATCCCCACAACAAGGTACATTTCCATAAAAGGTCCAACATCCTTCTAAAAAATAGTCAAAGACTTTCAAACAAGACGCGGGTTACCCAGAGCAGAAGAGAGTAACATAATATCCTCAACGTTTACACGCCATTATATGCTCAAAGTAATGGTACAGTCTGGGATGGAAGTACTACAACCTTTCCAAACTCAAGAAGCATCAAGGAGAAGATCTCAAAAGAGACTACCAGATCAACTCAAATCAAAAACCATTTTCTCAAGCTCTTTTCGAGAAGACAGTCCTGAATACCAGTTCCAAACAAACACAAAGCCTCTAAAATTCCATACGCATATCAACATTGAACTTGCGCAGAGAAAAACATCCAAAGACTAAAATTATCATGCAATGGATTCATGTCCAAAAATCACAGAGATTCATTCAATCATGAAAGTAAATAACCAAACAAAACATGAAACCATTTATCTCATGAGAGCAGAGTTATTTTAATGAATCATTTAGAGGAAAGCAAGAAATCTTAATGGGTAGAGCCTATCATGCCTGATAGTGCTTCTACCAATTTGAAGGAGACTTCCAGCCGAGCTTCCAACTCTTCTTCTCCTCCAAGAAAGATCAAAAACCAAACATATTTTTCTCTAATGCCTCATATACTTTCCTTGGATCGAAAATAGACCAGAGAAACCAAAAATAGCCACAAAGTGAAATTCAAACTGCTGGTTCGAAAGAACCAGATAGCTCCATGCAGAGAAAAAATCACAAGGCATGCAAGACCAAACAACCTCCAACAAATCCACCCTCATTGTTTCCAAGACAGTTTGCTCACAAAATTTGAGGTTCATTAATGCCATTGATTCCACAATCTCATGCACCTATCTCTCCTTGCCACCACCATCCTAAAATTGGAAAAAACCTATTTCAACTTCAGCATGCATTTCCAACTTTAGTGAAGACTCCACATAAGTCCCACTAACTTTTCATGCTTCCACCTAATCTGGCAGTTCATTGGCATTTAATACAAAAATCAAATCTCATAAATAGCTTAGGAACTGCCGCCTAGCCTCCCATTTTCCATACGACCCTTAGGTCCCCTTTCCACATTTCATTAGTTAGGATAGGTACCATTAGCTTAGGATAAGGCCTTAGGCTAGTTTAGAAATAATAACCTTAGGTTTAATCAAAATCATTTCAATAAGTAATTGCCACCTTAGGTTAGATCAAAATTTACAACCAAATAGTATTAGGTATTAGGTTAAAAATAGCCTAGCATTACCTTAGGTTATTTCTCCCTTATTCCATTTAGTACAACAACTTAGGTTAGGATGCCATCCCAACAAAATAGATATAGGTAGCAGGTAGGTATAATACCTTTGTTTAGGATACCGTTAGGATAATCCCATAGGTTTAGGATTTAGATTCCCTTCATAGTCGTGAAGCAGGCTTCATTCCGCTTACACCGTTAAATTTCCTGAGAGGTCAATCCCAAAGATCTGAGCACAAAACATACAACCAGAATGCAGGCATGATCTTACAAGACAAAAAGAATTTGTAAACATACAAAAATTTCATTCTGCTACGTCTCTCAACCCATGAATGTCAGTTTACCATTCAGACTGGTAAGGAGATTTAAAACATTCCTTGGATCACTGGAATTGATCCAAGGATGAGTCAGTTAATAGAGATAAGTTTGCAACCATCTTAACCAGATTTACAACTCACCTATCCGAAGTGAAAATGGATTATTGCAAGCCATATCATTTCAGTCTAATGAATTCAAGAGTGGAAATGATTTTATCTGTAACAAGCATGATCTTTAACAATCAAGGGAACACACATCATTCAAGAAAAATCACATGTCAATGCTTGCAATGAAAAAGAGGAATATAATAGTTTTTCAAAGGTGTTACAATGAAAAAACTTGATTGTGAAGAATTTTTGAGAAAACCTTCATTATCAACATACATGGTGGTCAGTTTGTTCTATGGTATTCTAAGTCCTTTGAGTATGCAATGTAGATAAATTGCTTCACAGACATCTTCTCATGCAAAATGATACTCGACTTATTTTGAAGAATGAGAATCGAAGTGTTGTTTCTTGCATCCCCATGATATTGGTCCAGATCCCATAAAGAACACAAATCTTGAAGTGGATTTTTTGTCATCAATATTTCCTACATGATCTAAATCCAAATATCCTGACAAGAAGAATTTATCATTCTTCTTGTATTCTATACCAAGATGCACCTTGTTGCTTTCCAATTACACACTTTGGGTTCCTACATGAACCTAGATAAATAGCTTACTACAAAGTTGATATCTGGTCTAGTGTAGGTCAGGTAAATGAGACTCCCAAGAAACTACTGGTAGAGAGTGGCACTTATCTCAGGAGATGGATCTGAATTAGATAACTGTAATCTACTCTCCATAGGTGTAGTAATTGGTGTGTAATCCATTATCCTAAATTTCTCATGCGTTGTCTTGGTATATTATCTAATAAAAAAATATGTGATTCTCTTTCTGCCATACTTCTAATCCGAGACACTAGTGAATTGACCCGAGATATGTCACATCGAATGATCGATTAAGATATTTCTTCATTGCATTGATCATCCTCACTGAACTATCAGTGATTACTATATCATCGACATAGACAACAGCAATCACAATATTTCCCCCTTTATTTTTGAGGTAAAGATTGTGATCGTATGGATTTCTAACAAATCCATGTTGTATGAGATGCTCATCAATTTTAATGTACCATGCCTGGGGTGTCTATTTGAGGCCTTATAGAGTTTTCTTGAGTCTACATACCTTTTCTTCTTGACTAGGTACTACATATCCCTCAAGTTGAGTCATATAGAATTCTTCTTGTAAATATCCATTTAGGAAGGCACTTTTAACGTCCATCTGATGGAATTTCCAACCAAACTATGCAACTACAGAAAATATCATCCTGATCATCTTGATCTTAGTTGTGGGAGAAAATGTATCCTCATAGTCAATGCCTTCTTTTTGTGCATGCCACTTTACTACAAGTCTTGTTTTGTACTTGTCCACTGTCCCTTCTTTTTTGTACTTTGTTTTGAATATCCATATGCATCCAATGGGTTTCTTCCCTAGTGGAAGATCAACAAGCTACCAAGTGTTATTTTTCATTACTGAATGATATTAAGATTCCATGACATCTTTCTAAGATTTTGACTGTAGGGATTCCTGGGCTGTAGATGGATCATCAGAATCAATAAATCTTCTCATCAAAGAAAATTTAACTTCTCTTGATTTACTGTGAGTCCATGGTCCAGGGGTGGATGTATCTAGTGGAGCATCCATTCTTACATCTCGTAATGTGCTAGTACACCACTTGGACATATGTTGAACTGTTCCCATGGGTCATGGTTCTATCAGATCAACACCATCATCCCCATCATCACTTTCCTCATCCGTGGGAACATCAACTTAAATTTTTACAATTGGTGAAGAATCTACATAAGGTGAGTCTAGAGGAGGAGACTCTTCTTCCTTCTTCTTAAGAAATTCAACATCTCTACTGGTGTAGAATTTTCCAGTCTTTGGATCCATCAATTTGTACCAAAGAGTCTCTTCATTGTACCCAATGAAGATGAGTTTCTGTGACTTCATGTCCAATTTCTTTCTATTTTCCTTAGGTATGTGCATACTTTACTTTCACCCGAATACTCTAAGGTGTACAATAGATGGTTTTTGCTTTGACCATGCTTCTTGTGGTGTTAATCCATTAAGATAAATTGTGGGCACTTTGTTCAACAAATAAACTGTTTTTTTTTTCTTCTATCCAAAATGTATTTGCAAGTCTAGAGTGATCGATCATGCATTGCACCATTTCCATGATAGTACGATTTCTTCTCTCAACAACACCATTTTTGTTGCGGTGTGTGTGGAGGAGGCATTTTTCGATGAATTCCATTAGTTTGTAGGTATCATTTTAACTAATTACTGGTGAATTCCCCCTCTCGATCTGAGTGAAGAGTTCTGATGTGATGACCAGTTTTGTTCTCAACTGCTACTTTGAACTTCTTGAAAGTTTCAAAAGCTTAAATTTTCTTGTGAAGACAAAAAATCCACATTTTCCTTAATAGTGATGAACACATAACATGAAGTACTAAAATCTAGAATGACATGGTTGCATCAGACCACAAATATCAATATGAACCAGATCAAGCTTACCATGAACTCGATATGTACTCTTTTGGAATGAAGCTCTGTGTTGTTTTCCTACTAGGCAGTGAGGACACTTGTCTGTATCCTTTTGAAGAGATGGTAGACCATGTTCCATATTGCATTGGCATAGTGTCTCGAGATACTTGAAACTAACATGACCAAGTCTCTGATGCCATAACTATGATGAGGTAGAGTTCTTAGCCACAAGTGCCTGATCATCTTTGTGGACAAAATCAAGCTAGAACATGCATCCCACATTGTATTTTGCAACCATTTTTGAGCCTCGTGATTTATCTTGAATCCAACACATTTTCTTGCAGGAATGAGTATCAAAGTCAATTTTTAGGTTGTGATCTAGGATTTTATTAAATGAAAGTAGATTCTTTGTTAACCTAGGGACATATAACACATCAAATAGTCTGCAGTTACATGAACCAAGAGGTAGAGAAGTCTTCCCAATCCCGTGAACTTTATATGAAGAATCATCACCCAACGAAACATAGTTTTTTGAAGGCATGTCCCTCATTTAGGTAAACCAGTCTCTGTGGCCAGTCATATGTCGAGTGGCTCCCAAATAAACATACCATACATCACTAGATGACATGGATGGTTCACTTTATCAAGTAGTGTATAAGAAGTATTCATTATCTAAATGTTCTTCTCGCTTAGCAATGTTTCCTTGTTTATGGGGTCTTCTTTTCCAGTTCCCCTTTTTCTTCCCTTGATTGTAGTTTGTATGTCCTTTGATAGATTTATGGTGTTGAGGTCTAGAGTTTCTTAATGAACCTTATTGTAATTATTATACAGACAATCTTTTAATTCATGTCCTCTTTTACAAGTTGGACATTACTTCTTTTATTTTTTGTCCCTGTGATACTGATTCTAATGTTGGGACTTTTGATAGGAGTTAGGTTTTCCTTTACCTTTTCCTTTCCATTTTTGATGTGAAGAAAGTGTCTGCTCCTCTTCATCATCCTTATTGTGCATGGATTCCTCTTGTTGCTGTAGGTTTACTAGCTTGTCAAAACTAACTATCGTATTTGACACGTTTAGTTTTGTGAAAAAAATGTGGTAAGAAGAGGGGAGTGCTCTCATAACCATGGGAATGAGAGCATCATTTATGACCATTTCTCCTAGGGCTAGAAGTGAAGCCCTCAACTCTGCAACTCTTCTAAAGAAAGATTCAATTTTCTCATTCTGCTTAAACTTCTGTGTATGTAACTGACTCTACAAATTTAGTATGACATTCTTGTTTTTGGTCTCATATACTGTGCACAATTTATCCCATGCTTCTTTGGCTGTTTTTGGCATCTCAAATGTGGGGTTGTGCATCATTGAACACTCCAAAAAAGATGATGAGTTTGGTCTTCTAATCTTCTTTATCAAATTACCATTGTTGTGTTGTATCTGTGGTTGATTTGGTCAGAGTACCATTCACAATAGTCCAAATATCTTCAAACTCAACTTGTGTCTTTATTTTAGTCTTCCATGTAGCCTAGTTGTTTCCTCTGAGTAGTTGTGAATTAGGAAGAAAAACTTTCGGGGCATTGGTTCCCATTTTGTAGAAATCACTGTCAGGGTTTGGCTCTTATCACTTCAGGTATAAGGTCTCCCTATCTATATACTATCAGTCTCATATACTGAACCTTTCTATATTCATGCCCTTCCAATATACCTGGTAGTATGTTGAAGAAGCTTTCCCTTTCTATATACCCAGTGGTACATGAAAGAGGCTTTAACGTACATGAAAGAATTTGATACGTGGTACCAAGACAGTACCAAAAGGGGTCTATGTGATTGTTGACACTAGCTTGAAGAAATATCCTCATACGCACGTGTAACTTCGCTATGTACTCAGATAATTTCTCAGTCTAGATTTATGTCGTACAATCATTAACAGATGGATGGGATGGTTCATAGTGTGTGCACTGTGACCTTATTACTCCCCATTGATTAAAGGGTCGACACGTAGATGACATTGTTTTAGCTATAATAGGTGTTAAGTACAGTAGTAGTCCCAATAAATTTAACCATAAGTACTTCCCAAAGGAACCATATATGCCAAATGCTGGGAATGAGATCTAGGATCTCGTGAGTGTTTCAGAACCAATTTCTATTACTATTTTTTATTACAACTTTCTACCAGTTTTAGAGTAGTTACAATATTGTTGGGACCCCAAAATAGTGGCTAAGTACACAAAAGTGCATAGGCATGCAAGGATAAGGCACGTAAGATAGGGTCTAAGGAAGGGTTTGAGAAAACTTATGACGTGCATGTGCACATAGCTAAGATTTTAGGACTTAGCCATATTGGGAATTTTGGGAAGGACAAGAGAAAAGTGTGACCTGAATGCGCATGTGAAGTGGATAAGGTGCCAGCCTGACAACGTGATGCCCATGAAAGGAATATGCCCTGTGATAGAAGGTTCTAGAAGACATCATGGCAAAAAGTGGAGATCTCAGGCTTGGAGAAGTATGCTCCCCATGGAGAACCACATTGAGACACTTGACATTAGATCTAATGGCCATAGAAGGATGAGTTGGCATTTTGTGGTGCCTATATATGCGAGTTTCTGAAGGAGAAGAATAGATATAGATCGGATAGATGGAGGGAGAGATCAGATAGAAAGGAGAGGATATTATAGGGAGAAGAGCTCTACATAAATATTGTAAGAACTTTGTGGGATTGGGTAGGGGCTATATAAAGGAGTAATGTATTAAGGGGTTTGGTTGTACATTTTTATTTGTATGGATAAAGGACATGATCCCTTTTGTGATGCATGAATTTGGTCTGATCAAGCTGTGGTATTCTAATGGATCCATTGAATGTAATGAGGTTACAAACATGAATGATTATGAGTGTAATTGATTCATTTCATATCTATTTCTATTCATTTCTGTTCATGTATGTTATGGATTAGATGTAAATCCTTATGTATTTTCCTTTCTATTGTAGTTCTATCTCTTATCTATAAGTACCCTTTGTTTGGAATGAATACATTTGTCTAGACGTCGTTCTGAGATCTATGATGATTGTATGTCTCATTTCAAATTTTATTCATTAAGGTCATGATATAGATGATGGTTTCCCACTTAACTCAAATAAAAGAGAGACTTGCCACCCACACGTGCCTCAGGTGAGCACATAGCACCCGCTGGGTGATAGGCTAACATGCATGGGATTTCTTTTCTTTGTGATGGGTGTAAAAATGACTACATCTTGGTTCTGTTGTCGGGACCTCTTTTCAAAGTTATAGTGGGAAATGGCATACATATTGATCTATGTAATGAGTAATGATAGAGTGTTTAACTTTGGAAAGTGTTGAATCATGGTTCAAAAGCATAGAGGATGAATTTTGTTAGAGATTTAGCACTAGATCTGAGTTTGATGCACATAGATGGGTAGAAGATAAGCTCTACCATGATTTATATGAATTTTTTTTCCGTTGCTTCCCAGTAGAACTCTATGAATGTCTCTTAGCATATGTGTCTAGATAAAGCTAGTAAAATTGAGCACATGCGTGGACCTTAGAAGAATACTAGAGGTTCTATGAGCTATCCCTTTGGAAATGAATATCTTGATTGTTACCTTGAGTTTAGAGACATTTCTAATGGTCGGCTAAACCATTCTCAGAGCTGGGCGAGGAAGCTAGGGTGGAGGAAGATGATAGATATTACAACGGACAAAGAAAGGGAGGAGAGACGAATCAAGTATAGTGAAGTGCATGAAATGGAGATTGTTGGACAATATGAGGTTGCAAGTATGATAGATCTATGGAGGCAGACATTACGGGAAGGAGTGGAGGTTCACATGGAGGATGTGGAACCTAAGTAGTCTGTGCTACCCCATCTTGGAAAGCACGTAAGAGAGACCCCTTCGGCTTCTGATGATATTTTTTTATGTGGAGAGAGAAGAGTTGTTGGTAAGTATTTGAACCCACCTAGTGACCAAGACCCTGGCGGTTGGTTTTCCAAATCAAGGAAAGAGTATCGTTGACCCAATTGGTATCAATGGAAGTGAAAGATCTACACCCAGGAGATACAATTTTTCATTTCCCACTTCAATGCCTACACATATTCTAGTATTTGGAGGAATTTTTGGACAAGGAACAAGTACAAAAGCCTTTGGTCTCACATCTGGGAGTGGCACGGGGTACACTAGTGGTAGTGGGGCATTATCACATACCATCGGCACATAGTATAGTGGAACTTTAGGGACCCTTGGCACGACCACTACAGGACCTGGTGGACCTGGTGGATCTAGTGGCTCAGGAGGCACAGGACCTAGTGGATCTGGGGTGGAGGAAACACCAGAGGAAACCAAGGCTCTAGCTCAAGAGTACAAGGACCCCAACAACCCCCTCAAGTCTTCTTTGAGATGTCTTTACATTTGCCAAATTACAGAGGTATTGAAGATGATGTAGAACATGTTCACAAGTGTGAGCTGTTATGGCACACAAAGGGGATCACAAGCCTAGAGCAGAAGGCTAGTTAATTGGCAATGATGTTGCAAGGGCGTGCACATAGCTGTTATAGGAAATATGACCCTCATCAAACGGTGGTGGATTATACTGCTTTAAAGAATGCCTTCTTGGTAGAATTTCACATTGCTATGATTGAATAGAAGAGCATCAGCACCCTGAAGGAGATTCAACAGGGAATGGTGGAGAGTGTGCAGGAGTATGTTGCATGGTTCAAAACCCTCCTATCAAAATTATCATATGAAATTCACCCTTCACATCATGCTCAATGGTTTGTTGGGGGTTTGATAACAGCTCTTAGAAGAGCCCTATCTCATAAAAATTTCATAGATCTGCATGAGGCATTGGAAGCTTCTCTATGCACCAAAGCTGATGGAAGTGTTCATACTGGTGTTAGCTCATTTCTAGAAGCTCAAATTGCTACTATGGCTAAGTAGTTGGAGAAGTTGTTTACGAACTTAGCCCATGAGACTCACAGTTGTATATAGTGTACATATTGTGAAGTAGAGGGGCATGTCAAGGATAGTACACATCGTAATAGTAGACTGTGAGATCTGTCTTGGGGAGCATGATGCAAGTAGATGTCCCTTTTTACTGCGCACAATTCAGAAGAATGTGTCTTGATACTATAAGATCTACACCTCTACAACCCATGATACTAATGATCAGAGGATCATTTTTAAAATTTCCCTGAACATCCCTAAATGGTGTCAGTGTATAAGATCATCTCGAGATCTTTCCGACAATTGTGAGAACACAGAAAACAGACATCGGGAGCTCTAGATATGTTCAGTCCAAGTTCAGATAGTGGGAGAGTCAACTCTGGTCAATTGGCCAATATTGGACCGAATCGCACTATGACACGTGGCTTCCCATCACTCGTCAAATTCACTTGATTTTCCTATCAAGGGATGACATCGAGCTATTTAGCTGAGTCATGCAAGGACCAAGTTAATCATTTCTACACACATTGTATGGGTCGAAATTATATTATCTTGGTAAATCCACTTTCCATGCCACATGACTAAGTGGGGTGGGTTTTATTATAACAACCATGTATTAATGGTTAGAAATTACCCTCATGCCATGCATGGAGGACCATGTGGAAGGAGGTGAAGTTCATGTAGAGGGCTAAGCCACGCGTGGATGTTTTCGCGTGAAGGATGGAGTGGGTAAGGGTTATTAAAACCTTACCCAAATGAAATGGTGCCAAATGTGGGATATAAACCACTAACCCTAAGTTCCTAAATTGGGATTTAATCCCCTCATTCAAACAAAATCTGCTCATTTGGGATATTATCCCTTATCAAATGCAAATCGGCTAAAATGGGTATTAATCCCTTTTCATACATTAATCCGCCCAAATGGGAATATTTTATCCTTTATTAAAAATGCTACGATTAAGGTTTAAAATAGCCTTAAGATAATATGTATTGCATTATTTGAGGGCCCTAAAATTGTATAAATAGGGTACCTAGTTCATTGTAATGGACACACACAAAATACGAAGACAAGCTCAGAGCTTGGAAGGCGAATGAGAAATTGTTGTTGTGTGAAGACCTAAATTATTTAGGCATTATTATTTTGATTATTATTGACCTATTATTTGTTAGGCAATAATAAATTAAATATTTGTGGGTAGGAGTTATTCAAACTACCTAGTCGGCCCATAGCACCACAGTAAATTATTGTGAAGCCTGGTATATCGACCAGAGAGCCATAGGGAATTGTATTAGCATTTGGAAGGCCGATCGAGAATCGAAGGTTTCCGAATAGTGGAGTTGGAGCCATCAAGGTTGTCCAATACGCCAAGAAGGTGGAAGTCGGGTGCTATTTTTCACCCTTGTCGTCTGAAGGTCTGGTTATTCTACTAATAGGCAAGTAAAATTTCATTAGGTTTTCTAGTGAAAGTACTATTGTAACTTACAAGTTTTGACTAGTGGAACGGTTCGACCATGAACCCGGAGACGTAGGCAATTGCCGAACTCCATAATCAATATTTGTGTAATTGTCTTAAATGTCTTGCATTTTATTTTAAATTGATTACTTAAAAGGAGTAAATTATCGGTAAATAATAAAATCCTATAAGGGTCTGAGATCAGGTAGTAATAATCTGATTATTTTTGGATCATGTTTGGTATCAGAGCTGGTTTAGCTCCTTATTTGTTTTTCAGTAAATCTGATTAACAGAGTGATTACTTCAAGTTGGTGCAGTTAATTCAGTTTGTGTGAACAGGGTACAAGTGCACTATGGGCAAGATGTCTAAACAGGTGAAGTTTGAAGAGATTGAAGCTTACAATCACCAGATCTAGGAAGAGAACTCTCTCTTGTGATCAATGTATTACTCCTTGGAAGAGGAGAATGCTCACTTAAAATTAGAACTGTAAACCAAGGATGAGCTCTTGGCAAGGTTGCAGTGTGGTGATTAGAGGAAGGAAATACCTTCAACTTCAGATGCAGTGACCATGGTAGATGACTGCACTGTAAGTTGTTCACCACTGGAATCTTCTTCTTCCTCCCATTCAATTTCAGATTTAGGTAATGAAGTCTTTGGTTTGTTTGAAAAGCATACTAGAGGAATTGGATCCAAGTTACTAGATAAAATGGGATTTGGTGGAAGAGGCCTTGGGAAAAATGGCCAAGGCATTGCTAACCCAATACAGGTCGAGGATCATCCTTGTTTTGCAGGTTTGGGTTTTGTTAGTGTGGGAATGGAAATTGGAGAATGCTCCAAGAATGCTAACGGGAGACAAGCTTCCAAAAGTAAAATGATTACCCCACTAGTCCTGTAAGAAGATTCTGAGCAGGAAAGTTGTGCTTCGTTGTCACAGGAAAGATGTGGTAAGAGAAATCAGTGAAGAGGTAATGAGATTCCACCTCCAGTTTCTTACCATAATCATAAGCACAGTAAAACTTCTAATCCACTTTTTCAACTTAAGAAGTATGGTTATGATTTTCAGAAGATGTGGAATTATTTTCCATGTACTTTTTATGGATTGCATAATCATTTAGTGGCTAGATGCTAGAAGAGAAGGACACTGATGAAGAAGTTGATGCCATTCATCAGGAACAAGGAAAATCAAAAAGACCAATCTTGTCATGCAGAGTCGAGAAATGGCAGAAAGAGTTCCTCATTCTAGAAGAAGGAGATTAAGAGGAATTTTTGTGCTCATTTCCAGAGGAATGGGCACCAGGTGGAAAATTGCTGGAAACTGCATCTATCTCGCCATCAGAGTAATGGCAAGCCAAAGATGGAATGGAGGCCTATTGTAAAGGCAAAGGTAGTTTCTACTCAACCACCAGTTGACAATTCAACCCAGGACCAGGTAATACCTGAAAGTGAAAGTCCTTTAAAATGGGTAAGTCAACAATTTTTTAATTATTTATTGCATAATTCAGATTGATGAATCATATGTAGTATTAAGTTTGGAGATCAGATTTTGTGAGAAAATGTTGAGAGAAAGGTTTACAATACTCAGTGGATTTTCTTACTTAGAAAATTTGATTAATGATCCAAACAGATCTCCTAATAAGCTTTTGAGTACCTGTTATAGCTTGGATACAAGATTTGACTCATATAAATCTCAGAGATTGATCTGCCATTTGTACAGACAATAGATTTCGCAAAGATCAACTCAGAACTTCATTCTGTGTAGAGGCATTATGACCATGCAATAGAATGGTAGCTCAATCACCGTTGGCATTGATGTCAGGTCGGAACTTCATTCTGTGTAGAGGCATTGCGACCATGCAGCAGAATGGTACCTAATATTAGTATGTTAACAAGAAGAGCTCTCAAAAGATCATCTCGAAATGCCATTCAGTTTAAGGCATTGCGACTACACATACGAATGGTACTTGATCAATAGAATTAGCATCATGCATTGGAGGCTTGAGGTTTTGCAAGAGGCTTAGCATCATGCATTGGAGGCGTTAAGGTCTTTAACAAACTTAGCACCATGCATTGGAGGCTTGAGGTCTTTAAAGAGGCTTAACATCATGCATCGGAGGCGTTGACGTCTTTAAAGGGACAAGGCATTGTCCATCACCGACATCGGATCAATCAAAGCTCTACGTAACATGGAGTTCCTTCAAACTAGTTTGGATTATGTGGAATCAAATCAGAGCCAGGAGCTGTGTTATAGAGTAAAAGAAGATCCTTGTTGTCAGATATCAATAAGCTTAGCACTACACAGAAGGAGCATTGAGATTTCATTCAGAAACTTAGCACCATAAAGCAGAGGCATGGAGGTCTTCTTCAGATATTAGAGTGGTGCAACGGAAGCGTCCTAGGCCCATAACCCACAAGTCCTAAGATTAGAGAAGAGTTTTTGAAGTGATAAGGTTAGAGGAGAAGACCCAAGGGTCTACTAAAATAGCACTTCCGAGGTGGCAGCAGAGTTTTTTAGATTCAGGACAGTATGGAAGCTTTTTGGGACAAAAATCTTTTCTCAGTGGGGAGGTGTGATCAGGGGATCATTTTTAAAATTTTCCTAAACATCCCTAAATGGTGTTAGTGTAGAATATCATCTCGATAGCTTTCCAATGACTGTGACAACGCGGAAAACAGACATCGAGAGCTCTAGATATGTTCAGTCAAAGTTCAGACAGCGAGAAAGTCAACTCTGGTCAATTGGTCAACATTGGACCGAATCGCATTGTGACACATGGCTTGCCATCACTCATCAAATTCACTTGATTTTCCTATCAAGGGACGACATCGAGCTATTTAGCTGAGTCATGCAAGGATCGAGCTAATTATTTCTACACACATTGTATGGGTCGAAATTATATTATCTTGGTAAATCCACTTTCCATGCCACATGACTAAGTGGGGTGGGTTTTATTATAACAACCATGTATTAATGGTTAGAAATTACCCAAATGCCATGCATGGAGGACCACGTGGAAGGATGTGAAGTTCGTGTAGAGGGCTAAGCCATGCATGGATGTTTCCACATGAAGGATGGAGTGGGTAAGGGTTATTAAAACCTTACCCAAATGAAACGGTGCCAAATGTGGGATATAAACCACTAGCCCTAAGCGCCTAAAATGGGATTTAATCACCTCGTTCAAACAAAATCCGCTCATTTGGGATATTATCCCCTATCAAATGCAAATCGGCTAAAATGGGTATTAATCCCTTTTCATACATTAATCCGCCCAAATGGGAATATTTTATCCTTTATTAAAAATGCTATGGTTAAGGTTTAAAATAGCCTTAAGATAATATGTATTGCATTATTTGAGGGCCCTAAAATTATATAAATAGGGTACCTAGTTCATTGTAATGGACACACACAAAATACGAAGACAAGCTTAGAGCTTGGAAGGCGAATGAGAAATTGTTGTTGTGTGAAGACCTAAATTATTTAGGCATTATTATTTTGATTATTATTGACCTATTATTTGTTAGGCAATAATAAATTAAATATTTGTGGGTAGGAGTTATTCAAACTACCTAGTCGGCCCATAGCGCCACAGTAAATTATTGTGAAGCCTGGAATATCGACCGGAGAGCCATAGGGCGTTGTATTAGCATCTGGAAGGCTGATCAAGAATCAGAGGTTTCCGAAAAGTGGAGCTGGAGCCATCAAGCTTGTCCAATATGCCAGGAAGGTGGAATTTGGGTGCTATTTTTCACCCTTGTCATCTGAAGGTTTGGTTATTCTACTAATAGGCAAGTAAAATTCCATTAGGTTTTCTAGTGAAAGTACTATTGTAACTTACAAGTTTTGACTAGTGGAACAGTTCGACCACGAACCTAGAGATGTAGGCAATTGCCAAAATCTATAATCAATCTTTGTGCAATCATCTTAAATGTCTTGTATTTTATTTTTAATTGATTACTTAAAAGGAGTAAATTAACGACAAATAATTAAAGCCTATAAGGGTCTGAGATCAAGTAGTAATAATCTGATTATTTTCGGATCAACTAAGGATTGTAGGCTTATTTATCAGATCCATGAGGCAATTGATAATGGGGTATGCTAGACCAGCATTTCTAGTAGTTCTAAAGGTGATGATTGTCGTTATGAGGAGAACACAGATGGAGGTGCACGTGGAAGGGGATTTCACAGAGGATTCCGTGGTCATGGTAACCACGGAGGAGGAAGAAGTGAGTTCCCATGTGGAACCTATTTCAATTGTGGTTCTAAAGAGCATTAAAAACGAGAGTGCCCAGATCTATTGTAGTGCTCATGGTGCGGGAAGAAGTAAAAGTATGAGGAGTTCCCTAAGTTGTTTGAGAAAATGATTTAGCTGCACCAGAAAGACAAGGGTGCTGAAATGGTAAGCATTAAAAATACCAACACACAATGGATGCCACAAGTGACATGTGATGCGGGTTTTGAATCTGTTATGGTAACAACAAGAGAAGAGCCCTCACATGCAAAGGAAATACCAAGGCAGAAGAACCTGGTTTCAAAGAAAAAAATTGTACATGGGAAGTACCCAGATCTAGAGCATCAAAAGGAATTATATCAAGATACCATGGATGTCATTCGTAGTTTACATGAAGAAATCCAGTGTCTAAAGGAGTAGTCCATGAGGGAGGAGAAAAGAAGGAAGGTCGAGGTGCCAAGAGATGACCTAGATGAGGTCAAGGAAGTATGTAAAATGCTAAGGAAAGAGAATATTATTCCCTTACTAGGAGCATGGATGAGAGATAAGATAACACGTTATAGAGAAGAGTACCAGAGGTAGGTTTTGCATGCAAACCTTCCCCCTCACAACCTTAACTATGATAGGGAGATCACGTTAAATGTGGTCATGGATGGATGGCTCCTTGGTAATATCCTCATTGACATAGGTGCAAAGGTCAATGTTCTCACCTTGGATGTATGACATCAGATGGGAAGGCCTACATTACAGTCATCTTCGAATGTGCTGTATATGGAAAAAAAATGAAGGCGATGCCCATCAGTGTCTTAAAGGATGCAACTATCACCATTCGGGGAGCTAATTTTACTGGGAACTTTGAAGTCTTGGCACTTACCGAGGCAAAAAATTTCCCAACACTACTTTGGTTCCCATGGTGTTATAAGAACAATGTGGATCTTTGGTTAAAAAATGGGTACATAAGATTTGAAAATGAGGAGGAATGGGTCATCAAATTCTTGGCTAATGGGAAGTCAAAACCCTATACTGAAAATTTGGGAGAAGAGGTCCTAGATAGAATATAGTGTGCTCAATTAGGGATCCAGAGATAATCCATCCTACTAATGGTATTATCTAGTTTGAGGATGCTCAGTCGATAAGTGACACCACTAGTTTGGCATGTGATAATTGGGCTCATGGAACCTATGAGTTGATCAGATGAAATTTAAGAGGATCGATGACAAAGATGACAAAGGCATGCCTTGTCCGGTGCCTAAGAGGAAAGGAGCTACCTAAGTACTCAGGAGGAGCCTTCCCTGAGGTCTTTTTGTAGAAGAAGGAGGCTCGGTGGAAGGAGTAAAATCAACGAAGGAGGATGTTAAGATATGTCCTACTCATAACTATTGAGTGCTGGTGGGAAACACATCGGGATAATCTCTTGGAATGGTGCGAAGTGAGAATTTCCTTCTCTATTCGTTTCTCTAGAAGCAACGCACCCACCACCATCAAAGACTACCATGGAAAGAAGACCACCTCTTTTCACACCCAAGTCCTGTGAGAGAACCTGGAGGGAAGCTGCGGAAGCTTTTCCACTATCCCTTTGGGTACATAAATTGTATTCTACACTGTAGGGTTACACATGTGCATGGTACATCCACTTTGAGACATGCCGCCAAATAGGGAATTGCCAAGAACTAGTGGCTAATCTAGTGCAAACATTTGAGTATAAAAGCACCAAACCATTGGTGGATAAGGCATTATAGGTTTTCAAGCACCTTACCATTAGGGATAGTTCCATGGTAGAAGATAGGCTACTAGAGTTGCTAGGTGAACCTGGCTTAGAGACGCACTTTGAGGAAGAAGAAAGAGAAGAGATATAGCTTGAGCGCGCATGTTTGTAAAAAGAAAAAGGCAAGATGGTTTGTCATAAATGGTGAAGAGATGGAAAATTTGGAGGTTAACCATTCTCTAGCCTTGCGCAAAGTGATGGATAGTGCTGATGAAATAATGTGTGCCTATCATGAACCTTTAAAGACAAATAAGGTTAATATTGGGTCAGAGGTAGAACCCAAGGAAGAAATCATTGGATATTATTAGTCAAAGAAGGAAGTCTCTAAGATCATTGATCTTTTACATGATTTTGAGGATTTATTCCCGTGTGGGTATCATGAACTCCGAGGAGTTCACCATTCTTTGGGGGAAATGAGAATTAAGTTGAAGGAAGGTTCACACCCAGTTCAGAAGAGACCATATTGGATGAATCCTAATTTACGCATGAAAGTCAAGGAGGAAATAGACAGGATGATAACATCAAGAATCATAAAGGTTGTGGAGGAGTCAGATTCGATAACTCCAATGGGGACTAGTATCAAAAAGGATAGAAGGATAAGGATATGTGTTGATTATAGGGATCTAAATGCAGTGTGTGTCATTTATCCCTTCCCAACCCCAATCACTGAAGAGATCCTAGAAGGAGTGGTAGGGTGTGAAGTCTACTCTTTAACGGATGGGTTCTCACGCTATCACCAGGTGAGGATTGCAAAGGAAGACCAAAGAAAGAAAACCTTTTCCACTGAGTGGGGAATTTTTTCCTATACAGTCATGGCTTTTGGATTGAATAATGAATTTTCTATGTTCTCACACATTGTAGTGGAGGCCTTCCAAGATTTCATCCACAATTTTCTCCAATTTTACCTTGATTATTAGACCATGTATGGACTGGTCAAGGACCATTGTGAAAATCTAAGATTGATGTTTGAAAGGTGTCAGTAGTTGAGGATATCCCTCAACATCAAGAATTATGTATTTTCTACCTCATTTGGGACCCTTTTGGGACACATCATTTACAAAGAAGGATTACTAGTGGATCCTACCAAAATTGCAGTGATTGTGGGAGAAAACTAGTCAAAGCACAATGCATGGATTTCTTGGACACATGGGCTACTATCAAAAGTTCATCAAGGGGTATGCCAAGATCACCATGCCTTTAGAAGAATTACTTAGACATAAAAGTGCCTTCAATTGGGGAAAAGCACAACAGAAGGCATTTGACACATTAAAGGATAGGCTTGTCATTGTGGCTATATTATGTTTCCCCTATGTGGATAAGCCCTTCCATGTTAATGTAGATGCCTCTAGAATGACCATTGGGGCAGTGCTTGCACAACCTAGTGAGGGAATTGTTGATCACCCCCTATGCTTTGCAAGCAGGAAGTTAACACCAGCAGAGTAGAATTATACAATGACCGAGTGTGAGGAATTGTCTATGATCTAAGTGCTTCATAAGTACAGGTAGTATCTTCTGGAAACTCCCTTTGTCTTCTAAAATGACCACATGGCATTAAAATACTTAGTGAACTAGCCCATTTTACAAGGGCACATATGTCAGTGGGTGTTGGTATTCCAAGAGTTCGAGTTCACGATGGTTGTCAAACTAGGAAAAAGTAATTCCAGACCTGACCATTTATCGAGGATTGATTAGGGGGAGGACATGCAAAGAATTAAAGATACCATGCCACATGTACAGTTGTTTAGGTTGTGTTGTGTGCCCTAAAACTTGGAGGATATTTTTGTGCTCCTTAAAATGGGTATGGTGCCATAAGGGATGAGGAAATTAGAGAAAAAACAACTAGCCATACACATCGTTCCCTACATGTTGATCAGTGGGGACTTATACAAAATATAGCGTGATGAAGTTTTATGCAGGTGTGTACTAGAGCATGAGCACCTTGCCATCATAGAGGAAGCACACAGAGGAAGTGTAGGTGGACATTCTGTAGGCAACGCCACCACACGTAAAATATTAATGGAAGGATTTTAGTGGGAAACTTTTTTTAAGGATTATAAGGAATATTGTAAAGCGTGTAACCATTGTCAGCGTGTTGGCAAGCCAAGAAGGAGAGATGAAATGCCTTTGTGCCCTATATTAGCACTTAACCTTTTGATAAATGGGAAATAGAATTTGTAGGTCCTATTACACCAGAAGTGCGTAGGACTAGATCATGCTATGTAATCAATTGCGTGGACTATTTGACAAGGTGGGCAGAGGCAGTCCCAACTAAATATTGTACAACTACAACAAAAATATTTTTGTGGGAGAACATTATCACGAGGTATGGATGCCCTTTATGTTTAACTAGCAATAGGGGTACACATTTCTTGAATGAGACCGTGAGGATCCTGTTAGCAGAATTCATGGTGGCTCATCACAAAACTACACCTTATCACCCACAAGTAAATGAACCGCAGAATCATTTAATAAGATACTGAGTCATACCCTGACAAATTTTTGTGATGTCGGAAGAGAAGATTGAGATGACAAGGTATCAGCTATATTATGGGCCTATAGGACAACTTATAAAAGACTAAACGAAGCCACACCATTTCAATTGGTGTTTGGCATAGAAGCCATCCTACCAGTTGAGTTTATGTTACCTTCTCTATGTATAGTGTGTGTAGGAGGGATGGCTGATGATAAAGCACTAGAAGAAAGGATTGATAAATTAATGAAGTGTGACAAAAGATGATCACTCACCAGGTGGATCCAAATAGTAGAAAAAGTAAATCAAAAATCATGGTATGATCGCCACATTAAGAACAAGAAGTTTGCAGTAGGGCATATGGTCTTACTATATGATTCTTAGTTTCTACGCCATCCTAGGAAGTTAAAAGTGCATTGGTTGGGTCCCTACACCATCTTGCACATCCTTGATTCGGGTGCGTTCCATTTACAAGCGTTGGATGGGACGAGATTTCCAGGACACTTCAATGGGAGTAAGTTGAATCCCTACTATAAATAAGTCTTCTTGGTGTTTATAAATAAGGCAGTATTGCTAGTTAGTTTAGGATTTTCTTTAGCGCATTTTCCTTTATAGTGTTTCCCTTTCTCGTTATTGTTTTGTGTTGCACCTTGGGTTTTGGTAATCTCATTACTTTATGAAGTTGTAACTGCACAAAGGACCACACATCATTTTAGTGTGTGGTGGAGTAAGGTGGAAGAAATTGAAGTATGAAGTGCTAGGAAGAAATGCATTAGAAATCCTTGTTGAATGGCCTTATGAAGAAAGTACATGCAAGGAAAGATGAAAAAGGATGGTTGGTGTCAGGAAAAGGCTACATTGGAGATCCACATATAAGAGAAGAAGAATCGCATTAAGCAACATGAGGTAGGCGAGAGAATAAATCATGACAGAAGAAGTTCCTTTGGCATTGGTTACACTGTGCGCAAGATTCTTCTATCAAGATGGATTGGTTGCGCACCAAAATCTTGGAAAAATATCCTAGCAAGGTTGGGCGCATGAGTTAAAGCACTAAAGTTAGGTTTGTTTGAAAAATACACATTAAGTGTTAAAGTATGATGGTAGGTAAGGTAGCATTTAAAGTTACAAAGCAGTAAAAACTATAAATAGATGGTCGAGGCCTTTCATTATTTACTTTGCGTATATAAAGAAAGAAGCGGTTTTGCATCTTTGCAAACTAGGGCTTCCATAAATCATCCGTGTGAAGAAAAATTTAAAGAGTTTGAGCATGAATAATGAGTTTGGATTTGTGAACCAGAAGGAAGGGATATCACAGGTGTAGGAGAAGTTGTTAGAAGGTGCCATCTTTTGAAGGAATTATCCCAGCTAGGGTTTG
Organism: Taxus chinensis; assembly: GCA_019776745.2. Classification (NCBI taxonomy): domain Eukaryota; kingdom Viridiplantae; phylum Streptophyta; class Pinopsida; order Cupressales; family Taxaceae; genus Taxus; species Taxus chinensis. The sequence continues at coordinate 990,706,924 of CM034146.1, forward strand.
AAAAAATAGGGCATGGGTTTAAGAGTTTTTCTTCACAAATTTTTAGATCTTAAGGAGTGGAAGAGCAGAGTAACAAGAATAGATTGAATTGATAAGAGGACCTAGACAATGACACCCAAAAAAACCAACTATGTCACCCAAGAAGCCAAAGGGAAAGGGTAAGGGCGAGGGTAGAGAGCTAGCAACAACTGCCACAAGCATGAATGAGGAGTGGTATGCAGAAATGTAGTACCTGGATTGGGTTTTGCTCTGGAAGAAGTTGGAATCCCATTTGAGAAAGATGGTGGTGAGCGATTATAACCGTCACATAAGAAAAAGAGAGAAGGAAATGGTGCTGGAGTTAGTGCACCTGATGAACAAAAGGACACAAAAGGGTTTGCCCATCTATAATGATGAGGTAAAAGTGAAGTTTGAGAAGACAGGGTTATTGAAAATTTATGAGTTTCCCTACTTTGGAAAGCCTGAGCACCTCTATCAGTGGCTGATCGCACACGCATGAGGATCAATTTTACTTTGCGGGGTGCAAGATGCACATAAAACATTAGTTGATTTCTAAGTTTACAGGCCTCATCTACGTGGGAGACAACATAGATGATGACTTGAGTGACAAGGATGCCATTAAAGCAACACTGCATATGATTACAAGAAGGGGTCATGGTATCTTGACATTGTGGAAATCCCAGATCCTATAATGAGAATGGTCATGTGCCTGGTCATAAAGTTAAATGATAAAGAAAGGTGGATGTAGGTGAATAAGGCCTGGTTGAATGTATGCAGGAAAATATCAGAGGGAACAATCTAAAATTTATCAACCTTCATTGCAGATGATATAATCAGCAGCACATAAGAAGGATACAAGATACTCTTTGGAAATGTCCTCCTGACAATCCTATTTTTGGAGATAAAAGTGCCTAATGCGGTAGACAAGTTTGTTTGGGAGTATCTAGCTGAAAATCCCTCACCCGTGAAAATATTTGCAAAGTATACATGTGAAACAATGAAAACCTCCCATAAGGCACACATGGAAAAATGGTATACATGCTTAAGGGATGCGTTTAGGGAAGAGTGGAGAATCCCAGAACAAATACCTGCACTTATAATGGGAGAAGATGAGTTTTCTATGTACCAACACTTCTGCATATGAAGATTCAAGTTGGTGGATGAAACCATGAGCCCATGGTGTAAAATCATGTTCTCCTTCACCACCCAGTACTTCCAAGTAGGAGTTAATAGGTTTAAAGAAGCAAAGAGACTAAGGTTTGACCTTAGTGAAGTTGATCAGGACCACAAGGAGTTGCGCAGGACGCTAGTCTACCCCAAGAAGCACACATACATGGAAAATTACGTGGCACATGAAATCAGAATGATGAAACTGTTGACTCTAAAAATTTTAGGAAATTTTACAGCGCGTGTATATCTCTGCATTAGGTAAAAATTCAAGAAAGGTGCATACCTGGAGAATGATGTCTCCATACCTAAAGATCCCATAGGTAGAAGAAATCCCACACTTAATAAAAGGGAGAGAGAAGAGGAAAAAGCACCAAGTGTGCAGACTACCCAACCAGTAAGCATGCCAATAGCAAGTGCCAAACCTAACACCTATATTTACAGGAAGAAATCCCAAGTAAAGTAGAATACCTCAAAAGAAGAGGCACCAGAGTAACCCCTCACATAGGAGAAGTCACCAGAGGAAGAAAAGAAGGTTGGATCCCCTACAGAAGAGACACCTTTCAAAAATAAGAAGAGGATAGAAGAGGAAGCTGACTCAGAGGAGATAGAGAGCTTGGAGAAATACCTAGGTGAAAAGGATGATGATGATGAAGAAGATGATCCTGAAAGAGATCAAGAGCCACTTTTCTTCAGTGTGCATGATTCAAAATAAAGAGTGAGGAGAAGAAGAACACGAGTTCCTTTTCATGTGGCACAAGGATAGCTAGGAGAAGGAATTCACCTAGGACATGGGAAGAAGTGAGGATGTTGGCACATAAAGGCAGAAAACTCCAAGCCTTACGCGGGAGCAAGTAAAAGAGGTGGCAGAAAGAGAAGCAACGAAAATAATCTAGGCCTTGGTAGAAAAAGAATTAGAGCGCAACACTGACATAGTTATGGGAGGGGATAAGGAGGAAAGCATTGAGAAAGAACAAGTATGGGAGGATTTCCCAGTCTAACGGTGAGTTTCCCCAAATCCACATGCTCAAGAAGGAAGAGCCTTGATACAGAATGAGGAAATGTCATGGGCTATGTTGATGATCAAAGGAAGGATCTACACATGTGCTTCCAGATCATTATACCCATAGAATAACTTCTATCTATGGAGTCATTTGGTGAAGAGGGTGCATACCCCAAGACAATGAAGATACTCTCCTGGGTGTTTGAGTCCCATATTGATGAGATAGAGTTTGAAATATACCAAGGGGCAATCATACTAGTAATTTAGTCTAAGGGAACCCATCCCTTGGTAAATGCCCAATAGCTCTCGGATGAGAAGTTATGTAATGTGCTAAAAAAGGTCATGGTCGAGCTAGGCTCTTCAGAGGAAATGATAGAGTAAGATTTCTAGAGGAAAAGATAGAAAAGAAGGAATAGGAGCTTGATGAGAAAACTAAGGGCTTGAAGCAAGAAGAGTTGATCACCGGGAAGTTGAAGCGTGAACTAAGGGATGAGAAAGAAAAGGTGCGTGAAATATACAAAAATATGGAGTCTATCACAAGCTCCATTATGTTGAAGCATCAATACCTAACGTCGCCCGTGCAGAAGTATAGATCCACTCTTGAATGATTAGAAGATCGGATGCACATCCTCACCATGGAGAGACAACCGTTGGTCTTGGATTCTGCAGAAGAAGTGGCAACATGCTTGGAGAGGGAGGAAAAATTAAAGGTGGTAGTAATCATTTCTAAGTATAGTAAGGTACTTGCGAATGTCAAGATTACTACCCAATTTGCTAAGGCTGCGTATGATAATTGCGTACAAAGGGATAGAATGGCGAGCATCTTGGTCACCACTCAAGAAGCAGAGTTGAAGGAGTTTCAAGATAAGAATAAGGGAAATAGGGTGGAGAGGGACATAATCCTTATCGAGGTCGAAAATAAATCTAAGGCCATTGAAACCTTAAGGGGTTCAATCAAAAACCAGTTGAAGGAAAATTACCCATGGATTACTAGAAGGATAGATGCACTTGAAGACATGAGCAAGGAGTTAGAGAAAATTGTTGACATTATGAACACTGAAGGAGATGGACTAAGTTTTGGGGAGGTAAGCGCCCTAGTTGGCGACCTTTGTTAGAGAGCGTAGAATGAATTAGATGCCTGGAACAAGCTGGAGGCCAACCTAAAGAGGGAATTACCACTCTAGTTGCAGTAATAATTACCATTCCATTCTTTTATTCTTTCCCATTCCTTCATCCCCTTATTCTTACTCTTCCAAAATTATTTTATTCTTCTATAACATAGTGTAATTATTTTGGAGAAGTGTTCCCATGGACAAAAGAATAGGCATAGTGTGGGGTGATGTTAGGACCCCAAAATAGTGGCTAAGTACACAAAGATGCATAGGCACACAAGGCCTAGTTAAAGAAGGGTGCGTAAGGAGAAGGCACAAAGGACAGGGTTTAAGGAAGGGTTTAAGAAAACCCATGGTGCACGCACAGATAGAGCCAAGGTTTCAAAACTTATCCATATTGGGAATTTTGGGTAGGAGACAAGAAAATCCTGACCTGATTGTGCATGTGGAGAGGATAAGGTGCCAGCATAGCAACACGATGCCCATGAAAGGAATATGCCCTACGATAGAAGGTTCTAGAATAAATCATGGCAAAAAGTTGAGAGTTCGGGCTTGGAGAAGCATGCTTCTATGGAGGACCACATTTAGACAATTGTCATTAGATTAGAGGCCTCAGAAGGTTGATTTGGCACTTTGGGATGCCTATATATGTGAGCACCTATAAGAGAAAAATAGATATAGATCAGATAGATGGAGAGAGAGATCAAATAGAAATAAGAGGATATTATAGGGAGAAGAGCTCTACAAAAATACTGAAAGAACTCTCTGGGATTCGGTAGAGGCTATATAAAGGAGTAATGTATTAAGGGGCTAGGTTATAAATTTTTCTTTGTATGGATGAAGGACATGATCCCTGTTGTGATGCATGACTTTGGTCTGATCAAGTTGTGGTAGTCTAATGGATCCATTGAATGTAATGAGGTTACAAACATCAATGAGTATGAGTGTAATTTATTTGGTTCATATCTATATATTTTTATTTTTGTTCATGGATGTTATGGAGTAGATGTAAATCCTTATGTATTTTCCTTTCTATTGTAGTTCCATCTGTTATCTGTAAGTACCCTCTATTTAGAATGAATACATTTGTCTAGAGCCCATTTTGAGCCCTATGATGATTTTATGTCTCATTTCACTTTTATTCATTAAGTTCATGACATAGATGATGGTTTCCCATTTAAATCACATAAAATAGAGACTCGGAACCCGCACGTGCCTCGGGTCAGCGCCCAGTGCCCACTGGGTGATAGGCCAACGCACATGGGATTTTTTTCCATTGTGATGGGTGTAAAAATGACTACATCTTCATTCCATTGCCAGAAGTCCTAAAGAGGGACTTCCTACTCCTTTTGCAGCAATAATTACCCTTCCATTATTTTATTCTTTCCCATTCCTTCATCCCCTTATTCTTACTCTTCCAAAATTATTTTATTCTTCTGGAACATACTATAATTTTTTTTGGAGAAGTTTTCCCACGGATGGATAAAAGGCGTAGCTTGGGGTGATGTTGGGACCCAAAAATAGTGGCTAAGTACACAAAGACATGTAGTCGCGCAAGGCCTAGTTGAAGAAGGGCGGGCAAGGAGAAGGCACGAAGGAAAAGGTTTAAGAAAACCCATGGCGTGCACGCGGACAAAGCCAAGGTTTTAAGACTTAGCCATATTGGGCATTTTGGGTAGGACATGAGAAACACGTGACCCGACTATGCATGCAGAGAAAATAAGGTGCTAGCCTACCAACGTGATGCCCACAAAAGGAATATGCACTACGATAGAAGGTTCTAGAAGACATCATGGCAAAAATTGGAGAGCTCATGCCTTGAGAGGCACTCCTATCTCCAAAAATAAAATTATCAAGAGGACATTTTTAAAGAGTACCTTGTCTCCTTCCTGTGCGTTGTTGATTATCTCATCTACAATGAAGGCCGATAAATTGTAGATTGTGCCCATTGAAATTTTCGTACATACATTCAACTAGGCCTTATTCACTTGCGTCCACCTTTCTTGATCATTTAACTTTGTGACTAGGTGCGTGACCATTCTAATGATGGGATCTAGAATTTCTACAATGTCAAAATACCTCGATCCCTTCTTTTAATCATATGTAGTGATGGTTGCTTCGATAGCATCCTTGTCACTTAGGTCATCATCTATGCTATCTCCCATATATATGAGGCATGTAAACTTAGAAATCAGCTGAGGGGTTATGTGCATCTTGCACCCCGCGAAGTAAAATTAATCCTCATGCACATGCAACTTCATCCATTGATAGATGCCCTCAGGATTTCCAAAGTAGGGAAACTCATAGAGTTGCAATAACCCTTCCTTCTCCAAATTCACTTTTACCTCATCGTTATAGATGGGAAAACTCTCTAGTGTCCTTTTGTTTTGTCTGGCGCACTAACTCCAGCACCATTTCCTTCTCTATTGTGCTTGTGCGATGGTTATAATCACTCACCACCATATTTATAAAATGGGATTCCCACTCCTTCCCAATCAAAACCACATCTGAGTACCACATTTCTGCAAACCACTCCTCATTCATGCTTGTGTTGAGTGATAGGGTGATCATCTTTCATCTAGCTTCATTAATTTATCAGTCTTTTCTTCTAGTGCTTGCTCATCAGCCAGCCCTCCTGTGAGTGCTATACACACATAAGGTAACATAAACTCAACTGGTAGGATAGCTTCCACATAAAACACCAATTGTAATGGTGTGGCTTTGTTCAGTCTTTTATAAGTTATCTTATAGGCCCATAATACGGCCGATACCTTGTTATCCCAATCTTGTCTTTCGACATCAAAAATATTTGTCAGGGTATGACTTAATATCTTGTTAAATTCTTCCGCGGTTTCGTTTGCTTGTGGGTGATAAGGTGTAGTTTTGTGATGATCCACCATGAATTCTGCTAATAGGATCCTCACGGTACCATTCAAGAAATGTGTACCCCTATCGCAAGATAAACTTAAAGGGCATCCATACCTCGTGATAATGTTCTCCCATAAAATCCTTATTGTTGTAGATGGTGTACAGTCTTTAGTTGGGGCTACCTCTTCCCACCTTGTCAAATAATCCATGCAAGTGATTACATAATGTGATCTAATCCTATGCACTAATGGTGTAATAGGGCCTATAAAGTCTATTGTTCATTTCTCAAAATGTTTAGTGCTAAGGATAGGGCACAAAGGCATTTCATCTCTCCTTCCTATCTTGCCAATGTGCTAACAATTATCACATGCTTTACAATATTCTTTACAATCCTTATATATATTTTCCCACCGCAATCCCTGCATTAATATTCTACATGTAGTGGCATCACCTACATAATTTCCACCCACACTTCCTCTATGTGCTTCCTCAATGATGGCGAGGTACTCATGCTCTAGTACACACCTACGAAAAACTTCATCACGCCCTAGTTTGTATAAGTCCCCACTGATCAACATGTAGGGCATGACACGTATGGCTAGTTGTTTTTTCTCTAATGTCATCATCCCTTCTAGAAACATACCCATTTTAAGGAACACATCAATATCCTCAAAGTCTGAGGGTGTGCGCCACAACCTAAACATCTATGCATCTGACATGGTATCTTTAATGCTTTACCTATCCTTCCCCAAATAAATTCTAGATAAATGGTCAGGTCCAAAATTAATTTTTCCTTATTTTACAACCACCATGAAATCAAACTCTTGGAATAATAGCACCCACCGACATATGCACCATTGTAGGATGGGCTTGTTCACCAAGTATTTTAACTGCCATGTGGTCAGTGTAGAAGACAAAGGGAGTTTCCAGTAGATACTTCCTGAACTTATAAAGTGCATAGATCATAGGAAATGCATGGCGCTTGGTCGTAGTATAATTCTGATCTCCTGGAGTCAACTTCCTACTTGCAAAGAATATGGGGTGATCAACAATTTCCTCACCAGGATGTGCAAGCACTGCCCCAATGGTCATTTTGAAGGCATCTACATGAACATGGAAGGGCTTATCCCAAGAGGTGAAATGTAATATAGGTTTGGTGACAAGCCTATCCTTCAATGGAAGGTACTTTTATGTCTAGGAAATTCTTCTAAAGGCACGGTGATCAACTTTTGATTGTAGCTCATGTGTCCAAGAAACCTGTGCATTGCACTTTGACTAGTTGGCTCCCCTAATCCCACAATCACTACAGTTTTGGCAGGATCCACCATCAAGCCTTCTTTGCATATGATGTGTCCCAATAGGGTCTTAAACGGGGTAGCAAATACACACTTCTTGATGTTTAGGGATATCCTCAACTACCGACACCTTTCAGACGTCAATCTCAAATTTTCATAATGGTCATTCACAAGGCCATACACGGTCCAATCATCAAGGTAAACCTAGAGAAAATTATGGATGAAATCCTGGAAGGCCTGCACTACAATGTGTGAGAACAGAGTAGGTGAGTTATTCAACCTAAAAGGCATGACTGTATAGGAAAAAATTCCCCACTCGATGGCAGAGGTTGTCTTTCTCTAGTCTTCCTTTGCAATCCTCACCTAGTGATATTCTGAGAACCCATCTATGAAAGAGTAGACTTCACGACCTGCCACTCCTTCTAGGATCTCTTTAGTGAACAGGGTTGGGAAGGGATCAATGAAATAAAATTCATTCAAATCCCTATAATCAACATATATATGTTAGCAATTAATAAAATCTAATGCGGAATAATTCCTCAGAATCACAATAATAAGAAGTATGAATAGAATTACAGAAATTAAATATGCACAACACGAAGAAAATATTTAACGTGGTTCACCCAATGTGGGCTACATCGACCAAGAACAGTTGCTTAGATTTTATTACAAGCCAACAGTCTTCAAAATTACAATAATCAGATCTTGTTTGGAGCTGCACTCAGCAAACCCCCCAAATTCACACTTGAATTCGCACACACTATTCGCCTTCACAAAACACACTGATATATATCCTATTGTATGTCCATCTATTTATAAGTACATCAATAGGTAGTTGAAGAGGTAGGTTTACAAAACAATGGAAACTAAAAAGCCAACAGCCCATAATGGTTACCCATTATCCATGGGTTAATAAAAATATCTGAGTGTAACACATGGAAGGTGTACCAAAATATAACATGAAAACAAGCTCCACAAACATAACAATCTCCCACTTGGAGACTGATTTCCACTATGCAAGCTTCTCAACCCTTCACTATAATCTACGAAGGCCAACCAAAGTTGAACATAGCTTTAGTTTATCCCTTGTGACCACCTTGGTCATCGTGTCTGTAGGATTCTGAATGGTATTAATCTTCTCCAACTTCAACTTATCTTCCTCCAAAGTTGTCTTGATGAAGTGATATCTCAACTGTATATGCTTTGTCCTAGAATAGAAAGCAGAGTTCTTAGCTAAGTGAATAGCACTCTAACTATCACTATATAGCTTTCCAACTTCCTGCTTATGCCCCAACTCGTCAAGAAAGTTTTGTAGCCAAATCATCTCCTTACTAGATTTTATAGTAGAAACACACTCAGCCTCAGTGGTTGACAAAGCCACAACCTTCTGTAACCATGAAATATAGCTCACTCTTGTATCACCTACAGTAAATACATAACCTGTTGCACTCCTCTTATAGTCAAAATCTCCAACCATGTCTGAGTCAACATATCCACACAAAGTAGTGTTTGATCCACTGTAACACAAAACAGTACCCATGGTCCCTCTCAAATAACGAAGTATCCACTTTACTACCTACCAGTGCTCATTTCCTGGATCACTCATAAACCTACTCACTACTCCCACTGCATGAGCAATATCTATCCTACTGCATACCATAGCATACATCAAACTGCCAACTGCTGATGAGTAAGGTACCTTGGACATATTGAATCTCTCCTCCTCAGTATTTGGAGACTTCTCCTTTGATAACTTGAAGTGACCTACCAAAGGAGTCCCAAATGGTTTAGCATCTTTCATTCTGAACCTCTCCAAGACCTTTTTTATGTACCCTTCTTGAGATAAAGTCATTTTCCACTCCTTCCTATCCCGAGTTATTCTCATACCAATGATTTGCTTTGTTGCACCCAATTCCCTTCATAACAAAGGAGACGACTGCTTCTTGAGTACCATAATTTCATGCATGTTCTTACCTGCTACTAGTATATCATCAACATACAAACATAAAATAATGTAGCTATCATCATCAAATTTCTTTATGTATACACAATGGTCAGAATGATAGCTGGAGTATCCTTGTTCCATCATGAAACTGTCAAACTTCTTGTACCACTACTATGGAGCTTGTTTTAATCCATACAAGATCTTCTTGAGTTTGCACACCAGGTTCTCCTTCCCATTGACCTCATATCCCTGTGGCTACCTCATATATAATTCCTCCTCCAAATCACCATGAAGGAATGCATTCTTCACATCTAACTATTCTAAGTGAAAATCTTCAACTGCAACTATCCCAAGAATAGTTCTAATAGAAGTCATTTTTACTACTGGGGAAAAAATCTCATCAAATTCAATACCTTTTTATTGTGAAAACCCCATGACCACCAATCAGGCCTTGTATCTTTTCTTTCCTCCATCCTCCTCTTTTATTCTATACACCCACTTATTCTGCAATGCTCTCTTTCCTTCAAGTAGCTCGACCAAATCCCAAGTCTATTTTTCCATGAGAGATCTATGCTCCTCTTCCATGGATAGCTCCCACTTATTTCTAGCATCCACCTACATTGCTTCATCAAAGCATTATATCTCTCCACTATCAGTGACTAATAAATAATTTAAAGATGGAGTAAAATGTTCAGGTTCTTTTCTTACCCTAAAAGACCTTCTCACCTCAGGAGTTTGGGGTTCCTGAGGAGTAGGTACCTGATCTGGTTCCTTGAAAAACTTTTCCATCTCTAATATCTTCTAACACTGTGTACTCCTTTTGTTCCCTATTTTTCTGCAAATGATCCTTATACATGACTTTTTCATTAAAGATTACATCCTGAGATCAGATTATTTCCTTATCCTTAATATTCCATAAATGGAAACCAAAGTCATCCACACCATATCCAATAAAAGTGCATTTTTTAGATTTAGCCTCTAACTTGGTCCTATAATCCTTGTCAATATGAGAAAATGCTTCACATCCAAAGATTTTAAGAAATGAATAGTCAACTTCCTTACCAGACCAAGCTTCCTCAAGTATGCCTCCATCCAAAGGCATTGAAGGTCCTCTATTAATCAGATATACCACTGTGCTAACTGCATCTACCCAAAACATAAGATGCAGCCCCTGCATGTAACCTCATACTCCTAACACGCTCCATTGATTGTCCTATTCATCCTTTCTGAAACCCCATTCTGTTGTGCAGTTCCTGGAACCATCCTCTGTCTTTGAATTCCATTTTGAGAACAATAATCACAAAATTCATTACTGCAATACTCACCTCCATTATCTGACCTGAGGCGTTTCAAATTGAGACTTGTTTCATTCTCAACCAAGGTTTTCCATTTCTTGAAAGTTTCAAACACATCATATTTATTATTAATGCAATATACCCAAACTTTCCTAGTTGCATCATCAATAAAGGTAACATAATAATTTGAACCACCAATGGAAGATACCTGAGCTGGTCCCCATACATTTGAATGTACCAGCTCTAACTTGTTTCCCTTCCTTATGGGTCCAACCTTAAGAAACTTTACCCACTTTTGTTTCCCGTACACACAATCCTCATAGAATTCTAGATCAATATCTTTTAATCTAGGTAACATGTCCTTCAAAATCTACATGCCTTTTTGGCTCATATGACTGAGCCTATAGTGCCACAAAGCTGTATCTCCATCTGCATCAACTAAATTACAGTAATCAGCACTACTAGTTAAATATAAAATACCAACCTTCTTACCTCTTGCTACCACAAGAGCACCCTTGGTCACCTTCCAAGAGTCTTCTGTAAAACTGACCATATAGCCATCACTACCCAGCTACCCTGCTGATATTAAATTTCACCTGAACTTAGGCACATGTCTAACATCCTTCAGTAGCCATGTTTTCCCATTCTACATCTTGACCTGAGAAAATCCTTTTCCAACTATACTGCAAGGCTCATCATTCACCAAGATAAACATGTCCAAAATCTTCTTGAACATAATCAGTTAAAATAATGCCTATGTGGAGTAGCATGAAAAGAAGCCCCTAAATCTAATACCCAAGACTCAGCAATGTTATCCAAAAAGAGAATCAAAGCATCTTGATAGATACTACCTTCTGCCACATTCACCTCTTTCTAATCTTCACGTTGGTTCTTCTTTTCTCGAAGAGCCCAACAGTCCTCCTTCACATGACCAATCTTTCCACAGTTCCAACATTCCATCTTAATCTTAAATTTAGATCTTCTATGACCATTTGACTTCCCATGGTTACCTTTTCCTCTAGTCCTCAATCTCCCTCTACTCTCCATTGACAAAGTATTCCCTGAAGCTTTTCCTTCACATTTTCTCACTCAGGATCACACCTATAACATCCTCAGACTTCAATTTTAGATTGTTAGAAATAGAGTTACTCACAGCCATAACTAGGCTATCCCAACTATATGGTAAGGAGCACAAAATTAATAGAGCCCTTATTTCATCACCAAAGTTAATATTCACATAGTTTAACATACTCAAAACCATGTTAAAATCATTTAAATGATCAAAAACTGAGCCATTCTCAGACATTTTCATATTAAATAAATCTTTTCATCAAAAATATTTTATTTGAGGTAGAATGTTTCTCATTTAACTTCCCTAATGCATCCATGAGAGATTCTGTAGTCTTCTCCTCTATTATATTGAATGCAACTGAAGATGAAAGGCATAACTGGGTGGCCCCCAAGTGCTTTCCTATCAAGCAACTCCCAATCCTCATCCTTCATACTTGCTGGTTTCTTTGCTCTTCCTTCCAGCGGAATATGAAGGTCCTTCTGATAGAGAAAATCCTCCATCTACATCTTCCATAGACCAAAGTTCTTCCCGTTGAACTTCTCAACCCAATATCTATTATCATCTGCCATAGCTCCCCACTCAAGCTAATAAACCCTTCATGCGATTCAACACTTCAACAAACACAACCAAAGCTCTGATACTAGTTTTTAGAAATTAATATAATCTAAAGTGAAATAATTCCTCTGAATTACAATAATAAGAAGTATGAATGGAATTATAGAAATGAAATATGCACATCATGAAGACAATATTTAACGTGGTTCACCCAATGTGGGCTACATCCACCAAGAACACTTGCTCAGATTTTATTACAAGCCAACAATCTTCACAATTACAATAATCAAATCTTGTTTGGAGCTTCGCTCAAGAAACCCCTCCTGAATTCACACTTGAATTCACACACACTATTCACCTTCACAAAACCTGCTGATATATATCCTATTGTATGTCCATCTATTTATAAGTACATCAATAGGTAGTTTTGCAAAACAATGGAAACTAAAAAATCCAAAAGCCCATAATGGATACCCATTACCCATGGGTTAATAAACCACCCCATGAAAATTTTCTTCGGGGGGCTTCACCCTTGAACCCCCTTGACCCACTCACCAGTGAGTGGGGACCACCATAAAAATATCTGAGTGTAACACATGGAAGGTGTACTAAACTCTAACATGAAAATAGGCTCCACAAACATAACAATATCCTTTTCCTTCCATCCCTTTTTATACTAATCACCATTGGACTTATCCACTCTGAATCCTCCATGGCCTCTATGATTCCTAATGCTATCATCTTGTCTATTTCCTCCTTGATGTTCACACGCAGATTATGATTCATCCGTTATGGTCTCTTCCAAACCAGGCGTGCACCTTCATTCAACTTAATTCTCATTTCCCCCAAGGAATGGGTGAACGCTTTTGAATTCATGATACCTATGTGGGAATAAATCCTTAAACTCACGTTAAAAGATCAATGATCTTAGAGACTTCCTTCTCTAACCAATAATATCCAAAGATATCTTCCTTGGGTTCCGCCTCCAACCCAATATTAACCTTCTTTATCTTTAAAGGTTCTTGATAGGTGCACTTTATTTCATTAACACTATCCATCACTTTGCGTGATCCTAGAGAATGGTTAACCTCCAAATTTTCCATCTCTTCACTGTCTATGACATAGACCATCTTGCCTTTTTCTTTCTGCAAACAAGCACATTCAAACAATATCTATTTTGTTTCTTCTTCCTCATAAGCACATATCTAGGCCAGATTCACCTAGCAACTCTAGTAGCCTATCTTCTTCCATGACACTATCCCAAATGGTAAGGCGCTTGATAACCTGTAATGCCTTACCCACCAATGGTTTGGTGATTCGATACTCAAACGATTGGACTAGATTAGCCGCTAGTTCTTGCAATTTTTTTTTTGGCAGCATGTCTTAGAGAGGATGTACCATGTGTGTGGGTAACCCTATAGTGTAGAATATAGTTTTTGTACCTAGAGGGATAGTGGAAAAGCTTCCGCGCCTTCCCTCTAGGCTCTCTCACAAGATCGGCTATGGAAAGAGGTGGGCTCCTTACCATGTTTGTCTTTGATGGTGGTGGGCGCATTGCTTCTAGAGAAACAAAAAGAGAAGGCAATTCTCATTTCACGCTATTCCAAGAGATTATCCCGTTGTGTTGCCCACCAGCACACAACAGTTACGAGTAGGACATAGCTTAACATCCCCCTTCATTCATTTTCCTCCTTGCATTGAGCTTCCATCTTCTGCAAAAATACCTTAGGGGAGGCTCCTCTTGAGTACTTAGGTAGCTCCTTTCCTTCTAGGTGCTGGAGTGTGCACGCATTTGTCACATTTTTCACCGATCCTCTTAAATTCCATCTGATCAAATCATAGGTTCCATGACATAAAATTCATATTCTCCCATTGTAAGCACCGGTAGTTGTTCTGGGATTCTCCACTATGCCCCAAACACATCCCTTAAGCACTTATAGAACTTTTCCAGGTGCACCTTGTGGGAGGCTGTCATTATTTCACATGTATACTTTGCAAATATTTTCACAGGTGAGGGATCTTCAGCCGGATACTCTCAAACTTATCTGCCACATCAGGAACTCCTATCTCTGAAAATACAATTGTCAGGAGGACATTTCCAATGAGTATCTTGTCTCCTTCTTGTGCTCTACTGATTATCTCATCTGCAATGAAGGCTGATAAATTGTAGATTGTGCCCTCTGATATTTTCCTACATACATTCAACCAGGCCTTATCCACCTACATCCACCTTTCTTGATCACTTTGTCACCAGGCATGCAGCCATTCTCATTATAGGATCTAGGATTTCCACAATGTCAAGATACCTCGACCCCCTTCTTGTAATCATATGCAGTGATGGTGTACTTTAATGGTGTCCTTGTCACTTAGGTCATCATCTATGTTGTCTCCTGCACAAATGAGGCCTGTAAAATTAGAAATCAGCTGAGGGTTTATGTGCATCTTGTGCCTCGTGAAGTAAAAGTGATCCTCATGCATGCGTGACATCAGCCATTGATAGAGGCACTCAGGATTTCCAAAGTAGGGCAACTCATAGATTTGCAATAACCTTTCCTTCTCTAACTTCACTTTTACCTCATCACTATGGATGGGCAAACCCTATGGTGTCCTTTTGTTCATTGGGCGCACTGACTCCAGTGTTATTTCCTTCTCTGTTGTTCTTGTGCGATGGTTATACTCGCTGACATATTTTTCAAATGGGATTCCCACTCCTTTCCAAGAAAAACCTTGTCCAGGTACTGTATTCCAGCATACCACTCCTCATTAGTGCTTGTGGCAATTGTTTCTTGCTCTCTGCCCTTGCCCTTTTCCCTTGTCCTTTGGCTTTTTGGGTGCCATTTTCTAGGTCCTCTCATCACTTCAATCTCTTCTAGTCCTTAATATCTTAAACTTCTGAAGAAAACCTCTTAAACCTATGCCCTATTTTTTCAAACCCTAGTTGGGATAATTCCTTCAGAAGATGACGCCTTCTCATAACTTCTCCTACACCCATGATATCCCTTCCTTTTAGTTCACAAATCCAAACTGGTTATTCACACTCAAACTCTTTAAATTTTTCTTCACATGGATCAGTTTTGGAAGCCCTAGTTTATAAAGATGCAAAATTTATTCTTTCTTTGTATACACAAAGTAAATAATGAAAGGCCTCGACCATCTATTTATAGTATTTCCCACTTTGTAACTTTAAATGCTACCTTACCTACCACTATATTTTAACACTTAATGTAGCTTTTTCAAACAAAAATAACTTTAACACTTTAATTCACGCACCCAACCTTTTGGGGATATTTTTCCAACCTTCTGGTGCACAACCAATCCATCTTGATAGCAGACTCTTGCACGCGCATAGCTAACACCGAAGGCACTTCTTCTATCATGATTTTTTCTCTCGCCTACCTTGTCTTGCTTGATGCACTTCTTCTTCTCTTATACGTGGATCCCCAATGTAGCCTTATCCTAACACTAACCATCCTTTTTCACCTTTCCTTATATGTACTTTCTTCACAAGGCCATTCAAACCAGGCTTTCCAATGCATTCCTTCCTGGTGCTTCATACTTCAATTTCTTCCACCTTACTCCACCCCACACTAAAATGATGTGTGGTTCTCTATGCAATTACAAGTTCAAAAAGTAGTTAGATTATCAGCGCCTAAAGCACAACACAAAACAACAACAAGAAAGGGAAACAAAAGAAAGGAAAATGCACTTACGAAAAACCTAAACTAACTGGCAATATTGCCTTATGTAAAAACACCAAGAAGAATTATTTATAGTAGGAATTTAGCCTACTCCCATTGAAGTTTCCTAAAAATCTCGTCCCATCCAGTGCTTGTAACTGGCACGTTCCCGAATCAAGGATATATGAGATGGTGTAACGACCCAACCAATGCGCTTTTAACTTCCTGAGATGGAAAAGAAACTTAGAATCATACAGTAAGGCCATTTTCCCAACCTTAAACTTCTTGTTCCTAATATGGTGATCATGCCATGCTTTTATATTTACTTTTTATGTTGTTTAGCTCCACCTAGTGAGTGATTTTCTTTCGTCCAACTTCATTAATTTATCAATCCTTTCTTCCAGTGCTTGCTCATCAGCCAGCCCTCCTGCGCACACTATATGCAGAGAAGGTAACATAAACTCAAATGGCAGGACAAATTATGTGCCAATTGAAATGGTGTGGCTTTGTTCAGTCTTTTATAAGTTGTCCTATTGGTCCATAATATGGCTCATACCTTATCATCCCAATCTTGTCTTCTGACATCACAAATATTTGTCAAGGTATGACTCAATATCTTGTTAAATGCTTCCACGGTTCAATTTTCTTGTGGTTGATAAGGTGTAGTTTTGTGATGAGCCACCATGAATTTTGCAAATAGGATCCTCATGGTCTCATTCAAGAAATGTGTACCCCTATCACTGGTTAAACATAAAGGGCATCCATACCTCATGATAATGTTCTCCCATAAAAACATTTCTATTGTAGCTGTTGTATAGTATTTTGTTGGGGCTACCTCTTCCCATCTTGTCAAATAGTCCATGTAAGTGATTACATAGTGTGATCCAGTTCTATGTGCTGCTGGTGCAATAGTGCCCACAAAGTCTATTTCCATTTCTCAAAAGGTTTAGTGCTAGGGATAGGGTGCAAATGCATTTCATCTCTCCTTCTTGGCTTGTCAATGTGCTGACAATGGTCACACGCTTTACAATACTCCTTGAAATACTTATACAAAGTTTCCCACCACAATCCTACCATTAATATTTTACATGCGGTGGCATCACCTACATAATGTCTACACACACTTCCTTCGTGTGCTTCCTCTATGATGGCGAGGAACTCTAGTACACACCTACACAAAAATTCATCACACCCTAGTTTGTATAAGTCCCAATTGATCAACATGTAGGGTGTGGCCCGTATGGCTAGTTGCATTTTCTGTAATGTCCTCATCCCTTCTGGTGCCATACCCATTTTAAGGAACAAAACAATATCCTTGAAGTTTGAGGGCGTGTGCCACAACCTATACATCTGGGCATCCGACATGGTGTCTTCAATGCTTTGCAAGTCCTCCCCTGAATCAATCCTAGATAAATGGTCAGGTCCAGAATTACTTTATCCATGTTTGATAACCAACGTGAACTCAAACTCGTGAAATAACACCACCCACCGACATATGTGCCCTTGTAGGATGAGATTATTCACCAAGTATTTTAGTGCCTTATGGTTAGTGTAGAATACAAAGGGAGTTAACAGTAGATACTTCCTAAACTTATGAAGTGCGTAGATCATAGAAAATACCTCAGGTTCAATCATAGTATAATTCTACTATGTTGGTGTCAACATCCTGCTTGCAAAGCATAGGGGGTGATCAACAATTCCCTCACCAGGTTGTGTAAACACTACCCCAATGGTCATTCCAGAGGCATCTACATGAACATGGAAGGGCTTATCCCAAGAGGGGAAATGTAATATAGGCACGGTGACAAGCTTATCCTTCAATGTGTCAAACACTTTCTACTGCGCCTTTCCCCAATGGAAGGTAATTTTATGTCTGAGAAATTCTTCTAAAGGTGCAGTGATCTTGGCATACCCCTTGATGAACTCATGATAGTATCCCACATGTCCAAGAAACCTGCTCACTACGCTTTGACTAGTTAGCTCCCCCAATCCCACAATCACTCCAATTTTTGTAGTATCCACTAGCAAGCCTTCTTTGGCATATGATGTGTCCCAACAGGGTCCCAAATGGGGTAGTAAAAACATACTTCTTGATGCTGAGGATATTCTCAATTGTCGACACCTTTCAAACATCAATCTTATATTGTCACAATGGTTCGTGACCAGTTCATACACGGTCCAATCATCAAGGTAAACTTGGAGAAACTTGTGAATGAAATCCTAGAAGGCCTACACTATAATGCGTGAGAACACAGCAGGTGCATTATTCAACCCAAAAAGGCATGACCATATAGAAAAAACTTCCCCACTTGGTGGTGAAGGTTGTCTTTCTCTGGTCTTCCTTTGCAATCCTCACCTAGTGATAGCCTAAGAACCCATCCATGAAAGAGTAGACTTCACGCCATGCCACTCCTTCTATGATCTCTTCAGTGAACGGGGTTGGGAAGGGATCAATGACACACACTGCATTTAGATCCCTATAATCAACACATATCCTTATCCTTCCATCCTTTTTGATACCAATCACCATTGGACTTATCCACTCTGACTCCTCCAAAGCCTCTATTATTCCTGAGGCTATCATCTTGTCTATTTCCTCCTTGACTTTCTTACGCAGATTAGGATTCATCGGATATGGTCTCTTCTAGATCAAGCATGCACCTTCCTTCAAATTAATTATCATTTCCCCTAAGGAATGGTGAACACCTTTGAGTTCATGATACCTACACAGGAATAAATCCTCAAACTAACATAAAATATCAATTATCTTATAGAATTCCTTCTCCAACTAATAATCTCTAATGATACCTTCCTTAGGCTCCGCCTCTGACCTAATATTACCCTTCTTTGTCTTTAAAGGTTCATGATACGCCGTGCATTCTTTCATCAGCACTATCCATGAATTTTCATGAGCCTAGATAATGGTTAACCTCCAAATTTTCCATCTCTTTATCGTTTATGACATAGACCATGCTACCTTTTTCTTTCTGCAAGCATGCACACTCAAGCTTTTTCTCTTCTATTTCTTCTTCCTTAAAGCACGTCTCCAGGCCAGGTTCACCTAGCAAATCCAGTAGCCTATATTATGCCATGCCACTATCCCCAATGGTAAGGCACTTGACAACCTACAATGCCTTATCCACCAATGGTTTGGTGTTTTGATACTCAAATTCTTAGACTAGATCAACTGCTAGTTCTTTCCAATTGCCTTGTTTGGCGGTGTGTCTCAGAGTGGATGTACCATCCATGAGTGCAACAGTGTAGTGTAAAACATAGTTTGTGTACCCATAGGGATGGTGGAAAAGCTTCTGTGCCTTCCCTCTAGGCTCTCTCATAGGATTGGATGTGGAAAGAGGTGGGTTCCTTACCACGGTAGTCTTTGATCATTGTGGGTGTGTTACTTCTAGAGAAATGAACAGAGAAAGAAATACTCACTTTGCTTCATTCCAAGATACTATTCCAATGTGTTTCCCACCAACACACAACATTTTTGAGTAGGACGTAGCTTAACATCCCCCTTCGTTCATTTTCCTCCTTCCACCAAGCTTCCATCTTCTGCAAAAAGACCTCAGGAGAGGCTCCTCCTGAGTACTTAGGTAGCTCCTTTCCTCCTAGGCACCAGATTGTGCATGCATTTTTTTCCTTTGTCACCAATCCTCTTAAATTTTGTCTGATCAACTCATAGGTTCTATGTGCCCAATTATCACATCCGAGATTAGTGGTGTCACTTACCAACTGAGCATCCTCAAACTGGATAATTACATTGGTAGGATGGATTATCTTTGGATCCCTAATTAAGCACACATATATTCTATCCAGGACCTCTTCTCCCAATGGTTCAGTATAGGGTGTTGAATTCCCATCAGCCAGGGTTTGATGACCCGTTCCTCCTCATTTTCAAATCTTATGCACCCCTTGTTGAATTTAAGATCTGCATTGGTCTTATAAACAAAATGGGCGCCCAAGTAGTGCTGGGAAATTGTTTGACTCAGTGAGCGCCAAGATTTCAAAGTCCCCAATAAACTTAGCTTCCTAAATGGTGATAGCTGCATCCTTTAAGACACTGTGGGCATCACCTTCATTTTTTTTCCATATACAACACATTCAAAGATAGCTGTAATGTAGGCCTTCCCATCTAATGCCATGCATCCAAGGTGAGAACATTAACCTCCGTGCCTGTGTCAATGAGGATATTACTAGGGAGCCATCCATCCATGACCTCATTTAACGTGATATCCCAATCATAGTCAAGGATGTGAGGGGGAAGGTTTACATGCAAGACCTTCCTCTCACACTCTTCTCCACCACGTGGTACCTTCTCTCTTAGCCATGCTCCTAGTAAGGGAATAATATTATCTTGCCTTAGAATTTTACATACTTCCTTGACCTCATCCAGGTCATCTCTTGGCGCCTCAACCTTCCTTATTTTCTCCTTCCTCCTGGGATGCTCCTT
Source organism: Taxus chinensis (assembly GCA_019776745.2). Taxonomy (NCBI): domain Eukaryota; kingdom Viridiplantae; phylum Streptophyta; class Pinopsida; order Cupressales; family Taxaceae; genus Taxus; species Taxus chinensis. The sequence continues at coordinate 990,727,366 of CM034146.1, forward strand.
TAGACACTCGATTTCTCCCTGTAAACTCTTACTGACATCCATTGTATCTTTATATATTTCCTTTTGATGCGCATGATCTGGGTACTTCCCATGTACCACTTCTTCCCTTGAAACCAGGTTCTTCTTCCTTGGTATTTTCTTTACACACACGACCTCTGCTCTTGTTATTACCATAATAGATTACAAACCTACATTACATTTCACTAGTGGCATCCATTGTGTGTCTGTCTTCTTAGTGCTTACCATTGCAACGACCTTGTCTTTCCAGTGCTGCTAATTCATTTTCTCGAACAACTCAGGGTGCTCCTCACAATTGTGATTCTTCCCGCACCATGGGCACTGTAATAGATCTGGGCACTCTTGTTTTTAATGCTATGTAAAACCACAATTAAAATAGGTTCCATGTGGGAACTCACTTCTTCCTCCTCTTTGGTTACCATGACCACAGAATCCTGCACGAAATCCCCTTCTGTGTGCACCTCCATATGCGTGCTCCTCATAATGGCAGTCATCACCTTTAGAACTACTAGCAATGTTGGTCTGGCGCACCCCATGATCAATGGCCTTGTGGATCTAATCAATAAGCCTACAATCTTTAGTATCATGGGTTTTAGAGGTGTAGATCTTACAGTAGCAAGACACATTCTTCTGAATTACATTATGTAACAAGGGACATCTACTTGCATCATGGTCCCCATGATAGATTTCATAGTCTATTATTACACAGCGTACTATCCTTTGGGGGAAACTATCCTTGACATGCCCCTCTACTTCACAATATATACACCATATACCACTACAAGTCTCATGGGCTGAGTTTGTAGATAGATTCTCCAGCTGCTTAGCTATAGTAGCAATTTGAGCTTCCTAAAATGAGATAACACTAGTATGAATACTTCCAACAGCTTCGGCACGCAGAGCATCTTCCAATGCCTCACGTGGATCTGTGAAATTTTTATGAGATAGGGCTCTTCTAAAAGGTGTTATCAACCCCCTAAAAAATTATTGATCATGTTGTGAAGGGTGAATGTCATTTGATAATTTTGACAGGAGGGTTTTAAACAGAGCATCATACTCTTGCACACTCTCCACCATTCCTTGTTGAATCTCCTTCAAGGTAATGATGCTCTTCTGTTCAAACTCAAGGATGTGGAATTCTGCCAAGAATGCATTCTTTAAAGTAGTATAATACACCACCATTTGATGAGGGTCATATTTCCTATACCAGATATATGCACACCCTTGCAATGTCATTTCCAACTAACTAGCGTTATGCTCTGGGGTTGTGATCCCCTTCGCGTGCCATAGCATCTCACACTTGTGAACATGTTCTACAGCATCTTCAATACCTCTATAATCTGTAAAATGTAAAGACATCTCAAAGAAGACTTGAGGGGGTTATTATGGTCCTTGTACTCCTGAGCTAGAGCCTCAGTTTCCTCTAGTGTTTCCTCCACCCTAGATCCACCAGGTCCTATGCCTCCTGAGCCACTAGATCCACTAGGTTCACTAGGTCTTGTAGTGGTCATGCCAAGGGTCCCAAAATTTCCATTGAACTACACACTAATAGTCTATGATAATGCCACACTACCACTAGTGTACCCTGTGCCACTCCCAGATGTAAGACCAAAGGCTTGTGTAATTGCTCCTTGTCAAAAAATTCCTTTGAATACTGGAATATAAGTAGCCATAGAAGTGAGAAATGAAAAAATGTATCTCTTGGGAATAGATCTATTACTTCCACTAATACCAACTAGGTCAACAATACTCCTTCCTTGATCTGGAAAATCAAGCACCAGGGTTTGGTCACTAGGTTGGTTTAGATACGTGCCAACAACTCTTCTCTCTCCACATGATGAACTATCATCAGAAGATGAAGGGGTCTTTCTTACAAACTTTCCAATATGAGGTAGCACAATATGCTCAGCTTCCATGTCCTTCGTGTGAACCTCCACTCCTTCCCGCAACATCTTCCTCCATAGATCCATCAGACTTATAACTTTGCATTTTCTAGCAATATTCCTTTCACGTGCTTCACTATATTTGAGCTATCTCTCCTCCCTTTCTTTCTCTGTCATAATATCTGCCATCTTCCTCCACCCTAGCTTCCTCACTCAACACTTAGAAAAGTTTATCCATCCATTGGAAATGCCTCTAAACTCAAGGTAACAATCAAGATCTTCATTGCTAGAGGGATAGCTCCTAGAAATGATCCTTTAGGCTCCCGTAAAAAACTCAAACTCAGCAACGCCCAGATAAGATTATGTAGAAATAGCATACTCTAGAGTGTAGCTAGCCAAAACTCCTTTCCACAAATGATTTATAGCACGATTCCAAGTCAGATTTGCATCCTGCAGCCTCTGGTATTCTTCTTGGGTCCACACATGTGCTCTATAATATCAGCTTGATCTAGATGCATATGCCGAGAGCCATTTATACAGTTCTACTGGGAAGGAACATAATTTTTTTTCATACAAATCATGGTAGAGGTTTTCTTCTACCCATCTATGTGCATCAAACTCAAATCCAGTGCTGAATCTCTGAGAAAATTCATCCTTCATGCTTTTGAACCATGATTCAAAACTTTCCAAAGTTAAACACTTTGTCATTACTCATTACAAAGATCAAGATGTATTCCATTTACCACTATAACTTCAAAAAGAGGTCCTAGTAATAGAACCAAGATGTAGTCATTTTAACACCCATCACAAAGGAAAGAAATCCCAAGCATGTTGGCCTATCACCCAGCGGGTGATGGGAACTCACCTGAGGTATGCGCAGGTTCCAAGTCTCTCTTTTATGTGAGTTAAGTTGGAAACCATCATCTATGTCATGAACTTAATGAATAAAAGTGGAAATGAGACATACAATCATCATAGGGCTCAGAATGGCCTCTAGACAAATGTATTCATTCCAAATAGAGGGTACTTATAGATAATAGATAGAACTACAATAGATAGGAAAATACATAAGGATTTACATCTCCTCCATAACATCCATGAATAGAAATGAAAAGATATAGATATGAAACAAATCAATTACACTCAATACTCATTCATGTTTATAAAACTCATTACATTTAATGGATCCATTAGACTACCACAACTTGATCAAACCGAAGTCATGCATCACAATAGGGATCATGTCCTTCATCCATACAAAGAAAAATTTGTAACCTATCCCCTTAATACATTACTCCTTTATATAGCCTCTACCCAATCCCAGAGAGTTCTTGCTAGTATTTCTGTAGAGCTATGCTCCCTATAATCTCCTCTTCTTTCTATTTGATCTCTCTCTCTCTCTCTCTCCACCTATCTGATCTATATATATTTTTCTCCTACAGGTGCTCGCATATATAAGCATCCCAAAGTGCCAACTCATCCTTCTGCAGCCTCTGTAAATAATACACAAGTTAAACACAGAAATATAATGTTCACTATATTCATTCAGGTTTGTATTACAGAATATATAGAATAACTTGTTCCTATAATTTAGGAAACAAGCATAACCACTAACTCCATCAAGCCTATTTACATGGGTGAGTACAACCTACTAAACCACTACACAAGCCAACAAATATTAGTTGTTTATAAAACAACTAATTACAATAGTAATTTATTTTACATTTCCGTAATTAATAATACACAAACTATATTATAATGTGAAGAACTAAACAAGATATTCCTAACATTCCCCCCCTTAGTGTGAACATGGTAGAAAAACATCCACATGCTCCTCTGCAGTGTGCTCACCCCTGTGGCATGTCCAACTCTGTGACTCATGACCTTGATCCAAAAGAAAGGCTCTCTCCTTCCATGGTTTTAAACAGGCTTACCACAAACCTTGACGTGACAGGAACCTCATCAACTGTCCACCTCGTGTGGTTTTCTAGATCCTCCCATAAACCCTTTCAAGATCCATGAACTGACTTTCTCTGGTGCTACTATTCACCACTATGCTTATACATCAGGGAATTATGTAGGAAACACAACAGGCATATTACAAAACCACACAATAGAAGAAATACTGAAAAAAATTCACATTACTTCCTATAAGAATCTTAATGTTCTTAATTGTAGTCTCTGTCATTGATCGCTGCCACTCGATCTCGAATAGCATAGAAAAACTGCCACTGCCACTGGAAGCTTTCCTTGACTAAGTCGTTTTGGGTGCAGAATGGGAATGGAACATTGGTATGTATTCCCCCCCATTATGTGAAATTCCACTCAAATAGATACTAAGAAGCAAAATGCATCGAAGAACATACTCTTGAATGGATCTTGCTAGTTAGGTCTTGCTGCACATGGTCACTAATGCTAGTGAACGTATTCTTCTAGCTGACCATCTTCTAAAGAAGTACGGAAATTAGAGGACCAAGTCAGTCAAAGGATCACTGACAGTCATCTGTACTCCAACACAACTCTCTTTCCAACATCCATCAAATACCACACAAAATAGGAACACTGTAAACTGAACCACACTAAGAAAATGGAAACCACACTGAAAATCATATACTCACACCATACATATGCCACCACATCTTCTGTGTGGCCCCGTCGTTGGTGACTGACGAGAGTTCACTGTTCAACGTCCTTCATCCATTTCCTGTTGCTAACTCAGTGGAATATATCTTTGAAGCTCATCAAGTTTCACATTGTACTTTATTTTGTATCTCCCCCGCAATGTGAAAACAATTATTTCCAGACGTCGGATAACACCGAAAATGCATCTGTGAGGCATTTTTTTATTTTTCTTTAATATTTGACAAGGACACTATTGACAAGACTCGATAATACTATTTTTCCAATATGACAAACACATATATTGATGACTAACATAAAATCCAATTAAAGATTGGATTTTAATAGATAAACAAATTGTGATTTAAAAAAAATGACTATTGAGACTAATGATGACAAGACTAGTATTATAACAATACAATGATTTTGACTGACACAAAATGATACTTTATGAAATTGACCAAACTTTAATTTTATAGACAAATGAGAAACATAAAGACTTGACTTTAGACAATGAGACACTTCACAATATATTGACAAGACGACAATATTCTCAAACATATAAAAGGACAAACCGTTCAACACCAAGAACTAAACATAAACTATAACTTATTAATAGACTCACAGAGATGGCTATATTGGGAGCCTGTGTTAAATATCCAAGATGCAATTCTTCTCTACTAGAAATATGCATCTACATGCAGAGTGACAGCTGGGGACGCGTGGCTTTTACATTGGTGTTTTTGCATGCTCCGTTCAAAAAATTTATTCATTGCTGATGTGTATCTGAAAACCAATGCGTAGAATAGAAATTTGATGCATTCACGTTGTTATAAACTAAATTTCATTGAATGACCAGAAAAGCATCCAAATACCTTTCTAATGGAGATAATTCCTCCACGTGACTGTAGATGTTAGATATTGATGCACAGAGTATAGATAGATAATTGTACAGGCAGATAACAAAATCATATAGTACGTGAGTGCCAAAAATGGAATTTCTATGGCACATTCACTAAGGAAAGTGCAAACATGGCCCAATTACTCTGTTACACTCTTTCTAGACACGTCTAGTCATTGAATAGTATGATAGATAGCTGCAATTCCGATGAACAATTGTGTTTACAATGTCTATCACTGGATATAGATTTGTTATATTTAGTCAGCTCTATGTGAATCCCTTGATAAAACGAAACCACAACAATCATCTTCGACTATTCTCCCATATGGATTCGATCAATGAACAAGTAGAATACTTTTGCAGGGTCGTTGATCTGGGGTTTTGAAATATAAAAAAATACCAAAGACTATCTACAAAATTCTTCTAATGCATATATAACTCATGCAGTCGGGGCATCAATACAGGATATGGCAGTGCCCCTTACCCATTCTATACTCCCATCACATATAGAGAATCAAACTACTTCGATACCAAATGTAAACAATACAAAGGTTAAACACAGAAATATAATCTTTCACTATATTCATTCAAGTTTGTATTACAGAATATATAGAATAACTTATTCCTATAATTTAGGAAACAAGTATAACCACTAACTCCATCAAGCCTATTTATGTGGGTGAGTACAACCTACTCAACCACTACACAAGCCAACAAATATTAGTTGTTTATAAAACAACTAATTACAATAGTAATTTCTTTTACATTTCCGTAATTAATAATACACAAACTATATTATAATGTGAAGCACTAAACAAGATATTCCTAATAGCCTCAGATCTAATGCCAAGTGTCTAAATGTGGTCCTCCATAGGAGCATACCTCTCTAGGCCTGAGCTCTCCACTTTTTTCCATGATGTATTCTAGAACCTTCTATCCTAGGGTATATTCCTTTTGTGGGAATCACCTTGACAAGCTAACACCTTATCAAATCCACATGCATAGTTGGGTCACACTTTTCTTGTGTCCTACCCAAAATGGCCAATATGGCTAAGTCTTGAAACCTTAGCTCTATCCACACATGCACCACAGGTTTTCTTAAACCCTTCCTTAAACCCTGTCCCACGTTCCTTCTCCTTGTGTTCCCTTCTTTAACTAGGCCTTGTGCACCTACACACCTTTATGTACTTAGCCAATATTTTGTGGTCCCAACATCACCCTACACTATGCCTATTCTCCATCCACAGGAACACTTCTCCAAAATAATTACAGTATGTTCTAGAAGAATAAAATAATTTTGGAAGAATAAAAATAAGGGGATGAAGGAATGGGAAAGAATAAAAGAATGGAAGGGTAATTATTGCTACAAAAGGAGTGGCAAGTTCCTCTTTAGGTCGGTCTACAGCTTGTTCCAGGCATCTACTTAATTTTGCACTCTCTAGGGCGCTTACCTGCCCAAAACTTAGTCCATCTCCTTGAGTGTTCATAGTGTCAACAATTTTCTCTAACTCCTTGCTCATGTATTCAAGTGCATCCATCCTTCTAGTAATTTGTGGGTACAGTTCCTTCAACCAGTTTTTGATTGAACTCTTTAAGGTTTCAATGGCTTCAGATTTCTTATCAACCTTGTAAAGGATTATGTCCCTCTCCACCCTATTTTCCTTATTCTTCTCTTTAAAATCCTTCAACTTTGCTTCATGAGTGGTGACCAAGATGCTTGCCACTCTATCCTTGTCTGGGAAATTATTGTACGCGGCCTCAGTAGATTGGGTAGTAATCTTGACATCTACAAGTACCTTGTTATACTCAGCAATGACTGCTACCACCTTCAAATCTTCCTCCCTCTCCAAGTGTGTTGCCACTTCTTCTACGGACTCCAGGGCCAATGGTTGTCTCTTCATGGTAAGGATGCACGTTAGATTTTCTAAACATTCAAGAGCGTATCTGTACTTCTATGTGGGTGGCGTTAGGTCTGGATGCTTCAACATAATGGCGCTTGTGATAGTCTCCATATTTTTGTATATTTCACGAACCTTTTCCTTCTCATCCCTTAGTTCACACTTCAGCTACGCACTGATCAACTCTTCTTACTTCAAGCCCTTAGTTTTCTCAGCCAACTCCTCTTCCTTCTTTTCTAGATTTTCCTCTAGACATATTACTTTGTCATTTCTTCCAAAGAGCCTAGCCTCAATCTTGACCGTGATCTTATTCAGTGCATTACATAACTGATCATCTGAGAGCTGCTAGGCATTTACCAAGGGCTTAGTTCCCTTAGACTCTAGTACTGGTATGATTTCCCATTGGTATATTTTGAACTTCAGCTTGTCAATATGGGACTCAAACGCCTAAGAGAGCATCTTCCTTGTCCTAGGGTACGTGCCCTCTTTGTCAAATGAATCCATATCTAGAATTTCTTCCATGGGTACAGTGCTTTGGAAGTGCACACACAACACATTCCTTTAGTACTCAACATAGTCCATGACCTTTCCTCATTTTTATATCAAGGCTCTTCCTTCCTGAGCACGCGGTTTTGGGGAAACTCATTGTTAGACTGGGACCTCCTCTGATACTGAATCGGAGGAGACAGAGAGATTGGATAAATACATAGGTGAAAAGGATGATGACGATGAAGAAGATGATTTTGAAGAAGATGATCTTGAAAGAGATCAAGAGTCACTTATCTTGATGACCAAAATAAGGTAATACACACACGCTTCCAAAGCATTGTACCCACATAATAAATTCTTGTTATGGATTCATTTTTATGAAGAGGGCACGTACCCTAGGACAAGGAAGATGCTCTCTTAGGCATTTGAGTCCCATATTAATGAGCCAGAGTTCAAAATATACCAAGGGGAAATCATACCAGTACCAGAGTCTAAGGGAACCCAACCCTTGGTAAATTCCCAGCAGCTCTTGGATGAGTAGTTATTTTTTGTGTTGAACAAGGTCAAAGTCGACACTGAGGCTAGGCTCTTCGGAAGAAATCATAGAGTAAGATTTCTAGAGGAAGAGTTAGAAAATAAGGAAGAGGAGCTGATTGAAAAAACTAAGGGCTTGAAGCAAGAAGAGTTGATCAGCACGCAGATGAAGCACAAACTAAGGGATGAGAAGGCAAAGGTGTATGAAATATACAAAAACATGGAGACTATCACAAGTGCCATTATGTTGAAGCATCCAGACCTAACATCGCCCACATTGAATTACCAATCTTCTCTTGAATGCTTAGAAGATTTGACATGCATCCGTACCATAGAGAGACAACCATTGGAATTGGATTCCACAGAAGAAGTGGCAGCATTCTTAGAGAGGAAGGAAAAATTGAAGGTGGTAGTAGTCATTGCTAAATATATCAAGGTACTTGCTTATGTCAATATTGCTACCCAATCTTCTGAGGCCGCATACGATAATTGCACAAATAGGGATAGAGTGGTGATTTAACACCCTAAAAAAAATTTATATTCCTCCTTTTCATTTCAAGTGTTAACATGTGATTTTCTTCTAAATATGTGTTCTTTTTATTATTGGAGATCATGCTTGATATGGATAAATCTGTTCTGTTCTTAAGATCATTAGACTAGAATGGAATGGTTTCCTTGAATCCATTTTTCACTTCTTGTAGGTGAGTTGCAGTATGGTTTAAGAGTTACAAACTTATCTCTTTATCTGACTCATCCTTGGATCAATTTTAATGATCCAAGGAATGTTTTAAACTTTCTCAATTTAATGAATGGTAAATTGACATTCCATAATTTGAGGGACATAGCGGACTAAAATTTGTTATTACAAGTTCTTTAATCTTGTGTGAACGTGTTTCCATTCAGTTGTATGTTATGATTAGGTCCTTGGAGATTGATCTTGGCAGTACATGGTTGACGTAAATGAAATACAACCTATTCATGACATAGGAAGGATTCGGAATCCTAAAACTAAAGGATTATCCTACGGAATCCTAAGTTGGGTAAGAATATTTACTACCTAGCTATGTTAATTAATTGAATTTTTATTCTAACCTAAGCTTCCTATTCTACTTTGTTGGGTCGGCATCCAAACCTAAGCCTTGTGCTAAGGGAATATGGAAAATTTGCTAGGCTATCTAAATTAACCTAAAACCTAATGCTATAAGGTTATGAGATGATCTAACCTATTGCCTAAAACTAAAAGGTTGTGAATTAATCTAACCTAATGTTGGAATTACCTAAGGTAATTATTCATAAACTAACCTAAGTTTTTAAGGGATATATCATAAGCTATTTAAATGGGAACCTAAAAGGGTCGCATGCATCTATGGCGATGGTTCCAATGGCATTGCATTTGTTGATAAGGTTTTTAAGGCATTAAGTACTGCCAGTTTTGGCAGGGGCTAGTTGACTTGGTGGAGGCTTATGTGGAAGCTCCACTAATGATGGAATTTCATGTTAAATGGGAATTGGCATTCGCCAGATTTGGGAGGTGGTGGCAAGGAGAGATAAGCGGGAAAATTAGAATTAATGAAATTAATTGGCTGCGGGTTTCGTTCACAAAATGTCTTGGAAACTTGGAAGGCGGGTTTGTGGGAGGCTGTTGGTTTTTGCATGCTTTTTAGATATTGTTTTGCATGGAGAAAACTAGTTCTTCAAACTAACGGTTCGACTTTCACTTCATTGCTATTTTTAACTCACCTTGTCTATTTTCGATCATGGGAAGGTATATGAGGCATTCTGAGGAAAGTTGTTGGTTGGTTGATCTTTTGTGGAGGATAAAAGAAGTTGGAAGCTCTACTGGAAGTCTCCTTTGATTTGGAAGAAGCACTATCAGGCATGATAGGCTCTAACCATTAAGATCTCTTGCTTTCTTCTAAATGTTTTCATTAAAACAACTCTGCTCTTATGAGATTCTCGGTCTACATGTTTTATCTGGTTATTTGCATGTTGGGTTTTATAAATCTCTAGAAATTTGGGTATGAATCCATGGAAAATTAATGTTAAGTCTTGGAAACTTTCTTTGTATGGGTTAAATAACAAAACATGCATTAGAAACTTGTTACTGTAGCTCTACTTGTCATTTATTGAATTAGTATTCGAAGTGTTGTGTTTTTAACTGGCCTTCATTGCTATTTATTTTGTTCTAAGTTTTTGGGAACCTTGAGTCCCATATGATCTTACATTAGATCTCATGTTTTGTGTGAGCTTGACATTTTATTTGAGCTCGTGTTTTGTTTGATCTTGTATTCAAGTTTGTGTTTAGTTTAAGCTTGATTCAGGGTTAATATTTTGATAAGAATTTGTGTTAGAGGTTCTTGTTACCCTGAAACTGTGTTTGGAATCTTGGGTAATCCTGGACTGTTGTTTGAATTCCGTATGTAGCTCTATACTCATTTTTATTCTTGTGTTATTCTGGACTATAATGGAAGTTCATAATGTACACAACACTTGTACTTTATTACGTGTATGGTTCTGAACTCTGGTTAGAATCTCGTGTTTCATTTTGAGCTGGTATGAGTTTTCTTTGTTTAAAATAAAAACTGGAAAGAGAACTTGTTGTTTCCCTGAACCTATGAATATTTACTTGAATGTTTCTAAACTCTTCTGTGAGAAACTTGTGTTTCATTTTGAGTTGGAAATAGGGTTTCTTGTTTATGTTATAAACTAGTTAAGGTTGTTCGTATCATTTTCTGTCTTGTATCATGATATTTGTATATATTTGTTCTCATGTTTGAGACTTTGTGATTTGACACTGTACATGTAATTTGGTACTTAGTGTTTGGAATTTATAGCTTGAACGATGTGTTGGTTCTGTTCTGGTATTTGTGAGTTGGTTTTAAATTGCATTCAAGTTGGAAACTTATAACACTTTCAATTCAAACTTCTTACTCAAAGTAAATCTGGGGGAAGTAGTATGACTGAGCTGTTTGAATATTTGTTGAAGATTTAACTAGAAATGCTTTCGTTTGATAGTGGATTTGGAACTTCTTTCAAATATGAGTTTTGTACCAATGCATAGAAATTGTAGTGGAAGGATTACTTAAATTTATTCAGTTTTATTTTGTTTTATAATTCTAAGAGAATTATGAAACACTTACTCTTAAGTATAATGTTGTGGAGGCATTTTAAAGGAACTACAATTTTGAGTCTGAGGATACTCCTAAACTGGTTTAGTTTAAGGTTTAAGGTTTTCTATTCTTGTTAGGATCAATAAGTAAATACTTGAGTCTTTTAAAAAAAAGGAAATTAAGAATCCTTAGGGACAGTGTGTTGTTTTTGGACTTTACTGTTTATGTTGTTCTAAACTTAAATTGGAACTCATGCTTTTAAATGATAAGGATTGTAAGGGAGACTTGCAGTATGTTTTCTTTACAATGATTTGGTTTTGTTCTCTCTTCTGGGAACTATTGTATGAGCTTATTGTTTGGATTAGAAAATATAATTTGTTATTAAGTGTAGAGAAATGATTTAAGGATTGAATCAAATTCTGATATGATTCCTTTTATAACATGTTGGGATTAGTTCATTTGATTGAACCCTTCTGTTATTAGTTCTCTTGTGAAATGGAGATTTATTATAATTGTTTAGTCTTCCTTGTTCATATCATTTGTTGAAGTGATGTAGGAAGATATTTGATGTTTCAGTTTTGTTAAATAGAAAATATATTCTTATTGGTAGACTGTTTAAATTCTATATTCCTTCTTAGATTGATATAGGATTATGTTCTAAGGAAAATCTTAAATGTTGAATTTAAAGGTAATTGTCCATTAAATGAAACTAGTTAAATTCATGTTATGAACTTGTTTTTGTTTTCAGATGTTTTTGTGTTGGGCATAGTTTGGAATGGTTATTCTTCTTCCTTGCGTAGGAGCTAAATGAATCATCCTAATGGGAACTATGCTGTAAACCCTTCCTTTGTCTTATAGTAAAGTTAAATGTTGTATTCTATTATGATAGAATTGGGAACAATATGATGTTATGACCTGTTGTTTGTTTAAAGGTAATTGGTAGGATCAATTAAACTTTAATTTTGTAAGATAGATGTTGTGGATTATATTTTGTTCTTCTCTTAAAAGTGAATTCAGATTGGTTAATGTACTTTTTTTCTTATTATTATTACTTATACTGATATGTATGATATATTAATTGGTTTACTAAAGCAGAGTTGTTTTAATGGAACAATTAGTGGAATGCACTTCATTTTAATGCTTAGTGCTTATCATGCTCAGTTCATTGAACTAACCCATGCTAGCTATTTTTGCTGATGGACTTCATAAGTGATAAAAGAAGGCAAAACATATATGATGTATTGGCTTATTTAAGTCTAATTCTTCCTTGAGTTGTATTGAAAAAGAAAAGTGGTATTCTTTTTAGAATGAAGGTTGTTTTTATAGTATTCCTAAAATGCATAATTCTTTTAAATGTATAAGTTTCAAAGATGAATTGAAAGTTGGGAATTTACTTGTATTGGTTGTGTAAATTATCTTGTACTTTTATGAAAGATATGGAATTCTATCTTGTTGATATTCTTCATATTATTTATATGATTAATTGGTTACCTTTTGATAAGTTGGATAAAGGGATTTAGTTCTATTTCCATAATTAAGATGCAGCTTGTTAAGTTGCAGAATATGATGTTATTTATCTAAACAATTTAACATAGTAATGTAATGTGTGTTGAACATGCAGTAAATCTATAGAAATTGTAAAAGATAAGGAGGGTATGATAAACCCTAACACTAATTCATGAAAAGGAAGACTCTTCCTCCCAAAAAAGAATGTAAACGAAAAAAGAAAGGTAATGTGATTGTTAATCATTAGACTTCATATTAAATGAAGTCTACCTAGTTAAACCTATGTGGTTGCTACAACTCCTTGATTGGTTAAGTTACATTATAATGGAACTTATGATGTTGCTGTCCTATTTTTGGTTAACTGTTTGTTAAGCCAGATAAGAGAACTTAAAAACCAAGCTTAAGTTAAGGAAGTTCTTTAACAATTAATTGAAGCTGATATGGAAAAATAAATTCAGGAGTGTTGGATTACGGTTTAGCAAGGCTACTGTAATCTATTTTAATAATCAAAATTAATTATATTAATAACCACCTAGGGCTATGTACCTCTTGATGAGGTTGTTTCTGTAGGATGTTGACACATGCCAACTAATAGGGCTCTACCTTCGGAAAGATTAGGATCTTCTTGAGTATATAACAATGTAGTTGAAATGTGGCAACACCCTTCTGCATTGATCATCTTGATCTACACTTATTTGGACTTGAACTTAATTTCTCCCTAGGTCCAGTTAGTAGCATGTTTTGGATAGGGAGCAGCCCCCTAAGACTCAGGGTACCTTGGCACATGGGGTTGACTTAGGTTGACCCAGTATGCCCATTTACCCTAAGTCTTCATGAGCCTCTTCCTATCATAAATTATGTTGTTAACCTGAACTAGGGTTAAACCTTGGGCAAGTGGGTTGATAGAAGTCAGTAAAGAACATTCTAGATAACAATAAAGTGGGGTGAAGGACATATTTTGGATTGATGAGTATTCTGTCAAGGAATAACAACATGAACCGTATGTTAGAAATATTTGGCCAAAGTATCACAAGCTGTTGGTTGCGTTGTTCTATATCACCTAGCCTAATGATCATGATGCAGATGAATATTTGTAGTTGCTTTCAGATAGGTTCCTTAGACATATCACTTAATACCTAGAACAAGGTAAGAAAACCAAGTATACATAGTATACAAAAATTATTCAATACTTAATGTTAATCATGAATAGATCGGTAGTTCACTGAGTTATGAAATGAATAGATCGGTAGCTCACCGAGTCATTACAAATACATATGGTTATCTATTATAAGAATGGTGGTTATGGAATGTGTGTTCTAAATTATGTATTTAGAACAGATAACATTATTAAAAAAAAAAAAATTCCCTTGTTTCTAAAGTCTTAAAATGGGAATGTTACATCTTGGTATCAGAGCTGAAGGTTGTAGCTCTTGGACCTATTGTGTCCATAATCTAATAAAACTTAAATTTCCTTATAATAGAACATGGTTAGAACAAGAGGAAATGTTGCAAACAACTGCTCCACCTGATGAAGGAGCAGTAACAACCCAAAAACTTGATGAGATCCTTGCTGCCCTATTACACACAAGAGATCGTTTGGATGTGCTTGAACAAAAAGTAATAGGTAATGAGGAGGAAGAATATGCTAATAAAAATAATCATCCACCTCAAGCGGACAACGCTAATATGGGTGTTAATAATAACAATGTTAACATGCATGTTCAACCTGAGAACAAAAAGGCTAGGCTAACAGTACAAAACTTACTAATGACATAAAAAGGATAAGTCCACCCAAGTTTGATGGAACCACATTAGGAGATGGGTCTGAGAACTAGCTCAATGAAATGGAGAAATACTTTGCAATAAGAAATTTCTTAGAAGAAAACAAAGGCGATATGTGGAGCATATCAACTTTCTCACGAAGCATCTTCATGGTGGGACAGCCACAACACTAAGTTGAACATTGATGAATCTAATATCACATGGGAACAATTTAAAGGTTACTTTAGGAAATGATGGCTGCCACAACTATGCTATGATCAAAAAATGACTAAATTTCAGAACTTAGCTCAAGGAAAGATAATTATAATTGAGTATTGGGAGTGATTTACAAAACTCCTTAAGTATTTTCCTCAATACCAAATTGATGAGAAGTTCAGGATATGAAAATTCATCATGGGATTGAAACCCATTAAAGGGGGAGAGGTGGATATTCATATCCCAACCATGATAGAAGGGGTTGTTGAAAAATCTATAAGGTAGGAACATAAATTAAAGGCAATTTTTGCTCACAAGGAGGAAGTAAGGAAGAAGAATCCCAACTCCTCTTCATCATCTCTTGCATCCCAAGAAAGGACCATGGAAGAAATTTGGAATGAAAATTAAGTTTTCATCTGATACAAACAAGAAAGTAGCAATAAACAAGTTTGCTGGTAATGCATGGAACAACTTTTCCAAGAACAATAATAACAGACAGAAGTCCTATGGGGGTCATAACAATAACTCTAAGGCTAGAAATAAACCGAAGCCTAGGAAGGGAACTATAGGAGGCATTTATAACTGTGGCAAAGATCATTATGCAAATCAATGTTCTTTGAATAATGATGATCGTAATCAGCAACAAAAGATACACGTTGCAGTAGTTGACAAGCAGGCTAAGAAACATGCCATACCCATAGAAGTTTCGGGTAAGTTATTTGGCTTACCAATAACTATTATTTTTTATACCAGAGCTACTAAATGTTTTATTTCTAGTAAATTAGCATCAAAATTAAAAAGAAAAACTAGAAAAATGGATAAAACATGGACTATATAGTATGGAAATAATGTTGTTCATACGGTTAGTATGTGTCTTTTTGGAGCAGTCCTTGATTTACCTAACTTTTCCACTGAGGTTGATCTTTATGTTGCACCTTTGGGGTATTATGATGTAATCATAGATGTTAATTAGTTAGCATAACATAATGCTAAAGTGGACTATTTTGAAAAACACATTAGTTGTTTAGATGACCTGCAGGAAACAACAGAGATTCAGGGTGTGAAACGTGAGATTTCTCTTAGAAAATTATCAGCTATGCAATTTAAAAAGGTCAAAAATAAAGGATGTACCTTATATGTAGTAAAAATTACTGAATCAATAGAAGAGAGCAGCGATATTATGGAATGATATCCACTGTTACGAGACTTCAGTGATGTATTTCCAAAAGAATTATCAGGTCTTCCACCTAAAAGGGAATTTGATTTCATAATTGAGATCAAGCCTGGAACTAAACCTATTTCTAAAGCACCAGATTGAATGACTACTACAAAATTAGTAGAGCTTAAGGCTCAGTTGCATGAAATTTTGTCTCAAGGTTTGATTAGACCAAGTGTTTCACCTTGGGGAGCACCCGTAATTTTTGTGAAAAAGAAAGATAGAACACTTAGATTGTGCATTGATTACAGAATGTTAAACAAGGAAAAAATCAAGAATAGATACCCATTCCCTAGGATTGATGATTTATTTGATCAGATGTGTGGAGCATCAGTATATTCCAAGATAGATCTTTGATATGGATATAATCAATTGTGAATTAAAGATGAGGATATTCATAAAACAACTTTCAGAACAAGGTATAGACATTATAAATTTACCAGTTTACCTTTTGGATTAACTAATGCACCTGTGGCATTTATGAATTTAATGAATAATATATTTCAAGAATACTTGGACAAATTTTTTCTCATATTCTTGGATGACATTCTCATATATTCAAAAATTATTGAGGAACACCAAGAGCATTTGAAGATAGTCTTGGGAATATTAAGAAAGAGACGGTTATTTGGTAAGTTGTTTAAATGTTCTTTCTATGACACAAAAGTGCACTATTTGGGACATGTAATAAGTAAAGATGGAATTAATGTAGATCTTTCAAAAATTACAGCTATAACAGAATGGCTTGCACCTAAGAATGTACATGAAGTTAGAAGCTTCATGGGACTTGTTGGCTACTATAGGAAATTTGTAAAAGAATTTTCTAAGATAGCTGCACCAATAACTTTCTTACAGAAGAAAGATAAAAAGTTTGTTTGGAGTAAGAAATGTGAAATTACATTTAAAACCTTGAAGGAACAGCTAACTTCAGCACCTATTCTTGTAGTACCAGATCCTAATGGAGATTTTATGGTGGTAACTGATGCATCTAGTGAAGATCTAATAGGTATTTTGTTACAAAGTGGTCATGTCATAGAATATGAAAGTAGGAAACTTAAGTTACATGAGTTGAATTATGATCCACATGATTTATAGCTTGCTTCCATTGTTCATGCACTACAAGTTTTGAGGCATTACCTTTTCGGTAAGCCTTTTGAATTGAAAACTAATCACCTTGGACTAAAGTATATCTTCACTTAGTCAAATCTTAATGCAAGACAACGAAGGTTGTTGGATTTTTTGTCTCAATATGATTTTGACATCAGTTATATAAAGGGTAAAGAAAATAGAGTGGTTGATGCTCTAAGTCATAGGAAGCAGATTTTTTCTCTTATAACGTTAGGAACTCAGTTTAAGGATGAAGTAAAAAGTGTTATGGAATCTGATTCTTACTTTCAACAAGTAAAAGCAGCACTTACTACAGATTTGAATGATTCAAGGTATAAAGGTTTTCACTTTGATAAAGAAGGAATCTTACGATTTGAAAATAGAGTCTATGTACCTTCACTAAATGATTTGAGAAATAAATTGTTAGCATAATTTCATAATTCACCTTTTTCTAGACACCTAGGCATTACAAAAATGCTTGCTGATATAACACAACAATATTTCTAGAAAGGAATGAAAAAGGATGTTCTATTCTTTGTGACACATTGGCTTGAGTGCCAACGTGTTAAGGTGGAACCTATGCACCTATCCGATTTGTTGTATCCTCATAGCATACCGCAATACAAATGGTAGGTAATAAGCATGGATTTTGTACAAGGGTTACCTATGTCGAGAAATAAGCATGATGTTATTTTAGTAGTTGCTGGATAAACTAACTAAGGTAGCACATTTTATTGCTAGGAATCTAAAGGATGATTCTCCTATTTGGCAAGAAGATTTGTACATGAAAATTTTAGATTACATCGAGTACCTGAGTTAATCATTTCCAATAGAGATCCTAGAATGATGTCAATATTTTGGTAAACACTTAATGCAGCTCTAGGAACTAAGCTAAATTTTAGTTCTGCGTGTCATCCAGAAATAGATGGGCAGACTAAAAGACTAAATCAAGTTTTAGAAGATGTGTTATAGATGTATTGCATGGATCAACAGTATAAGTGGGAAGAGTATCTTCCATTAGTTGAATTCGCATACAATAATACATATCATGCTTCTCTTAAGATGGCACATTTTGAGGCATTATACAGAAGACAATGTAGAACCCCTGTTAGTTGGGATAGCATAGAGGATAGAGAGGTAATTGGACCTGAAATTCTTACTGAAATGGAACAACAAGTTAAATTGATTCGTGAACTCTTAAAAGAAGAAACAGATATGAAAAAGAGTTATGTTGACTTAAAGAGGGTTGATAGGAAATTTGAGCTTGGTGAGAAAGTATTTCTTCAGGTTAAACCAAAAAAGAGTTCTATAAATTTTGGCAAGGCTGCCAAGTTATCACCTCATTATGTGGGACCTTTTAAGATAGTTGAAGTAATAAACCCTGTAGCTTATCATTTAGCATTACCTCCTGCCTTATCACGAATGCGTGATGTTTTCTATATTTCTTTGCTTAAGAAATATGTTTCAGATTTATCACACATGTTAAATTGGAATTCCTTGGAGGTTCAGGACCCAAGAATAATCGTTAAACCCATATGAGTGCTTGAAACTTGCCAGTTGCATTTGAGAAATTGAGAAATAAGTCAATGTAAAGTCCAGTGGGACCAGTTTAACGAAGATAGTGTAACTTGGGAAAACCTAGAGGATATGAAAACTTATTTTCCATATTTATTTGAACAAAATTGATTCTGTAGAATGTTAAAAAATTATGATTTTCTTCTTTATATGACAATAAGTATGCCAGTTTTGGGCAGATATTTATATGAATTGAATAAACAACTATTTAATGCTGATTTACAGAACTATAAGGTTTTGATATATTTGACTTATGGTAAGAGAAGTGAATGAATTGATTGTCCTTGATGTAAATTGTTAAAATGAGGTAATCATCGGGATGATGATTCTTTTTAGGAGGGAAGCATGTAACACCCTCAAAAAAATTTATATTCCTCCTTTGCATTTCAAGTTTTGACATGTGATTTTCTTCTAAAGATGTGTTCTTTTGATTGTTGGAGATCATGCCTGATATGGATAAATATTTTATGTTCTTAAGATTAGTAGACTAGAATGGAATGGCTTCCTTGGATCCATTTTTCACTTCTTGTAGGCAAGTTGCAATTTGGTTTAAGAGTTGCAAACTTATCTCTTTATCTGACTGATCCTTTGATCAATTTCAATGATCCAAGGAATGTTTTACACCTTCTCAGTTTAATGAATAGTAAATTGGCATTCCATAATTTGAGGGACATAGCGGACTAAAATTTGTTATTACAAGTTCTTTAATCTTGTGTGAACGTGTTTCCATTCAGTTGTATGTTATGATTAGGTCCTTGGAGATTGATCTTGGCAGTACATGGTTGACGTAAATGAAATACAGCCTGTTCATGACATAGGAAGGATTTGGAAACCTAAAACTAAAGGATTATCCTATGGAATCCTAAGCTAGGTAAGAATATTTACTACCTAGCTATGTTAATTAATTGAATTTTTATTCTAACCTAAGCTTCCTATTCTACTTTGTTGGGTCGGCATCCAAACCTAAGCCTTGTGCTAAGGGAATATGGAAAGGTTGCTAGGCTATCTAAATTAACCTAAAACCTAATGCTATAAGGTTATGAGATGATCTAACCTATTGTCTAAAACTAAAAGGTTGTGAATTAATCTAACCTAATGTTGGAATTACCTAAGGTAATGTGTTAAGGCCTAAGGTAATTATTCCTAAACTAACCTAAGTTTTTAAGGGATATATCATAAGCTATTTAAATGGGAACCTAAAAGGGTCGCATGCCTCTATGGCGACGGTTCCAATGGCATTGAATTTGTTGATAAGGTTTTTAAGGCATTAAGTACTGCCAGCTTTGACAGGGGCTAGTTGACTTGGTGGAGGCTTATGTGGAAGCTCCACTACATGATGGAATTTCATGTTAAATGGGAATTGGGAATTCGCCAGATTTGGGAGGTGGTGGCAAGGAGAGATAAGCGAAAAATTTGGAATTAATGAAATTAATTGGCCTCAGGTTTTTTTCACAAAATGTCTTGGAAAATTGGAAGGTGGGTTTGTGGGAGGTTGTTGGTTTTTGCATGCTTTTTAGATATTTCTTTGCATGGAGCAAACTGTTTCTTCAAACTAGTGGTTCGAATTTCACTTCATTGTTATTTTTAACTCACCTTGTCTATTTTCGATCATGGGAAGGTATATGAGGCATTCTGAAGAAAGTTGTTGGTTGGTTGATCTTTCGTGGAGGAGAAAATGATTTGGAAGCTCGGTTGGAAGTCTCCTTCGATTTGGAAGAAGTGCTATCAGGCATGAAAGGCTCTAACCATTAAGATCTCTTGCTTTCTTCTAAATGTTTTCATTAAAACAACTCTACTCTTATGAGATTCTTGGTTTGCATGTTTTATCTAGTTATTTGCTTGCTGGGTTTTATAAATATCTTGAAATTTGGGTATGAATCCATGGAAAATTAATGTTAATTCTTGGAAAAATTTCTTTGTATGGGTTAAATAACGAAACATGCATGAGAAAATTGTTACTGTAGCTCTGCTTGTCAGTTATTGAACTGGTATTCAAAGAGTTGTGTTTTTAACTCACCCTCATTTTGTTTATTTGGTTCTGCATTTTTGGAAACCTTGAGTCTCGTATGATCTTACATTGGAGCTCATGTTTTGTTTGAGCTTGAGCTTGTATTTGAGCTTGTGTTTCATTTGAGCCTGTATTCGAGTTCATGTTTAGTTTGAGCTTGATTCGAGGTTAGTATTTTGATAAGAATTTGTGTTGGAGGTTCTTGTTACCTTGAAACCATGTTTGGAATCTTGGGTAATCCTGGACTGTTGTTTGAAGTCCATATGTAGCTCTGTACTCGTGTTTATTCTTGTGTTATTCTAGACTGTTAATGGAAGTTCATAATGTACACAACTCTCATATTTTATTACGTGTACGGTTCTGAACTCTGGTTAGAATCTCGTGTTTCCTTTTGAAATGGTATGAGTTTTCTTTATTTAAAATAAAAACTGGAATGGGAACTTGTTGTTTCCCTGAACCTGTGAATATTTACTTGAATGGTTTTGAAATCTTCTATGAGAAACTTGTGTTTCATTTTGAGTTGGAAATAGGGTTTCTTGTTTATGTTATAAATTGGTTATGGTTGTTCGTATTATATTTTGTCTTGTATCATGATATTTGTATATATCTATGCTCATGTTTGAGACTTTGTGATTTGACATTGTACATGTAATTTGGTACTTAGTGTTTGGAATTTATAGCTTGAATGATGTGTTGGTTCTATTCTGGTATTTGTGAGTTGGTTTCAAATTACATTCAAGTTGGAAACTTATAACACTTTCATTTCAAACTGCTTACTCAAAGTAAATCTGGGGAAGTAGTATGACTGATCTGTTTGAATATCTCTTGGATATTTAACTGGAAACACTTTTGTTTGATAGTGGATTTGAAACTTCTTTCAAGATGAGTTTTGTACCAGTGCATAAATATTGTAGTGGAAGGATTACTTAACTCTGTTCAGTTTGATTTTGTTTTATAGTTCTAAAAGAATTATGAACTACTTACTCTTAAGTACAATGTTGTGGAGGCATTTTAAAGGAACTTTAGTTTTGACTCCAAGGATACTCCTGAACTGGTTTAGTTTAAGGTTTCGGGTTTTCTATTCTTGTTGGGATCAATAAGTGAATACTTGAGTCTTTTAAAAGAAAAAGGAAATTGAGAATCCTTGGGGACAATGTGTTGTCTTTGAAATTTACTATTTATGTTGTTTTGAACTGAAATTGGAACTCATGCTTTTAAATGATAAGGATTGTAAGGGATACTTGCACTACATTTTCTTTACAATGAGTTAGTTTTGTTCTCTCTTTTGGGAACTAGCGTATGAGCTTATTGTTTAGATTAGAAAAGGGAATCTGTTATTAAGTGTAGAGAAATGATTTAAGGATTGAATCAAATTCTGATAAGATTCCTTTTCTAACTTATTGTGATTAGTTCATTTGATTGAACCCTTCTGTTATTAGTTCTCTTGTGAAATGGAGATTTATTATAATTGTTTAGTCTTCCTTGTTCATATCATTTGTTGAAGTGATGTAGGAAGAGATTTGATGTTTCGGTTTTGTTGAACAAAAAATATAATCTTGTTGGCAGATTGTTTAAATTCTATCTTCCTTCTTAGATTGATATGGGATTCTGTTCTGAGGAAAATATTAAATGTTGAATATAAAGGTAGTTGTCCTTTAAACGAAATAGTTAAATTCATGTTATGAACATGTTTCTGTTTGTAGATGTTTTTGTGTTGGGCATAGTTTGGAATGGTTATTCTTCTTCCTTGCTTAGGATCTAGATGAATCATCCTAATGGGGACTATGCTATAAACCCTTCCTTTGTCTTATGGTAAAGTTAAATGTTGTATTCTATTATGATAGAATTGGGAATAATAGGATGTTATGATCTATTGTTTGTTTAAAGGTGATTGATAGGATCAATTAAAATTTAATTTTGTAAGGAAGATGTTGTGGATTATATTATGTTCTTCTCCTAGAAGTGAATTTAGATTGGTTAATGTACTTCTTTTCTAATTGTTATTAATTATACTTATATGTATGATATATTAATTGTTTCATTAAAGAAGAGTTGTTTTAATTGAACAATTAGTGGAATTCACTTCATTTTAAGGCTTAGTGATTATCATGCTCAGTTCATTGAATTGACCCATGCTAGCTATTTTTGCAGATGGACTTCGTAAGTGATAAAAGAAGGCAAAACTTATATGATACATTGGCTGATTTAATTCTAATTATTTGTGAAGAATTTTGATTCATTCTTAAGTTGTATTGAAAAGTAAAAGTGGTATTATTTTTAGAATGAAGGTTGTTGTTATGCAGTGTGCCTAAAATCCATAAGTCCTGTAAATGTATAAGTTTCAAAGATGAATTGAAAGTTGGGAATTTACTTGTATTGGTTGTGTAAATTATCTTGTACTTTTATAAAAGAGATGGAATTCTATCTTGTTGATATTCTTCATATTATTTCTATGCTTAATTGGTTACCTTTTGATAAGTTGGATAAAGGGATTTAGTTCTATTTCCGTAATTAAGATGCAACTTGTTAAGTTGCAGAATATGATGTTCTTTATCTAAACAATTTAACATAGTAATGTAATGTGTGTTGAACATGCAGTAAAACTATAGAAATTGTAAAAGATAAGGAAGGTATGATAAACCCTAACACTAATTCATGAAGAGGAAGATTATTCCTCTCAAAAAAAGAATGTAAACGAAAAGAAAGGTAATGTGATTGTTAATCATTAGACTTCATATTCAATGAAGTCTACCTAGTTAAACCTATGTGGTTGTTACACCTCCTTGATTGGTTAAGTTACATTATAATGGAACTTATGATGTTGTTGTCCTGTTTTTGGTTAACAATTTTTTAAGCTGGATAAGAGAACTTAAAAAGAAAGCTTAAGTTAAGGAAGTTCTTTAAAGATTAATTGAATCTGATATGGAAAAAGAACTTAAGGAGTGTTGGATTAGGGTTTAGAAAGGTTGTTGTAATATGTTTTAATAATCCAAATTAATTATATTAAATAACCTCCTAGGGGTATGTACATCTCGAGGAGGGTGTTTCTATAGGATGTTGGCACACACCAACTATAGGGTTATACCTTTGAGAAGATTAGGATCCTCTTGAGGATACAAACAATGCAGTTGACATGTGGCAACACCCTTCTGCATTGATCATCTAGATCTACACACATCTGGACTTGAACTTAGTTTCTTCGTAGGTCCAGTTAGTAGCATGTTTAGGATAGGGAGCATCCCCCTAAGACACAGGGTACCTTGGCACATGGGGCTAACTTAGGTTGACCCAATATGCCCCATTTAGCCTAAGTCTTCTTGAGCCTCTTCCTATTATAAATTATGCTATTAACTTGAACTCAAGTTCAACCTTGGGCAAGTGGGCTGACAGAAGTCAGTAAAGAAAATTCTAGATAACAATAAAGTGGGGTGAAGGATGTATTCTGGATTGAAAAGTATGCCGAAAAGTAATAACAACATGAATATTTTGTTAGAAACCTTTGGGCAAAGTATCACAAGTTGTTGGTTACGTTGTCCTATGTCATCTAGCCTAAGGATCGTGATGTAGATGAATATTGGTAGTAGATATTTAGATAGGTTCCTTAAACAGATCACTTAATACCCAGAATAGGGTAAGAAAACCAAGTATACATAGTATATAAAAAGTATTCAATAATTAATGTTAATCATGAATAGATCAGTAGCTCACCGATTCATTACCGGCTACATATGGTTATCTGTTATAAGAATGGCGGTTATGGAATGTGTGTTCTAAATTATGTATTTAGAACAGAGAACATTATTCAACCCCCTCAAGTATTCTTTGACATGTCTTTACATTTTCTAGATTACAGAGGTATTGAAGATGTTGCAGAACATGTTCACAAGTGTGAGCTGCTATGACGCACGAAGGGGATCACAACCTCAGAGTGGAAGGCTAGTTAGTTTACAACGACATTACAAGGATGCGCAACATAGCTGGTATAGGAAATCTGACCCTTATGAAATGGTGGTTGATTATACTACTTTAAAGAATTCCTTCTTGGTAGAATTCCACATCCCTGAGTTTGAACAGATGAGCATCAGTTCCCTGAAGGATTTTCAATAGGGAATGGTGGAGAGTGTGTGGGAGTATGATGCAACCGTTCAAAATCCTCAAGTCAAAATTATCATATGACATTCACCATTCACAACATGCTCAATGTTTTTGTTAGGGGGGTTGATAACACCTTTTAAAAGATACCTATCTCATAAAAATGTCATAGATCCGCGCAAGGTGTTGGAAGATTCTCTTTGTGCCGAAGATGTTGGAAGTGTTCATACTAGTGTTATCCCATTTCTGGAAGCTCATATCACTGCTATGGCTAAGTAGTTACAGATGTTGTCTGCGAACTCAACACCATGAGCCTTTGTAGTGGTATATGGTGTATAGATTGTGAAGTAGAGGGGCATGTCAAGGATATCTTCCCCCAAAATAAAAAATCAAGCCTATTAGGAGAAATGTTATTTTCCCTAAATTAGGGGTTTTATCACTAAAAAATTTAGGGACCTGTTTGGCTGTAACTAGCTATTTAGAGGTGGGTTTTCCACCAAATTCACCTCCAACTATGTCGGATTTCCCCAATTTGCCTCTAAATTTCAAAATTCAAATTTTTTTATTAGTAGTGGGTTTTGAACCTTGCACCTCATCCACCCAAGAGTCTTTCCCTCTATCCAACTAGGCTTGATGAGTGCTTATGCTAAAATGCAAAGTATATACATTTAAAGAAAATGAAAATGACTCACCTCTTTAAAATGGTGATTTGGTTGAAGCTCCACATGGCGCTGCATGCGTGGAGGAGAGCTTGTATACGGATTAGGGTTACTCAATTGTATTTTCTACCGTCATTTTTTATTTATTTATTTTGAACCGTTGTTATAGTTTCCTCCACAGTTTTTGGTTTTTACACAGCCTATATGCTCACGTAGGTCACAATTTGTGTATTACTCCACCATTTTTTGGTTTTTTCCATATGCAGGTGCATGGAGGTTTTCACGGCTATGGCCGTGTTTGCAGGTCTGAGTGAAGCATTTCTTCACCAATTTGGTGTGATTGTAGGTATACCTAAAGAGACATCGTTGGAGTTAGGGTCGATGTTTTGTGAAGGAGGCTTGATGAAAGGATTTCACGTGGAATGGTTAGAATGGTTGGCTTCAATGCAATAGCTTGTTGTAATAATGCAATACTCTGAGTAATGTAATAATGTAATGAGGAAATAATGATAGTGTAATTTGGTTTTCAATACGTTCAACTCACCTTTGTAATGGCTCAACCCAATGTTCACACAACTTGACCTTTTGGTTTGCACGTATCTAATGCAATCAACTCATATGCACAATGAAATAGATTGGCTTAATGCAAGAAACTATTCCTACTTCAATGGATGAAAACACGGCTCAGTGGTAGAGAGGCCTGGATGTAGAGATCTTGTGGAGATCTTAGTATGTATGCAAAAATGAAAAGACCTCCAAATATAACAGCCCGGTAGTATTAGCTGAAGCTAATACTTACACCAGATTTAATGAAAAAACCTCTAATGGGGAAAAATTAATGTATATATATATATATATATATTTAAAATTTTAAAATGATTTCTATAAACTAGAAAAATGCTCTAGAAGCAAACTTTCCTGGTGCAGAGATCACCATGGCAAAAAAAATTGCTTTCCTTTTACTTGGAGAACACGCAAGAGGGTGTGAGTTTGCAAGGGGTTCTAGGAAGCTGCAGGAGGTAGCACTAGCTCTCTGTTGATGTAAATTTATTCTCCACAAATTCTCCTTCCTCTGCAACCTTTCTCCAACCTTGCCAGGAGCTTCAACCAGATCTGGTACAAAATGTAGTTTCAAAAAACATGGACATTAGCCTATGTATTTTATTAATGTGAAATCAACCAAATTACACATGTATGAGCTACAATACTTATAGGTATTGTATAACTAAATACAAATAAGAAACTAGGTTGCACAGCTGCAACAATATTCTTGATTACATAAGATTCCAAAATATCATACGGGAAGCACAAATGACATAATTGTTATAACTACATAAAAATTATACTCGTGAAAATAATAATCTAAATATGGTCGATAAAACCATCTAACAATATAAAACAATAATTAATTAATAATGATAGGTAAATAATTAATTATATAATGCATAATTAATTATCCTAACACAAAGAAGGTCACAAAACACACAACAGGTTTGGAGGCCACCACATGAAAAGGATCCAATGGGTGAAGAACAAACATGTGTCGCCATTCTAGTGAAATTCAAAGAAGATGCATTTTGTGGAATTTAAGTCTGTAGAATGAACTAAGTTCAATAAGGCTTCAAGTCAGAAAGTCAAGGGCAGTTAAGGAATTATACATGGTTGTATTTCTATGGAGTTAATAGTTTTAAGTCATCCCATATAGAATTTATGACGTGAAGGTGCAACTAATCAAAGGAAAGCATGAAGGCAATAAAGGCTAACATTGCAAGGAACATGGAGCTTTCTCATTGACTCACATTTCGTGGTTGTGAGTCAGGGTCAAAGAACAGTTTGACATTGTGAGGAGTGTGGAGCTTTCTCTATGGCTCACATTTTGTGCTATTAGTCAGGCTAAAAGAAACGTCTGATATTGTGAGGAATGTGGAGCTTTCTCATTGTTTTTTGCTTCACACTCTAACAAGGTTCTTATAATAACATGATGATATTGAGACATGCACAGAGATTTCTCATTGGTTTAAGGTTTGCAAAGGATAATGGAGGTCTCATAAGGCCTGATCTCCAAACCAATGAAATATTGACACATGGAAAATAAAAATCAATTGACACATAGGAAGAGAAAATCTCCAAGCCAATCAAATGCTGCCACCTGTCACGATCCTATGCTCCACAAAATAAAAACTTTCAATGACCATATCTTTCGATCTAGAGCTCTAAATATTTTAAAAATTATATCATTTTAAAGAGGTCCTCGAGCCCTACAATTTTGCATCATAAAAATCAGATTTTAATGGAATTTGATAGGGAGAAAAGAGGAAAAATAGTTCTTCTATCAATGCACACAAACATTCAGCGACCATTAGATTAACCAGAGTGCACTACATGTTATTGTGTGTTCAGTTTGCACTGAAATCTTCAAATCACCATAGCTTCTATTACGGAGATTGGATCCATGTGATTTTGGTCTTGTTGGAAAACTACTAACATGGGCCACACTTCGGACCATTCAAAATCATATTTTGGTGAAGTTTGATAGGTAGAAAATAAGGATATGACAATTGGGCCGTTAATGTGCAGATTTAGTTATCTCAACCACCCATATTTGATCAAATTTGTCCTCCTTCCTTCTTCTACAAGATAAACAGACATGGGTAAGCACATCTAATAGCTTTATATGTGGATTTTTTAGGAATTTAATGCTTGTTGTTAGTGATTGGAAGAAGAAATATGAGTTTCACTCTTTTCCTCCTCCTCCTATCTCCTTTTTCTTCTATAAATAGTTGAGTAATGCTCATTGTAAAGGGATTGATACTTTTGGAATACAAGGGCATCATTGTAAAGTGCTAAACAAGTTTTTTTGAGTTACAAGCCTTAAATTATGATTATATATCCTTTTTATAACTTCTTCTTTCATTATAATGATCTATGCAGTATCTTAAAGCAATAAAATACTTGTTTGGTGGCTATTATTCAATGCTAGCTGGTGATTTGTTTCATTTTATTTCCTCTTCATTTAATTTTAGGTGTGTTGCAGATGTTTCTTCATATTACAGGGTTTATTTATATTGTGCATTATAGGAAAATGAAAGAGGGTTTAAAACCGAAAAGAAAGGATCATGAGGGATGACATACACATCAACAGACATGTGAACGACAGTATGAAGAGATCTCGGGAGGAGCAAGCATCAACTGAATGTGCATGAAAAGATTTGAAACACGGGTAGAACCTCGTTACAATCCACAAACTGTCCTCAATTATAATCTTTGGTTCAGAATTACACAGTAGGAACATTGATTATATTATTCACATCATCATTCAATGTATAATAGATTGGCTATTATATAGCCATAAAGGTAGGCAAAAAACTTCCTAGGAAATAGGAAGTGAGTAGAACAATTAACCCGATAATAGCTACGGGTATAACAAATAATCATTCATAATATATTGTTATTCTAACAATATATATGACTAACTAACTTACTAATATTCACTATAATAATAATTACCAATGTAATTATTATTCACACACATACAAATGTGGAGCACTAAAATATTGATTTCTCAACATTCCCCCCCCTTAGTGCGAACATGGGGAAAACTTGCCTTTGTTCTTGCACCTACTCATGATCTAGTGATTTTCACAGGATGATCACAAACCTCAAGGATGGTTTTACAAACGGTTAACCACAAACCAAGAATGGTGGTTTTGCAATTGGTTAACCACAAACCACAAAGTGATGGTTTTGCAAATCGATTACCAACAACCAAGAATGGTGGTTTTGCTATTGGTTTACCACAAACCACAAATGAAGGTTTTCAAGTGGTTTACCTACAACCACATCATGATATGCCAAGTACTATTATCAGCCCTCATCACATCTCACTGTAGAGAATAACATAGGAAATTCTACTGAAATCTGTTTCTCATACATACATAGAAAAAGCTGACATACTGGAAATGGAACATTGGGATCATGTTCCCCCCTCAATGTGAAATTTCCACTTATTGAAAACAAGATCACTTCAAACTGAAGTAAACACACAACTGAAAAAAAATGCCACTAAATCATCTATGTGGCCCCATCATTGGCGATTGACGAGAGGTCATTGAATGACCTCCAACCTTCGATGCCTCCTGCCTCTAGTATATAAGATGATAACTCAGCTGGATGTGATCATGAAGCACAATTACAACTCAGACGTCAGATTCCACCAAAAATGCGTTCGTGAGGTTTTTTTTTTTAACAATTTTTGACAATTTGACTATGTATAAATTTTCACTATTAACACTTTATTGGACAATGATAACAATCCTAAAATCACCTATTTTGAAATTTTTGAATGGCACTCAAAAACACTGAAAAAACTCTAGACTTCAACAATTTTACTATAATGGCGAGACACTTTTTAATGACATACACTATACCAAATAACACCTAAAATGACATGGTTAATATTTTTATAGGCACGACACCCCTAGTGATAGTGACTAATTTACTCGACTAATATTTAAGACATGACAAATCAACTATTAATAATCACTATTTACACAAGATGGCAATACGAGAAGTATGACATTTAAATATTGTTTGATAGGGAATTTTGATATGTATTACTTTTAACACTATGACTCGACTCAAATTACAATTTACAAGATTTGGAAATGACATTGATGGACTAGAATTAAACACAAATATGAAAATTAACCAAAACACAATACCTAAAAATTGTGAGAGTTGATGCATGAATGAGGTGAGAAGGTAAAATGGTCCTTAATAGCTCTGTCCACCAAATCATATCTAAAGAGTTGTTTATCAAATCTATGCAGGTCGAATGATCAGTGATGTTACTGTTAACCCGCTGCATTTTCTCCTTAGATTCTAGTGCCATGAAAAAAATTACTTTCTCATCAACTGCCTAGGACGAATTGATAAGTGTCGATCCTCGAAGACCAAAAATTCCATTAATTTGCATGCCCAATGAAAATAAAACTAAATCACAAATACTACAGGTCAGATTGAATCCATGATAGCAAAATGATTATCATGATAGTGTCGAGGTTACAAAGACTTTAGAGACCATTTGTAATCTATAGTTTTCCTTTTCCAATACTGCCACAGATGGTCACCAACGTTTAAATTGCATGTTTGAAGTACACAAATTAGACCAATTTTCGTGAGAAAAAATTTAGTGAGATCTGCGCACAGGATGCACTATGAATATTAATGTAAAAATAACTGATTCTAAATGATGATTTTGTCTTCTCCTTCAATGCTTCTAAGAAAAAACGTGGACTAAAAATTAGGTACAAAAATTGATAGAGATCCAAGGCCAATGCTTTTCCAAGATATATCTACAAATGATTCAATTATCTCCTTAACGGATCTCTATAATCTTTTGACTCAGATTATGAAACGTATAGTGAATAAGATCTTTTATCACCTGACTTGTATATATGCACGTGAATATCTAGATACACATCATTTTATGACAAGAAAACACTTATATTTAATTAATAGGAGATATCAAAGTTGGATACGATAATGAACAAATCTGTAAGAAAAAATTAAACGAGAAATTGATTCAATCACATGGAATTGTCATTAATAGGGGCAAGAATATCTACAAAACTACCCCTTAGATATCTATTTTTGCATAGCAAACAAAGAGAAAAGCATCACTCTGATACCAAATATAAAGTTTGGTTCAGAATTACACAGTAGGAACACCGAATAAATTATTCACATCATCATTTAGTGTACAATAGATTGGCTATTATATAGCCATAAAGGTAGGCAAACAACTTCCTAGGAAATAGGAAGTGAGTAGAACAGTTAACCTGATAATAGCTACGGGTATAACAAATAATCATTCATAATATATTGTTATTCTAACAATATATATGACTAACTAACTTACTAATATTCACTATAATAATAATTACCAATGTAATTATTATTCACACACATACAAATGTGGAGCACTAAAATATTGATTTCCTAACATCAATCTCATGGATCTAAAGGGGTGTACATATAGGGGTGCTGAGTAAGCCCCAGTGATGTAATCATGACAACTCAAGTGGAGAGGGGGAGTTACATTCCCAGAATAGAAGTGTAATTCCCTAATGACACATTGATCCATAAGAGAATCTCATAGTGACACGTGGACCTACAATCTCACCTAAGTGAGATGACTAATGTAATGATGTGGAAAATAAAACACACCAACAACCCCCCTTCATCGTAACTTAGGATGAGGTGGTAAGTCATAAATGAGAAATGGGTCCTGGCACAAAGCCTGATGAGGTACCCATGTATAATAATCTCTCGAAAAGTGGAGTCAAAGGAGAAAACCTAGTGGGAAAAACTCCCCCCCAAAAGAGAGACAAGTCCACTCTCTAATCTAAGAAAGATGCGTCTCAGCCACAAATGGGCTTGTACAAGTCCCCATGTACAAAGAGGTAATCTCTTAGAAAGAAGAAGAAGAGAGAAGATGAGGGAGATGAGAGGAATACAGAAGATGCCACAGATGAATCTAAACTCTCCAGCCCTAGGAGGTCTCCCAGAAGAATGTCGATGATGAGATCCTCTTCCTCTGGATTGAAGAAGAGTCACCTGTACCGAACTATGTGCCTACCCTTAGGAAGGAAAGAAACGATGTGTTGGAAGTCCACCCACTTTGCGAAGGAAACTAAAGGTAGTAGCACAAAGAACTCTGAGTCTGGTCCATGAAAGTGTGACATAGGTCTAACAAGTGAGTGCAAAGGAACCGAAGGTAATGTCACAAGTGCATAACTATCAGAGTATGAAGGGTGAACACCTGTAGAAAGGATGTCCAACTGATGTGAAGGTAACAAAACATCCCCCACAATATAAAATGGATCCATAAGCAAGGGTGGATCAATGAAGGTCTCCAGAAAAGTGGAAGTGGTAAGAGTCCTAGAAGGGGCACTCCCAACAATAGAGATGATGAACTACTCTAAAATACCTGTAGATCAATGATGAACCTATAGTACATCACAAGTGTAATATGTGAAAAGATGACCAAGTTCAGACAGATACTCGTCCCAATGAGGGGGCTCAAAAAATAGAAGAGCGATGTCAAATAGGTATGAGTCATCCAATGAAGGTAGAGGAGTAAAAGTGGCCTCACACACTAAAGGTAGAAAAGAGGCAGGTGTGATGACTGTATGAGGCCCAGTAGGAGACTGCTCGATATCTGATGAGATGGGAGGAGTGAAAAAACTCTCTGGAATAGTGAGAGGAGGAGAAGAGTCCTTGGTAGTACTCTTAACATCAGAACTGGGTGCACAATCCTTGTCATCTGAAGTAGAACCAAGCGAGTCTGTGTCAGTGGAACTATCATCACATGAAGAAATAGAGGAGACAACAGAATCAACAACAACAAAAATTGTGGCAGTATGTGAAGGGTCTTTATAGAGGGACTGAAAAATGCTCCAGACATGATGGGGTGGATCTGAGTCTGGCATGTGAAACCAGAGAGACCTAGAGATATGCATCATCATGTGACCAAAAACATGGGCACAAGTGTCGAGAAAATCCTCTAGATGACGATGATCAGTGGGTGCAAGAACTGGCCCAAGTAGGAAGGGTTAAAGACCCTCATAGGAGAAGTAGTGTTCCATGGAAGCACACCATGCTGAAAAATTCCCTCTCCCAATGAGAAGTGGCAGAGGCTATAAAGAAATCCTACAACACTCAAGTTTGGAAAGAGCACTCTCCATGATGCGGAAGTAAGAAGTGTAAGGTGCATAAAAGCAAGACGTCGGACTCAGTTGATAATGCATCTACGTGTAAAAACCCAAGAGTACTAGTGAACCCCCCCAAAATGTGGCACTTTATAAAGTAGTGCATTTACAAAACTAAAAATTTCATCACGTAATGTGTGAGAAATCATGTAACTTTGACTAAAGAATTGCTAAAAAATGAGCAGTGAATCAAAACTTATAGCAAAAATATAATTCCAGCAACTGATGGAAAATGCCAATGAAATTTGCAAACTGATTAAAAAAGTACCCGAAATGGGTGCAAAGGGTGTCGTGTGGGTACTCATGGGAAATGTCATCAAATTTTAGGCAGGGTTTGTTTTGCTTGCGAGGGGGGATTAGCCTCCTGCAAACCCCAGACCTTGCCCTCCATCTTCGACACACGAATGAAGGACATAATACAAGAGAAATAAAGCCTTAAAATTATTACAAAAATGCCATAATGAATGTTTTTCACCTTAAAATCATTAAAAAGGGATTTTTTTTAACCTTTAATCAATTATAAAAGGGAATAGGTGAGGTAAGCTAGATTCCAATACACATAGTCATGGGTCACTGCTACCGAGTAATGAGTTGGTATTGATGCTGAGATAAACACTGAGTTGGTGTTGTTGGTCTAGATAGCTTGAGTGCTGGAGAGTTGTGATCCAAAAGGATAGATTCCACAAGAAAGCTGAGTTGTGGGTCTACACTGAGTTGAGCAAGGTTCAACACCAGTCTTTTTTGAAAAGGCCACATAGTGATTGGTCAATGGCTGTAAATGAGGCTAGATGCTAAATATAACACCTAAATGTAAAGATGCATTCCGAGGAGTTGAACCCACAGAGCTATAACTGTTTAGTAGAGAGTAACAAATGGGTTGGAGTGTGCCAGAGAAGGTTGAAATGACCAAAAACGTGGAGCCCAGGTTATAGGGAATTGAGAGCTTGCAAATATCCTCACACAGACCCACGATGAATGTAACAATGTAGAGCTTCACATCTAGCACAACTTGGATGCAAATGTAGGTTCGTTGAGGAGTGACCAACAAGCTTGAGCCTTAGATTCCATAGTAAATCCAGACTAGATTGTCAATGCACAGTGAGCCAAGGTGTTAAATGCACAAGCAGTGGAGAATCAACCACAGGAAAAAAATATCCAAAGCAACCACGTTCAGACCAATACACTCATGATCAAGCCAAAACCCGAGCTGAAGCCAAAACAATGACATGTGGATATAAATGGGTGGAGAAGTTGAGGTCCCAGTACAGAGAAAGGGGTGAACAAATAACTTATCCAAATGATGCACATCCAAGATAGGGTTAAAAGTTGAGCACGACATCAAGGAGGTGAAGCCAATGCAGAAGAGAAGAACGCAAGGCTGAATCACCAAAAAACACGTAGCACAAGCAACCAGGGAGGAAACTCAACATAATCATGGTGAGTTGGAATCTGATGAGGCAAGGATAGCCAAAGTTGAGCAGGGAAGACTCTAATGCAAGCACAATGAGAAATAAACTAGGAGCGAGTAGAGTTGAAAATATAGAGTAAAAACACACAGTCAAAGCCAACTCAAAAACCGATGTAGACACCAATAATGCAGATGCGTTAAAAAACCAGTGCACGAGTGAGTTGTAGTGTCCAAGGAGGTGAGCCAAAGGGACAACTCGGTTCCCAGCTCGGCGAGCTAGAGCCGAGTTGGGCCCAAAAATGCACTTTAACTACCTTAAAACACATACCAACCAACACGAACAAACCCTAGACTAGAAAACTCTGAAATGGTAAGCTCAAGTCCTCAAAACATGCATACAACCTCAAAAATGTAGAAAACCCATGAACATGAGGTAGGAAGCCCTAAATCAATGAAATAAGAGCATGATCAAAATAACCATTAGGACACACGCAACAAGATCTAGATATCACGCCGGAAATAGGAAAACACTCAAAAAAATGCCAAAGAGTGCACAGATCCACAAGATCTACTATGATACCTAAAATATGGTTTAAAACCCTAAATTAAGGATCATGAGGGATGACGTACACATCAACGGATGTGTGAATGGAAGAGTGAAAAGATCTTAGGAGGAGTGAACATCAACTGAATGTGCATGGAAATATTTGAATCGTGGGTAGAACCTCGTTATAATCCACAAACTGTCCTCAATCTCATAGATCCAAAGGGGTGTGCATATAAGAGGTGCTGAGTAAGCCCCAGTGCTGTAATCATCACAACTCAAGTAGAGAGGGGGAGTTACATTCCCAGATTAGAAGTGTAACTCCTTAATGACGCATATGACGCACTGATGCACTGACACAAAAGAGAATCTGATAATGACCCCTAAATGACACGTGGACCTACGATCTCACCTAAGTGAGATGACTACCCTAATGATGTGGAATATAACACACACTAATAGAAAATTGGAATTTAAATTCTATTATAGACTATGTCTTTCATTTCTTCCCTTTCTACCTTTATTTTTCTCCATTTTATCTTATTCAAAAGTGTATTTCCCCTTATTTTGGTGCTATCACCTCCCTCGATGTAGGATTTCCCTTTTATACATATCCCTCTCTCCTCAGTCCCTTGTAATCATAGATTAGTTCTAGGTAGTTGAATTTCCTTTCCTATGAGTATTTTAGCATTAGGAATAGGTAGAGGAACCAGCCTTCTCCGGAGGTCTGTCTCACAAGTGAAATTCCCACAACTTGGGTTGTTTATAACCTGGGGTAGGGTGTCATTTTGAGCTCCAACAGTTTTGGAATGCCTAGTGGGACAAGTTTGAAAGATTTATTTTCAGTACTTTGTTAAGTTTTAGTGTGTAACTTAGTAATTTCCAAAATTTGGAGGCTTATTATAACACATATGTAAACTCCAAGCTCTATATGAATTGGTTTCATAAGTCAAAGTGCTGAATTGCATGAGAATAATTCAGACAAAGTCAAGAGATGCAAAAGAAGGAACTTTTGTATACATCTAGTAATCACCTGGGAGGAGAAAAATGGGCAATATAGTTTAGAGATCACCTTCACCACCGAATAGAACTCTTTTTTCTCCACCTCTTGGTAGGCCTTTCTTTCTATCATCCAAAATTTTAAGACCTATTATTATGGAAACACCACATAGGAGTTTTCCATTTTTTAACTTCATGGGTGAAAGCCCCCTTACACTTAATGCACAACATGACATACTAGTAGCTTCAATAAAAAATATTCCATACTCTACTGGTGATAATAAAGTCACCCATTTGGAACACATTTAGGATGTTGTAAATGTATGCTCTGTTAATCTAGTCACACAAAATGATGTAGCAGTTAGGCCATTAACATATTCACTCAAAGGAAAATTACTTCAATGGTATAGAAGCTTGAGACCTGCCTCGATTACCAATTGGGATGATATTGGCACTACAATGTACAACCAATTTGGGGAAAAGGAAAACAATATTTCCTTGTTATTACAACTAACAACTTTTAAGAGGGGTCCCAATGAGCTCATGACAGATTTCAATTTCATATTTCAAAGGACATGGGACACAATTCTAACACTCTTGAGACAAACTCCAAAAGGTGTTTCTATTTACTTCATGAAAGCTTTGAATTCTGATATTTCAATCACAATTAAGTATATGGGGCTGGAACATTTCTTGATGCCTATCCAATAGCCATTAGGGCTGATAATTTTCTAATACAAGCTGGAAAATATATCCCCTGGGATTCCTATTCCTTTGTTCCCTTAATTACCTCAAGCTCTGCAACCTACCATTGTTTTTATCCCTAAGAAAAATCCCCAATCTTCTCCTTTTTCATCCTCTTCTGCTTGAAAACAAAAGGAGCATGAAGAGATTAAGGTATTGAATAGAAATTTTTCCAACAAAGTCATATCCTTTGAAAAACAACTAGCTCAACCTTATAGAAATTATTCTAATCAAGGGAAATATTTTGACCAAGGATCCAATGAAGGTTATGATCCCTACAAGAAATAAATACCCTAACCAAAGATATGGGATAAATAAGAAAAATGATAGGTGGAAATGTCCAAATACACTTATTCTACTCCAAATAGTTTTTCTTACTTGGCCACTTCCTACTATTAGTGCAAGTCAAACATTGGTTCCAGTGTAAAACAACGTGATATAAGAAATAGAATGGTGTTTCACATGCAAATAACCACATAATCAGTTGGTTTTTGTAAATGAATTGCAAGCTCAAACCTTCATGATTCTAAATTATTCCAATCAATAGGAACCAATTATAAAAGCAATCAATCCTAATGAGGAAGGATCTCAAGAGGTCAATCTAGATACTAATATTATTTTCTTTGGGACTGATGATTTTTGTGTAATGAATAAAGTAGTGAGAAGCTTCAGTAGCCCTCATACTCATATTACTGATAACAAAAGGTTTATGTTGGATTCTCAACCTTCATATTATTTTGGTCAGGACAACATTATCAACAAAGAAAAGGAAGTAGGTATAGATGCAAGTAAAAACAAGTTGCCAAATGTTCCTAGAAGACATGTTTTAGACAAGGAGGTTACTTCCCAACCAAATATTCCTATCCCAATGTTTCAGCAATAAAGGAAAGAGAATCATTACCAAAAATGCAAAATTCCATAGGTATTCCTTTCAACATTGTTGAGAAGATGAATAAAACAAGTGTTAACGTGACAATGTGGGATGTATTGGCTATTCCATCACAACTAGATATTTTACATGAATCTCTCAAGAAAATTCCTTAAGCTGATCTAGTGGTGGAAAATACTCATGTTGCTACCAATTTGTGCCAAGAAAAGGAATAACTTGTAAGAAAACTTGTTAAGACCCCACAGTTTTATATGTCATTAATTATGGGAAAACACTTGGTGCATAATTGTATGCTTGATTCAGGGGCTAGTACTTCTGTAATGCCTAAAAATATTATTGATATCCTAGGTCTTAACTACAGTCCTATTTATAAATGTGTTCTAAAAGTTGATGGCTCAATCATTGGTGTCCTAAGAGTGATAAAATATCTTGAGTTGACCCTTCATACTTGTCCAAGTTTAACCATAACTCATGATATATAGTAATTGACTTACCACATATGTTTTCCATTTTCTTATCAAGAGATTTACATA
Source organism: Taxus chinensis (assembly GCA_019776745.2). NCBI lineage: Eukaryota > Viridiplantae > Streptophyta > Pinopsida > Cupressales > Taxaceae > Taxus > Taxus chinensis. The sequence goes on from CM034146.1 coordinate 990,765,847, forward strand.
GCCATAATTAAGTACCACTTTAGGGGCTATGAGCACATTTCCTCCCTTGAAACCTCAATACTAAATATAGGGGACAGTGATGTGTGAAATATTGATTTCAATGAATTTTGGGCACAAATTTCCAGTGATAATCCCTCTCTTATGGCCCAATGTATCAAATATTGTGGAATTCTCATGTCGGTGGTTCTCCCACCTCAGTTCAATGTGCAGACACTGTTTTGGTGTGTGCTTCTTATTTTGATCCATACTCGAGGTAAATCAGAAACCCTTAAGGCCAAGTAATCACCAAATTAGATGTTGGGTGCATCAATGTTTCTTTTGGAATTCATGTGTTGGAAGATTATAGCACTCTTACTTTAGCTCAAGCTAAGGGTTTGTTTAATCAGTACAAAGATAAATATAAAATCATGATAGCCAAGTATTGGTTTAAAGTACCAAAGAAACGGGCATCCAGATTTCCTAAGACCATGTACAAAGATGATTTCAAAGAAGAAATTTATGATATTATTACTTTTCTATTCAGAATCATGGGCCTTCGTTCAACTAATGAGTTCCACTTTTGGATGTGCCCTTATTTGAATATCATTTGTGAAGGAAAAAAGAGTCAGAATTGGGGGGAGATCATTTGTGAAAACCTTAATGAATATTTGGCCAATGTGTAAAGAATTTGAGCCTTCTATATGACCTCCTATCTGATATATACCATTGCATCATATAGAGTTTGGTTGGGTATCTCTCCAGAAGATGATAAAAAGAATGGTACAGTGTATGAATATTATCTATAATTGACTTTGGAGACCAATAAGCATCACTTCAGGAGAGGTAATGATGCTTTTATAATGTATATTGTCAGAATTTTGGAGGTAAATACTATTGAAAGATTTTCTACATAGGTAAAACAATTGATTTCCACATATGGTAGCTATTTCATCTAATTTAGAAGGTTCTCTTACATCAGGTTAGCAAGCTTTGAGGGAGATCCTCATAAACTTCCAATGCTTTGTAATGACAAGATTGCTCTTATAATTGACATGTTGCACAGAACATGTAGAGATAAGAAGATATCTGGCATTAAATTTCCAATCACTTTGGGAAACTATACCTAAAAAATACTCTTTATGAATAAAATATTGAGATAATCATTGCTACCTTCAATTTATATTATTTTTAGAAGAGGTCTTCTTTTGATCTCAAGGGGTTCATTTCCAACAGTTCCAGAATGGATTTTTATCATTTACCTACTCTAGAAGATTATTGGGTAGATTTCTCAGATGATTATGAATAAAGAAGGAGATAATATGGAAAACTCTCCTTACAAAAAATTAGATATTTTGGAGTTTACAAAGTACTTGTAGATTTGTAGGATGATGAGGCCAACTTTCAATCTCTTGAATACAATAAGTCTATTTGGCATACTACCTTATCTACCATTGAATGGTTCAAGAAAGAAAGAGATGAACTACAAGAAATCATAAACCCATTCATGGTAAGAACAAAGGTCTGGTTTGATAGGAAAATGAGAGTATATAAGATGGGCATGATAGAATCCCATTCTCAAGAAGCATCTACATCTCAAAGAGATATTCCTACTTCAATGCTTGAAGTGCATACTCAATCAGCTCCTTCTCCTCTTGAATCTTCAACTTTAGTGTACATTAAGAAAGGGAAGGACGAGAGGGTTAAAAAGGAAGAAGAAATGATTGAAGAAGAAGAAAAACAACCTACCTCTCCCAAGAAAATAGAAACATTCCAAAAGATTGAAAAAATCATATATCTTTCATAAGAAGAAGAGAAGGAGACAAAATAACGTGAAGAAAGTAATTATGAGGAAGGAAAAAATAAGAAAAAATATGAAGTTGAGGATAAACAAAAGAGTGAAAAATCAAGAGCTGAAGTAGTGAGCATTCCAGAAACACCTGTCAATGAGACACTTGCTTCTAGTATTGAAACATCCACTATGGAAGTATCTACTGCACAAACTCTTGGATCCATGAGCATACTTTCCTTTGGTCCTCTTGTCACCCCACCTTCTAGTAACACCTTCACTTGGGTTGAACCTTTTGGTGAGAGAAAGAAAAGGAAAGCTTCATCTCAAATCGTTGTTCCCAAATTTGATGATGTGGCTACCTTATTAGGTATAACTCCTATTCCATCTGTCAAGAATTCCAAAACTACCTCAAGGTTGGTAATTGATTCAAAGTTCCAATAATTTTTAGAAATTTCTAAACCAAGGAAAGAGAAATACGAAAGGGATTTGAATTTGAATGAACTAGAATTGACAAGAATCCCATAGGGTGAATCCACTCCTCAGAGTGAAGTCCACAATCTAAAAGAAACTGTGTCCAAGGTCATTGAAAGAGTTGAGAAGGGGAATCAGACACAAGAGAAACTTGAAGAATAAGTGCATACCCTTTCTAATTTCATTAAATATCTACTAGAAAGTGACAAGGTACTGGATTTAACTCTTCTAACTTCAATGCCTCCTCCCACTGTCTTGATTGATGAAGAGGTACAAACCTATCAAGGACATCCATAAACATATTTGCTTATGGAAAGGAAATAGAGGCTATGGTTGAAGGAATATTTCTCTCTAGACTGAATTTTATTGAGGAAGCATACAAAGCATTGACAACATTTCTTTGATACAACAGAGGTTTGACTCAACTTTCACTGGCTTAGATAAAGAACTCAAATTGGGGACTGAATACATACAGGATCTTAGGTTGATGAGTGACATAGATGAGAAATTTTTCATTGCAAGTAACGTTTTTTATGATTCAAAGAACAATCTCTCAAAGAAATGATTTTTCAGTGTGGATTGGAAAACGAAGGTGTTGGAGGGAGCAATATATGAATTACAGAATATGGATAAAAAAGGAGAAGCTTTCAAAGTTATCATACTAGTTGAGTTTCAAGATATTTTCTATCAATTATTCAAGGAGAATTCTATAGAGATTAATTTAGTGTAGTACATCAAATCCAAATTCAAGATACTCATCAAGGAAGAATTTTTTAAGCCTAACACTGTAGCTAGAGAGAAGATGGAGGAGATTTGTGCACTTCAAACTGTGGTCATTGAAGCAAAAAAAGGTTTCTTGCAGAATGAGAACTTTGGAAAGGATATTGAATACTGTCTGAGTAGTTGGATGAATGTAACTGTAATCAAAACTATTCCCAAAGGTATGGAGATTGTTGGAGCACTTGTAAAATTTAGGAACCATATTCTCAAACTGAATATTGTACTAGCATCTTCCTCGAATGTTCCTTCATCTAGTGCATAGGTATTTCTTTTAATTAATGTATTTAAAAGTTGGATTTATGTTATATGATAGTGTAATTTGTAATTAAGGCCAACTCAAAGTTATAATACATTTGATTAAGTTCTAATGTTTAATTAAAATAAAGGGAAACTGAAAAGACTTCGGTTATAACCGCCCTTGTGGCTATATAAGGAATCTTTGTATCATTGTAAGGGGTTGGATTTTGATTATTAGAATGTAGATACACAAATATTTGATCAATATAGAATAATTTCTTTCCTCTTTCTCTTATCTCTTGTGTTCTTCCCATTCTATTTTATTTAATATGCATACATGTTTTGATATATTCAAATAAGAAACTTTGTATTTTATACATTGGATGTAGTGCAAAGAAATTTGTGTCTGAAACATTTATATCTCATGGGTTATTTGAATGTATGCAAATTCATATAATTATTTAAGCTTCATGCATGCATTAGCATGACATTTCTCTGCAATCTATATGTTTGAAAGTGTAGATTTTCTTCATTTTCCTGCATTGCAATAACTAGTCATCTTAGGTAGCTAATGAGAAAACCTGTGTTCCTGATAGGTGAGAAGTGAAATCTGAATTTCCTTTCAACCAATATCACTTGTTTAAACATATTGTTTTCTTCTGATAGATTCTTACATTTTCCCTATATTTTGTATAAACAACATTATTGATTATGGGAACAATTTCAGTATCAAAATCCTCATTCAATTATTGCTAATCTACACATTTGTAAGTAGTTTATTTTTTTTATGTGTGTGTGTGTTGATTAAGTGAACCTCTCACATAAAGAGGACGGAGTGTTATCCTATGAACTATTTCTTGTATTTAAGTACACATTTCTCAACCAATAATAACTATACCATAGTGTCCAAAAATTTGAATACCATACCTTCCCAAGACACCCCAGGTCAGTCCATCTTCAACACCAATCCTATCCTATCAGTCAAATTATCCCGATGTGGATGTTTATTGTTGCCCTAGGTGATTTAGGAAATTAAAATCAACCCTCCTAGGTGATTTAGGGTCTTCTAGAAACATTCAAGTTTTTAAGAAGTTTTAGGAGGGGCTGCCATCAGCATTCCTAAGACCCGTGCATCACCCCTGGAGAAGATAAAAGGATAAAAATCCATCATAAAGGAGTATTCAATGGATAATAAAATCAAGGAAAATATTTTTAAAGATTCAGGGAAGATTTGGAAGTCTTGGGGCTAGTTTGTTAGAAGCAGTTTCTCGAGCCTAAAGGAGCATTCATTATGAAGGAAGACCTAAGATTCAAACAAAGATTCTGGGAGATTCATGAGCATTTGAAATCCCAAAAAATTACCTATGGAAATTATTTTCCATTCCCTAAATAGTGAATGATACGAGACATCATGAAACACTGTACACTTTCCGAGGCAACTCATTCTTCTGGCAAACAACTTGAAATCTCGATAAATAAGGGGAAATTTTTAAGTGTTTATGATATATTAAAGGTTTGAGAAACTCATAAATCATCTAAAAATTATCTTTCTATTCATAATCATATAAATTTTCGCACCAAAATTTATTTGGGAGCTCTAGATATCACCTTCGCAAGTTGGTCCCAAGGCATGTTCTCCCATACTTAGCCAAATTTAAAGTTGGACATGTGGCAACCTATTGTTAAGGAAGAATTTATTTTCCCATTTTTATATTTTCAAATGGAAAAAATGGAAATTAAATTCTCTCTCCCCCCATTTAGTGTTTTGGTCACTAATATGACCATTGACTTGTTTGTTTAGCCCCCCATGACTTATTTGACCTCTCTCCCTCCTAGCCATGCATGTCAGCCAAGTGTCACCACAAGGATGAAGAGGAAGTACATGTAAATTTCACCCCTTTATATGAGGGACAAAAAAATGTTCCCTACCCTCTCCCCTTCCAATTTTTCATTTAAATAGCGGGAGTTCTAGCCATTTTTGCTATTTTCTCCCATACACCTCCATACCCTACTAAAACTCTAGCGAAACCTTTTGCAGAATCTAGAGCTTCCATATTTGCATAAAAATGTGATCATGCAATCCTCCATCATATGAAAAAAATAAAAATCAAGATTTGATGAAATAATAACAAGTTTAAATAGAGAAAAAATGAAGTTTTGCTGAAAAAACCCTCATAGTGAAAATGAAGAAATTCTCACAACTCACCATTCGGAGCATGGATTGAGATGAGATATTTTGTAGAATTTATAACTTTTTAAGGCCATCATGATGAAAAAAATGGTAGATTGAATGATGCCTATGATTATTTTTCAAGTGAAAAACCTATCCCAATGGAGTCAATTCCATTGCTATCGGAGGTGAAAAATAGACCTGCAAAAAAGATTCATGACTCCATTAATGGCTTCCATGGTATTTCCATGCCCAAAGCCCTAGAAAGGTACAATTTTTTTTGTATTTCTAAGAATTTTGGTGGGTGAAATCAAGTGAAATTTGGGGGATCAGATCGCGATGACGAGCCGAATCCAAAAATATGTGTTCCATTGCAATCCAAGCATAAGAGACCCACTTAGTAAAAATAGTAAGCCTTCATACATAGGTGGCTGTTATTTTGGGTAATTCATCATCAGAAGAAGCTATAAAGGAAACAAGATACAATAATGATGGAAACAATGTTTGATTAGTCAATCACTCTGGAAAAAAGTGAAATCCACCAATTACTAAAAATAGTAAGTCCAAATATGGGTGCTTATCATTTTTTGTAAGTCACTTCAGAAGATGAACCTACGAGAAGATCATGTATCCAGGGAAAGTAATAAAGGTAAAATTCATTAGTATAGTCATCCCAACACAAAAATTACCACTTACTAAAAGTAGTAAGTTGTCTCATAGGAATTTTCTATAAATAGTAAGTTGTTCCAAGAGGTAGATTCCACAAAGGGAGGGTACACAGCAATAAATATTCTAGTCAAAAAAATCACTTGGTGTTGGGAGACGTGGATTCTTCTACTTACTAAATATAGTAAGTTCCATATATGGAAACTAACTATAAATCATAAATCATCACAGGAAAGCAATTTCATAGGGGTATTATACACAAAGGTGATCCAGGAAGCTAATTCACTGGTCAAAGCCGAGAAGAGTGGAAATTTTTAATTTACTAAAAATAGTAAACCATCTTTTCAGAGAAGAGAAGTTTTTTAGAAGCCATGGAATTCAAGTTCATAGAAGGTATTTTATTCACTATCAACAATAGTTTACTCATTAGTGTTCATTGCTTGTTTTCTCAGTGTATACGGGAGATCTCAACAATGTCTTTTGACACTCATTTCATGGTTTATGTTTTCCTATATGTGATGTGTGAGGTGAATTTTATGATTAACATCATTATCCTATTCAAGGTGTGTTTCATTAGGATGTCCAAATCAACATAGCAGTGTGACATTGTTGTAGAGAGTCATGACAGGGTCAGTTTCAAGATTCAATATTTCCAAAGAGGATTGTAATGAGCGATGCTTGTGGTCACCAAATTTTTCATTCAACAATATTTCTAAACATTTAGTTCATAGTTTCCACATGTCATCTAGAGGAGTTTTCTTATGGTATGAAAATTTCATAGGTTCACAATTCGTCATTGGATCTGAGCATTTCACCAATTCATTAGTGGAGTGAGGTTAACTTTCATCAGAGATGGGGTGTTACTCATCCATGCTTTAAAGCATCTTATTTTATCCCCTTCTCCCTCTTTATTATCTCTCCATTCTAATTCTTCATTGGGCCTCATCATTTTCTTTTGTCTTATTCACTTAAGTGTCTTATTTTAACATTGTAAAAGTATTTTCTCAAAACTATTAAATAAATACTTAATTGATGGAAAATGAAAAGTCACAAGTGGAATATGGAACACAAGGAGACATATGAGGGATGTGAAGGGTCACATTCAAATGGTTATAAATTGGGATGGCTTCTCCATTCCAAAGGATTAGAGATTTTCCAATTTTTGGAGAAAATTTCTACTTTGGTAGCATTTTTAATTGTAGTAGATTGATTGAAGCTTTGTATTCATCACTACACATGAAATAAAGCTAAAATATATTACACTTTTCCCCTCTTTTATATGTTTCCTCTTTTCAAATAATATGCACAACTTTGTTGAGATGTTAAGAAAGGAAAAAGTTTCATTTTTTCGAGACATATGAATGTGTGCATATTTGTATGCATGGTTTCCTATAGTCGGTAGCATTAATACATCATTGTTTTCTTTCCTTAAATATGTGTGATGGTAACTTCTGGTTAACGATTGTAGGACTCTAATTTTCTACCTACAATGTTAATCCCTCATTTCTTGTTTCCCACTCCCCTTTTTCCCCTTTCAAGCAAGTTTTATGTCTTGCAAGAAATTACAAACCTTGCCACAGGATTTTTTGAGTGTTCTTGTTAGATCCTTGACCTTTGGCCACCCATAGATATTGTTTCACCCACATATAATAACCTAGATTTGCACCCTTCTATTAGAGGGATCTAGAATCCTAGAGCGTAGGAAATAAATCCATGGATTTTTCCACTCAAAAAATTTTCTAGCCAATAGTTTATGGAGAATATACTGGGGAAACATTTGCCTAAGTGCGCCGAAAAAAAGATTTCTGCCCAAAAATTAAAAAAAAAATACAAAAAAAGTATATATGAAAAAGAATCATATGTCAAAGAAAATCATTTTTAAAGGTGACTTCATAAAAGAATGAACCCTTGTCATGTTTGTTTCCAGAACCATGAAAAAAATTCCATATTGGGGCGAAGTACCAATGAGTGACAATGAAGGAGAAGAATAAGATCATGACAAAGAAAATAAGATAGTCAATCAAACATAGTTCTAGACCAATATTTACAAAAGGGAAAATTTTAGGACAGTAAAAGAGACTCGTACTTCAAGCAATAATCTACATTTCATCAAAGGAATGAAAACAAAACTTACCTATGAAAAATAAATTAGGGAGCTGTTGGAAACAATTAAAATTAAGTACAAGATAAGACACAATACTCAAGAATATGCCAAAGGTAATATTCTCACTTATGCAAAATTGAATGAAAATTTTGGGGCCATGTCTTTCATCACCCTCCCTTGGGATGATTTCCTTGCATATAGGAATGATAATATGGTAATCTTAAAACTTTAGTATATGGAAAGAGTCATGAGTACTATGCAAGGAAATACCAGTCCCCAAATATACCTCAAAATGGTTAAATATGTCAAAGCTTTGCAATATATGTATGAGAAAATGGAAGTAGCTCATAGCAAGAAAAAAGAAGAGGACATTTTTCTTATGGAGAAAGATCCCGAAGATCATTCATACCACAGGGTTTTCATCCCTAAAAGGTTCTTGAATGTTATTGAAGAAAATCCTATCCTTGAGCCTTCCAATGAAGACCAAATCAGCATTCAAGAAGATAACGAAAGACATGATGATGCAGGATCCACTGAAGAAGAATCTTGCAACCTCGCACATCTCACAATGAAATTGAGAACATTATCTTTCTTTTGCCACTCTATAGATGATTTCCTTGTATATGGTGATGAAGAAATGAATACTTTAAAAGGAGAATACATGGAAAGAATTCAGAGTATAATAGAAGGGAATTCCGAACTTGATACCTATTATGAAATTTGGAGGTATGATTTGGCCCTTTAACATAGGTACAAACACCTTGAATCACTTAATGTTGTCAAAAACAAAGAAACTAAAGAAGATCATGAAGATTTTCTATACTACGAGTTGCTCATTTCTAGAAGATTCTTGAATGCTCCCAAAAAATATATTATCATGGAACCTTTCGATGAAAAGGAAAGAAACATCATGGAGGAATATGTAAAAGACATAAAGATAGAACCACCATTCAACAATTCTCTCTAGCTCGAGGAAAAAATCATTGGGGGAATAATATATTCGATAAAAAATGATTCATGTTGCATAATGGATGATTTTATGCTCTTCAAAGACTCCAAAAACAAATAATTAATGCAAGATGACCAGCTCGAAGTAAGAATGAATAATCTCATTTCAAATTTTGATCTTTTGATTCATGGTAGAATGGAGATATGTGAAGAAGTGCAGGAAATTCACCACGCATCCTAGATTCAAGATGATGAGTTCAAAATGGTCATGGATGATTTTACCTCCTTGTTTTATTATTCAAGTGATGTAGAGATGTTACATGAAGAAATGGAGATAGTTAAAAAACCACTTTATCTTTCTGATTCAATCATGGATGTTTTGATAGAAGAAGCCCACTTCCTTTTCGAAGCACAAGAGAATAACCAATTAACACTACTTATTATCACTTAAGGACTAGAGTGATCATTAGGGTGAAGACAAAAATTTTCATCCTTAATAGGAGGAAGAAGATGGAATTAAAATTCCTTCCCATATTGTTTCCTCAATGTGGTCCCCTCAAGAGGATGATATGAATTTTTAGCTCGAAGGAGTAACATTTCGAAAAAGCATGGACCTCTTTTCCCTATTGGAAAGTGTCATCAATCAAGTATGCATGTGATTACAAGAAAGTGGACCTTGGGAAACACAAATCATGGAAGGAATGAGCGAGGATGTGCAAGATGAATCATAGACGTAGATGGATCATATTTTCAATCATCTCTTAATGAAACAACATGAAGACTCTCCAAATGAAAATAAAGACAAGCCTATGGTGATCCTAAAAGAACCATTGATGTAAGACATATTGAAGGATATACAAGAGACTGAAGATCATCAATGCAGTCTTGAACTCTTGACTTAGGATATGAAGATATAAGATATGTATGAGTCTATTTGTGCTTCTAATTTTAATATGCAAATGTTTTATGTTGAAATAGAGAAGTTGGATGAGTTTGATGAATTCTCCATTTCCTTGGTGGATGAGAGTGAATGTGAAAACATGTCTTTCTCTTTCACACAATGCGAAGAGGGTCGTGAGTGCAAAAGGAGGAAGGTTATTGAATCTCATTTGAATATCCTCAATCTTGAGAATAACATCTCAGCCATGAAGGAAGATAACAGAGAAAATATTGAGTTGATTTGCATTGAAGAAATTTGTTCAGAGAAAAGTGAAAAGTTCAAGATTCTTGGGAATGTGTGTGAAATCATCTGCTCTAGACACTTCAAAATACTCCACCAATGCAAAACAAAATTTCATATGGAAAAATTCACTCAAAGGTGAAGAATGCTTATACGACCAAACCAAGAGTTGTAATTTCAAAAATGATACCAAGGCAGACTTCAAGCATATGGATATTGGCGACAATTTCTCGAGACAACAAAGTAGGAATATGCATGGTTCTTGCCAAATGATCCAAAATCGGATTGCACTCAAGATTCTCTAAGGTCCGATTCATCTTAAACATGTTTTCATGCTACAACAGTATCTCAAGGATGATGAAGACCTCTAGCTCAATGATTTAACCTCCATGTTTGAAAACACTTTCTTAGAGTAATAAAGCAAGATGTTTAGGGAAGTTCTTGAATGGGAAGAACACCAGTTTATTCTCACTCCTTTCAAGTGTCTTGTTGATGTAAAATAAAATTTGAAGTTGCAATTCAAATATGATGAACGTTCTCATGAAATGATAAATTTTTCCACTCTTAAACATATAGAGGGACAATATCTCATAATCCCAGGGCATCAAGTGGAAACCTCCAGATACAAGAGCTCAAAAAATATAACAAAGTATTCTTGGATGCAAGGTAATTATCTATGTAGTATCAATATGAATAAGGAATCCTTGTTGGTATTCTTCTTCTCAAGCCATGCGAAGCCATCACAAGAGCATGGTTTGATTTGATATTAGTCTTTGTGTCTCAAACATCACATTTCATTCTATTATTCCATGATGACAAGTACTTTTCCCAACCCATTTCTGTTTATGTGTATATTCTTTCCCCACCTCTATAAATATCCCTCTCCATGTATATAATTTCCCTTTCCTGTTGTGTGTTGTTTTCCATTCTATTGTATTTCCCTTTAGTTTATTTGTCTACATGTGTGTGTGTGTTCAATAAGGGAAGCTGTGTAGCCTATCTTTCTAATGACTTCATAAATCCCAATTGATAAGGAACTAGTCCACGAAGAAAATTGATATTCTAGGATTCTCATGTTATCTTCTCACTACGCTCGATCCACAACATGCCCCCAAACTAGAGCCAACTATTTTCTTAAGAATTTGCATGGAAAAAATACCCCTGAAAACAAGACAATTATACCATAGTGTTGAAAACATTGAAAACCATACCTTCCCAAGACACCTCCAGGTCATTCCATCCTCAACAATAGTCCTATCCTATCACTAAAATGATCCCTATGTGGATGTCAAGTATCCCCCTCGGTTATTTAGGAAACTATTATCAGTCCCCCTAGGTGATTTATGATCTTTTGGAAAAATTCAAACTTACAAGCATTTTTAGGAGGGGCTACCATCAACTTTCCTAAGAACCGTGCATCACCCATGGAGCAGATGAAATGATAAAAATCAATCATAAAGGATTATTCAAGGGCTAATAACATCAAGGAAAATATTTTTGAAGATTAAGGGAAGATTTAGAAGTCTTGGGGCCAATTTTTTAGAAGTAAGTTCTCATGCCTAAAGGAGCATACACTGTGAATGAAGACCTGAGATTCAAACAAATATTTTGGGAGCTTTGTGAGGATTTTAGAGCCCCTAAAAGTATTTGTCGACCAAAATAAGCTCACACTTATTTTTGGTCAACTAACACCATTTTCCCCCTTTTTTGTGCTTTAATCTGAATTTTTATATAATTTAAACACTTAAGGTCCCCCAAAAGAATTTCCATCAGATAGGAAATTTCTTCCCCTTTCAAAAAATATAAAGAAGTCCTTCTAACTCCTCATATTTTGCAAATGATAGGCCGACGGGCCTAGGAAGGATATTTTTCCAAATACGGGCCAGCGGGCCTAGGGAAGACTTTTCACTGAATGGGACGATTCCAGACTGGCGGGGCAACGGGAGATATTATGGCATTTTGCACTTTTCATAAAAAAGGAACAAGTTATAATTGCAAGCCCGTGATCCTGGGAAGGATTTAATTTGCTAAGTGGAAAATGTAGGTTGGCAGGCTCAGGGATGACTTTAGGGAAATGAGAAGTTGCGGAGCCATGGGCCTGGAGAAGTGTTTTTCGCCAAATGTAAAGTGTTGGGTCGCGGGAGTTTTTTGCATTTTTACAAATTTCATAAAAGTATAGTTTGCAAGTGTGGGCCCATGATCCCGAGGAGGTTTGTTCACGAAATGGAAAATGAGATGGTTGTGGGCTTGCGGGCTTGAGGAGGACTTTCACACTTTTGCAATTTTTGTGCAAAAATCGCAATTTCAATTTTGGGCCTGCGGAGGCTTTTGGGAAAAAGTGAATTTTGGGCCTGCGGGGCTATGGGAGGTTTTTATAATTTTGAATTTTTTTACAAAAGGTGCAAAGTGAATATCAAGCCCACGGATCTGTTTTACAAAAAAAAATTTTGTTTCGCCATTTTTTTACGGATTTGATTCAAATATTCAAATGGGCATAACTTTCGATCCAGTGCTCAAAATTCAATGAATTTGGTACTGTTAGAAAGGTATCGACATCCTCTATGCCGTCAAAGCATAAATTATTATTTTTAGAAGGAATTGTGGGCTAAAAATTAGGGAAAATTCTTTCAATCCATTAATACAGGATCCGATTGCTTCAACTACCTAGATATAATCTAATTTGCCATCTTTCCTTCTCCAACACACCAAACAGACATGGGGAACCAGAATTAATAGATTGTAGGTGGATTTGTAGGGCATTGATGGTTGGTGGTTGAGATTTTAGAGTAGAATCCATTTTGTTCTTCTTTCTCTCTTGCCTCGACCTTCTATATATTGAAAACACTTCTGATTTGAAAAAGGGGGAGACATTTTGGGATGTGGGGAAACTTTGTAAAAAAAATTCTTGACTCCATTTGAGCATAAGCCTTCTCCTATGCCTAGAAAGTGGATTTTATGCTTCTGAACATTCGTGTAATGGTCCATGCACCTCATAAAGAAATAAAAACATGTTTTTTTGGTGTTATTCAACCCTTTCTAATGTTTTTTGTTTCTCTATGTCTCTCCATTTCGTGTTTACTTACTATGCATGTATTTCATGTTTGCAGGTGTAAGATGTCATGTTTCATGGAGTTTTGATGGTGGATTAGGATCTGGATCTATGTTATTTCTATTTGACCTCCCTCATCTCCTTTTCCCATGTTTCATCCTCCCTCAGTAGAGTATCTCATCTCTTTCCTTTTCTAGTGTATCACCGCTTTAGTGTAGGCTCTATTTTCTTGCTTTCTCTCTCTCCTTGTCTCCTTGGAATGGTTAGATTAGGATTAGATAGTTTTTCCTGCATTATAGTAGATTGTGGCAGGTAGTTTAGGAAGAATAAGTTGGCTTTCTCCGAAGGGCCATCTCAAGTTCACAAGTCCCACATCTTGAGAGATGGTCCAATGTTTGCAGATCACACCAAATGCCCCACTCAAAACTAGGCCTCTCGGGGGGTGCTGTGATTTTGCACTAACAATTTTGGAATGCCCAGTTGGACACTGAGGTTAGATTTTTCTCATCTTTCCAAGGTGTCTCATTATCAAATAGAAAAACTTACGCCATCGTTAAATCACACTAATAGTTTTGGCACACCTGGTGGGATAGATTTGAAGCACCTTACCACCTCATTTTTAGCAGGTTGGTGTGTTCTTGTTAAAATTTCATCCTTTGGAGGCACATGCAAAGCAAATCTGGTGACTCCATCTGGTCAACAATCCATCTTCTGAGTTTTAGACTTTCCTTCCATCCATTTCTACCCATCTTCATCCATCTTCCTTTCCACATTTCCCATTTTATTCCATTCATGAAGTTGTGTAGACATGGCTTCATTCCCATCATGGGATTTACACTTGCAGTAGTGTAGTCCACCTCCAATGTATTTCTCAAAACCTCCAGATCAGCGTTATGATTAGATTCACAACCATCATGCTTACCCATATGAGCAGTGTCAAAACCAATTTTTTTATGGAGCTTATCAGGAACAAGGGTATATATACAATGAAAGTAGTCAAATGGAGAATGTTGATCTATTGGAGAAGATTCAAAGAATGGAGGGTGTCATGGTTCATTCAAGGGCTACAATACAAATGAAGGAATTCAAAATTGGTTGCAGGGTACCTTGTCCATTGTAGTGCCCACTTACCTTTGAAACTTTTAGATACTGATCCTAATACTGTTGATCATATTATGGGCACTATTATGTTTTGATATTAGTATTATGGTTAGATGTTAGATCATGGATTATTATTGATGTATATTTAGTTATCAGGAATGGTGATTACTAGATACATTTCGTTTATGTCGATGATGATATATTGTTGACATGGACATATTATAGATGTTGATTTGGACTTGTGGCATTTGATATTTTGAGTAGACCTAGTATGGAATAGCATAGATGATGATATAGTTGATTTATGAATTAAAAATGATACTGTTGAATTCTTGATATTGTTGTGATTCATGTGTTTAGATAATTTTGAAATGTTGTTTATATCATTTTGGATGTTCTGATATGGCCATCAGGCCGAAGGAGGTATTTACATTTTTTGTAGTGTCCACTTTCCTTGGACACTATTCAGATACTGATCCTGACACTATTGGTCACATTTTGGATATTATTATGTTTTGATGTAGTATGATGTATCAGGGATTATTATGGACATTATTATGTTTTGATTAGTATGATGGTTAGATGTTAGATCCTGGATTAATATTGATCTGGATTCGGATATTTTTCTTGATGATCATTAAGACATCAGTATTATTATGTGGATGATGACATACTGGTTGACATGGATAGGTTATTTCTTTTGATTGTAGACATGTGACATTGATATTATGAATAGCTATAGTATAGAGATCTATTAGATGATGACATAGTTGCAGTTGAATTTAAATGATAAATGTTAAATTCTTGATAATGTTGTGATTTGGATTTAATAATTGTATGTTGCTTATATCATTTGGATGTTCTGATATGGCCATGAGGCCGAAGGGGTATATTACATTTTGCAGGTTAAAAAAAAATCACAACAATGTCGGGGGACTGGAGACTAACCATATTAGAATTCAATGTGAAATCAACAAGGTCACCATGGCAACTGTGTTTGAGTTGTATGTTGTGTTTTGTTAGGATTTCCCATTGGGGGGATTTCCATTATTGTGACCATGGGGTATATGTGTGCTTTATTTGTTGTGTCCCTTTTTTAAAATTATTGTTGTATGTATTTTATTTGTAATGTGCTCTTTATTTTAATTATTTTAATGTGATAGTATAATGTGAGAGTCTTATAGTTAAATTTCAATTATATTAATTGGGATGTGGAAGATAAATTAAATGTTATTGTCTTGGTTGAAAATGAAATTTATTTATATATTTTATAACCATATGGTAATTAAATATATGGTTGTGTCTAAAGTTTGTAATAAATAAATGTCATAGAAATAAATACATTTTAAAAGAGTGTGTAAGTTACCAAGTATGGGTTGCGTAAGTGAAGTGATAGATTGTGTAAGAAATTGTAAGAGGTTGTAAGAAGATTTTGGAAGGTCACACACTCCATCTCTCTCTTGAAATTTGAATTTGAGCTTGGAGGACAAATTTGGAGGCTTGTGGGATAAGTTAAACTTGTCTCACACCTCTCAAAATCCTCCACCAACCATATTTATTAATTTGGATTCAAAATCAATTTATTTTATTGCATTTTGACATGATTTATTGTAAGATTTGTTTGCACTTGTCTTACAAACTTTAAATGCATTCTTTTTTTTTAGGATGGGAAAAAATGAAGTGTGTAAGTGGTTTGTCATTCACATTTATTGTGATTTTATTGTTTTGATGTTGATTTCTTTTTGGATGAGGTAAAATGATGTGGCATCCCACTTGGAATCCACATCATCCTCTTCCACCCTCTCCCTTTAAAAATTGGAATTGCTTCCTCATTTGAGGTTGTTGAAAGTTTGTTATTGCTTCGTGGGGGTGGAATTTTCTCTTGCATTGGGAGATTGTTCTTGTGGAAGGATCTTGGACTATTTTGCATGCTCTGCATTTGTTGTTTGGGACTGGTTTTTGTGCAACAAAGAACTTGCTATTTTGGAAATAGGTCTCCATTATGGAGAGGTAGGCTACCACTCTTTTAAAACTGCTATATTTTCCTCTTTTAGCATGAATTTTAATGTGTTGTGTTTGTAATTTTTTTGAGGGATGGGTAGAATGCTGTAGGGCATGGTGTGGAGTGAAGACTATGAGGTTATCAAAGGAGGGATAAGGGATTTTCCATTGTTATTTGTTCTTGGGAGGGAATGTTGGTTTGGGATCCACCTAGGAAAGGAAATTGCTTGCATTTCCTACTTTGGGGGAGGAATAAGGGATAAATTTGGAGGAGGGATAAAGAGGGGTTGAGGAGGGATAAGGTTTATGGGATTTCTATGATCTTGGCATTTTGCTCTTGGTGGATGCCCAAAATTCAACTTGGGAGGCATAAGGATACCTCCATAGTTATTTCTCTTGTTTGGCTTGCTTGTTCAAGCCTATGTGTTGTTTGAATAAATTCAAAAGTAGTTGCGAACTGTTGTCTTATTTTAAATTGTGCTTTTAATTGTTGTTTTTGTAATGTGAAAAGAATTTGGTTTGTTGTGAAAGAAGCCTTGTTGCCATGTGTTGGATTATCATGCTCCATTCCAATATGGTTGGGGCTCAGGGGCCAATGGGGAAAGATGGATTATCTTTTCTCATTGGATGTCTTGTTTGGGGTGGAGAGCATTGCCTTTCCCCCTTCCTTGTTGTGATCTAATGAAGAAACAAGATGGATCAAGCATGCTGCTGTTTGGAGAGTTTTACAGTTTGACAATCATCTCTTTTGAGAAAACTCTTGTAATCCCTTCCCACTTTGTGTGGATGAGTTGTATAATTTTTGTAATGTGAAACCATTATATGGTAAATGGAAGTCTAAAATTTAATTGAAATGTAAAGATGAAATATTCTATTCTCTATATTGGAAAAGACTGTCATACAGTTGTATATTTAACATTGAAATTCAAATGTAGAAATGAATTGTATCTTTCTGTTTAGTTTGAAAAGAAAATGGGAAGAACATTTCATACTTGTATTTGAAATTTGAAATCAGATCAAATTGGAAAAGAGATCAATTGTAATGTTATTTTATTTTCAATAGAAGGATGGCATTGGTTTCTTGAAAAATTGTATTGTTGTCAAAGGATAAATTTCCATTTTGAAAAGAATAAGAATATCTGTTTTTTTAATGTTGACAAGATGCATATGAAATTAAATTAAATGTTATTCTTTCTTACAAAATTCTATATCAAAACTGGAAACTCAGAGATGCTTTTAGTTTGAATTACATGGATGTTTGATAAGAAACTACATTGGATTAAGTTTAGGAATCATAGCTGTTTGAATTAAAAGAGAGAGACAAACCAAATTTAAAGAAATAACTTGTTGTTTTTAAAGTTAAATCTGGTAATGTACATTTGAATAAAAAATAAGAATAGTCCACTTTTATACTTCCCAATCAATTTAAAAATACTATGAATTAACATGCTAAGACTATTATGAACCCAGCTTGACAAGGAAAATTTGAGAAAACAATTTAATCAATCCAATTTTAAATCAATCCCCTTCGTAAGTCATTTTATGTTCCCTTGTTGGATAAAAATGCAACTTCAATAAATTGATCAAATTGACTCCTTTAAAACATTCTAATTCTTCCCTAAGTTGATCCTCCATGTCTGTTTGACATGTTGAGTGAAGGAGGAGTCCAATTTTTATAAAATTTGTAAGTTTAAAACTGCCAATTTGTAACTTAAAACCCTGCAGATCTATTTCTTAAAAATGACCCTCTAAAATTTACCAAATTCTAAAATTTATGATTTATGTGCAAAGAGGACTCCGAGATCTTTCCGGAAAGTACTCGTTTTCCTAAAATGGAGCTTCCTATCAAAAGTTATGGCCATTTGAAGTTTTACTTCAAAATGACCATCCCAAACCAAAAATGAAATAATTCGACCTTAGAAAAATTTAAATTTTTAACTTTAGAAAAATTTCTCAAAAATTTCCGCGGCCACCGCCACCCTCTCATCCTATTAGAATTCACCACGTGGCACTTTGGAGGGGCAGACCCTTAATAAAACTTAACATTTTGAAAAAAAATTTCCTTGGGAAAATTTTCCCTATTTTTCCCGCAACCCCGCGGCCCCCCAACCAATCACGTGCTGACACGTGGCAGGAGGGGGGGGTGAATAGATCAAAATGGAAAAAATTAACCATTTTTTCCTTTGGAAAAAATTCACTTTTTTCTCCCGGCCGTGCACCCCGCAGCCAATGGGGTGATGACATGTGTCCCCATGGGTGTGCAGGTCCATGCAATTCTTTTAACCTTTTAACCCCATGGGTGAAAAATCCAAATTTCCTCCGCTGGCCCGCAGCCAATCACAAAGTGCCACATGGCCATTTGAGCAAGTGCAGAGGCACAGAGGAAAATTTTCCTTTGGAAAATTGAGACTTTTGTTTTGGGAAAATTTTCAAATTTTTCCCCGTGACCTGCCGGCCCGAACCAATCACGTGATGACACGTGGCATTTGGGAAAATTTCCCCAATTTTCTCCCTAACCCCGTGGACCTCCAAGGGAAAATTTTCCCCTAAAAATCCACCCAACCATAACTTGAGTTTTACAAGAAGTTAGGAGGACTTCTTTATATGGTTGGAAAGGTGAGGAAATTTCCTATCCAATGAGCCTAGTTTAGGAAAGTTTTGATAATTCTAAGTGTGTGAAAAATACAATTGAAGTTTAGGGCTTGATAGAGAGCAGGCCTGCCGATAAATTTCTCCTTGAACCTTAGTAAAACTTGTAACTTCCAAATTGGAACCTTGTAAACTTGTTATAACATAAAAATGGAAATTTTGTGTTTGGATAATCATAATTTATTCCAGAACCTATTTAGTTTCAAACTAGTGTCTTGCTACTTGTTTGTAGACCCTTCTTACAAAAAAAAAATTATTCCTTAATTTTCCTAGTTTGTTTCTTGGTCTCGAGTGGTAGTTGAAGCGGGCATTACATTTTTTTTAGTTTAAAAATCAAGACAATGTTGTGTGACTAGAGACTAACCATATTAAAATTTTGGGTGAAATCAACAAGGTCACCATGGCAACTATTTTGTGTGTATGTGTTTGTTAGGGATTCCCATGCGGGGGATTTCCATTATATGTGACCATGGTGATATATATTTTATTATGTGTTCCTTTTTAATTATTTTAGTATGTATTTTATTAGTGATGTGTTCCTTCTTGTAATTAATTTAAATGTGAGAGATCATATAGTTAAACTTTAATTAAATTAAATTGGGATATGAAATGTAATTAATGAAGTTGTTGATTTTAAATATTAATGTTGGAAGACTGTGTAAGAAATGTGTAAGAATAAGTAAGAGATATTTAAGAGTTATGTAAGATATATTTTTGGAGTGTAAGACACTTCATCTCCTTAGGAATTCGAATTTGTCCTTGGAAGTCAAATTTGGAGGCGTGTGGGACAAGTTAAACATGTCCCACACCTCTTAAAATGATTCACCAACCATACCTATGGTTTGGAGGTTAAATTTAGGATTTTTTATTGCTTTTTGAAGTGACAATTTATAAGTCTTAATTGCACTTCTCTTACATATTTTTAATTTAGTCCTTTTGGAGTATGGGTCATTTTGGAGTGTGTAAGTCATTTTGTCATTTTATTTATTGTGTTTTGGTGAGTGTTGTTGATTTCCTCTTGGGGTTGAGGAAGAATGATGTGGCATCCCACATGGATCCACATCATCCTCTTCTCTTCCCTCTCCTTTAAAAGTGAAACTCCTTTCTTGTTTATGGTTGTTGATAATTTGTCCATTCCTCTTAGGGGTGCATTTTCTTGTTGTTTTTGGAGCTTGTTATGGAGGAAGTTTGGAGTCTTTTACATGCTTGAACATTGCTAGTTTTGGACTGCACTTTGACAATTGGAAAGCTTGTGAGCTTGGAACAAACTCCATTATGGAGAGGTAGGATCTTGAGGTTTTTTTTAAATATTTTCTTTCTCTTGCATGTATGTTTTAAATGGTGAATGTGTTTTTTGTTATTGGCTAATTGGGTAGACTGCTTAGGACATGGTGTAGGAGAAGGCTATGGGGGGGGCATAAGGGATTACCAATGGCACCAGTTTTATTGTGGGGGAGGGGGGGGAGTTTTGGATTGGGATCCACCTTGGAAAATAAACTGCTTTCATTTCTTACTCTTGGGGGGCCATAAGAAGGGGTTGGGAGATATAAGGTTTATGGGATTTGACATGTTTATTGGTGGTATGTTTTGGGTGGATGCCCGATTTCAAATCGGGAGGCATAAGTAGTTCCCCATAGTTCCTTGATCTTGTTGGCTTACTTGATCAAGCCTATATTTTGTGTGAATGGTTTCAAATACAGTTGTGAACTATTTCCCTTGTTTGGAATGTGTATCTTATTGATCTATGCATATGAAAATGTTGCTTGTATGTGTGTGGAAGCCTTGTTGCCATGGGGTTGATTCTCATTCTCTATTTCAATATGGTTGGGGCTCAGGGACCAATGAGGAAGGATGGCTTCTCCTTTCTGATTGGATGGCTTGGTTGGGTGGAAAGCGTTGCCTTTCCCCCTTCTTTGTTATGATCAAAGATGAAAAGGTGGAGAAACTAGCATGCTGCTGTTTGGAGCAAGAAGAGATACAGTTTTCAAAGTCCTATTTTTTTTTAGCAAGTTCATTGTAATCCCTTGCCACTTTGATTGGATGAGTGTATAAATTTTGTAATGTGAAGTCATTTTATTGTACTGGAAGATTGAAATAGAACTTAAATTGTGAAATGTACAAGAGATTTATATTTGTTCCCTGTTTTGGAAAATAAATGAAAAGGTTGTTACATGCATGGTGTAATGTATTTTAGAAATCAAATGGAAAAGTGATAAGTTGTAAAATTGTTATTGAAATATGAAGAAAGGATGGAATTAGTTTTCAAAATTGTAATGCGTACTAGATTTGAATTGCTGTCAATGAATGAGATTACTGGTTGTAAAGGAAGAATGCGTGGGAGTGAAAGACAATGTTATATTTTTTGCAAAATGTATATTAAAAATTGAAATAAAAAATGCAACTAACTTAGAAATGAATGGTTGTTTTAATTAAGTAAATGGATTGGACTAAGTGTAGGAATTATATGCATATTCAAATGACCAAAATTGTAATACCAATTTAAAAGAAACAGTTCACTGTCATAAACTTCGTTCTAGAAATTCACATTTTTATAAAAATGAGTAGTTCAAACTTATACCAAACAATAAGACAAGAAACATTAAAATTCAAATTTGGTAAGTCCTAAGAAACTCAAAATTACCTTAACATTTAAGAAAGAACTTTCCAATCTTATAGAAATCCAATTTGGAACTTGCACAGTCATTTTTCTATCTAATGTCAGAGAAATAAAGTTTTAAATCAATTGAATAAATTAAATTCCCTAAAACACTCTAAATTCTCCCTTGATTAATCCTCTATGTCTATTTGACATGTTGAGCAAAGGAGGAGATCAAATTTAATCAAATTGAGAAGTTGAAAAAAAATGCTAGTTAACTAATTAAAACCCTGCCGATTGTTTTCATTAAATTGACCCCTAATACTTCATCAATTTCCAAAATTGATGATTCCTATGCAAAGAGGGCTTCGAGATATTTCCGAAAAGCCCTCTTTTTCCAAAAATTGAGCTTTCTAGCTCAAGTTATGGCCATTTGAAGTTTTACTTCAATTTGGCATTCAAAAAAGAATAAGATTTAATCTAACTATAGAAAAATTTAAATTTTAACTTTGGAAAAATTTCCCAAAAAGGTCCACATCCCCCACCATCCTACAACCAATCGGGGCTCACCAAGTGGCACCCTAGGAGGGGCAGACTAATTTTTAAACTTATCCCTTTGAAAAATTTGCCTTGGGAAATTTTTCAACTTTTACCCCGCAACCCCGTCGGCCCGCAGCCAATCACATGCTGCCACGTGGCATGGTGGATGGATGATATATTTTCTAAAAATGGAACTTATGCTTTTGAAAATTATGCTTGGGAAAAATGGAGGCACGGTTCATTTTGATTTTTTTATCCTTTTGAAAAATTTTGGGAAAATTTTTCATTTTAGCCCCGCGGCCCACAGCCAATGAGAAGGTACCATGTGGGACTTTGGGGTGGTAGCGGGTAGGGTGGAGCCCTTTTTTGTTTTGCGTTCTCGGCCCTTGGAAAATAATAATTCTAAACTTTTTCCTGTGGCCCGCTACTCCACCTTCCCCTCAGACTTTGTTCTTCCATGGGTGCGCAGACCCAATCACCTTTTTCTTTCCTTCCTCCTTCATTGGGTGCAAGGGGCTAAATCCAGCCGTCAATCTACCCTTTCCTTCTCCTTTTCCACCTTGTGCCAGGATTTGACACGTGTCCTCCAGGGACCCATGGGGGTGCAGAATGTTTTGTGCCCTTGAGCTTTGTGATGGGAAAATTTCCCTATGCCGCCCCGCGATCCGCCAAACCACCCAAGGCGCAATCCCCCTCCTCTTGCCATGTGTCCCCTAAGGGAAAATTTTCCCTAGGAACTCCGCCCACTCATAACTGGAGTTCTAAAAGGAGTTAGGAGGAATTCCTTATATCACCGGAAAGGTGAGAAAAATTCCTATCCACTGGGAATGGTTTAGGGAAAATTTGAAAGCATTAAATAAGAGAAAAATCTAGTTGAAACTAAGAGATCAAGCATGGGGGTAAATTACTCCCTAAACCTGACTAAAACATGTAACCCTAAAATTTGAACCCTATGAAATTGTTACAAGTTAATAAAATAAACTTGTGTTTAATAAATAGGATTTGTTCTACAACCTGTTAGTGTTTTGGCAACCTGAATGTAGATATTTCAAAAAAGAAAATTATTCCATAATTTTTCTAGCCAACCATAGGTTATTTCTTAGGTCTCAAGTGGTTGTTTAAACATGCACTACAGTTTGGTATCAGAGTAGTGGCTCAAAGGCTTGGACCCTTGGGCACACTAGAAAGAAAACTTGAGACATGAAAACTTAAACCTAACACACTTAAATCTAGAAAACAACTTAACAAGAATTTGAATATTTTTAGTAAACATGGAAGTTGTATAACTTAGAAAAATGAACTAACTCTTGCTTTGGTCTATGCATGAGGCTCAGACGGAGTGAGAGGAACCTTCACAAAGACTCATATTCACTACCACCACCACCACCACCAGATCAGGTTGTGGCAGCCATTCTACGTCAGATTCTATAGACCCTTCAGGATGTTAATGCCACTCTACACGGAGGATTAGGTGGAGGGCATGCAGCTAGTCATGATAGATCTCCCTCTATTGAGGGTTAGTTATCTCCTTGAATCAGTGAGGAGCATAGAGGAGAGAACTCCCCATCTGAATTTAGCTAGAGTAGAGTCACCACCTAGGAGATAGGGTGACAGATTTCCAGAGCATAGAGAGAGGTCTCGAAGACCTAGGCTTAGGGATGAGTGAGAAAAGAGACCTAGAGGCCGACAGACCACAGCAACGGATCACATCAAGGAGATCCTGAAGCTTTGGCCCTTACATTACTCAGGTGATATAGGTGGATTTCAGGCAGAGGCCTGGCTAGTGAGCTTGAGCGGTTGCTTCAAGCTTTTTCCTTGTTCTAGCAACATGAAAGATCTTGTTGTGATCCATCTACTGAGGGATGGAGTAGGAGTATGGTGGAGGACAGAGGAGCAGAAGATCCATGTAGATTCAGAGATAATGACTTGGGAGCTATTTGAGGAGAGATTCAAGAGTAGATATCTTTCATGGAGGTTCATACAGTAGAGGATTGACAAGTTCCATGACCTCTGTCAGGCTTCTCTATCAATGGAAGAGTATGAGAGTAGATTTCTAGATCTACTTCAATATGTAAAGTATATGCAGGATGAGTAGGTGTGGATTCACAGGTTCATCCAGGGCCTGAATTTGGAAATTAGAGGTGTAGTGTGGATTCACTATCCATAGACTTTAGCAGAGGCTGTTGAGAAGGCCTATATTGCAGAGGAGACTCACGGTAAAACCCTACAGGCTAGAGACTGAGTCAAGAGCCACATTCACTAGATGCAGGATGGTAGATCAAGAGGTTCAATACCTCTTCCTCATGGTGGCCAAGGTACATCATAGTAATCCTTTAGGCCACAAAAATAGTAGCTAGTAGCGGTTCCACCCACCTTATAGGCCTCCAAAAAGAGTTGATGCATAGATAGGTCAGAGCATGGGGCCTCCTCCTAGGGGTCCCATTAGGACATAGGGGTAGACTTAGAGGTCAATCAGAAGGAGTTCACCAGTATAGGCCACAATAGACCACATCCGGATCATTAGGATCCATGCCATAGACTTCTAGGGCACCTACTGGAGGTGCTGCTCCTTGGAGAGGATCATGTGGTTGCTTTAGATGTGGAGTAACTGGACATTTTTAGAGAGATTTCCCTCAAAACTCTAACAAGGGTAAGGCACCAAATTCTGAGCTGACAGTTGGTGACAAGGGATGCAGTCACAAGATTTATTCAGTGGTTGAGAACCGCCAGGAAGAGCACACTTACTGAGACCACAAGTAGCATTAGTGGTATTCCTACCTCTGTATTGTTTGATAATAGTTCTTCTGATTCTTTTGTTACACCATATTTAGTAGAGTGATGTAGGCTAGTGGTAGTTAGGTAGGGTCTTAGTTGGGATGTCAAGATGGATTTTGGAGCTAAGGTCTCTATGGAATCCTTAGTTAAGGAATGTGTTGTATATTTGGGACCTTTCACCACTACCTCAGATCTCTGTATTCTTCCTTTGGGCTTGTATGGAGTCATCTTAGGTATGGATTGGTTATCTACACATAGGGCTAGGATGGATTGTTATCATAAAACTATAGCTTGTGCAGATGATTTGGGAGTTGAGTCGGTGATCTCAGGGGTCAGGAGACCCATTTCTATTCACACCATTTCTGCTATATAGCTTAAGCGGTTTGTGTGATGGGGTTGTAAGATGTATGTTGTTACAGTCAGTGACAGATCATAGGATGGGTCTAGTGGACCATCACTGGATGATCATCCCATCTTGAGAGATTTTTTTGATGTTTTTTAAGGGGATCTACTGGGGATGCCACCCTCATGTGAGATTGATTTCCATATAGATCTAGTTCCTGGAGCAGAGCCTATCTCACGGGTACCTTATAGGATGACCACTTCGGAGCTTTATGAGCTCAACTTACAGCTTGAGGCCTTTTGGAGAAGGGCCTTATTCATCCTAGTGTACCCCTTTGGGGTGCAGCCAGTGATCTTCATGAAGAAGAAGGATGGATCATTGCGGTTGTGTATTTATTACTACCAGTTGAACAAGGTAACGATCGAGAATTGTTATCCTCTTCCTTGTATTGATGACTTGTTTGATCAAATGAAGGGAGCCATGGTGTTATCTAAGATTGATCTCAAGTTAGGGTACCATCAGTTGAGGATTTTAGAGGTGGACATTTATAATACCGCCTTCCGCACAAGGTATGGGCACTATGAGTTCACAGTGGTGCCTTTTGGGTTGATGAATGCCCTTGTAGTGTTTATGAGTTTGATGAATGGGGGTATTTAGGAACTTTTTAGATCGCTTCATTCTCATCTTCCTAGATGACATTTTGATATACTCACGTACACATGAGGAGCATGAGGGGCACCTTCAACAGGTTCTTCAATGCCTTCGTGAGCAGCAACTTTACAGGAACTTGGAGAGGTGTGATTTCTTTCAGTCAGAGGTACATTATTTGGGTCATATCATTTCTAGGGAAGGTATTGCAGTCGACCCTTCCAAGATTAGAGCCATTATGGATTGGCCAGCACACACTATAGTGATCGAGGTGTGCATCTTCATGGGATTAACAAGATATTACCAGGGATTTTTTCAGGACTTCTCTCAGATTGTGCACCCCATCACTTCCCTTTAGAGGAAAGGGAAGAAGTTTGTTTGGACAGATAGATGTGAGTAGGCCTTCAGGAAACTAAAGGAGTACCTCACTACAGCACCCATTCTTGCAGTACTAGATCCACAGGGTGAGTTCTTTATTTACACAAATGCTTCTTTAGTAGGGCTTAGAGGTGTGTTGATGCAGGATGGCAGGGTTGTAGCTTTTGATTCTCTCAAACTCAAAGATCACGAGTTGAGTTATCCCACCCATGATCTTGAGCTTGCGGTGGTTGTGCATGCTTTAGTTAGCTACAGACATTTCCTTCTTGGACAGAGATTCACACTCAGGACTAATCATTTGAGTCTTCACCACCTCTTCACATAGCCTAATCTAAACACTCGTCAGCGGCATTGGATGGAGTTACTTTGTGAGTATGACATGGAGATAGAGCATGTGAAGGGGAAAGAGAGTGTGCTAGTAGATTCCCTCAACAGATGGAGACACGTGGCTATGGCCACCTAAGTGAGCACCGATTTGCAGAGTAGGATTCTTCAGCAGCTTCCTCTTGACAACTTCTATATGGCAGAAATGAGCAGAGATCAAGTCAGAGAGACCCTTTGAGGAGAATTTTGATGGTTTTTCCTTAGAGGCATATGGTCTTCTTAGGCATAGAGGTAGGATATATGTTTCTAGAGATGGAGCCTTGAGGCAGGAAATCTTGGTAGAGGCACATCGTGCACCCTATTCATCCCATCTCGGAGTGAAGAAGATGTACTCTACCTTGCGATAGTTATACCACTGGAGAGGACTTCGTCGAGACGTGGCTCAATTTTTTTCATGGTGTTTAGAGTGCCAGAGGGTTAAGGCGAAGCATCAACATCTAGCAGGTCTTCTTTATCCTCATGTCATACTGGAATAGAAGTGGGACACCATTTCTATGGATTTCATTATTGGGCCACCTATGTCGAGATATCACCACGACGCCATCCTGGTCACGGTTGATAAATTGACAAAAGTGGCTCACTTTTATGCGGTGAAGACCACTTATACAACGAGAGTAGTGGCACAAGTATATTTAGATGAGATTGTTAGGTTACAAGGGATTTCACAGAACATCATTTGTGATCGTGATCCCTTGTACACTTCACACTTTTTGACTACCATGTATTATGTCCTCGGGATGAGGATTAACTTTAGCACAACATATCACCCTGAGACAGATGGACAGACCAAACGAATGAATCATATTTTAGAGGACATGCTCAGGATGTATGTGATGGATTAGAAGTCTAAGTGGGAGAGAGTACCTGTACTTAGTGGAGTTTTCCTACAATAACAATTTTTCAGAGTTCTATAGGCATGGATCCTTTTTAGGCATTATATGGTAGAGAGTGCAGGAAACCCCTTAACTGGGACAAGTTGTAGGACAAGGTATCTCTTAGACCAGATCTTTTGCGGGACATAGAGTAGCATGTAGTGTTAATCAGACAGATATTGCATGAGGCATAGGACAAGGAGAAGAAGTATGCGGATCAACATAGGATTGATTGTTGTTTTGATGTGGGAATGAAGGTGTTCCTTCATGTTAGACCATGTAAGATCCTTATCCATTATGGAAAAGGTTCTAAGTTAGCTCCTAGATTCGTTGGTCCTTTTGAGATCTTGGAGCATATCGGCCCTTTGGCCTACCGTCTAGGATTGCCACCCAGCTTGTCTCGTGTACATGATGTGTTTCATGTTTCTGTCCTTTGGAGGTACATTACATATCCACCTCACATGTTGGACTAGACATCATTGCAGGTGCAAGATCAGGAGATGGTGCTAGTGGAGCCCATCCGTATCATAGATCATTGGACCCTAAGCCTTCGAGGTAGAGAGATTGATCAGGTATGAGTATAATGGGACAAATACGACGAGACTACAGTCACTTGGGAGGATGCCACAGTATTACGAGTGTAGTTTCCACATTTTTTCTAGTGACTTCTAGGAGGAAGTCAAGTCTAAGGGGAGGGGGATGTGGTGCTCACTTCCCTTTGACACTTTTAGATACTGATCTTGATACTGTTGATCATATTATGGATACTATTATGTTTTGTGATTAGTAAGATGGTTAGATGTTAGATCATGGATTATTATTGATCTGGATATAGTTATCATGCATGGTGATTACTAAATACATTTCCTTTATGTGGATGATGATAGATTGTTGACATGGACATATTATAGATGTTGATTTGGACTTGTGGCATTTGAAATTTTGAGTAGACCTAGTGTGGAATAACATAAATGATGATATAGTTGATTTATGAATTAAAAATGATAATGTTGAATTCTTGATATTGTTGTGATTCATGTGTTTAGATAATTTTGAAATGTTGTTTATATCATTTTGGATGTTCTAATATGGCCACAAGGCTGTAGGAGGTATTTACATTTTTGAAGGTTAAAAATCACAACAATGTCGAGGGACTGGAGACTAACCATATTAAAATTCTGGGTGAAATAAAAAAGGTCACCATGGCAACTGTTTTGTGTGTATTTGTTTGTTAGGGATTCCCATGGGGGGATTTCCATTATATGTGACCATGGGATATGTATTTTATTATGTGTTCCTTTTTAATTATTGTTGTATGTATTTTATTAGTGATGTGTTCCTTCTTGTAATTAATTTAAATGTGATAGATTAATGTGAGAGATCATATAGTTAAACTTTAATTAAATTAAATTAGGATATGAAATGTAATTAATGAAGTTGTTGATTTAAATATTAATGTTGGAAGAGTGTGTAATAAATTTGTAAGAAGGTGTAAGAGTTATGTAAGACAGATTTTTGGAGTGTAAGACATTTCATCTCCTTAGGAATTCTAATTTGTCCTTGGAGGCCAAATTTGGAGGCTTATGGGACAAGTTAAACTTGTCCCACACTTCTTAAAATTATCCAACAACCATGCCTATGGTTTGGAGGTTAAATTTAGGCATTTATAATGCATTTTGAAGTGACAATATGTATAAGTCTTAAATTGAACTTACTCTTACATATTTTTAATTCAGTCCTTTTGGAGTATGTGTCATTTTGGAGTGTGTAAGTCATTTTGTCATTTTACTTATTGTGATTTGGTGAAGTGTTGTTGACTTTCCTCTTGGGGTTGAGGAAGAATTATGTATGGCAGTCCCACATGGATCCACATCATCCTCTTCTCTTCCCTCTCCTATAAAAGTGAAACTCCTTGCTTTTTTATGGTTGTTGAAAAATTGTTCCATTTTCCTCTTGGGGGTGCATTTTCTTGTAACTATTTTGGAGCTTGTTGTGGAGGAAGCTTGGAGTCTTTCTGCATGCTTGTACATTTGTTGGTTTTGGACTAAACTTTGGCATTGTGGAAATATTATTAGCTTGGAACAAACTCCATTATGGAGAGGTAGGCATCTTGAGCTTGTGTTTTAAATGTCTTTCTTTCTCTTGCATGCATGTTTAAATGGTGAATGTGTTTTGTATTCTTGGCTAGTTGGGTAGAATTTTTAGGGCATGGTATAGAAGAAGGCTATGGGAATTTCCATATGGGGGGCATAAGGGCTTGCCAATAACACTGTGTTATTGAGGAGGGAGTTGTTGGTTTGGGATCCACCTTGGAAAAGAAACTGCTTGAATTTCTTACTCTTGGGGGGCATAAGGATAAACTTTGGGGGGTCGGCATAAGGAGAGGTTGGGAGATATGAGGTTTATGGGATTTGATATGATTATTAGCAGTATAAATTTTGGGTGGATGCCTAATTCTAAATTAGGAGGCATAAGGAGTTCCCCATGGTTTATTGCTCTTATTGGCTTGTTTGATCAAGCCTATGTATTGTGTGTATGTTTTGCAAATGTAGTTGGGAATTGTTGTCCCTTGTTTGGACTGTATATTTTATTGCTTTTGTATGCAATGTGAAATGTATGCTTGTTTGTGTGTGGAAGAAACCTTGTTTGTCATGAGTTAATGTATCCTACTTTATTTCAATATGGTTGGGGCTCGAGGGCTAATGAGGAAAGGATGGATTCTCCTTTCTCATTGGATGTCTTGGTTGGGTGGAGAGCATTGCCTTTCCCCCTTCCTTTTTGTGATCTAAGATGAAAAGATGGAAGAAACAAGCATACTTTACGTATTTGAGCAAGTAGATAAATAGTTTTGGCAGTCCCATTTTCCTTTTGATTAAGTTCATTGTAAACCTTTCCCACCTTGCGAGTGGATGAGTGTATAAATGTTGTAATGTGAAGTTGTTGCATTGTAATGGATGATTGAAGTCGAACTTGAATTGTGAGATGTAGAAGAAGAATTATACTTTCTTTGTTGTGGTTTGGAAAGAGAATGTAAAGGATATTCCATACATGGTGTACTTTGTAATTTGAAACCAAATCAAATGGTAAAAATGATAAGTTGTAAAATTGTTATTGAAGGATCAATCAAAGAATGGCATTCCCTTATCCAAAGTGTATTGCGCATACTTGATTTTCAATTGATTGTCAATGAAATTTGATTGTTGGTTGTAAAGAAAAGAAAGAAAGAATATGTGGGAAAGAAATACAATGTGATATGCTTGTACAAAATATATATTAAAAATTGAAGTCAGAAATACATTGTAACTTAGAAATGAATGGTTGTTCCAAATCTTGAAAATGGATTGGACTAAGTTTAGTAACCATATGCATCTTCAAATGACCAAAATTGCTGAATACAAATTTAAAAGAAATAGTTCACTATTTTAAAACTTAAATCTGGCAATGCACATTTTAATTAAAATGAGCAGTTCAAACTTATACTCAAACAATAAGTTATGAAACCTTGAAATTCATACTTAGGTAAGACTTAAGGAACTCAAATTTACCTAAAAACAGTCAAGAACAGAACTTTCTAAGACTTAATAGAAATTCAATTTCAAATCTTTCACAGCCATTTTTCCCATCTGATGTCAAAAAAATACAAGTTTGAACATCAATTAGACAAATTGATCTTCACTAAAACACTCTAAACTGCTCCCTAGACCATTCCTCCATGTCTGTTTGACATTTTGAGCGAAGGAGGAGATCAAATTTAATCAAATTGAGAAGTTGAAAAAAAATGCCAGTTCACTAATTAAAACCCTATAGATTTTTTTAATTAAATTGACCCCTCAAACTTCATTAATTTCAAAATTTGATGATTCCTGTTTAAAGACGGCTTCAAGATATATCTCAAAAGTCCTCATTTTCCCAAAACCGATCTTTCTAGCTCAAGTTATGGCCATTTGAAGTTTTACTTCAATTTGGCATTCAAAAAATAATAAGATTTAATCTAACTATAGAAAAATTTAACTTTTAACTTTGGAAATTTTTTCCAAAAAGGTCTGCAGCCCCCGCCATCCTGTAACCAATCCCTTTGAAAAAATTTAAACTTATCCCTTTGAAAAAATTTTAAACTTATTCAAAAATTTTAAACTTTTCCAAAAATTTTAAACTTATCCCTTTGAAAAAATTGCCTTGGGAAAATTTTCCCATTTTACCCCGCAACCCTGCCGGCATGCGGCTAATCACATGTTGCCACATGTCACAGTGGATGGGCGGTCTCTTTTCTAAAAATGGAACTTACGCTTTTGAAAATTTTGCTTGGGAAAAATTTTCGATTCTCCTCTGCCGGCCCGCAGCAATTCAGAGGGTGATACGTGTCCTCTGGGGGCTGAGGTAGAGGTGCGGTTCGTTTTTATTTTTTTATCTTTCTAAAAAAATTTGGGAAAAATTTTCATTTTGGCCATGTGGCCCACAGCCAATGAGAAGGTGCCACATGGCACTTTGGGGATGGCAACGGATAGGGCAGAGCCCTTTGTTGTTTTGGGTTTTCGGCCCTTGGAAAGAAAAAAATCTAAACTTTCTTCTGCGGCCCGCTTCTTCGCCTTCCCCTCGGACTTTGTTCTTCTACGAGTGTGCAGACCCACACACCTTTTTCTTCCCTTCCTCCTTCATTGGGTGCAAGGTGCTAAATGCACCTGCACTGCTCCACCCTTCCCTTCTCCTTTTCCGCCTTACGCCAGGCTTTGACACATGTCCTCCAGGGACTCGTGGGGGCGCAGAATGTTTTGTGCCCTTAAGCTTTGTGATGGGAAAATTTCCCTATGCCACCCCACAACCCGCCAAACCACCCAAGGCACAATCCCCCTCCTCTTGCCACATGTCCCCTACGGGAAAATTTTCCCTACGAACTCCGCCCACTCATAATTGGAGTTCTATAAGGAGTTAGGAGGACTTCCTTATATCACCGGAAAGGTGAGAAAATTTCCTATCCACTGGGAATGGTTTAGGGAAAATTTGAAAGTGTTAAGTAAGAGAAAAATATAGTTGAAACTCTGAGCCCGTTAAAGAGTAAGCATGGGGTAAATTACTCCCTAAACCTGACTAAAGCATGTAACCCTGAAATTTGAACCCTGTGAGCTTGTTACAAGTTAATAAAGGAAACTTGTGTTTGATAAATAGGATTTGTTCTGGAACATGTTAGTGTTTTGGCAACCTGAATGTAGATATTTCAAAAAAAAAATTATTCCATAATTTTTCTAGCCAACCCTAGGTTATTTCTTAGGTCTTAATTGGTTGTTTAAACGCCCAATTATGCACTACATCCATGGTATGGCCCCTTTATCCAAGACACTACATCCCTAAGGAGAAGCTTGACTTCATGGTGTAAATTTTTCCTCAACTTACACAATGGACTGAGGCTATTAAGGAATATGAGAAAAGTGTGAGACAACCTTGTCAATGGGTAAGTCAGTCACCAGCTCCTTGTCCTTCATTTTCTCCCTCTCAAGCTTTATCATTTCAATATGTTCAAGATTCAAGCCCGTTGTATGCTACCGACAAATGTTGTTTTCCCTTCTCCATCTCCTAATTTTCCATCTCATCTCACTTCTTCTACCCTTTTCCCTTCCAAGCAGTCATCCCCTCTAAAGAAATAGGAAATTCCACTTCCCTCACCACCACAAACAATTGCAAAAATTATTGAAACCCCATCCAATCCTCCTCTTTCCTTCCCAATTCCATGTGGGGAAGAGATTCCAAAGACCAATCAAGGAGAAGAGCTTAAGAAGGAGAGCAAAATAGAGAAGAAATTACCAAAATTGTGGTAAGTTGGGCTCTCAAATTTGGGATAACAAAGATCCCCTCGATCGTTAAGCCTACTGAGGAGGTCAGAGTTGAAGAGCCAGTGATGGCTAAAGATGAGTTTACAATAGAAGCAGAACAAGAAGATAAAAAGTCTGTATGTTCTGAATGTAGTGTCTATGATGGAACTTTATTCAAAAATATTGATGATCATATTCTATCTGCAGTAATCAGTCAAAGAGGAGGAGCACATTTCGGCTGTGGAAGAGAACCATACAATTTCATAGGATTCAAACACAAAGAAGGCCATAGAATAACCTTCATTTCTTCTTCCCAGTTCATCCCCTTCAAGGTCTAATGTCAAAGAAGAGTTTAAGCTTTCAAATTTCATGTTTGAGGATGAGGTATTGGAACCATGGTGAGAAAGTTATAGATCACGAGGATGCCATGGAGGAGGTCAAGCACATACAACAAGACAAAAAGGAGGTAGATTATCTGTCTGACATGAAGGATTACTTTGATGGAGAGGATCCCATGCAGATCACATCATTTTCTCCTCCATCATTCACCTTCCAAGCACACGAGCCTAATGCCATAAAGGAGAGCATTCAAGGACAAAAATTTTGAAGTTTATAACAGCCCTCTGGAACCAAGGTTGGAAGATATGAATCTTCCATGTTCTTTATAGGAGAAGGAAGGGAAAGAGCAAGAGGATGTCATCATCTCTTCCACACCATGCACTACGGAAGGTCAGCAGGAAGACTCCATTCTTGGAGTTGAATTTCAGTACAATGGGCACATTCATCAGATCAGAACTTGCCCCATCAAGTACTTGGCTTCATTAGAGCCAAGGGAGAAGCCAACTACCAACCATGTTTACTCTAGGGCATGAGGATGAGTATCAAAGTACCAAGGATCAGTTACAATACCTCTTTAAATCCAAATACAGAGCAACTAAAAGAGGTATTTGTCTTGTTTCTAGTTGACACCTTGACGATTTAGGTGGAGGATCGGCTTATAGTTAGTTTTTCACTCATACAAGCATGCCATATTAAGTGTCAAATCATTTGCATGGCTTCATTTTTTGAGAAAGGGAAGCACTTCTCCTTTCCAGTCATAGGATATGTTTCTAGTTCCCTTTTACTCCCGGATAGCGTAGAATAGGTAGGTTTTCTTTTAGTAGATTAAGTGCTTGTGCACACTTTTCATATCCCACTTAGGGTGTGTATGATTTCCAATATTATACATAGTGTGTTGTGGTGTTTTTTTTTCTCGTGCAATGGAGTCCATTGAAAGTAGCATTTGGTGAGATCAGCTCCAATTCTAGTGGTGTTTCAAGTGGCTGAGGGATTAGATTTTAGAGATTATGATCATATTTTTTGTTTATTAGACTATTATTCATGACTCCATGCCCAATGGATGATTCAAGGAAATTGATCATTTCACCTAGTAGGTAGGTGATCCACATGAGTCACCAAATTGTTGACCAAAATAAGCTCACACTTATTTTTGGTCAACTAACACCATTTTCCCCCCTTTTTTGTGCTTCAATCTGAATTTTTTATATATTTAAGCACTTAACATCCCCTAAAAGCATTTCCATTAGATAGGAAATTTCTTCCCCTTTCCAAAAGTATAAAGAAGTGATTTCTAACTCCTCATATTTTGCAAATGGCAGGTCCGACGGGCCCGGGAAGGATATTTTGCCAAATGTGGGTTGACAGGCTTAGGGAAGACTTTTCTCCGAATGGGAAGATTCTGAACCAGTGGAGCGGTAGGAGATATTTTGGAATTTTAAAATTTTTGCAAAAGGAAAAATTTATAATTACGGGACCACAATCCCATGAAGGATTTATTTTGCTGAGTGGAAAATGCGAGCCGGTGGGCCCGGGGATGACTTTTGGGAAATGAGAAGTTACCGGAGCTGCGGGCCTAGAGAAGTCTTTTCGCCAGATGTAAAGTTGCAGGGCCGCGGGAGATTTTTGCATTTTTACAACTTTCATAAAAGTGTATTTTGCAAGTGTGGGCCTGCGAGCCTGAGGAGGTTTGTTCACCAAATGGAAAATGAGAAGGTTGCGGGCTTGAGGAAGACTTTCACACTTTTGCAATTTTTGTGCAAAAAGCACAATTTCAATGTTGGGCCCGTGAAGGCTTTTATGGAAAAAGTGAATTTTGGGCCTACGGGGTTGTGGGAGGTTTGTATAATTCTATGTTTTTTCATAAAAGGTGCAAAGTGAATTTCAGGCCCGCGGATCTGTTTTGCAAAACTTGTTTTTTTTTCACCATTTTTGTATGGATTTGATACAAATATTCAAATGGGCATAACTTTCAGTCTAGTGCTCAAAATTCAATGAATTTGGTACCGTTGGAAAGGTCTCAACCTCCTCTACACCATGGAGGCATAAATTATTATTTTTTTACAAGCGTTGAGGGGTGAAAATATGGAAAAAATATTTCAAGCCATTAATACATGATCTAATTGCTTCAACTACCCAGATCTGATCTGATTTGCCATATTTCCTTCTCCAATAAGCCAAACAGACATGGGGAACCAGAATTGATAGATTGTAGGTGGATTTGTAGGGCATTGATGGTCGGTGGTTGAGATTTCAGAGTAGAATCCATTTTTTCTCTTCTTTCTCTCTCACCTTGACCTTCTATATATTGAAAACACTTCTCATTTGAAAAAGGGGGAGACATTCTGGGATGTGGGGAAACTCTATAAAATTTGTTTCTTGACTCCCCTTGAGTTGTAAACCTTATCCTATGCCTAGAAAGTAGATTTTATGCTTCTGAACATTCATGTAATGGTTCACACACCTCATAGAGCAATACAATCATGTTTTTGTGGTGTTCTTCAACCCTTTCTCATGTTTTGTTGTTTCTCTGTGCCTCTCCATTTTGTGTTTGCTTCTTGTGCATCTATTTCACATTTGTAGGTGTAAGATGTCATGTTTCATGGAGTTTTGATGGTGGATTAGGATATGGGTCTATGTTACTTCTATCTAACCTCCCTCATTTCCTTTTCCCCTGTTTCATCCTCCCTCAACAGAGTATCTTGCCTCTTTCCTTTTCTGGTGTATCAGCGCTTTAGTGTAGGCTCTGTTTTCTTGAATTCTCTCTCTCCCTATCTCCTTGTTATGGCTAGATTTGGATTAGATAGTTTTACCTGTATTAGATTATATTGTGGTATGTATTTTAGGAAGAAGAAGTCAACTTTCTCCGAAAAGGCCATCTCAAGTTCGCAAGTCCCACATCTTGAGAGATGGTCCAATGTTATGCAGATCACACCGGATGCCCCAATAAAAACTAGGCCATTTGGGAGTGTTGTTATTTTGCACTAACAGTACCTACGGAAATTATTTTCATGCTCTAAATGGTGAAAAATATGGGACGTCATGAAACATCAAAAACTTTCCGATGCAACTCATTCTTCTAGTGCACATCGGGTGGTCCCGAGAAATAAGTTGAAATTTTGAGGTGTTTTTGATAGATTCAAGGTTTAAAAACCTCACCAGTCATCTCAAAATTATTTTTACAGTCTGAATCATATAAAAAAATTCTCCAAAATTCATCTGAGAGCTCTAGATATCACCTTCGCAAGTTGGTCC
The DNA here is from genome assembly GCA_019776745.2 of Taxus chinensis. NCBI lineage: Eukaryota > Viridiplantae > Streptophyta > Pinopsida > Cupressales > Taxaceae > Taxus > Taxus chinensis. The sequence goes on from CM034146.1 coordinate 990,802,902, forward strand.
CAAGGCACGCTCTCCCATACTTAGCCAAGTTTAAAGTTGTACAAGTGGCATCCTATGGTTAAGGAGGAATTTCTTCTCTTCTTTTTTCCTTATCAAAGGGGCATAAAATTCCCCCTCCCCCCATTTATTCTTCAGGTCACTTCTATGACCACCAACTTGTCTGTTTAACCCCCGGTGATTTATTTGATCTCTCTCCTTCCTTGTCATGGATGTCCACTAGGTGTTTCCACTAGGATGAAAAGGAAATTCATGTCCCTTTTTTCACTTTAGAAAAGGGATGAAAGGGACAAAAAAAATGTTCCCAAACCTTTCCCCTTCTATTTTTTCATTTAAATAGAGGGAGTTAGCCATTTTTGTTATTTTCTCCCACACACCTCCATACCCTGCAGAAAATCTGATAAATGGTTTTGTAAAACCCAGAGCTTCAATATTTGTATCCAAATTAGATCATGCATATTAATCCCATAGGTAGATTACACAAAGGGATGGTACAAAAAGATAAATATTATAGTTAGCAACATCAGTTGGAGTTGGGAGAGGTGGATTCTTCCACTTACTAAAAATAGTACGTTCCTTACATGGGTACTAACTATAAATAGTAAGTCATCACAGGAAAGAAATTTCATTGGGGTAATATACACAAAGGTGATCCAGGAAGCTAATTTCACCACTCGGAGCTGAGAAGAGTGAAAATTTATTGTTTACTAAAAATAGTGAATCCCTCTTTTCAGAGCAGAAAAGTGTTTAGAATCCATGGAATTCATGTCCATAGAAGGGATTTTCTTCACTATCAAAAATGGTTTACTAATAAGTATTTGTGGCTTAGTTTCTCAGTGTATACGGGAGATTTTAATAGTTTATTTTGAAACTAATTTCATGGTTTATGTTTTCCTATATGTAATGTGCAAGGTGAATTTTATGATTAAAATCATCAAATTATTCATGTTGTGTTTCATCAGGATGTCCAAATCAACATAGTAGTGTGATAATGTTACAGAGAGTCATGACAAGGTCCGTTTCAAGATTCAATCATTCCAGAGGGGATCATCATGAGTGACGCTCATGGTCACCAAATTTTTCATTCAATAGTGTTTCTAAACACTTAGTTCGCATTGTTCACACGTCACCCAGAGGAGCTTTCTCATGGTTTGAAGCATTCATAGGTTGAAAATTCATCATTGCATCTTAACATTTCACCAATTCATTAGTGGAGTGGGGTTAAATTTCATCAGAGATGGGATGTTCCTTGTCCATGCTTTAAAGAATCTTATTTTCTCCCCTTCTCCCCTTCTCCCTATTCTTTACCTCTCCATTCTAAGTCTTCGTTAGGCCTCATCATTTTATTTTGTCTTATTCACTTAAGTGACTTATTTTAACATTGTAAAAGTATTTTCTCAAAATTATAAGAGAAATACTCAATTGATGGAAAATGAAAATTCACAAGTGGAATATGGAACACAAAGAGTCATATGAGGGAGGTGAAGGGTCACATTCAAATGGTTATAAATTTTTATGGCTTCTCCATTCCAAAGGATTAGAGATTTTTTAAATTTTTGGAGATTTTTTTTCTCTAATAGCAGTGTGAATTGTAGTAGTTTGATTGAATCTTTGTATTCATCACTACACATGAAATAAAGCTATAATTTCTCCCACTTCTCCCCTCTTGCATATGATTCCTCTTTTCTCGTACTATGCACAAATTTTTTGATATGTTAAGGAAGTTTTTTTTTAGTTTTCCGAGACAAATGATTTTGTGCATCTTTGTATGCATGGTTTTTTCTATTCGGTAACATTAATACATTTTTTTTCTTTCCATAAATATTTGTGGTGGTATCTTATGGTTAACAATTGTAGGAATAAAATTTTATACCTACAATGTTAATCCCTCTTTTCTTGTTTTCCACTCCCCTTTTCCCTATTTAAAGAAAGTTTCATCTCTTACAAGAACTTTCAAGCCTTACTGCAGGATTAATGGAGTGTTCCTGTTAGATCCCCGATGTTTTGGCCACCAAAAGATATTGTTTCACCCACACATACTAGCATGGAACCGCACATTTTAAGTAGAGGGATATAGAATCTCAAAGCATTGGAAAGAAACCCAAAGAGTTGTCCACCCAAAATTTTTTCTAGCCAATAGTTTATGGTGACTCTACTGGGGAGAGATTTTACTACATCCACCCAAAAAAGATCTATTTGTAATTTTTTAAAAAAAAACATATATTAAAAAAAATCAGATTTGAAATAAAATCATTTTTGAAGGCAACTCCGTCAAGGAATGAACCCCTATCACGTTCATTTCCTAAACCATGAATAAATTTATATATTTGAGCGAAGTACCAATGAGTGACAGTGTAGAAGAAGAAGAAGAAGAAGAATATTGTGACTGATAAAAGGAGATCATCAACCAGCCATGGTTCTAGACTAGTATTTGCAAAAGGGAAAAATTGAGGACGTTAAAAAGGACTCCTACTTCAAGCAATAATCTTCATTTAGAACAAGGAAAGAAACATAAATTTTCGGTGAAAAAGAAATTAGTGAGCTGTTGGAACTATTTTAAATAAAATACAAGATAAGGCATGAAACTCAAGAATATGCCAAAGGTAATACTCTCACTTATGTACAATTTAATGAAAATCTTAGGGGGATGTCTTTCATCACCCTCCCTTGGGATGATTTCCTTGCATATAGGAATGATAAAATGGGAATCTTAAAACTTGAGTATATGGAAAGAACCACAAGAAATATGCAAGGAAATATTAGACCCCAAATCTATCTCGAAATGCTGAAATATGTCGAAGCTTTACAAGATATGTACGAGAAACTAGAAGCAGCTCATAGTAAGGTAAAATAATATGACATTTGTCTTATGGAGGAAGATCTCAAGGATCATTGGTACCAAAGGGTTTTCATCCCTAAAAGGTTCTTGGATGATGCTGAAAAAAATCCTATCCTCGAGCCTTCCGATGAAGATAAAATCAACATTCAAGAAGATGATGAAATAAAAGACAGTGCATGATCCATTGAGGAATACTCTTGTAACCTTTCACATCTCACATTGAAATTGAGAAAATTATATTTATTTCTTCCACTCTATAGATGACTTCCTTGCACGTGGTGACGAAGAATTACATGGAAAGACTTCAGAGTATAATAGAAGAGAATTCTGACCTTGAGACCTATCATGAAATTTAGAGGTATGCTTTGGCCCTGTAAAGTTGGTATGAACAACTTGAACCAATTCATTTGTTCAATAATGAAGAAACTCAAGAAGATCCTAAATATTTTTCATACTACGAGGTGCTCATTCCTGGAAGATTCTTAGATGCTCCCGAAGAAGATCTTATCATGGAACCTTCCAACAAAAACCAAAGTAACTTTATGAAGGAAGAAGTATAAGACATAAAGATATACACACCATTCATCAACTCTCTCTGGCTCAAGGCATAACCCATAGGGGGAATAATATATTATATAAAGAAATATTCTTGTTGCATAATGGATGATTCAATGTTCTTTGAAGACTCCACCAATGAATAAAAAATGCAAGATGAAAAGTTCAAAGTAAGCATGAATAATATCCTTTTAAATTTTGATATTTTGATTCATGATCAATTGGAGCTATGCAAATAATCATAGGAAAGTCACCCGATATCCCATGTTCGAGATGATGAATTCAAAATGGTCATAGATTATTTTCCCTCCTAGTTTGATTCTTCAAGTGATGTAGAGATGTTGCATGAAGAAATGGAGAAATTCAAAGAACTAGATTCTCTTCCCGATTCAATCATGGATGATCTAATGGAAGAAATCCACTTCCTTTTCTAATCACAGGAGAATGAAAAATTTGAACACAACTTATTCTCAATCAAGGAGTAGAATGATCATCAGGGTGAAGATAAAAACTTTCATCTTTAATACGAGGAAGAAGATTCCATAATGAATGATCAAAATGGAATTGAAATTCCTTCCCATATTGTTGCCTCAACGTGGTCCCATCAATAGGATGACATGGATTTTTAGCTTAAAAGAGTACCATTCCGAAAAATCATGGACCTCTTTTCCCTGTTGGAAGGTGTTATGAATATAATATTCCCATGCTTACAATAAGTGAACCTTGGGCAACACAAAACATGGAAGGATTGAGGAAGGATGTACCAGATGAATCATGGATGTGGATGGATCAGATTTTCATTCATCTCCTAATGAAAATGAATACAAACCTAAGGTGATCTTAGAAGACCTATTTGCGCAAGACATCTTGAAGGCTATAGAAGAGACCAAAGATCCTCAACATAGTCTTGAAATATTGACTCGGGCTATGAAGATACAAGATAGGTATGAGTCTATTTGTTCTTCTCATTTTGGCATGCCAATGTTTGATGTTGAAATAAAGTAGTTGGATGAGTTTGATGAATTCCTCAATGCCTTAGCAGATGAGAGTGAATGTGAAAGAACATCTTTCTATTTCACACAATGTAGAGAGATTCGTGAGTGCAAAAGGAGGAAGGTTCTTTAATCTCCTTATAATATCCTCAATCTTGAAAATGACATCTCTACCATGGAGGAAGATAAAAAAGAAAATATTGAGTTGATTTTTATTGAAGAAAGTTTTTTGAAGAAAAGTGAACATTTTCAAGATTCTTGGGAACGTGTGATAAATCATCTTCTTCTAGCCACTTCAAAATACTCCACCAATGCAAAATAAGAGTTCATATGGAATAATCCACTCAAGGGTGAATAATGCTTATATGACTGAACAAAGAGTTGCAATTTCAAAAATGATACCAAGGTGGACTTCGAGCATATTGATATTGGAAAAAAATTCTCTGGAAAATAAAGTGGGAGTATGCATTATTTTTTTAAAATGATCCAAAATCAGATTGCACTCACCATCCTCCAAGATCCAACTTACCTTGAACATGTTTCCATGTTGCAACAATCTCTCAAGGATGATGAATACCTCCTACTCAATGATTTAATCTCCATGTCTGATAACACTTTCTCAGAGCAACAAAGGGGGATGTCTAGGGAAGTTCTTGAACATAAAGAAAACTAGTTTGATCTCAATCCTTATGAGTGTCTTGCTGATGTAAGAGAAATTTTGGAGTTATAATTAAAAGAAAATGAATGTTCTCATGACATGAGAAATTTTACCACTCTTGAACATATGGAGGGATAATGTCTCATAATTGCAGGGTGTCAAGTGGAAACCTCAAGATACAAGAGCTCAAAAAAGATAACAAAGTATTCTTTGGATGTAAGAGCATTCTTTGTGTAGTATCAATATGAGGATGGAATATTGGTTGGTCTTCTTCTTCTCAAGCCATGCGAAGCCATCACAAGAGCATGGTTTGATCTGATAACAGTCTTTGTGTCTCAAGCATCACATTTCAGTCCTTTATTCTATGATGGCATGTACTTTTCCCAACCTATTTTTAGGTATGTGTATATTCTTTCTACGCCTATTTAAATATCCCTCTCCTTATATATAATTTCCCTTTCATGTTTAGTTTTATTTTCCCTTATAGTGTATTTCCATTCCGTTTGTTTGTCTTGTGTGTGTGTGTATTCAATAAGGGAAGTTGTGTAGCTTATATTTCTAATGACTCCATAAATCCCAATGGATAAGGAACTGGTCCACAAAGAAATTTGAGATTCTTAGATTCTCATGTTATGTCCTCACTACGCTCAATCCACAACATGTTGTCAAGATAGAGCCTATTGCTTTCTTGAGAATTTGCATGTGCAAAATCCACCCAAAAATAGGACAACTATACCATAGTGTCGAAAAATTTGAAAACCATAGCTTCCCAAGACACCCCCAAGTCAGTCCATTCTTAACGTCATTCTTATCCTATCAATAAAATGATCCCTATGTGGATGTCAAGTGTCCCCCTAGGTGATTTAGGAAAGTAAAATCAATCCCCATAGGTGATTTAGGATCTTTTAGAAACATTCAAGATTTCAAGCAGTTTTAGGAGGGGCTACCATCAACCTTCCCAAGACCCGTGCATCACCCCTAGAGCAGATCAAAGGAGAAAAATCCATCATAAAGGATTATTCAATGGATAAGAACATTAAGAAAAATATTTTTGAATATTCTGGGAAGATTTGGAAGTCTTGGGGCCAATTTTTTATAAACAAGTTCTTGGGCCTAAAGAAGCATACACCATGAAGGAAGACCTAAACTTGGAAAAAAAATTCTAAGAGCTTCATGAGGATTTTAAAGCCAAAAAAAGTACCTATGGAAATTATTTTTCAATTCCATAAATGGTGAAAATATGGGACCTCGTGAAACATCGTACACTTTTTAAGGCAACTCATTTTGTTAGCGTACAACGGGAGGTCCTGAGAAATATGTTGAAATTTAGAGGTTGTTTTGATATATTAATGGTTTAAGACCCTCACAAATCGTCTCATAATTTTCTTTCTAGTTAGAATCATATAAAATCTTTCCCCAAAATTCATCTGGGAGCTCTAGATATCACCTTCGCAAGTTGGTCCTAAGGCACGCTCTCCCATACATAACCAAATTTAAATCTTGACACATGACATTGTGTGGTTAATGAGGAATTTATTGTTCCCTTTATCTCTTTACAAAGGGAAGAAAGGGACATAAAATTCCCCATCCCTCCATTTAGTATTCATGTCACTAATATGACCACTAAGTTGTTTGTTTAGCCCTCAGTGACTTGTTTGATCTCTCTCCCTCCTAGCCATGCATGTCTGCCAAGTTTTTCCACAGGATGAAAAGGAAATTCATGTCCCATTCATCCATTTAGAGAAGGTATGAAAGAGGAAAAAAAATCCCAACACACTCCCCTTCCATTTTTGCATTTAAATAGCGGGAGTTAGCCATTTTAGCTATTTTCTCTCACACACCTCCATGTTGTGATGGAACATAATGATTAAGTGGTCTAACCAACCCTTAATATATATGGGTCCATCACTAATATATAGGTTAATATTTAATAATATGACATATTTATATTTCTATTATTAAATATGCTAACCTAGGTATATACTTTACGTTAAATATTTAATATCATGAAATGATTATATTTTCTAATATTAAATATTATAAACCTAGGTGTATGTGTCAACCATTTTAGGTTGAAAAGGTGGGTCGGGAGACATACCTGATCACCTTATATAAAAATGACTTTAGGTCCTCATTTGATATATTTAGGTTATATATCAAAGGTGTGAAAATCAAGTGATTTGGTTTTACTCTTGGTAAATAGGGTTTCAAAGGAGGAGGTGATCTTACTGGATGTAAAATAAGTTCTCTGAAGTAAAAGGTTATTTTCAAAGTGGTTTTTACCCTATTGAGTTTTCCACTGTAAATACTGTGTCACCTGTATTATTTATTTCTTATAATTATTTCTTTATTTACTTATGTTATGATGTAATCTTTATTCAAATATTTATTGTAACATTATGTAATATGTAAGTTGATTAAATTCATAATTATTAGAATCCTCAAATTATAACATGGTAAAAAAGCGAGGTAAATTAAGATCAATTTTTTTGTATTTTATTTATTTAATTTGTACAGGTTTTTTTAGCCAACCCGAAAGGGTATTTGAAAGTACTTGGTCCCCCTTTTTTTTCCCAATTTATTTTGGCATTAAATTTGTGCAATTAAACTCTCGGTAAAATTTTTAGGGTTTTTCAATTTTAAATCCCAATTTTTTGGGGGGAAGATGTAATATGATATGATTCTTAATTTCATTTACATTTTGTAAATTATATGGAATTAATGTTTTTTGGAGATTGATGTGTGCACAGGTGAAAGGGGCTTCAAATATTTACCTCCGTGAAAGTCACATAAAGAAAAGAAAGAATTTATTACTATATGAAATAATTTTCATGTTTTCTATAATTTCAAATGTTTGCAGGTTAAATATTTCGGCAGGTAAATTCATACCCATGTTCTTTGGTCCCCTCTAAAATGATTTGATTTGAAAAACTATAGTTTACAGTTAATCTATAACTATATCTTATATAATTATAAAACTATATTATTATTTTTAAATAAATATATATATAATATAAAATAAGGTTTATATAATAATTTATATAAACATCATAATAAAATTTAGATAGTTTTGAAAAAAAACTATATATTAAAAGTCTTAAACCATATTAAAATTACATGGGATTAAGGGAAGAGTCAATAGACCATATTCTAAGCCTAAGTTTAACTCATATTTAAACTTAACTTATGAATCTAGGTATATATAATTTTGTTTTTTTAAAGAAACAAACCTATTTTTGAATCATATTTTATATATATATTGTTATTTTAAACTGCTTGAAATATAAATTTTATTAGATTTGGTTTATATATGTTTTAAAAAAAACAAAGTGCTTACTTTTTTAGTAAGGGGGCCCGTGTTTATTTCTTGGCCATGAAGAGATTAGTTTTTAAATCTTAATACTTATTAAATAATTCCTAACATGTGTCTCTAACCATTTATATTATCTATGTAAGGGGGGCGGCCCCATTCATTTATATCTTATAGTTTATAAAAACTATATAAATAAACATATTTAAAGGTTTTCTTTTATATAAGAGTAGGAGTGGAGAATAAAATGAGATAATATCTGAGGTATAAATGTAGAACTCTCAATTATAAATGGAGAACTAAAAAAAGGGGCTAGTTTATTGGTGGCCCACATGAAGTGTGGTAAATATTTATTAAAATATTGGTAGTTATAGCCACATAAAAGTTTAAAAGTTTTTTGCTTGCAGGAATTATATAAAATATTTTGTAATATTTTCATACTTTTAATGTGTGCGGGGTAAAATTAAGAGTAAATGAAGGGAGGAGACAAGGTTCATGACAATAAGGATTTCAATTTATTTCATTGGTCGGGTGAAATTACTTGTTCCCTCTGTAAAATAGGTAGGTTAATCTATACTCTCATAAATCTACTTACACCTGGTAAAATTCTTTTAACCTGGTCTATGTTCTTTAAACCCCTTTAATAAGGGTTATATGTTTTTTAATATAAACACAATATACTATAATTTATAATTTTTATGAACTATATGTTGTTTTTTATTTTCATTCTATAAATTATATACATTTTTTTTAAAAAGTACATATTTTTACATTATAAATTATAATAGGTTATTATAATGTGTTAAAATATAACCTCCCTAATATTATACAGAAGAAGAAATTCTAGAATTTTACATTCTGGAAATACACAAGTTTTGGCTTCATTAAATTTGATGGTCAAATGACCGTCATGGTAAACCAAACATAAGACAAGATGATGGTCATTTAGACATCAAATTTAAGCTCGTAGGTTTCAAGAAACTTTAACTGTGTTAAAATTGACGGTCAAATAACTGTCATGATAGACCAAAAAATAAACCATTATGACGGTCATTTAGATGTCAAATTTAAGATGGCTGAATTTTTGTCTACATTTATTTTTTTCAGAAATTTGAAGTTGTTATGCATTCTTAGGGGTCTCTTCTTCACTTCTATATAGTCAAAAATATTTTTTATATAAATCTAGGGTATAATGCTGAGCCCTTTATAAAGCGGGTTATTATTTTGATCATGAGAGGTTAATTAGTATGCATTGTAATTACAGAATTAGTTATGATCAAATAGTTTCTTTAGATCTATAAAATTTAGATTTTATTCTATTAAAAGTGTTTTTCTATTGATAAATATGTATGTAATTATGTGGTACATTGTATATTATAATGGGGTGTGTTTTATAAGTTTAGGAAAACAATGACATCCAACTATTTCTGTCTTGACAAAACCCAGATCCTGAATAAAATCAACAACAACATTTTGGTCAAAATAGAATTTATGCCGAGGAAACTCTAGATGATTGTTTCTGGATTTGAGGTTGCTCCCACTGGTCGTCAAGTAACTATATATAATATGAATGCATTCTTGCAACGAATGTAAGATGCTCTTTCTATGTAATGTGAATGATGAGTACCTTCTACACATTGGTAATATCAAACATCCGAAAGAGGCATTGCCACAACTAGAATCCATGCATGAAGGATACTTGGTATATCAAGGATAGTAATGAGAGTATAATAGTTGAAGGAATTCAAAGAAATGATTTATATATTTTTGATGATTTATCTTATGCATCTTGTTTTATATCTCAGAGTTTGAATAATTCAAAACTATGACATGAAAGTTTAGGACATGTTAATTATCAAGCTTATATGAAATGTATAGATATAGTTTAGTGAAAGGTTTACATGTGTTGTATTTTTCTCTTGAAGTTACTTCATTAAATGTTTCTAAATGATGGTTTTGATTCTGATTTAGTAAATGCTCATGATGATGTTTTGATGTTATAGATGTTTCTAAAACTCTTATCTTCCTAGATAAAAAATTAAATTAGGATCAATCTATGTTAGAAAATTCAAATCCTATTAACCTTAGGAAAATGATCAGAAGCCATCAAATGTACCATGCATTAATTACTTTGTATAAACTTAATCCGTGAAGTATTATAGGGTTTAGGTGGATATACAAAGTAAAATATAATGGTAATGGTAGTATTACAAACATAAAGCTAGACTTATTGCTAGAGGTTTCACTCAGAAACTTGGTATTGATTATGTTGAGACATTTCATATAGCTAAAATGAGTACTGTTAAGGCCTTATTTTTTATTGTCACTCAATTTTGGTGGGAAATCCATCAAATGGATAAGAAAAATAATTTTTTGAATTGCAATTTAAAAGAAGAAATTTACATGTTTCAACCTAAATGATTTGAAGAAACTGGTAAAGAAAACTATATTTGTAAGTTGAGAAATCCTTGTATGGTTTAAAATAATCTCTTAGAGCTTGGTATGCGAAAATTGTTTCCTTCTTTAAACTGTTAGGTTTTATTATTTGTTCTTCTAACAATGATATATTCATTAAGCAATAAGTCTCGTATACTATCATTATATATATATATATATATATATATATATATATATATATATATATGTTGATGATTTACTTATGTCTGGTGATAATTTTGATTTAATTCATAGGATTAAAGAGAAATTGAAATAGTACTTTAAAATGAATGAGTTAGGTCTCTCACATCATGTTATTTGTATGATTGTATTTCATTCTATTGTTATTTTTTCAAAACACAATCTGCAACCATTGTATTGAAAAAGTTTCTTATGATTGATTGTAAACCATTTTCTACTTCAATGGAAATTGGAATAAATATTGATCATAAATTTTTATATGAAAAATGTTGATCCTATTTTATATACGTTTTTAGTTGATAGTTTGATTTATCTAACTATAACTAGATCAGATATTTCTTGTACAAAAGGAATTACTTCAAGGTTTATGTAGGAATATTTTTTAGAGATCATTAGAATCTTGCAAAAATAACTTGTAGATATTTGAAAGGAATAATCAATTATGGGTTGCATTGTAATAAGAATAAAAATGTTATCTTATATGGATTTTGTGATTCTAACCATACTTATGTTGTGTTATAAAATATACTAGATATGTGTTCAAGTTTTTTGGTGTAGGAACCATTACTTAGAACAACAAATACAATCAAAAGTCTCCATTTTTTATACTGAGGTAGAGAAGTATAATGGAAGAAGTAAATAAGCCATGTGGCTACCACAGTTGTTGGTAGAGATATACATGGAAGATAAAGGAAGTATTTATCTTCTATGTGGTGGTAAGATTTGTATTACTGTTGATTAAGAGTCTAGTTCAACATCAGAGGAAAAAAATATTGAGATACATATACACTTCACCTATGAGAAGGTGAAAAGTGATGAGATAAATCTCAAGTTCATGTTGACCGAAGAGCATGTTGCTGACATCTTCACAATGTCCCTGAGTGTTGCAAAATTTTGTCACTTTCATGAAAAGCTTGGATTGTCGGAATTCCCATTGAGGGGGAGTGTGCATGACAATGTCACCTCCTAATAGAACTTGGTTTTTGTAAAAATACCTTCGGGCATTTGTAAAATATCTTCAGGTAAGTGTAAACAGACCTTAAGGCATGTATACCTCCTCAAATTCTTTTTTAAAAAGAAGTGTATAAATATCTTAAAGGAGGTCTTCAATAAAATCTTTAGTGATATTGAGTTTACTGGTAAATATCCAGTACAAGCATATTGTTAAGGAGGTCCTTGGTTGTAAAATGCTTCTATATGCTTGGGTTCAATATATTTTTATGAGAACTTGTGAGAGTATGTAAAACTCACAAATCATACCTAGCCACTGATCATGGGATGATCTTTAGAATTCCAAATCTTTTTGTATCAAAACGTAAATTGAGTATGATGAAGGTGTTATAATTCCCTCAAATGATAAGCTAGCCTAAAACCTTTATGTTTTAAGGATTCTAAATTTTGTAGTGTACCACGGGAAGACAATCTATTGACATATTTTATGTTATCCCACTTAACATTAAGGGGGAGTGTTGGAATATAATGATTAAGTAGTCTGGCCAACCCTAATGTATATGGGTCCATCACTAATATATAGGTTAATATTTAATAATATGAAATATTTATATTTCTATTATTAAATATGCTAACCTAGGTATATACTCTACGTTAAATATTTAATATCATGAAATGATTATATTTTTTAATATTAAATATTATAAATCTAGATGTATGTGTCAACCATTTTAGGTTGAAAAGGTGGGTCGGGAGACATACCTGATCATCCTATATAAAAAAGACTTTAGGTCCTCATTTGATATATTTAGGAAATATATCAAAGGTGTGAAAATCAAGTGATTTGGTTTTATTCTTGGTAAATAGGGTTTCAAAGGAGGAGGTGATCTTACTGGATGTAAAATAAGTTCTCTTAAGTAAAAGGTTATTTTCAAAGTGGTTTTTACCCTATTGAGATTTTCACTATAAATATTGTGTCACCTGTGTTATTCATTTCCTGTAAGTATTTCTTTATTTAATTATGTTATGATGTAATCTTTATTTAAATATTTATTGTAACATTATGTAATATGTAAGTTGATTAAATCCATATTTATTAGAATCCTCAAATTCTAACATGTTGGGGTGTTAATGTCAAGTGGGGATACCATTTTGGTAGACCGCCACTTAAAAAACTCCTTCCTTAAAGATTATTTTTAATAATATTAGTCAGTCTTTCACAACTTTGAGAAAGTGAAGTGGTATAACCACTCACCCAACCTATATAAATAGGATGATCCCTCATGGGATTGGACTGGTTTTTGATATCATTCTTTATAATAATTTTATAGACCGATTGATCTAAGCTAAGATACTTATGTAAGTTATTATACAACAATACAGAAGTCTGCTACTATTTATTGTGAGACTGAGGAGTGAAGTGGAAGTACTGGGTGAAACTATGATAAATTCTTAATATAAGAAAATATTTTTTCAGTGGAGTTTTTTCCTTTAGGTTTCTCCACTTAAATCTGGTGTCTCTTGCCTCATTTATTTTCAGCTATTATTATTTTATTTCATTCATAATCTTTTCACTTTTATATGCATATGTAAACATTTGGTTAATTTCTGCACATTATAATCTATAATCCTCAACCGTTAATGCATGGATCTATAATTCTTCAATTATATCTTCCCGCATTTGATCTAATATGGTATCAAAGTTGGTGATTATGTGTGTGAAGAGTTAGATTTGGATGTTTTCTGGCTTACAAGAGTGCATAATATTGAAGATATTTTGATTTGTGAAACCCTAAGAATTTAGCCAAAATAACTTCAAGCGAACCAAGTTTAAATTTCTAATTCCCACCTAAATATTTTTTGAAATATAGGTGAAATATTGGTTTAATGGTTGTTTAGATTATTTTTGAGCTTTTTTATGCTTAGATCTTTGATTCTACATCTTGTTTTAGTCATTTACGGTTTAAATCCATCATTTGTGAGCTTATTTTATGTTTTCTCACCATTTATAGTCCATTTGGGTCATGTTTTGACTGTGGATCCGAAATATCTCTTTAGATTTAGTTAATTCGGAGCGTTTAAATCTGTTCCATTTTTTTAAATCTTTAATTTTCTCTAGATATTCTTTTTTGAACCTCGAGCCATTCATTTTATGTCATATTGCTTCACTTTGTTATTTTTTATTAAGATCCTATTGGTTTTAAGAAGCTTGGACCAAAAAAATTGCTCCTAATAGCTTCGTTGTCCTTTTTTTTCATGTTTGAAAAGTCATATCCACTCTTAGAGTGCCAAGTGGCTTCAATCTAACATCTTTATGATTAGATATTTATTTTTTTGAAATTTTTTGTCTTTGCGAAGCTTGGATCAATCAATTTGTGTCATCTGGCTTTGCTCTACCAATCTTATTTGAAGTTTTTTCATTTATACGAAGTTATTTTTACTGAAAATATTGATCCAATCATTTTTCTCCAACTAGCTTCGTGGTGTCAGTATTCTAAATATACATCTATGTCTTTGATTAGAAATGTGAGCCAATAATGGAATTATGTGTGTCTCCATTTTGTCAGACTTGGCTTAGTTTTCCTCTGTCATTTGTGAAATATGATCGAGTAAGATAGCTCTAAGTAGCTCCATATTTTTCATTGTTAGTATTCTTTTGTAAAGTTGTGTCTTATGTGAAGGATGAGACAATAAAATTGCTCCAAGTATCTTTTTATTTTACATTTGTTCAGATTTACAAAATCCGAGCCAATAGAATTGCTCCATAATTCAATTTTGTCTGTCTTTCATTAGTGGTAGTAGTTATCAAATAACAATTTACCACCTTTTTTGCATTTGTCAGTGATTATTAGTCTTATGAAAAGGGAGGCATTTAAAAGGCTCCATGTAGTTTTTTGACTTAGTATTTATCATATTTGCAAAGCGCGAACCAATTGTTTTTTGACACATATATTAATCTTTTAATTTTGTCAACCTTCACAAGTGTCAGGGTGTCATTTTTTTATTTGACTTAGCCTCTTAAATTGCAACACCTATCTTGTACCTTTTTCAGACCCGAGCTTTATTTTAAGTTTGGTTCATTTCAGGAACTTTAAGCCATCTCAAAGCTATCTATTTAAAGTTTGGTGAAAAGCCGCCAAGTGTCAATTTTTTTAGCCATTAATTTTTCAACAAGTGGCTTTATTTGAACAAGATTTGATTTCACTTTATGTCAGAGTATGAAAAATTGATCCAATTACTTTAAGATACGTGTATATGGTTCCTTTTTAATTAATTGTCTTCTGACTTATTAACTACATTGTGAAATGTGTGCTATTTGAAAAGTAATACATATGGGTTTTTTAATTTGTTGTTATCCTTGTAAAAACAATTTGACGTGTGTTTATTTTGCTTGTTGTTGAAGACCAGAAAAGGTATTGACTTTAATTTTTAAAGATTTTGCATACACCTGAGGATCTATTTTAAAATTTGACACGTCTCTCTTGGTATTGTTGATCTATGCCACTTAAGTTTGCCCCCTGTCTTGGTTGTTGTTTAACTTGTTTTTATTTTTTAAGTAGCTTGTTTTGAGCTCATATACCTCACTTTTGAGCTTGCCCTTTCAAGTTGCTAAATAATTCGTTGAGCTCATGTAGCTCAAATCTAAATAAGCTCTGTTAAATCTTAATCAAAGCTAGTCTTTTTTGATTAATTTATATTTATCTGCATTCATTATTGCAAATTAAAAGATATGTAGCTAGTTTTTTGCCTCTATTTGGCTTCCTTGAATCGTTTTTTAAGTGTATTTGTTTCCATTGTCATATGATCATTAAAAATGGCTAGTTCTGCCATTTTTTCATTGGATAAGTATTAACTTTTGAATGTAACAAATTATAGCATTTGGAGAGTGTTTAAAAACTTGTTTCATGGCTAGAAATCTCTAGGATCTTGTGACTAGTATAGTAAAATGTCCCACATGGAGACAAGCTACCCCTGAAAACCTTAGATTCTTTTTTCAGAAATCTTAGGACGATGTGTCCATCATAGTACAAAGCATTATAGATGAATTCTTAATGCATGTATGTCATATGGACTTGCCTACAAATGCATGGAAGTAATTAGAAACCATGCATGGAGGAAGTAGGTTGTAAGATCATTAAACTCATTTTAGAGTTGTTTAAAACACCCATGAAGGGGGATGAGAAAATAGTCAATTACCTAGCTAAAATTAAGGACATTAAAGATCAATTGGATGGTTGTAACTGTGAATTATTTCAAGATAAGATTTTGTACTTCATAATTCAAATAAATATTCATGAGAAATTAAAAAATTACATCTCAATTATTAATTCTAAGTATCAGAATGAGAATGATTTACATGATCGGGACACCTTGTCTTCTTTTTTAATTCAAGAAGAGAGATTCATGAATAAATTTGACTCAAAAGAGACTTCTTCTCAAGATCTATTCTCACAGAATAAAAAATCGTTCTAATAAAAAAAAATCATAATCAAAAGTCTAAAATCAGATCTAGATTTAAATCAAATCCCAAGACTAATCCTGCTAAGAACAATCAAAACTTTAAAGTCAAGTTTAATGGAACTTGTAATAAGTGTGGAAAATTTGGGCATAAAGAGTCTAATTGTAGGATGAAGACTAAAAAATCAGTTAAGAATGCTAAAAATAAAAAGCCTGATAATCATAAGAAAAATTAGAAGAAAACTTAAGCAAATGTGGTTGAGCAGTTTATTGCCTTGTACACTGCCCTTTTAGATTTAAATGAAAATCAATGGATTCATGACAGTGGTGCCTCCAGGAACATGAATTTTACCCCTGGTATCCTCTTGGATGTATTTAAATGTGAAGAGAACATCTATCTAGGAGATAACTCAATCATTAGGTTTGAAGGTTATGTCAATGTTAAGCTATCAAATGGTGTAATTAGGAATGTCTTGTATGTCCCTTAATTGAAAAAGAATATTTTTTCTTGCTCTCAGCTAACTAAAGAAAATTGTAAAGTTATTTTTTTGTAAGATAAGTGGTATGTGAAAGATAAGTTTAAAAATGTTATTGGTTTTGACATTCAAAAAAATGGCTTGTATATCTTTGATGGTTTTATGTCTGAGTCTTTATTTTCTTCTTCTTCTAGGAATGATATTTAGCTTTGACATGAAATACTTGGTCATGTAAATTTCAAAATTTTGTATGACATGTCTATACTAAATCTTGTTGTTGGTCTACCAAAGATAAAGTCATAACATGAAACTTGTGAAAGCTTCCTATGTGGTAAGCACCAAGTCTAACCATAAACAAGGTTCTTGTCACAAAAAAAAAAAGGATTATCAAAGAGGTAGAATAGAAGTTGATATCATATTTTGTAATGCATCAAGTGCATTTATACATCATGAAAGCTATACCTAGAGGTTATAAATAATATGTGCATGTTCTTAAGAAATGTTTTTTGTAAATTTTCCTCTCTTCCCTCTTCTTAGTATCCTAAAACTGAAGCTTTTCTGCAAGTTTGTTTTTTAAGCTTCCTTTGGTATAATGGATGTAGACATTGAGGAGGATATATTTCAATCCTTGACTTTGACTAGGATTCTTGTGTTAGGTGCTTTCAAAAGCATGGTTTCTCTAACTATTTTTTGTTGATAATTATTCTTTTATCAAAAAAGTCATGATCTCTTAGTAGTAACAAGAATATAATTCTTAGAATCAAGAGAAGTAAGACAATGTTTTTTATTATTAAATCATATGTTTCAACATAAAAATATGATCATATATGACATTTTAAAGCTTAAATTTTGCTTACATGGTCATTTTATTTTATGAATAATGTGATCACTCTTGAATGATTTGATTATCTGATCAGCTTAGTTATCTATCAAGTCTTATCTTTTTATAAAACGCTTAGAATAAGATATATATGTTTGTTGATAAAATATCTTATTTGATTTCTAAAATATTATTATATGTATATCACATGACACTTGGGGATGCCTTTGTGTTTGTATTGGAGATGTCCAATACTAATTATATCTAATAAATATTTTAGTAGTATAATATGTTGGAATTTTTTCAAGATATTTGTAATGTAACATAGTTAGTTGTTAATCATATTATTATGTTAATTATTATGGATATTATTTTGTTTATCATGACTCTACAATTTTGATGTTGTGATTACATATACAGCTAGATTTTTTTCAAGTTATGATGCAGGCATCATCACTTAGAGTAGAAAAAGAGCCATGTGGCTAATGAGGTCACTGGTAGTGATACACATAGGTGATAAAGGAAGAATTCCACATCTATGTGAAGGTAAGATTGCTCTTGATAAATAATTTAGTTCAACATCAGATATTATGTTGTAGATACCTTCCCCAATCCATTGTGTGTTGGGAACTACTTCAATTTTTTCTCCTTTGTGGGCCTATCAGAGTTTCCATTGAGGGGGAGTGTGCATGACAATACCACCTCTTAACAGTTTATTATAAAATACATGGGTTTACTTTTAAGAGTGAATCATGACCACCGGCATTGTATGTAACTGTTGATGCAAAATCACAGCACCCGTGGATGCACATCAGGCTTCTAGGTTGATGTTTAGGCATCCAGTGTGATTGCACAACATTGAAACATTTCTCCAAGTGTGGGACTTGCAAGAATGAGAAAGGAATCTCCAGAGAAGGCTGTTTCCTGCTCCTAAACTACCTGTCACAAGCTATTCCAGTGTAGGCAAGCTAATCTAAACCTAATCTAACCATACCAAGGAGACAGAGAGAGAGAGAGAGAAAAGGGAAAAATAGCAAAAAGCCTACACTAAAACAGTGATACACCAGAGAAGGAGAATGTTGAACATCTATCAAAACTGCCATGGAACAGAGAGAGGTGAGCAATGGGAAGGATGCACAGATGCATCACAGGCCCAAGGATAGATTTCACACAAAAAATGTCCCAAAAACTCCATGAACACAGCTCCAGACCTGTAATGAACATTAGAATATGCACAAATACCTGTAATGAAGAGAGGCAAGAAGAGAACAAACAAAAGACGAGCAAGGATGGATAGATGCATCATGAAACAAATGTTTTGTTGCTTCAAAAGTTTTCACAGAACATCATTTCAATAGTAAAAGGCAAAAAATGCCATTACAGAGCAAGGGAGGAGGTTCGAACTCCATTTTCAACCCTAGAGAAGAAAAGAAGGGAGGGCAGAGCAGAAAGATGAACCACCAAAAAGAAGCCCCTCTTTTCAATTTATAGGAAGAATGAGAGAGGGAGAAGAGAGGAATTATAAATCTACCCCAACCACCTCCAGACTACATTTAATTATCTCATTATGGTGGTAGGTGAGAACCCTAGTGAACCCAGAAAGTGGCGAACTGTATTTCACATTTTTTAAGAAATTTTTCTCACCCAATTAAAGATATCCAGTCGTAGTTGGATAGAGGACCTTGTAAGATTTCCAAAAATTCCAACCTTGCATGAATCCAAGCTCCCAGTCAAAAGTTATGGCCATCTGAATATCTGCACCAGGGTCTGCTTCCTATCAGCGCTCAAAATGTTGCGCCTTCTGAAGGTGCACCTTGGTGCATCCAGGTGTGTGTCGACATCCTCTTACATGCGCCAAAGCGAAACTTTTTCTATGTCGACACTCCGTGTCATGCACCATTTCTGTGCGCCAAAGTGCAACTTTTACCCTGTCGACATCCATTTCTGTGTGCCAAAGCGTAACTTTTTCTGTGTCAACACTCTGTGTCATGCGCCATTTCTGTGCACCAAAGTGTAAATTTTTTTGTGTCGACACTCCGTGTCATGCACCATTTCTATGCGCCAAAGTGCAACTTTTTCTGTGTCGACACTCCGTGTCATGCACCATTTCTGTGCGCCAAAGTGCAACTTTTTCTGTGTCGACACTCCTTTTCATGTGCCATTTCTATGTGCCAAAGCACAACTTTTTCTGTGTCGACACTCCGTGTCATGCACCATTTCTATGCGCCAAAGCGTAACTTTTTCTGTGTCGACACTCCATGTCATGCGCCATTTCTGTGCGCCAAAGCACAACTTTTACCCTGTCGACATCCATTTCTGTGTGCCACTTTCCTGCGCCTTTTGAATGTCAGTTATTTAAGTTTCTTTGATTTCTATATTCTCCTGTTTGTCTATATCTACCTGGGGGGGAAGATATATACAACAATTTGGCAACTCAACGGGGTCACCTGCCTGCTAGGTAGAAGATCAGTGGCCTTTTAGCAATCCATTGGGCATGGAGTCATAAGCAATCCTGAAAACTAATCTGAACTTTGAAAACTTCCCTTCTGAGCCACTTGAAACCCATTGAACTTGGAGTTGACCTTACCAAAAATTCCACTGAAATGAACTGTGCCAGAGCAAAACCAGCAACACCAAAAACTATGTACAGAACTAAAAATCATACATGCTCCAAATGGAATATGCAGAGTGTGCATAAGCACTTCTTCTACTGAAAGCAAACCTACCTACTCTATTCTAACTGGAAGTAAAGGCAAGCTAAACAAACCCTGCAACTGGTTGTGCAAAATAGCTTCCTTTCTTCAAAATTGGTAGCCATGCAAATGATTTGGAGCTGAGTATGGCTAATTGGATGAGTGGAAAATCAATAAGAAGCTGGTCTTCTACCCAAATTAGCAAGGTGTCAACTAAAAACAAATCCAATACCTCTTTTAGTTGCTCTGCATTTGGATTGGAGAGGTATGACAGCTGATCCTTGGAACTTTGCAGCTCATCCTCATGCTTAGAAGCAAGTATGACTAGTTGTGGCTTCTCCTTTGTCTCCAATGAAGCCAAATATCTGATTTGGCAAGGTCTGATCCGTTGGTTATGCCCATAATTCTGATTTTCAACTCCAAGAATGGAGTTCTCTTGTAGACCTTGAATGGATGGTGTGGAAGCAATGGTAAAACCCTTCTACCCTTTCTCTTCCTCCAATGAAGGACATGAAAGATTAAAATCTTCCAATCTTGGTTCCAAAGAGCTTCTACAAGATGTAGGCTACTGCAAATGAATACTCTCCTCCATGACAACAGGCTCTTGTGTTTGGAAGATGGATGATGATAGAGAGAATGGTGGAAACTCAACCGTTTTCTTCTTCATCAAAATAGTCCTCCAAATCAGACAGGTAAACTGCCTCATTGTTGTCCTGCTGTAAATGTTCAACCTCTCCCATGGCGTTCTCTTTTTGCTGTCCTTCATGACTGATTTTTGCAATTTTTTGTGGTGGTGGAGGAGGTAAAACCTCTTGTTTCTTTGGAGGAGAGGGCATTTCATTTAGCTCTTGTGGAGGGAATGACTATTTGGAAGGGAAAAGGACAGAATAATTAAGATGAGGTGGAAGACTAGGGGGTGGAGAAATGGATTCAACACTTGGGACAACAGATGGAGAGCTTAAAACTTGACACTGCTGAGATAAAACAGATTGGGAAAGAGGAAAAGAAAAGTCATGAGATGGCGTGCTTACCAGTTGACAAGGTTGCTCAATACTCCTCTCATACACCTATATTTCTTCAATCCACTGTGCAAGCAGTGGCAGCGTCGTCATCATGAAGTCCAGCTTCTCCTGAGAGCTAAAGTGTCTTGGAAAAGGGCCTCCCCATGGACAAGGAGTCCTGCAACCAATTCTAAAAGCTCTCATTTGAGCTGTTGCTCTGGACTGCACCATCTTTACCTCCATCTTTTGGATTTTCTCCAACAGACCAACATCTTGCATCTGATTGTCTTCATTACTAGCATACATTTGCTCTTGATGTGCTTCATATCTAAACTGACTTTGGCACTGCTGCTCATATGGGTATGCATACTGATCTTGAATTTGTTGAAAATGCTGATTTGGAGGATTTGTAAAACGTGTTGGAGGTGTGATGTACTACTGTTGTAAATGTGAGTTCCATGATGGAAATGAAGTCATGATTGCACAACTTCATGGAATGGAAAGAATGAAAGGGATGGAAAGAAGGATGGATGGAAATGGATGAAAAAACAGGTCTGCAACTTCAGAGATGGGTTGTTGATCAGATGGAGTCACCAGATGTGTTTGCAAGTGCCTCCAAAGGCTGAAATCTTCACAAGAACACACCAACCTGCAAAAGATGAAGTGGAAGACCTCTAAGGTCCCACCGGGTGTGCCAAAATTGTTGAAGCAAAATCACAGCACCCCTGGATGCACATCAGGCTTCTAGGTTGATGTTCATGCATCCAGTGTGATTGCACAACATTGAAACCTTTCTCCAAGTGTGGGACTTGCAAGAATGAGAAAGGAATCTCCAGAGAAGGCTGGTTCCTACTCCTAAACTACCTACCACAAGCTATTCCAGTGCAGGAAAGCTAATCTAAACCTAATCTAACCATACCAAGGAGACAAAGAGAGAGAGAGAAAAGGGAAAAATAGCAAAAAGCCTACACTAAAACGGTGATACACCAGAGAAGGAGAATGTTGAACATCTATCAAAATTGCCATGGAACAGAGAGAGGTGAGCAATGGGAAGGATGGACAGATGCATCATAGGCCCAAGGATAGATTTCACACAGAAAATGTCCCAAAAACTCCATGAACACAACTCCAGACCTGTAATGAACATTAGAATATGCACAAATACCTGCAATGAAGAGAGGCAAGAAGAGAACAAACAAAATATGAGCAAGGATGGATAGATGCATCACGAAACACATTTTTTGTTGCTTTAGAAGTTTGCACAGAACATCATTTCAATAGTAAAAGGAAAAAAATGCCATTACAGAGCAGGGGAGGAGGTTCGAACTCCATTTTCAACCCTAGAGAAGAAAAGAAGGGAGGACAAAGTAGAAAGATGAACCAACAGAAAGAAGCCCCTCTTTTCAATTTATAGGAAGAATGAGAGAGGGAGAAGAGAGGAATTCAAAATCTATCCCAACCACCTCCAGACTGCATTTAATTATCTCATTATGGTGGTAGGTGAGAACCCTAGTAAACCTAGAAAGTGGCAAACTGTATTTCAAATTTTTAAGAATTTTTTCTCACCCAATTAAAGATATCCAGTCGTAGTTGGACAGAGGACCTTGTAAGATTTCCAAAAAGTCCAACCTTGCATGAATCTGAGCTCCCAGTCAAAATTTATGGCCATCTGAATATCTGCGCCAGGGTTTGCTTCCTGTCAGCGCTCAAAATGTTGCGCCTCCTGAAGGTGCACCTTGGCGCATCCATGTGTGTGTCAACATCCTCTTACATGTGCCAAAGCGCAACTTTTTCTGTGTCGACACTCCGTGTCATGCACCATTTCTATGCGCCAAAGCGCAACTTTTACCCTGTTGACATCCATTTCTGTGCGCCAAAGCACAACTTTTTCTGTGTCGACACTCCATGTCATGCACCATTTCTGTGTGCCAAAGCGCAACTTTTTCTGTGTCGACACTCTGTGTCATGCGCCATTTCTGTGCACCAAAGCGTAGCTTTTTCCGTGTCGACACTCCGTGCCATGCGCCATTTCTATGCGCCAAAGCACAACTTTTTCTATGTTGACACTCAGTGTCATGCACCATTTCTTTGCACCAAAGCGCAACTTTTTCTGTGTCAACAGTCCGTGTTATGCGCCATTTCTGTGCGCCAAAGCGTAACTTTTTTTGTGTCGACACCCTGTGTCATGCGCCATTTCTGTGCGCCAAAGTGCAACTTTTTCTATGTTGACACTCCATGTCCTGCGCCATTTCTGTGCGCCAAAGCACAACTTTTACCCTGTCGACATCCATTTCTGTGTGCCACTTTCCTGCGCCTTTTGAATGTTAGGGATTTGAGTTTCTTTGATTTCTATATTCTCCTGTTTGTCTATATCTACCCGAGGGGGAAGATATATACAACAGTAACAAAGTGATCCTTTAGAGAATAGTTACACATGGTTGTAACATTATATGTGAATTGTAAGTCTCATGAGAAAATGCATAAAGCAGTTCGTTGTAAAATTCAAATACTTCATTTTGTAATAAGTAAATGTGTCACTCAATGTGAAATTACTTGTAAATCCCAGGGAAGGTTTAGTTATGGGTAAACCTTAGTTTATAAAAGGCTCCATAATATGATTTAAGTCTTCATATGTAAAGTACTGGTCTTAAGAATTTATGTATGGGAAAATAAGGTAATTTCACTTATTTGCATGATAGCCTAAATCACTTTTTCTGATCCAACGATATGTAAATCTAATTTGGCATGTATTGTTTTGTTTTTCCCACTTAACATTAAGGGGGAGTGTTGGGGTGTTAATGTCAAGTGGGGATACCATTTTGGTGGATTACCACTTAAAAAACCTCGTCTTAAAGATTATTTTTAATAATCTTATTCGATCTTTCACAACTTTGAAAAAATTGAAGCGGTATAACCACTCAACCATTCTATATAAATAAGATAACCCCTCACGGGCTTAGACTACTTTATGATCTTATTCTTTCTAATAAGTTCATAGACTGATTGATCTAAGCTTATCTACTTATGTGAGTTGTTATACAGTGAGACAAAAGTCTACTAGTGTTTACAGCGAGACCGAGGAGTGAAGTGGAAGTGCTGGGTGAAAGTCTGATAAATTCTTAATATAATACAATGCTTTTTCAATGGAGTTTTTTTCCTTCGGGTTTCTCCACTTAAATCTGATGGCTCTTGTCTCATTTACTTTCAGCGATTGTTATTTTCTTTCATTCATAGTTTTTTCATTTTTATATGCATATGTAAACATCTGGTTAATGTCTACACATTATAATCTATAATCCTCAAATGTTAATTCGTGGATCTATAATTATTCAATTATATCTTCCTGCATTTATTATAATAATCCATACCCTATCAAAACTTTGAATAAATTTTTATAGAATCTAGAGCTTCCATCTTTGCATCCAAATGAGATCATGTAATCCTCCATTATCTGAAAACAAGAAAAATCTATATTTCATGAAAGAAGAACGAGCTCAAACAGAGAAAAAATGAAGTTTTGCTAAAAAACCCTCATAGCAAAAACAAAGGAATTCTTATATCTCACCATCCAGAGCACGGATTGAGATGAGATATTTTACAGAATCCCTAAATTTTTAATGCCTTTATGATGCAACAAACATGATATTGAATGATGTCTTGAAATATTTTATACAACAAAAACTCAATGTATGAGTTAGAACAAGCTGGACCTAATGAGATCAAGTATCCCACCACTCTGATAGTTGGTAGTCAAACTAAAAGGATTTACACATAGATTGGAAGTGATAAAAGGACTATTACAATAGTGAGCATGATTTCAATTGCTATCGGTGGTTAATCTATCCAGATTTGACTAGTTATAATATACACCTGAATCCTAATAAACCCCTTGTTGGCACGTGCTAAGAGAAAAATACATCGAACATCCTCACTATAGTAAGAGAAATGATTAACATGTGTACTAAATCCAGGTGTATACAAGGTAGATCCTCAAATCAAGTGCCAAATATTGGGGATAAGATACTATTCATTATGATCCAAAGTTCAAATATCATGAGACGTGTCTATCATTAATGTGATCAGGGTAGAAAAACATGAGGCGTGTACTATAAGATGTAAGCCATGAAAACCTCTTATGGATGCTACTCTTGGATAAGTGATCATCAGAAACATTTGCGAACTAATGATTGATTCACCAATAACAGAATCGAGTATTATACCTTAATCTAATCAGGGTCTAGTGGATGAGTGAAATCCACTAGGATTACTAAAAATAGTAACTCTTGGGCTATATTGCATCCAAGCCATTTTCTAGTAAAATTGTTTCAGAAGAGTAACCTAGTTGATAGATTCATGTCCATCCAATGATGAAAAGTATAAGAGGGTGTTAGAATGGATCAGTTGCAATCTTCCTGGAGTAGGGAATATTCACCATGCTTATGATAAAATAAGTCATCAATATGTTTTATTAGGCATCATAATATAAATAGGGGATTAGGTCAGTGGGATTGGTATGTATAGTTCACATGATGTAGAATATTCTGGTTGGAGACATGTATTGGAGCAGGTAGAACAAGTGGATTCTTCCACTTACTAAGTATAGTAGGTTCCCTATATGGGTACTGACTATAAAGAGTATGTTATCAAAGGAAAGTAGTTTCAGTAGGAATGACATGATGAAATCTATCAATAGGTGAAATCACCCATGTTAAATGTCAATAGTCATATTCCCAGAACACCTGGAAATTTATATTATATTATGAAAATCTTGGGATACTCATAGTAGAGAAGTGTGTCATAAGCCATGGAATTGTAGTTCATAGGAGGCATTAACTTCACTATAAAAAATATATGTACTCATCAGTGTTATGTAAGACCTGTTTTCTCAGTGTATCATGATTACATAACATGCTTAGACCAAATTACTATGGTATGTATGACTTCGAACATATCCAAATCAGCAATAGACCAGTGTGTCAATAATGCCTTATGGTGGAAGTTCATTAGAATTATAAGGAATTAATTTGATGATGTGAATCCAGCTGCAAGAGGTTGAATATGACCTCCAAAGAGAACACATCATAAACAGCTTCTGCATTATAAAACCAATGAGTTTCACAATAGCTTGCTTCTCATTAATAGGAATTCAATTACTAACTCCACTTACATCATTACAATTCTCCTAACTATTTCAAGACTAACTCTAAAACCCTAAAATGCCAGAAATTACCCTATTTTTAGCCAGTTTACTAAAATCCTAAAATGCTTAGTAAGTTCAGCATACGGATTCGTACATGCCCAGAAATTTGCGTGCCAAATATCTACATTCATAAATTAGGGCTCACGCGAAATTTGGAGCTTATTCTGACAACTCATAATGCAACTAATTTATTAAAGTTAACTAATGACCTAGACAAATAGCAGAAAAAATCAAAGTATAACGTAAAGCCTAATTTTAGACCACTAGATGACAGAATCCGAGCCCGAAAACGTGCCAAAAACTTGCCCCATAACCTAGTGGACAAGGAAAATCTCTGCATTCCACAGCATAGTACTACATGTGGTATCTACCACCCCTATAAAATTTCAGGACGATCCAACGGACACCCGGAGCTCAAAATTTATGGCCTCTGTCAAGTTCTTGCTAATTTTCCCGCATCATTCTCCCCTAGCTTGAAAAGAATTCAGCTCCTGCAATTTTTCTGTCTGACGGAACTCATCTCCATTTTTCTACATGTCAATTTTCCTCAATCTCCCACTTATGTGAATCCAAGTGTTTTCTTCTTGCTGCAAACCTTCCCACTGTACCAAATATCTGTTGTAGCTCCCATGTCTAGTAGTCCATTGTCTTTCTGGTCCAAGACATCTGCATTACCACTCTCCTTCTTTCTTTTTTACTGGCATCTGTTTCTTCCAGTTTATTTCTTCCTCACTAACATGCAACATTTTACATCATGACCATGGAAACTTATATAAATCATGAAACATTAAAAACTGGTGAGATAGCAAAAGTTTTCTAGGTAACTCCACCTTGTAGGCATTATCATTTCATTTTCTTCACGAATCCTACATGGAACCAATCTTCTTATACTTGAGTCTTATTATATGTTCCCTTTGGAAACCTCTCTTTTCTACAGATGATACCATCACCATACTCTCCTTCTATCAAATACACTTACTCTCCTACTAGCATCATGCATGCTATTTCCTTATACTTGTGCATTACTCACTTCTGTAGCTTCTTCCCTCACTTCATCTTGTAGCTGTAGAATGTGTTCTGGCAAATGCTTCTGCATCATCACTGAGTCTGCCATCAAATCACCTGGTAGTACCAAATTAGATCAAGGACCCCCTTCGGATTCCTACCATATACAATTTGGAAATGGAGACCTCCCTAAGTTGACCTGTTTATCGAGCTATTATATGCAAACTCAGCTTGAGGTAAAGATAAGTCCCATTGTTTTGGCTTTTCTCCAACTGATACAACGTAGGAGATTTCCCAAGCTTCTGATTCACTACTTCTAGTCTGCCCATCAGTCTGGGGGTGATATGCACTACTGAACTGTAGTTAAGTGTCCCCAATTTCTTCCATAGAGTCCTCCAAAAGTGACTCAAGAAACTTCGTGTCGCTGATCTGAAGTGATCATTTTTGGAATTCCATGCAATCGAACAAACTCTCTGAAAAATAAACAAATCTACGCAATTCTGGAAGCATCACTTAGTTTTCTTGTACAAGAAATAAAATGTGCCATCTTAGAGAATCTATCAACCAGCAACAAAGATAGAATCATTCCCTCGCTGTGTGTTAGGTAAGCCCTAAAAAAAATCCATACTCATATCTGCCCACGACCCTTTAGGAACAGGAAACAACATATACAACCCTGTATTTTGTGCATGGCCTTTAAAGACTTGAAAAATTTGACACCTCTCCACATATCCTACCACATCTCTTTTCAGCTTTTGCCAATAGTATTTCTCTTCTACTAAGGCTATCGTTTTATCTTTACCAAAATGCCCAGTCAATGCTTCACTATGTAACTCTTTCACTATGTTATCTCTCATAGACCCAGCTGGAATACATAGTTGGTGTCCCTTGAATAGATATCCATCCTATAAAATGTACTCATCTAGGACATCTCCTACATTTTCTGACAATGGATGATTTAACCTTTCAATAATATCCTTGAAATTAAAATCAGAAGAATACAAACCCTTTATTGCTTTAAAACCCACCACCTCATTTTCCATAGTGGTAAACAAAATCACACACCTACTCAATGCATCTGCAACTTGATTATTTGTTCCTAATTTATGTTTTAGAGAGAAAGTATAATCCTGCAAAAATGATACCCACTTTGCATGCCTATTATTCAACTTCTTTTGTGTATTCACATACTTTAGCGCTATGTGGTCTGTAAATAACACAAACTCCTTAGGCACTAAGCAATGCCTCTAATGCCTTAATGCTTGCACAACTGCATAAAATTACACATCATAAGTAGAGTAGTTATTTCTTACCTCATTCAGTTTCTCACTAAAGAAAGCTACTGACTTTCCACCTTGACTTAGAACAACACCAATACCCACATGCGAGGCGTCACAATCAACCTCAAACACTTTATAAAAATATGGTAGTGCCAAAATGGGCACCTTTGTGACCTTCTTCTTCAAGAACTGAAAACTATCCTTAGCTGCCTTTGTCCAAAAAAACTCCCTTCCTTTTGTGCAATCTGTTATAGGTGCTACAATACTGCTGAAATTTTTAATAAATTTTCTATAAAATGTTGTTAGACCATGAAAGTTTCTTACCTCTGTTATACTTCATGGAGTAGGCCATTCAATAATTTCCTTCATCTTTTTTGAGTCCATCTGTACCCCATCTGCTGAAATAATAAAGCACAAGAATACCAAAATCTCTTGCATAAATGTGAACTTCTTCATATTTACATATAGTTTCTCTTTCCTTAACATTTTGAATACCACCCTTAGATGCCTAAATTTTCTTCCTTATTTTTACTAAAGATAAAGATATCATCAAAATAAACCACAAAAAACTTACCATTATACTCCCACAACACAATGTTCATCAGTCTCATAAAAGTACTAGGTGCATTGGATAACCCGAATGGCATCACCAACCACTCATATAATCCATTTCCTGTCTTGAATGTTGTTTTCCACTCATCTCCTTCTCTGATCTGAATCTGATGGTAACCACTTCGAAGATCAATCTTGGTGAAATACCTAGATCCAGTAATCACATCCATCATATCATCAAGGCAAGGTATTGGGAACCTATACTTGATTGTAATTTTATTGATTACTATGCTATCAGTGCACATTCTCCATGTTCCATCCTTCTTTGGTGTTAATAAAGTTGGGGTTGCACAGAAACTCATGCTCTCCCTTACGACGCCCTTTCTCATGAGCTCTGCCACTTGCCTATTCAACTCAGCATGCAATGTCAGGCTCATCCTATAAGCTGCATGATTTAGGAGTGAAGACCCTGGAATTAAATCAATATGGTGTTGAATATCTCTTTTGGGTGGTAATCCATTTGGTAGCTCATCAGGAATAACATCGGAAAATTCTTTTATTAATTCTACTGTTTCTACTAGTATTTTTACACTTGCAGGTTCATCCTTGTTGGGGACTAGTGCATAACAAAAATAGGTTACCTTTGCCTCCTTCACAAATTCCTTTACAGAAAGCATTTTTTTAGCCTTCCCCTCTTCCTTGAGAGGTAGTAAAACTATTTTTGTGCCATCCTTTTAGAAAGTATAAGTATTCTTTCCCCTGTCATGAATAACTTTCCTATCAAATTGGCATGGTCTTATTACCAGCATATGACATGCATCCATAGGAATAACATCACACCAAATCTCATCTTTGTAACTTTTCCCAATAGAAAAACTTATTAAACATCTCTTATCAACAGTAACTTCATTACCCTTTTTAAACCATGCAATACGGTAAGGGTTTGGATTATTCTCATAATGCAGACCTAATTTCTCGACCATCTCATTTAAAACCATGTTTTCACAACTACCACCATCAATAATAACATTACATACCTTTCCTCCGGAAGTGCATATTGTTATGAAAATATTTGTATGTAGCCATGCATCCCCCTTGATATCTTTTCTAAAGGGAGAAATCATCATCCTCTTGATCATCAGATTTTCTTGAATATTTGGTGGAAATTTCTAAGTCATGTTCATCTTCTACTTGTTCAGCTTCAACAAGATTTAGTCTTGGTGCATATCCTTACCTCTTGTCATGTGTATAAGAATTCAGGCATTCAAAACCCTGATGCCCCTCTTCACCACATCTGTAAAAAACAAATGGTCTTCGTGGAGCCTCCCATCCTCTATCACCAACGTATCCTCTGCCCCTAGAAAATCCTCTGGCTCTTTGTTGATTCTAGAAATCTTGTCTCGTATCTTCTTTCTTTTCAAATCCACGAGATGATTCTCCCCTACCTTGGTTAAAAATAGCTCATCCCTGAAAGGAAGATGAGGCCCCCCTATTCATTCCAGGTGATCTCCTAAAAATTTGACAATTTTGTTTTTCCTCAGCCTTTAATTCTAATTGATAGGCATCAGCCATGCTCTTAATCCTATGCACACTTATCTCATCTTGAATAGAAAATTTTAACCCATTTACATACCTTGCAGCCATTTTTTCCCCAGTTTCTTCATGCTCTACACGAATAGAGAAATTGCAGAACTCATCTGTGTATTCGTGCACTATTTGTAGGTTCTGTCTGAGATTCTGAAACCTCTTGTAAAGGGTTTTTACATAATCCACAGGGAGAAATTTATCTTTAATCTTCTTCTCCATCTTACTCCACATCCTAATTCTTTGTTTCCCCTTTCTTGACCTCTCTTTCTGTAGGTGATCCCACCATAACATAGCATGACCTTTTGATTTTGTGCATGCAAATTTTACCTTCTTTTCTTCTGACATAGCCTTCCACTCAAAAAATTTCCTCATGCTAGTCAACCAGTCTATCAGATCCTCTATTTTTAGACTACCACCATACTCTAAAACATCAACTCTTATCCCATCATTCTTTCCTTCTAATGCATGAAGCATCCTTTCTTCAAAATCTAATGGTGGTGCTTGCATTTCCTCCACTTCATAAAATTCTTCTGCATCTGTGTCATCTCCACCTTGATTTCCTCTCTGGGTTATCATAGCAACAAGCGCAGTAACTTGCCTCTATAGATCTTGCATATTTCTATTCATCTTGGCAATACCGCTTCCTCTTCCTCTTCCTGCCATTTTTTTAAAGATGCGAACCAGCTCCGATACTAGATAATGTATCCAAATTCTAACCAAACTTGATTTACTGCAAATAATATGAACTCCAAAGAGAATAAATCTCCTTCTTTGTTATTGAATAATGAATTACAATGTTTCCTAAATAGGAAAACAATTCCCAACTCGAATTGCCAAGTAAACTCTAACTAACTCTGACTAAATCTACTCTAGGTGACAGAAATTACTATTTTTAGCAGTTTACTAGAACCTGTTATTCTTAGTAAGTTGGCATGCTTATTCATACAAGCACAGAAATTTCCATGCATCTTCTACATCCCTAAATTAGAGGAATTGCAAACTTTCTAACTCATAATGCAACTAATAAACTAAAATTAACTAATGCCCAAAAATAGGAAAAAAATGAAATATAACTTAAATCCTAATTTTAGGCCTCAAGATGGCAGATTTAGGGCCCGAAAACATGCCGAAAACTTTCCCTAACCAGTAGGCCTAGTTACTGCTACGTTTGTCTCATCGAAACATGTGGTTTTAAAAAAATGGACTCAAATGGACACCTAGAGCTCAAGTTATGACCTTGTCAAGCTCCTGCTAATTTTGGTGCATCAGTTGCAGAGAGTCATGATAGGGTCAATTTCAAGATTCAATATTTCCAGAGGTGATCGTCATGAGTGATGCTTGTGGTGACCAAATTTTTCATTCAAAAATGTTTCTAAACACTTAGTCTACGATGTCCGCATCTCATCTAGTAGAGTTTTCTCATATGTATTACGCGTTCATAGGTTCACAATTCATCATTGCATCTGAGCATTTCACCAATTCATCAGTGGAGTATGGTTAAATTTCATTAGAGATGGGGTTTTCCTCATTCATGTTGTGAATCATCTTTTTTTCTCCCTTTCTCCCTCTTATTTATCTCTCCATTCTAATTCTTCATTGGGCCTCATCATTTCCTTTAGTCTTCTTCACTTAAGTGACTTATTTTAACATTGTAAATGTATTTTCTCAAAATTATAAGAGAAATACTTAATTGATGGAAAATGAAAAGTCAAAAGTGGAATATGGAACACGAAAAGTCATATGAGGGAGGTGAATAGTCACATTCAAATGGTTATAAATTGGGATGGCTTGTCCATTCTAAAGGATTAGAGATTTTCTAGTTTTTGGAGAAATTTCTTCTCTGGTAGCATTGTGAATTGTAGTAGCTTGATTGAAGCTTTGTATTCCTCACTACACATAAAATAAAGCTACAATTTCATATATTTCCTCTTTTCCCATAGTATGCACAACTTTGTTGAGATGTTAAGGAAGGAAAAAAATTTGGTTTTCTGAGACATGAATGTGTGCATCTTTGTATTCATGGTTTCCTCTAGTCGGTAACATTAATACATAGTTGTTTTCTTTCCATAAATATGTATGATGGTAACTTCTGGTTAACAGTTTTAGGAATCTTATTTTCTACCTAAAATGTTAATCGCTTTTTTTTTCCCACTCCCCTTTTCCCCCTTTTAAGCAAGTTTCATCTCTTACAAGAAATTGCAAGCCTTTCCACAGAATGAGTGGAGTGTTCCTGTTAGATCCTCGTCCTTTTTTTCCACCCATAGTTATTGTTTCACCCACACAAATAACATGTAGCTACACCATTCAATCATATGGATATATAATTTAAGAGAGTTGGCAAGAAATCCATAGATTTTTCCACCCGAAATTTTTTCTAGCTAACAAGTAGTAAGTCAATACTATATTAAAAAAAATTGAGTTATTTCCAATTACACCTTTAGATTGGAATGGAGTGGAGTAAGATAGTTTACATAATAAGATAACTAATGTAATGAAGAGAACGTTATCTCGGTTGAAATTGAAAGGTATTGACCTATCTCACCAAAATACAAAAGTTTTAAATGAGTTTAGAAAGTTGAAAATCATGGAGGGAGATCTCCCTATTTTGAAGGAGGGAGCTGAAAAAATAGATCAATTGAGTGGAAAGGATCCTCAATTACCCACCAAAATACCATCAACAAGAATTATTGATGAGTGGGTTGTTGCCACTAGAAGGAATGATAATTTTATGTCAGTTCTAACCCAAAAGTTTGAAGGGATACTTCTAAAGGAAATGAAGGATGATCCCATCACTCAAGTAGTCTCAATACAGGATAAAGGGGTAGGTATATCTAAACCTATGACTCCATGAATAACCCTACCCAAATCATCCAGCATTAGAAAGAGGATGAGAGGATTCTTAGCGAACATTGATCCATAACTCAAACTATAGAGTGTAAAGGAGAAAGAAGGGTCTGAATTCAAATATTTTGAAAGAGATGTTAAAAAGGGAAAAGTGATACCTCCATTGATAAAAGACATTGGTGATTCATGGTATAAAAGGTATCCCTACCCCAATGAAGCATGTTCATAGGAACTATAGTCACAGAATCACACACATTATACATTATTTAGTACTGGTCTCATACTACTATTCATATGGTTTTTGAGTGAAGAAAGTACTAATTAACCCCCCTCTTTTTCCCATTTTACATTACTTGTTGTAGTTACTGTTGACCTCTCACACATGCATGCCAAAAAAATTTATGTCATTCTGTGTTGTTTTGCATTTGAGTGGGGTTCCTAGGCTAGTACTAGGGCACTGATAGGTTCCCTACTCCTATTCGGGGCACCGTGATCCTCTTTCCACTTTACCACCACTTTCTAGTCGTTTGAAAATTTCATATTTATTGTGGGTGGCATTTTCAGGGATAATTAAGAAATTAGAACAAGAGAACCATATAAATATACATTTATGAAATGATAATGAGGGACCAAGAAATAAGCACTACTATCATCACCTAAATTTTGCATCCATAAAAGTATCCATTTTCATCCATCTAGCTCCATCACATGGTACAAGGCTGATTCATCTACATCACAATTCATAGGAGGGAAGTTTATTCAATTCCATCCACCATTCTATTACATTTTATACATAGTTATTGCTCACTACTTTCACAAAGTGTGACTGAAATAAGAGCACCTAGGGCATGATTGCACACACTTGCACATAGAACTACATCGGGTCTAAGATGTAATGTGATTCTTGGTTAGTAAGTCCACCATTTTGGCAACCAAGCTTAGTCTGACCCCTTCATATTCATATTTATCTTTTAGGGTTTTGATGTTTTTATTAGGATTTTTAGGTCTCTTCTTCATCATTGATTACAAGTCACATACAAAACAGTGCAACAAAATTAGTGCAATAGATAATGAAGGCTTCAAATTATATAGTGATCTTGCAAATCTGGTTTTTGGACCTCCGGCACAAACTAGGGCACCCAAAACATAGACTAGGGTGCCCACAGGTGACCTAAAACTCTCCCAGGTTCCCCAGTCCAATCAGATTTCCTAAATTTGTAAGTTTTTGGACCTCAGTATAGTCATTTCCTCCTCGTATTTCTCTAGTCATCTCTACAACATAGTCCAACAATTTCTCCAAATTATCTAAGATCCTTCCAAATCTTCTTTGCATATTAAGGTTTCTATTTTCATTAGCTTGGTTGTTTGGTTCACTTTCTATATTTATTTACTGCTTTTATCTACTATTATTCATTGTTGTTCCTAGTTAGATTAACTACCACTATTCCACATTTTAGTCAATCATTTTTGTGAACCCAATCTTCAAATCCATCTTTAGTCTAGGGATTTTATCATATTTTCTATTATGGCTTCTAATGTCTGTCAAGTCTCTTTCATTCAATTGATTCAAATGCACTTGTCTTGTAAAGACGATCTTCTAAAAACCCTAGAAACTCTACATCTTCCTATCAACATGTTTCCTACCTAAGTCAATGCTATTTTTAGTCATCTTTCTGAGGACTCCCTTGAATTTAAATCCAAACAATATATTTACAAATCCATTTAAGCTCTTTCTTATTTAGATCATGATAAATTTTAGGCAATGGAATCCATGATTACATCTCTTAGATCTGAAATCCAACATCTTAAGGATTCTTCTCATGCTAATCTTTGTTCTCCTTCTACAAATCATCTTCATTCTATGTCTTATACATGTGCTCATACTGGTGCACCTCAAATCTTTCCACTCCCCCCGCCTCTTAGGTTTACAATCAATGTTATGCAATAAGATATTCTTCCAAAACTCATAACTCATCAATTATTCAACTTTCCATCTACTTGTTATCCTCCTTATCGGATTGCAAAATATCAAGGTATTCCATATTGTAATTATCATCAAATCAATGGACATAATGAAAATTATTTCTATTTCTTACAATGAAGAATCAAACATCTTGAGCATCAAGGTTTCATCTCATTCACCATGCAACATTCTATTACATGGTCCTCTCCACTTGTTACATCTCAATGGGTTTTTAAATCTGATTCGTCTAATGAGCATCATGTCATAATTTCTAAGGAAATTCAAGATCCACCTAATAAACCACCCCTTAAAATCGATATAACACCTCCTCTTGAGTAATCTACGGAATCACCAAGTGAACATAAGAAACATCCTTTAAGAATTAGTGAAACATCTCTTCCGCTCAAGTCATCCACAACATTACCAAGTGAAATTATGCAACCACCTCTCAAAATCAGTCCACCTTCTTCTCCTATCAAGTCTTCTACAGTATCATCAATCCCACATAAGCTAAAATGAATCAATTTTGTCAAAGCTAATACTCATAATGAAAAAGACACACCTCAAATTCTTCCACCATTGCATGGTCCTACTATTGCTTTGTCCTACCATTGTGTTGGCCCTCTCTCTCATCATGACATAGACAACACTCTCCCAAAATTACATGGCACATCTCACATCACTACATAGATCTCCATCATTATAGTACACTTTGGGGGAATCGCACTTATTTCCCCCCCTCTAGCATTCACATGCATCTTATATTCACATCACTTCACACCTAGATCTTTATGCACAACATACACTAGTATCGTCATTACCCAATGATATAGTCTTGTGCTTTAGTTCACACTTGATTTTTGAGGGATTATTACACATGAACCCCACACACTGCACACTAGGTCTCTTCACACATCTTACATCATATGTCTTAAAATTTACATCATACACTCTACATTTAGTCTATCTCATTTTGACATTGGTATCTACACATCATACATCATATTATTCATTATTATACATGTATCACACTTTTCAGGGTATACATTACATACTTGCATTGCACATTTATACACCACACATTGGCTATACACTATACTAGTATTAATCATATATATGTCACACTTTTATTGTCCACGAGTCTAGCACCACATCCTACTCCTCCTACATACTACATTGTGCACACTCTCACATTACCAATCTATCTTACATTACACACTATACATTGCATTTTTTTACACATCTTACGCATCATATGGTCATTTATCATCATCATTACATATACTACATTGTCATCTATGCACTGCACTCACTACCCTATGACGCACTTTAGTTCCTAGGTCCATACTCAACTGTCGAGGGTTTACGAATCAAATGGACCTTATCATTATTGCACATTCATCATTCCACCTTCTATCATGTGATATTACTAGGTTAGTGCCATACACTTTAGGATAAATGGTCACTTATCCCTTTATCTTATAGTGCTATATGATTTAGGCTACATCATCACTCTTTCAATCATCTTTTCTCCATACATGCTTAGGATATAGGGTTGATGACACATCATTTCTAGGTCGTATATCAACACACATAAACATTTATCACAGTGCGTTACACACATGACACACATGATTATACCATTTCCTAATTATGAACTCTCAATTTATGGTTCATTCTTGACTTATGAGGGGGAAAACTAAATAAACCTCATTGCATACATTTCCATTCACTTAGGGAGTACACAAATCCTATCATCCCAACTTGCATTCCATTCCATTCATCCACATCATATTGCATATCTTAGTTTCTTTTACTCTTTCTTGCATTTTATTCTATATGATCGATTTATTACAAATGCTAGTTAGATCTCTTATGTGTCATTTATCTATACCATAAACACATGCGTGTTCACACATTTGTTTAGTTGTAATCGTAGATGCATGTCTTTTACATGAAACAAAGATGCTTTCCTTTTACCCATTCTACATTTATCGCTGGGGGCATCCACATTTATCTCTTCCAAGTGTTATTGTTTCATTTTGTACTTAGCACTTATTATTACTAGATTATACACACTTTTGACATATTGGTTATCTTTCTAACATGCTAACGGGTGTTTCATGTGCAACACTTGTTATACAAGGATATTTACTTCCATACTTGTTTATTACATTGTTTTTTATTGCTTGTCCTTGTTTGCAAGATTTTCCCTATGTTTGGTGTGCACACTTGTTTTTTGTATATAACCAGTATGGCCTTGTATGTCTTGCAACATCATGAGTGGTGTCCCATGTTTACAACCTGCTTTGGTGGTCTACTTTGTCTTCTTACATGTTTACATTTCTACATTTTTTGGTAGCTTATATGGTGTTTGTGTAGCTTACACCATATGTTGTTTGTACTAATACTTGTCTTTGGCTATCCTATTGTTTTTGCGCACCTTGGTTTCTACCAAGCACTTTCCTTTCCTCTTGCAGGGTAGAGTTACAAATTTTAAGTGATTGGTCCTATTTTAGCACTGCATTCTCCTATCAGCAACATCGCAAATGACCCCAAAGATGGGGGCATCATTTGGGGTTTTACATAATACACATTGCTTATACACCAGTTCAGTTTAGTCAGTTTCCTCCCTTGGAATTGTGGGTTATACAACGAGTGGGTTTAGACGAGTCTACAAACCCCGTACACAATAAATTTTACAGGACACAATTGTCCTTAGAATTCTGGGGAGTAGTTATAGGTTAGAAAATACAACTGAATTTGTCTATACACTACTTTAGCCAGTGGCATCGGATCACCCAAAAAACTAGGAAGTACAGAGATTTATTCATAAAAATTTAGGGAAGTAGTTACAGGTTGGAGAATAATGTAGTTTCTCCCTACACTTCTTCAGACTATGGCATCGGATTGTCCAAAAAACCCAGGATAGGATATTATCTTTCTACACTTTTTCTCTCAACATGGATCAGGTGCTCATGTTCCATTTTTCATTTACATACTTTAAATTTACATACTTTCACATATATATACATGCATATTTTATATATGTTTTTACATATACAAGCATATTTGACTACTCAATCATTTTCTCATTCAAGGTCTGTCTGTATGAGAAACAAGCAGTTAAGAAACAACAACATTTTGCAGCAGAACACACCATACTAACCATGCAGTTACATCACACACATCATTAACTACACATACATTTCCACTCTAGGTTCACTCTCATCACTTTTTTTTCTACTTTAAATCTTTTGTTTCCACGCTCCATCATATTTTTTTCAGTCCATGCTTTGTCTAGTCCTTCAACACATTTCTACATCGCTCTACATGGATTTATCAGGTATGCATTTCTATCTACATTATGTTATTGATATTTCCACTCACCAACATAAAGTGGGGGAAATGTAGTCACAAAATCACACACTCTAGACATTATTTAGTATCCGTCTCATACTACTATTCATATTTTTTTTGAGTGAAGAAATTACCCCAAATATTTTGGCCATTTTACTTTTCTTTCTATTGTTACTATCAACCTCTCACACATGTATTCCCAGTCTATTTCTATTGTTCCATGTTGTTTTACATTTGAATTGTGTGCCTGGTCTAGTACTGGGGCACTAACAGGAACCCTGGTCCTAGTCAGGGTAATTTGATCCTCTTTCCACTTTCCTGCCACTTTTTGGGCACTTTCTAGCCATTTGGACATTTTGTTGGGACCCTCAAATATTGGCTAAGTACAAAAGGGCACATAGGCGCACAAGGCCTAGTTGAAGAAAAGTGTGCAAGCATAAAACACGTAGGGCAGGGTTTAAGGAAACCCGTGGCACATGTGCGGACAAACGAAAGGGTTCAGGACTTAGCTATATTGGGTGTTTTTGGTAGAACACATGAAAAGCATGACCCAATTGCGCATGCGGAGTGGATAAGGTGCCAGCCTAGTGACAGGTTGAAGCCCAAAAAGGAGTATCTACAATAGAAGCTTCTAGAAGCTCATCATGGTAAACAGTGGAAATCTCAGGCTGGAGGAGCATGCTCACATGGAGGACCACATTCAGACACTTGGCATCATACTTGAGGCCGTTGGAGGATGAGTTAGCAGTCTAGAAATCCTATATATACAAGCACCTGTAGAAGGAAAAAGGAGTAGATATAGATAGAGGGTGGAACTCTACATAAATACTGCAAAACTCTATTAGTCTGGGTAATTAGATTTAGGAAGGATGTATCAATGGTATGGGGATTATAAATTTCGTTTAAGAGCTTAATCATATGAGTCTAATTTTCAGTGAAATTTTGTAATGATTTTATTAATGTAATGAGGTTACTAGCTCAGATGAATATGACATTGATAATTCTAATGCACACATCTTTCTCATAGTTCTTTTTCATTTATGTTTATGATTAAGTTTGGATGCTTGTACAACTTCTTTATGTTTTGGTACAAGTTATAAAATATGTTAGCACTTTCGGTCTGGAATGACTGCAAGGACCTAGAAGCCGTTCTAAGCTCTATGGTGCTTGTATGTTTTACCCCCTTTCAAATCTCTTAACATGAATCATAGATGATGTTTCCCACTAAACTCACATAAAAGAGAGACTCGGCACCCACTCATGCCTCGGGTGAGCTCCCAGCACCTACTAGATGATAGGACGATGCACATGGGGTTCCTTTCTTTTGTGATAAGGGTAAAAATGACTACATATTGGTTCCGTTACCAGGACCTCTTTTCAAAGTTATAGAGGGAAATGGAATACATCATAATTTGGGTAATGAGTAATGATAGAACCTTTAACTCTGGAAAGTGTTGAATCATGGTTCAAGAGCATGGAGGATTATTTTTCTTAGAGATTCAGCATTGGACCTGAGTTTAATACACGTACATGGGTAAAAGAGAACATCTACCATGATTTATATGAAACATTTTTCTATTGTTTCCCAATAGATTAGTACGAATGGCTCTCAGCATATGCATCTAGATCAAGCTGGTATTTTAGATCACACACGTGGACCCAAAAATAATACCAGAGGTTGTAGGATGTAGATCTGATGTGGACTCGTGCTGTGGATCATTGGTGGGAAGGTGTGTTGGTTAGCAACATTCTGGAGTACACTATTTCCACATATTCTTTCCGGAAATTTACTGAGTTTGAATTTATATGGGATCCCAGAGGATCATTTCTACATTTTATCCCTCTGGAAATGAAATTCATGGTTGTTACTTTGAGTTTAGAGGCATTTCCAATGGCCAGATAAACCATTCTGAATACTGGGCGAGGGAGCTAGGGTGGAAAAATATGAAAAATATCATGACAAAGAAGGGAAGGGAGAAGATATGGCTCAAGTATAGTGAAGCACATGAAAGGGATATTTCTAGAAGATGTGAAGCTACAGGTGTGATGGATCTATGGAGGTAGAAGTTACGGGAAGGAGTCAAGGTTCACATGGAGGACATAGAACCTAAGTAGTCTGTGCTACCCCATCTTGGCAAGCGCGTAAGAGAGACCCCTTAAAATTTTGATGAGATTTCATCGTGTTGAGAAAGAAGAGTCATTGGCACATATCTGAACCCACCCAGTGACCAAACCATGACACTTGGTTTTCCAGAACAAGGAAGGAGTATCATTGACCCAGTTGGTATCAGTGGAAGTGACAGATCTGCACCTAGGAGGTACAATTTTTTAGTTCCTACTTCTATGGCTACACATATTCTAGTATTCAGAGGAGTCTTTGGACAAGGAGAAAGTATACAATCCTTTGGTCTTATGTCTGGAAGTGGCACATGGTATAATAGTGGTAGTGGGGAATTATCACAGACCATCGGCACACAGTTCAGTGGAACCTTAGGGACACTTGGCATGACTACTACAAGACCTAGTGGTTCTAGTGGATCTGGTGGATTAGGAAGGACAGGACCTAGTGGACCTAGTGGTTCTGGTGGCTCAGGAGGCATAGGACCTGGTGAATCCAGAAGTGGAGGAAACACTGGAGGAAACCAAGGCTCTAGCTCAAGAGGATAAGGGCCCCAACCACCCCCTCAAGTCTTATTTGAGATGTTATTACACTTGCCATATTACATAGGTATTGAGGATGTTGTGGAGAATGTTCACAAGTGTGGGATGTTATAGCATGCAAAGGGGATCAAAACCTCGAAGTGGAAGGCTAGTCAATTTTTAACAACATTGCAGGGGCACGCACATAGCTGGTACAAAGAAATATGACCCTCATCAAATGGTGGTGGACTATACTTCTTTAAAGAACACAATCTTGGAATAATTCCACATCCCTAAATTTGAACAAAAGAGCATCAACATCCTGAAGGAGAGTCCACATAGGGAATTGCAGAGAGTGTGCGAGATTATGCTACACGGTTCAAAACCCTCCTGTCAAAATTGTCATATGAAATTCACCCTTCACTGCATGCTTAATGGTTTGTTGGAGGCATTAATAACACCTTTTAGAAGAGCTTTATCTCATAAAACTTTCATAGACCCTGCACGTGAGGCATTAGAAGTTTCTCTGCGTGCGTCGAAGCTATTGGAAGTGTTGATACTAGTGTTAGCCCATTTCTGGAAGCTCAAATTACTGCTATGGCTAAGCAGCTGGAGAATTTGTATGCAAACTCAACCCATGAGACTCACAGTGGTATATGGTGTACATATTGTGAAGTAGAGGGGCATGTCAAGGATAGTTTCCCCCGGAGGACAGTACACGCCGTGACAATAGACTGTGAAATTTGTCATGAGAGACCATAATGCAAGTAGATGCCCCTTATTACAATGTGTAATTCAGAAGAATGTGTCTTGCTACTGTAAGATCTGCACCTCTACAACCTATGATACTAAGGATTATAGGCCTCATTGACCAGATCCATGATGGCCATTGATCATGGGGTGTTCCAGACTAGCATTGTCTAGTAGTTCTAAGAGGGGATGACCACCAGTATGAGGAGTGCACGCAGATGGAGGCATGCGCGTGGAAGATGATTTCACAGAGGATTCCATGGTTGTGGTAACTGTGTAGAGAAGGAAAAAGTGAGTTCCCATGCATGGAACCTGCTTTAATTGTGGGTCTGCAGATCATTACAAATAAGAGTGCCTATATTTATTGCAGTTCTTATGGTGTGGAAAGAAACACAAGTATGAGGAGTGCCCTGGAATTGTTTAATGCACATGAATTAGCAATCACCGGAAAGAAAAGGGCACTACAATGGTAAGCATTAAGAAGAAAAACACATAATGGATGCCGTGGGTAACATGTGATGCAGGCTTAGAACCTGGTTATGGTAACAACAAGAGTAGAGGCCACGTGCACGTAAAGGAAATACCAAGGCAAAAAAACCTAGTTTCAAGGGAAGAAGTGGTACATGGGAAGTACCCAGACCTTGTGCATCAAAAGG
The DNA here is from genome assembly GCA_019776745.2 of Taxus chinensis. Classification (NCBI taxonomy): domain Eukaryota; kingdom Viridiplantae; phylum Streptophyta; class Pinopsida; order Cupressales; family Taxaceae; genus Taxus; species Taxus chinensis. The sequence goes on from CM034146.1 coordinate 990,846,126, forward strand.
AGGTATATGAAGATACCATGGACGTCATTTAGAGTTTATAAGGAGAAATCCAATGTCTAAAGGAGAAGTCTAGGAGGGAGGAGCAAAGAAGGAAGGTCGAAGTGCACTAAAAGATGACCTAGATGAGGTCAGGGAAGTATGTAAAATGCTAAGGCAAGAGAATGTTTTTCCCTTGCTAAGAGCATGGTTGAGGGAGAAGGTACCACACGCCAGAGAAGAGTGCAAGAAATAGGTCCTACATGCAAACCTTCCCCCTCACATACTTGACTATGACAAGGAGATCACACTGGATGGAATCATGGATGGATGGATCCTTAGTAATATCCTCATTGACATAGGCACAGAGGTCAATGTTCTAACTTTGGATGCATGGCATCAAATTAGGAGACCTGCATTACAACCATCTTCGAATGTGTTGTATATGGAAAATAAAATGAAGGAAATGCCCATTAGTGTCTTAAAGGATGCATCTATCACTATCCATAGAGATAATTTTACAGGGGACTTTGAAGTCTTGGCGCTCACCAAGGTAAACGATTTCCCAGCACTACTTGGGCACCCATGGTGTTACAAGAACAATGCTGACCTTTGGTTCAACAAGGGGTACACCAACTTCGAAAATAAGGAAGAATGGGTCATTATACCTCTGGCTGATGGGAATTTGATGCCCTATACTAAACCTTTAGGGGAAGAGGTCTTGGATAGGATATGTGTGTGCTCAATTAGGGATCCAGAGATAATCCATCCTGTCGATGGAGTTATCAAGTTTGATGATGCTCAGTCAGTAAGTGACACCACTAGTCTAACATGTGATAATTGGGTGCATGGGACTTATGAATTGATCGAATAGAAGCTGAGAGGATCGGTAACAAAAGTAACACAGGTGTGTATAGTCCGGTGCCTAGGAGGAAAAAAACTACCTAAGTATTCAGGAGGGGCCTTCCCTGATATCTTCTTATAGGAGATGGAAGATCAATTAAAGGAGGAGAAGGAATGTACGAGGATGTTAAGTTATGTCTTGCTCAGCACAATAGCACAGTGGTGGGATACACATCAGGAGAGCCTTTTGGAATGGCATTAGGTGAGAATTTCTCTCTCTGTCAGGTTTTCTAGAAGTAACGTGACCACCACCATCAAGGACTACCATGTTAAGGAACCCACCTCTTTCCACGTCAAAGCTTTTGAGAAGGTTTGGAGAGAAGGCACAGAAGATTTTCCACCATCCCTTTGGGTGCACAAGTTGTATTCTACACTATAGGGTTGTGCGCGTGTATGGTATATACATTCTGAGACACGCCACCAAATAGGAAATTGGCAAGAGCTAGCAGCTGACCTCATTCAAATGTTTAAGTACCGAAGTACCAAGCCATCAGTTGATAAAGCATTGCAAGCTGTTAAGTGCCTTACCATGGGGGATAGTGCCATGGCATAAAATAGGATGTTGGAACTACTAGGTGAACCAGGTTTGGAGGTATGCTTTGAAGAAGAGGCAGAAGATGTAGAATATATCCATCTTGAGCATGCGTGCTTGGAAAAGGAGAAAGAGAAACTAGTATATGTTATTGATGGGGAAGAAGCAAAGAGCTTAGATGTCAACCATTCTGTAGGGATGCACGAGGTAGTTGATAGTGTTGATGCTCACACGTGCACCTACCTTAAGACCTTAAAGACAAAGAAGGTTAACATCATCTCAAGAGAAGAACCTAAGGAAGCTATTATTGGAGATTATTGGTCGGAGAAGGAGGTCTCTAAGATCATTTAGATTTTATGTGAATTTGAGGATTTATTCCCACGCGGGTACCATGAGCTCAAAGGAATCTAACATTCCATGGGGGAGATGAGGATAAAGCTGAAGGATAGTGCATACAAGGTTAGGAAGAGACCCTACCCGATGAATCTTAATTTGCACATAAAGGTAAAGGAAGAGATAGACAAAATGATAGCTTCTAGAATCATTGAAGTTATGGAAGAATCAGAATCGATGAGTTTGATGGTAATCAACATCAAGAAGGATGGGAGGATTATAATCTATGTGGATTATAGGGAGCTAAACATAGTTTGTGTCATCGATCCCTTTCCAACCCCCTTCACTGAAGATATTTTAGAGGGAGTCATTGGGCATAAAATATATTCCTTTATGGATGGATTTTCAGGGTACCACCAACTCTGGATTGCAAAGGAAGACTGGGAGAAGACAAATTTTGCCATTGGGTGGGTAAGTTTTGCATACATGGTCATGCCCTTTGGGTTGAAGAATGTTCCTACTGTGTTCTCACACATAGTGGTTTGGGAATTCCAGGACTTCATCCCCAAATTCCTTCAGGTTTATCTAGATGATTGGATAGTGTATAGGCTAGTGAAATACCATTGTGATAATTTGAGGTTGATGTTTGAGAGGTTTCGGTAGTTAAGGATATCCCTCAACATTAAAACATGTGTCTTTGCTACCCCCTTTAGGATGTTATTGGGGCATATCATATGTAAGGAGGGCTTACTAGTAGATCCTTCCAAAGTTACAGTTATTGTGGGATTGGGGGGACCTACTAGCTAGAGTGCAGTGCGTGGATTTCTTGGGCATATGGGTTATTAAAGGAAATTCATAAAGGGGTATGCTAAGATAGCCATGCCTTTATAATAATTTTTAGGAATTAGAGAACAAATATGTGGAAAAAATTCCTCAAACCACAGCAGTAGGAAACTATATAGCATAATTATACTTGCAGAAATATAACATCATAAATAAATAATGCTCAAAAGAAGACAAGACAAGATTTAACGTGGTTCACCCAATGTGGGCTACATCCACCAAGAACTTTCTCATGTTTTATTATCAACAAGAGTAAAACAACTCTCATAGTCTTCTCTAAGTTATTAACTCACAACAGAATTCCAAAGATGCTAAACCACATCTAAACCACAATTGACACCGAATTGCTGAACCTTGATCACTCTTGATCATTAAGACTCAAGACCTCTTGAACACTCAAGATATCTTCAAGATACCCTAAAACCTCTATTTGTAGGATTAAAATCCTTCCAAGAAGCCCTAAAGTTGACCCTAGAAGTTTGAAAGTTGTGATATTTCAACTTCGCAAGGCTGGAAAAATAGTCTCGATGTTGACAGCCAATTAACAACAATGTCGTAGCAATGACACAGCGACTACACAACAACGTCACAACAAACGACTGCAGAATGCTCTTGAAGTCTCCAAACTTAACCGTTCAAGCTCCAGCACTTCAACACTGATTCAAGAAGACCAAAAACAAGCTCCACACCCCAAAAATCTGCCACTTGGAGATTGTTTCCACTGAGCAAAGTTCTTAACCCTTCATTATCAACCATGAAGGCCAATCAAATTTGAACACAACTTCAACTTATCCCTTGTGACCACCTTGGTCATCATATCTGCAAGATTCTGATTGGTATGAATCTTTTCCAGCTTCAACTTATCTTCTTCCAAAGCTGCCCTAATGAAATGATATCTCAGCTGAATGTGCTTCATCCTAAAGTGGAAAGTGGAGTTCTTCACCAAATGAATAGCACTTTGACTATCACTGTGTAGTCTCCAAACTTCCTACATATGACCCAAATCATCTCCTTGTTTACCTCTGTGGCAGCAACATACTCAGCCTCTGTGGTTGACAAAGCTACAACCTTTTGTAACCGTGAAATCTAAATCATTGCTATATCACCAACCATAAATACATAACCTATTGTACTCCTCCTGCTGTCCAAATCTCCTACCATGTCTGAATCTACATATCCACGTAATGTAGTGTATGATCCACCAAAACACAATGTTTCTCCCATGGTCCCTCTCAAATACCAAAGGATCCACTTTACTACCTATTATTGCTCTCTACCTGGATCACTCATAAACCTACTTATTGCTCCCACTGCATGGGAAATGTCAGGCCTAGTGCATACCATAGCATACATCAAGCTACCAACTGTTGATGAGTATGGTACTGTGGACATTTGGATTCTATGCTCCTCAATCTTGGGACTCTGATCCTTTGATAATTTAAAGTGACCTGCCAAAGGAGTACCAACCGGTTTATCATCCTGCATACTAAACCTCTCCAAGACCTTCTTTATGTACTCTTCTTGAGATAATACCAGCTTCCTCTCCTTCCTATTCCAAGTTATTCTCATACCATGGATTTTTTTTTCTGCCCCCAAATCCTTCATAGCAAAGAAGTCACCTAGCTACTTCTTGAGTACCTTTATTTCCTGCATGTTCTTCCCTGTAACAAGCATATCATCTACATACAGGAACAAAATAATATAACTACCATCATGAAACTTCTTGATGTACACACAATGGTCTAAGTGACACCTGGAGTAACCCTGCTCCTGCATAAAACTATTAAACTTCATGTACCACTGTCGTGGAGCTTATTTCAGGCCATATAAGCTCTTCTTCAATTTGCACACTAACCTCTCCTTCCCTTTGACCTCATAACCCTGTGGCTGTTGCATGTACAATTCCTGCTCCAACTCACCATGAAGGAATCCAGTCTTCACATCCAACTATTCTAAGTGCAGGTCTTCTACTGCAGCTAAACCAAGAATAGTCCTAATAGAAGTCATTTTAACAACCGGAGAAAAAATTTCATCAAAGTCTATACCTTTCTTCTATGCAAATCCTTTGACCACCAACTGGGCCTTGTATCCTTTCCTGCCTCCATCTTCCTCTTTGATTCTTTACACCCACTTGTTCTGCAATGCTCTCTTGCCCTCGAGTAGTTCCACCGAATCCCAAGTCTGGTTTTCCATAAGAGATCTATGCTCTTCATCAATGGCTTGCTCCCACTTCTTCATGGCATCCACCTGCAATGCTTCCTCAAAGCATTATAGCTCTCCACTGTCAGTGAGAAATAAATAATTCAAAGATAGAGTAAATTTTTCAGGTTCCCTTCTTACCTTAGAAAACCTTCTCACCTCACGAGTTGTGGGTTCCTGATGAGTAGGTACCTAAACTGGCTATGCCAGAACATGTTATACCTGAACCGGCCCCTTAGACACCTTGTTGTCTGTAATGTCCTCTAACACTGTGTATTCTTTCTTTGATTCCTCTTTCTGTTCCTTCAACTGATCTTTATACATGATTTTTTCATTAAAGACAATATCTCTAGACTAAAATATTTTCTTGTCTTTAAGACTCCAAACACGGAAACCAAAATAATCTTCACCATATCCAACAAAGGTGCATTCCTCAGACTTAGCCTCTAACTTGGTCCTCTGTTAATCAGATAAATAGTTGTACTTACCACTACCACCCAAAACATGAGTGGTATCCCTGCATGTAACCTCATGCACCTAGCATGCTCCATGATTGTCCTGTTCATTCTCTTTGAAACTCCATTTTCCTGTGGAGTATTTGGAACTGTTCTTTTCTCACGGATCCCATTTACCGAATAGTAATCAATAAATTCATTCCTACAATATTCCCCTCCATTATCTGATCTAAGACATTTCATCTTAAGACCTGTTTCATTCTAAACCAAGGAATTCCATCTTTTGAAAGTTTCAAACACATCAGATTTCTTTCTAATGCAATATACCGAAACTTTTCTAGTTGCATTATAAATGAAAGTGACATAATAACATGAACCGCCAATAGATTTTACCTTAGTTTGCCCCCATACATTTGTATGCACTAACTCCAACTTACCCTCCTTCCTGGTAGGTCCAACCTTGAGGAATCTCACCTGTTTCTATTTCCCATAAACACAGTCCTCACAGAAGTCTAAATCTAACTCCTTTAATCTAGGAAACCTGTCCTTTGTAATCTACATGCCCTTATGACTCATATTACTGAGTCTCTTGTGCCACAAAGTTGTATCTCCATCTGCATGAACTAAATTACAATAATCAACACCACTGGTTAAATACAAAGTACCATTTTTCTTACCTCTTGTAGCCACAAGAGCTCCTATGGTAACCTTCCAAGAATCCATGGTAAAACTGACCGTAGAACCATCACTACCCATCTATCCTGCTGATATCAAGTTTCACCTCAACTTAGGCACATTCCTGACGTCCTTAAGTAGGCATGTGCTCTGATTCTGCATTTTCACCTGAACACAACCTTTCCCTACTATGTTGCATGGTTCATCATCACCAATATATACATGTCCAAAACCACCTCGAACAAAATTAGTAAAGTAATGTATATGTGGGGTGGCATGGAAAGAAGCCCCTGAATCTAACACCCAAGATTAAGTAATATTATCTAAAGAAAGAATTAAGGCATCTTGAAAAACATCACCTACTGCCAAATTTACCTCTTTAGTTTCCTCCTTCTTGTTCTTCTTATCCTGAAGAGCCCAACAATCTTTCTTAGCATGACCAACCTTCCCACAGTGCCAACATTCTAACTTACTCTTGGACTTTGACCTTTCATGATCAATCGACTTCCCACGGTTACCTTTCCCTCTGTTATTTTTCCTCCCTCTGCTCTCCACCATCAAAGCATTTCCAGAAGTAGAAGAATCTATGGTGCTCTTCCTTCGCATGTGCTCACTTAGAATCACACCTATTACACCCTCAAACTTCAGCTTTGAGTTATTAGAGACTGAATTACTTACAGCCATAACCAAGTTGTCCCAGCTATCTGGTAAGGAGCACAAAATCAACAAAGCCCTGACCTCATCATCAAAGTCAAATTTTACTGAGTTTAACATACTCACAATTGTATTAAATTCATTCAAATGATCAACAATAGAACCATTCTCAGACATCTTCATATTAAATAACTTTTTCATCAAAAATATTTTATTAGAGGTAGAGGGTTTTTCATATAACTTCCCCAACGCACTCATGTGACTTTCCATGGTCTTCTCCTACGATATGTTGAAAGCAACCAAAGATGCAAGGCATAAACGAATTTCCCTGAGTTCCTTTCTATCTAGCAACTCCCAATCCTCATCTGACATGGCTATAGGTTTCTTTACTTTTCTAGACAAAGGAACATGGAGGTCCTTCTGATATAAGTAATCCTCCATTTATATCTTCCACAAACCAAAGTTCTTCGCATTGAACTTCTCAACCCTCAATCTGCCCTCATCTGCCATAGCTCCCACTCAAGCTAGAATTTCCCTGTGATTTACAACTTCTGCAAAAAACCACCAAAGCTCTGATACCAATTGTTAGGAATTAGAGAACAAATATGCAGAAAAAACTCCTCAAACGACAACAGTAGGAAACTATATAGCAGAATTATACTTGCAGAAATATAACAACATAATTAAATAACACTCAAAAGAAGACAATACAATATTTAATGTGGTTCGCCTAATGTGGGGCTATGTCCACTAAGAACTTGCTCATATTTTATTATCAACAAGAGTAAAACAACTCTCACAGTCTTCTCTAAGTTATGAACTCACAACAGAATTCCAAAGATGCTAAACCACATCTAAACCACAATTGACACCAAATTCCTTAACCTTGATCACTTTTGATCACCTCTTGATTATTAAGACTCAAGACCTCTTGAACACTCAAGATATCTTCAAGATACCCCAACACCTCTATTTATAGGATTACAATCCTTCTAAGAAGCCCTAAAGTTGACCCTAGAAGTTTGAAAGTTGCGATCTTTCAACTTCCCATGGCTGGAAAAAAAGTCCCGATGTTGACAACTAATTAACAACAATGACACAATGACTACACAACAATGTCACAACAAACGACTACAGAATTCTCCTAAAGTCTCAAAACTTAACCGTTCGAGCTCCAGCACTTCAACACTAATTCAAGAAGACCAAAAACATGCTCCACACCCCAATAATAATTTATCAGACATAAAAGTGCCTTCCATTGGGGAGAGGCACAACAGAAGGAATTTGACACATTAAAGGATAGGCTTGTCACCGCACCTATATTACATTTTCCCTCTTGGAACAAGCCCTTCCATGTTCATGTAGATGCATCAGGAACCGCCATTGGAGTAGTTCTTACACAACTGGGTGAAGGAATTGTTGATCATCCTTTATGTTTCACAAGTAGGAATTTGACCGCAGTAGAGAAGAATTACACCCTGACTAAGAACAAAGCATTGTTAATGATCTATGTGCTTTTCAAGTTTAGATAGTATCTACTGGCAACACCCATTGTATTTTACAATGACCACATGGTGTTAAATTACTTGGTGAACAACCCCTTTCTACAAGGGTGCATATGTCGGTTGGTGCTATTATTTCAAGAGTTTGAGTTTACGGTAGTTGTGAATCCTGGAAGGAGTAATTATGGATCTGATCATCTGTCAATGATTGATTAAAGGGAGGATGCACAGAGTATTGAAGAGGATATGCCAAATGTGCAACTTATTTAGTTGTGGCATGCACCCTTGGATATGGAGGAGATTGCAATATTCCTAAAGGAAGGTGTGGCACTGGAAGGGATGACGACAGTAGAAAGAAAACAACTAGCCATACACGTTGCACCCTACATGTTGATCAGTGTGGACTTATACAAGTTATGGCATGATGAAGTTTTACACATGTATGTACTAGATCATAAGCACCTCCCCATCATAGAGGAAGTAAATGGAGGAAGTGCGGGTGGATATTATACAGGTGATGCCACCACGCGTAATATTTTAATGGCAGGATTTTGGTGGAAAAATATGTATAAGGATTGCAAGGACTATTGTAAGGTGTGTGACCATTGTCAGCACATTGACAAGCTAGGAAGGAGAGATGAAATTCCTTTGCACCCTATCCCTAACACTGAAATGTTTGAGAAATGGGTAGTAAACTTCATATGCCCTATTGCACCAATAGTGTGTAGGACTGGATCATTCTATGTAATCACTTACATGGACTATTTGACAAGGTGGGTAGAGGCAGCCCCAACTAAAGACTGCATAATAGCCATAACAATAAGATTTTTGTGTGAGAACATTATCACAAGGTATGGATGTCCTTTAATTTTAACCAATGATAGGGGTATGCGTTTCTTGAATGATACTGTGAGGATCTTGTTAGCAGAGTTCATGGTAGCTCATCGCAAGACTACCCCTTATCACCCACAAGAAAATGGAACTGTAGAAGCATTTAACAAAATACTATGTCATACCCTGACCAAGATTTGTGATTTCGGATGACAAGATTGGGATGATAAAGTATCATCTGTATTATGGGATTACATGACAACTTATAAAAGGCTAAAAAAAGCCTCACTGTTTCAATTGGTGTTTGGCGTGGAAGTTTTTTTTCAGGTTGAATTCATGTTACCTTCTCAGGGAATACCGCACGCAGGATGGCTGGCTAATGAGAAAGCATTGTAAGAGAGAATTGATGAATTGATGAACCTGGATGAAAGATGATCACTCGCCAGGTGGAGCCAAACAATAGGAAAAAGAAAAAAGCATGGCACGATCACCACATTAGAAACAACAAGTTTGAGGTTGGGAAAATGGTTTTGCTGTATGATTCTAAGTTTTTGTGCCATCCTGGGAAGTTGAAGATTCATTGGGTAGGTCCCTATAAAATCTCGTACATCCTTGATTTGGGGGCGTGCCAGATATAATCGCTGGATGGAATGAAATTACCTTGACATTTCAATGGGAGTAAGCTGAAGCCCTACTATAAATAAGTCTTCTTGGTATTTGTAAATAAGGTAGTTTCGCCAGTTAGTTTATAACTTCCTTTATGTATTTATTTTCTTGTGTTTCTATTTTGTGTTGTTGTTTTGTTTTGTGCCTTGGGCACCAGTAAACCTTATTACTCTGAGGATTTTTGAGTTTGCAGAGGACCACACATCATTTTAGTGTGGGGTTGAGTGATGTGAAGGAGAGCATGGTTAAAGTGCCAAGGAAGTTTGTGTTGAAAATCCTAGTTGAATGACCTTGTTTAAAGAGGTGCATGGAAAGAAAATATGGAAAAGGATGGTTGGTGTCAAGATAAGGCTACTTTCAGATCCCACGTACAAAGGAGGAAAAAGTGCATAAGCAACATGAAGTAGGCGAGAGAAAAAATCAAGACAGAAGAAGTGCCTTTGGTGCTGGTGACACACGCGTAAGAGTCTCCTATCTAGATAGATTGGTTGCGTGCCAGAAGGTTGGAATATTTTCCACACAGGGTCAGGCACATGCGTCAAAGCACTAAAGACAAAATTTATTTGAAAAAACCACATTAAATGTGAAAAGTATAATGGTAGGTGAAGTAGCATTTAATGCTTAAAAAGGGAAAAACTATAAATAGAGGGTCGAGGAACTTCATTATTCACTTTGCGTATAAGGAGAAAGAAGCACTTTTTGCATCTTCACAAACTAGGGCTTCCAAAAAATTGATCCGTGTGAAGAAAAATTTAAAGAGATTGAGTGTGGGTAACTAGTTTGGATCTCCAAACCAAAAGAAAGGGATTTCATGGGCATAAGAGAGTTGTGAGAAGGCACCATCTTGTGAAAAGATAATCCCAGCTAGGGTTTGAAGAACTAGGGCATGGGTTTAAGGAGTTTTCTTCACAAATTCGAAGATCTAAGGTGGGAAAGAGTGGAAGAATAGAGTTACAAGAAGTGATTAAAGTAAGAAGAGAACTTAGACAATGGCACCCAAGAAACTAGTTAGCACACCTAAGAAGGGTAAGGGAAAGGGAAAACAACAAGAAACCAACACACATACAAATGAAGAGTGGTATGCAGAAATGTAGTACCCAGAAGGAGTGTTGCTAGGGAGGGGGTGGGAGTCCCAACTAAGAAACATGTCTATAAATGAATATAATCATCATACAAGCACAATTGAGAAGGAGATGATGTTGGAGTTAGTGTGCCCAATGAATAAATGGACACCAAATGGTTTTCCCATCTATAATGATGATGTGAAGGTCATGTTGGAGAAGGCATGGTTATTACAACTCTTTGAGTTTCCCTACTTTGGGAAGCCTGAGCAACTATATCAATAGCTGATGTTACGCATTCATGAAGAATACTTCCATTTCACAGGGCACAAGATACACATTACCCCTCAACTCATCTCACATTTCATGGGCCTCATTTGTGAAGGAGATGGTTTGGAAGAAAACCTAGGTGACAAAGAGGAAATTAAGCATACTATCACTGAATATGCATACAAAAAGGGGTCAAGGTACTATGATATCACATACATCAAGAACCCGGTAATGAAGATGGCCGCACATCTGGTGACAGTTAAATGGCCAGGAGAGATGGACCCAGGTTAATAAGCCATGGTTGCATGTTTGCAAGAATATCTCAGAGGGCACCTTCTACAACTTTTTTATGTTCATGGTAGATGAGATTGTAAGTTGTGCAAAGGAAGGAGATAGGATCTTGTTTGGTAATTTCCTACTAACAATCGAGTTTTTAGAAATTAGATTGCCTGATACATTGGAAAAATTCGTATGGGAGTACCCAGCTCAGGACCCTTTTCCCGCAAAAAGGATTGAAAAATATGCATGTGACTCCATGACAATTGTGCACAAGGTGCGCCTAGAGAAGTGGTATACGCACCTGAGGAACATGTTTGGGGTATAATGGAGGATTCCCAAACAACTTCCAGGTACGTGTCGCATGAATTTTAGATGATAAATCCCATGAATTTTCCCATTGCAGGAGCCTCCATGACGCACGTGTATGTATAACACCCAAATCTGAGAAGGGCACATATCTAGAGAACGAGGTGTCTATGCATGGGGATCCAATTGGCAAGAAGAGACCCACTCCCAAATGGGAGGAAAAGGAGTCAGAGAAGAAAATACCAAGTGTGGTGGATACACAGGTAATAGGTTCCCCTAGGACAAGCACCATAACAAGCATGTATTCGCGTAAGAAGAGGCCCATAGTCAAGGAAAATACTCTAGAGCCAAAAAATCCATCAGACAAGGAGTCCTTGGGAGAATAAGAAACAAAGTCACCTACATTGGAATCCCCATTTAGGAATAAGGAGAGGATAGAAGAGGAAACCACATCGGAAGAAACTAGAAGTTTGGAAAAATACATAGGAGGAGGAGAAGATAGTGAAGAAGATGTTAGTGGGGAAGACGAGCCTGAAAAAGATCAAGGGCCACCTATTTTCAACGTACATGATTTGAAAGAGGAAGGAGGAGAAGAGAAGCAGGGGGTCCTCTTCGTACATCACAAGGATAGCCAAGAAGGGAGAGGCACCCAGGACATGAGAAGAGATGAGGATGGTGCGTGGATGCAGAAGGCTCCAAGCCTTATGGTGGAATAGATAACCAAGGTGGTAGGGAAAGAAGAAACAAAGGCCATCGAGACCTTGGTGGAGGAGAAGTTGGAATGCATCACTAAGCCAATGTTAAAAAAAGATAAGAAAGAGAGTGTGGAGAAGGACTATGGAAGCATTGGAGGCCCCATTTTAAATGTATGTATTCCTAAGGGCACACACACAAGAGGAAGGTGCGTAGGGGAGGAGAGGCCAGGGATGGGTTATATTGATGAACCCAACAAAGTGTTTCACATGTGGTTCCAGAGCATGATTCTAGTACAAGAGCTCATAACAATGTCATCCTTTGACAAGGAGGTTGTATACCCGTAGACGAGGAAGACGCTATCATGGGCAATCTAATCCCATCTTGATGAGATAGAATTTGAAGTAAGCCACGGGAAAATAATAACATTTCCAGGACCAATAAAAGATAACCCAGTGTTGAACGCTCAACAGATCTCAGATGAACAGCTATGAAACATGCTCAACAAGGTCTCTGTTGAGATCAAAGCTAGACTCTTTAGGCGGAATGATAGAATCAAGCATCTTGGGGAGGACCTGAAGAAGAAAGAGGAAGAGCTAGCTACATGGGAAAAGAATCTAAGTCAAGAGAAACTAATCAGCTCCCAATTGTAGCGTAAGTTGAAAGACAAAAATTCCAAGGTGTACACAGTGTACAAAAAGGTGGATTCTATTAATAATGATATAGTATTGAAGCATCCAGACCTAGCACCCCCTGCAAAAAAGTATGGATCTACCTTGGGATTCTTGGAGGATTTAACAAGAGTCCTCACCATGGAGAGGTAGTCGTTAACCTTGGAATTTGTAGAAGAAGTGGTCGTGCACTTGGAGAAAGAAGATAATTTGAAGGTCATGGCATTTGTAGCTGATTACAGCAAGGTTCTTGCTGATATAAAAGTTTCTTCCCAGACCGCTAAGGCCATGTATGAAAATTGCGCAGATAGAGACAAAGTGGTAGGTATATTGGTCGCCACTCATGAAGTAAAACTCAAGGAGTTCCAAGAGAAGAATAAAGTAAATAGGGAGGAAAGGGACATAATCTTTACTGAGGTGGAAAGAAAATCTGAATCCATTGAAGCCTTAAGGGGTTAAATTAAAAACTAGTTGAAAGAACTATACCCACAAATTACATGAAGAATGGATGCACTGGATGATGTAGGAAAAGAGTTAGAGAAAATTGCTAACACCATAAGCACATGAGGAAATGGGCTAAGATTTGAGGAGGTGAGCACCCTGGTGGGTGACCTCTATCAAAGAATGTAGAAAAAATTCGATGCCTGGAACAAGTTGGAGGCCGAATTACAAAGGGATTTTCCTAGCCTATTGCAGTGATTCCATCACTTCCCATTCTTTCTTCTTTCCATATTCTTTCATCCCCTTATTCTTTTCCCACAGTGTAAGTCTATTACATTCTTTCTTTTCACTAGAGAAGTGTTCCCGTAGATGGAGAACAAGTGTGGTGTGGGGTAATGTTGGGCCCCTAAAATACTAGTTAAGTATAAAAGGGCGCATAGGCATACAAGGCCTAGTTGAATAAAAGCACGCAAGGATAAAGTGCGCAGGGAAGGGTTTAAGGAATGCTTTAAGGAAACCTGTGGCATGCACACAGAAAAAACCAAGGGTTTAGGACTTATCCATATTGGATGTTTTTGGTAGAACACATGAAAATCATGACCCGACTACGCATGCGGAGTGGATAAGGTGCCAACTTGGCCACAGGTTGGCCCAAAAAGGAGTATGCCTGCGGTAGAAGCTTCTTGAAGCTCATCATGGTAAGAAGTGGAAATCTCAGGCCTAAAGGATTATTCTCGCATGGAGGACCACATTCATACACTTGGCATCGAACCTGAGGTCACTGAAGGATGAGTTGGCAGTCTAGAAATCCTATATATATACAAGCACCATCAAAAGGAAAAAGGAGGAGATATAGATAGAGGGTGGAGATCTGTAGAAATACTACAAGAACTTTTTTAGTCTAGGTAATTGCATTTAGGAAGGATTTATCAAGGGTATGGGGATTATAAATTTCTTTTGAGAGCTTAATCATATAAGTCTGATTTTATGTGACATTATGTAATGATTCCATGAATTTAATGAGGTTACCAGCTCACATGAATATGAAATTGATAATTTTGATGCATACATCTTTCTCATAGTTCTTTTTCATTTATTTTTATGATTAATTTTAGATGCTTGTACAAATTCTTTCTATTTTCATACAAGTTATAAACTTTGTTAGCACTCTCTATCTAGAATGAATGCAAGGACCTAGAATCCGTTCTAAGCTCTATGGTGCTTATATGTTTTACCCCCTTTAAAATCTCTTAACATGAAACATAGATGATGTTTCCAACTAAAATCACATAAAAGAGAGACTCGACACCCGCGCGTGCCTCGGGTGAGCGCCCAACACCCGTTGGGTGATAGGCCGGTGCGCATGGGGTTCCTTTCTTTTGTGATAAGGGTAACAATGACTACACATTTCATATTTCTTGTGGTTGACCTTTTGAGGTTAATTACAAAATTATAAGAAGATAACCATATAAAAATAAAGCTATGAAACCATAATGAGGGACCAAGCACTAATCACTACTATCATCACTTAATGTTTGCATCCATCAAAGGCTCCATTTACATCCATCTATCTCCATCAAAAGGCACAAGGCTGATTCATTTGCATCATATTGCATAGGAGGAAAGTTTATTTGATTACATTTTCTACACATAGTTATTATTCGCTACTTTCACAAAGTGTCACTGGAGCAAGAGCGCCTAGGCATGATTGCACACACTTGCACATAAAACTACATTGAGTTTGAGATGTAGTGGAAAGATCAATTAGTAAGTCCACCATTTTGGTAGTGGAGATCAGTCCAACCCCTTCATATGCATCTTTATTTTTAGGGTTTCACAGGTCTCTTCTTCATCATTGATTACCTGTGACATAAAACGTTGTGCAATAAAGCTAGTGCGATAGATAAAGAAGGATTTAGATTATATGATGAACCTAAAAATATAGTTTTTGGACCTCCTGCACAAACTAAGGCACCTAGAATGTAGACTAGGGTGCCCACACGCATCCTGATAATCTCTCAGGTGACCCAGTCTAATCAGATTTCCTAGATCTATAATTTTCTAAACCTCAGGAAAGTTTCTTATTCTTCTTGTTTTTCTAGTCAGGTCTATGAAATAGTTCGAAAAGTTAGCTATATCAACTAAGCTCCTTCCAACCCTCCTTTGCATATTAGGGTTTCTATTCTCATTAGCCTAGTTACTTAGGTCACTATTTATATTTATTTACTACTTTTATCTACGTTGTTTCTATTTAGATTAACTACCATTATTACACATTTTAGTTGATCAAAAGTTAGGAACTAGAAGTGACTGATCCAGCCCCATTGTCTCAGGCCCAAAAGAATCTAGTTACAATATTGGCAAGCCAAGTAGTTATGTCACAGCTCCAAACAAGTATCTCTATCGCATCATCAGTACCACAAGAAGATGTAGTTGAAATTATTTTTTCTATAGGGATAGTAGCATGTTTGGCTACGGAAGTGAGAATTCATAATGTCCCCATATATGGTTAGCCCATTGAATCCATGGAAAAATAATGACAGAAGGGGTTGGATGTCATTCAATTTGAAAGGAAAGATGCATCCAAGGCCACCCATCAATAAGAACAAATGATTAAACCAATTGAAGTGATGGATGTTGAGGCATATTAGGAGACCCTTGCACCTAAATTTATTGTTTTAAACACTTGAATCACCTATAGTAGGAGGGCAGGATGTTTCTCAACTAAAAATTAAGATGAAATAAACTCCCCAACTACCAATCAATCAATCATATGTTCAAGTTCAAAGTGTTCAGGATGAGAGTGTAGTACCATCAAAAGAAGAAGAACCGGTAATTCAAGAGCTTACAAGTCAACCACATATAGAGATTATTGTCTCCATTAAACATCACCCCTAAATAGAAGTAGATATTTTAGATATTGATGAACCACCTAAGAGTGTAAGCCATGCCAAAGAGGTTTTGATAGAAACTATAGAAACAATTTTTAATCTAGCAGAGACTAGTGATAAGAAGGATATACTAGTTGATGAAAAATTTTAGGGGTAAGTGATTGGGTATTATCATATGGAAAAAAGGATAATAAATTAGAGGTGGAGGCATTGCATATTGAGCACAGTAAGCAAGCAATGGAAATTTATGAGCCACATACAGTTATGCTAGTATTGCAAGAAACCCTAGATGGTGGTATTTTCTGAACCCCAATAATTTGCATAATAAGGAGCATATGTTGGAAATACTCCCACAACTGGGTGGTTAGGAACAATCCTTCTAAGGAAGGGTAAGGAGATAATTCATGTAGAAATAGTGGATATTATAAGTATTATGTTTTCAAATCCTACAAGAGCTCCTAAAAAGGCTATAATCCTAACTAAGACTCATGTATATCAATAAGGATTCAGGACTTTGGATGTGGTTACCCCACAGGGTGATAAAATAAAGAGTGAAATTGCATTACGTGACTACAAAGTCACACACATCCCACTATGGAATCCTACTAGGGAAAACTTGAAATAAGAGGCCACAGTGGCTATTGGAGGTTTGTTACATAAAATTAACAAGGAAAAGGAGACGAAGAGGAAGATGAAAGAGAAAATCAATACATTGTCCACATACGTGTAGAAATGGATACATCCTTCTAATGAAGGGTGGGAATTTTCTATTTCCATAACTCCAGAAGTTTTGAGTGCAGTGGAAATTTGAAAATAAAAACTGTCTAAAAAGGAAATAAAATAATAGAATATCTAGTGAAATGCTATGCCCAATTAACTAAGAAAGTTAATGAATCAAATCACCAACACGATAGGTGTGATAATGAACTGCATTTATGGGAGGGAATTCTTCCCAAAATTGAGTCACTGACTCATTTGTATGACCAATTGGTAGAAGATAAAGGAATTATTACACTTGAAGAAAGAGGGGTACATCACAAATATGAGGGATTAATCCAGCTTAGAATGAATACCCTGAATCAAGTTAATGAAATAATTATTTAATAAAGAGACAAAATAGTAGAGTGTATGGATTATCTAGACCATAAACTTGGAAAAAAATTTTTGGACCAAGATAGATTTACCTATGGAGATTTGAGGGCATTTAGTGTAGTACAGTCTTTTGATCAATGCATATTTGAGGAACCATTCACTCATGATACCATTAAGAGGTTTGTTAATGTGGAGCACATGAGAGCCAAATTATCAAAGAAGGTAAATAGGAGTAAGAGTATAAAGTGGGAATTTGATCAAATGATGAAAGAATATGACTTGATATTCAAGTACCATGTTGGGTTAGATGACGAACACATCATTTATATATTCCACAGATTTAATGCATATAATGAAAAAGTGTATGAAGCAAAAAAGTATGATGTCAAGGAGATTGAATATAATACTATTGTGCCTAATTAGATCCAAGGCATGTCATTTAAAACCTTTATTCTCTTCATCAGAATTATTCTCATTTTTGTATTTTCCAAAAAATTTACTTTTTGAATTTTGTAAGTTCTAAATTGTGTATGGTATAATGTATTAAAATGTAAATTCAAACAATATGATGTTAGATAGAAACAAAATTCAAGCATGAAATACATTGACACGTATATTCTTTGTAAAAGTAACGATATGGGGAATCTATAGTGGCCCCAACCCTTGAGATGTTTACATAATTTTTGGAATATTTGTAAAAAAGTGAAAGATATAATATCAGTTTATAGTCATAAATTCCTCCTTAAAGGCATGAATATTGCTCAATAGTTTATATTTCCTAAATATAAACTCTTTAACATCTTCATCTCCCTGAACAAATAGAATGGCCCCTTCAAGATTAGGGGACATATTCAGTGTCATAAGTTCAGAAATATTTTCCCTAGGACGTTATAGGATTTGAATCAACTCCAATTTCTTCTCATAAGAAGAAACCCATTCTAAAAGGTTTAAAATACCTTTCAGATAAGCCTTTTATCCCATGGATTTCGAGGATGATGATGGCATGGAAGCACTTGTAGGAGTAGTAAGGGAAGTTTTGGTCATGATTTTGAATCCTTTGCAAGTAAAGGCCCTGATGGTATTTTCTCTAGGTGAGTAATACATTTCTCAATTGCATCCACTCTGTGAGAAAGTGAAGACATATTATCTACAGGAACCTCCTCTTGAAAAATTTATGCATCCATGGGAATTTCTTTTTCAGCTAACCCCTTAGTAAATAAGAGTGGAGATATATAGATGGTGTTGTTAGATAAGGTGGACCTGTAATTAAGAGAAAACATTTTTAATTGTTCGGGAGTCTTCTGATCCTCCTAGGGAAATAGATGATAGTATATGACTTGAAAGGAAGAAAAAAATGGATTTATCTTGATCAATCTCCATATTAGTGCCACCCTAATAGATCACATTGTTATGGCCCCATCACAATCCTCTTGGTCTACAATGTCAAAAAGCATTCTTAAAAGTTCTTCATCGGCCTAGAAAAATTGAAAACTAAGTGCAAAGCTTTAGAGGAAAGTTCTTTTAAGATGGATCCCAACTCTACTTCTTCCATTTTACAGAAAAGGATTTCCACTAACCTCTTCACATTGAATTTCGAAGGAAATATATGAAACTATGAAGATAGTGGTGTAAATTTATATAATGGATTCTGAGAATAGATATGTAAGAAATCATATCAAAATTAAAGGCCAGATTACTTTTTTGATACTTACACGAGATAAAAAAAGGTGAAATAAATTGGCGTCACTAAGAAAGGAGTAATTTGGATTGATTTAACACATCACAAAAAGGGACATTCAGTTCAAAAGGAATAACAATAATTCTATGCATCCCAAAATAGATTCCCAAAAGGAGGAGATGGTTAGTTTCAAATAAATTTACATTGAGAAATCAAAATAATCATCAAAATTTTGTCCCTTATATAAAACTTGACTTGCTGAAAAGTGGAAAGAATCATATTGATGCACAGAATAATATTAGCATATGAAGAAGATGACATGGAACCTCGATCAAAATTAAAGGCCAGATTACTTTTTTGATAAAAAAAAAGGGAGAAATTAGTTGGCGTCACTAAGAAAGGAGTAATTTGGACTGATTTAACATATCACAAAAAGGGACATTCAGTTCAAAAGGAATAACAATAATTATGTGCATCCCAAAATGGATTCCCAAAAGGAGGAGATGGTTAGTTTCAAATAAATTTACATTGAGAAATCAAAATAATCATCAAAATTTTGTCCCTTATATAAAACTTGACTTGCTCAAAAGTGGAAAGAATCAGATTGATGCACAGAATAATATTAGCATATGAAGAAGATGACATGGAACCTCGATCATCGTAATAAGACAAAAGAATAAAAATCACACCTGGAGGTACCTATCAAATAGTTTCTCCACATGACATAATAGGAATTGAATGGTCCCAATGCAATAACTGAAGATCAAGTACTGTTACCTGGGTGGAGTATATTCCTTACAAGATTCATCATTGTAAAAATGGGGGAGATATTTTCTAGTGGTTTAGGGATATTTTATAGTTCACTTGGGGGGAAAATAAAACCATGAAAATCATTACAATTGTACATATATATGGGTGGTATGTCCTCGTATGAAAGGGGGATTAAATTTTTAATTTTCTTGAAAAAACATTGAAGTATAATACTGTAAATCTTGAATTCTTTTTAGTGAGATACATCTGATTTTTTTTGTTCTTCAAAATATATGGTGTCAAGTTGGTTGCAAGTGTATAAACATTAACAAGAATTGAGAGAACATGTTTTGTGTTCCCTTGTTAAGAATCTTTGGAAATTAAAATGAACTATTTAGGTTCAAGGATTTATCCTATCACATTCTTGGTGATGTGCTTTAATTAATTAGTAATATTTCTTGTTGTAATATTATCTTCATATCTCCTCTGAATTACACCAAATTTTTCCTTTGTGGTTGTATTTTGGTAATTGATTCAGTGTTATGCTGAGATAATTTTGTTTACAATATTGTACATAGTTTTAAATTCCTCTTTTTAGCCATTTTGTTGTATTGATTTTTGTTATCCTCTAAGTGAATCTTAGGCATAATGGATCAGGAACCATGAACATTTTATTGGGAACTTAACATGAGCCTTTCTGTTTAATTTCTTAAGGGTTGTATGGGATCACATAATTTTCGGTATACATGAATGAAAATATTATTTCTACGGGATTGTTTCATATTGATTAAATGTTATGTGCATCTAGAATAACATTATGCCATTGTTAAGTATTGAGAATTTTGTTACAGTCAAATCCATCATATTATAATATCCCATCCCCATATAAAATAAAAACCTATTAGCATATTAATCCTACAAACCATTTCTATTTTCTCTTCTTATAAACATTTTTCAAGGAAATTTACAAATCTCATATCCCCTACTAAGAGTATTCAAAAGCACATAGAATTTATTAGTGTCAATAGTAACCCGAGTCTAGTTGGATTTAAATATGAACCATTTAGTGTGACAACTACTGAGAGTTAAGTTTTGCATCTATGGCCATGTGCATCTTGGGATAATCTACATATTTTGAAGAAACTAAGGAATAAATATCCCAACCCCGCTTCTACATTTTTAGGTTACCTAGTGGGCTCTCTCACCTTGGTCAAAGGTAGGACCAAAAGTAGTAGGGTAGGTCATCCCCTTTATACATGTCACTCAATCCCTCCAAATCCCATTCCCAACAAGTTTTCTAGACCTTCCCTCGGCTACAAATGACATAAATATATAATTATTCCATCCTTGAAGCATCCCAGTCCATTTACTACTGCTTTCAGGTTCTCAAAAGAGGTGTAAGATTGAGTACCAAGAGTAGGAAGAATGGAAACCACACACAATTGCACAAGGAAAAGAATTTTTTTTGGAAAGGTATGAGATGAGAATGAGAATCAAGTTTTTATCTACTTGTTTCAAAATTTCAATGATGTATTCTCATCGGATTATGAAGATCTAAAGGGGGTTTGATGAAAATATTTTCCAACATTCTATTAATCCTGATCCTAATGTAAATCCAATTAGAAAAATAGAAAGGCTAGTTAACCCCAAGATAGATCCCCTCATGAGGAAGGAGTTATCCAAATTGATTGAGGCAAAAATAATTTTTCCCATTAAGTACTCTACATGGGTGGAAAATCTTATTCTAGTGAGAAAGAAAATTGGGGAAATGAGACTTTGTGTTGATTTCAAGGATTTGAACAAAGCCTCCTTAAAGGATCTGAAAAAATCCTCCTTAAAAGATCTGAAAGGTTCTACCTTATATGGAGAATTTTTTTAGACTATGGTAGGATCTGAAAATTTCTCTATACTTGATGGATACTCACGTTTCAATCAGATCAAGGTTAAGGAGGAAGATTAGAACAAGAATTCATTTACCAAAAAATAGGGAAATATGCTTATAACAATTGCCTTTTGGTTTATCAAATGCAAGTGCCACATTCCAAATAGCAATAGAAATTTATTTGAAAGGGTATATTAATGAATTCATCCTTGTCTATCTTGATGATATTACTATTTTCTCAAAGAAAAACACGGATCATTTCAGCCATCTTGCGAAGGTATTTGAGAGATGTAAGAAATTTGGGGTATCTCTTAATCCTAAGAAATATAACTTTATAGTCCTTAGGGGAAAGTTTTTGGGGCATAATTTTTCAAAGGATAGCATTTCCATGATCTAAAATAATGTCATCCATCCTCTCTCTCTCTCTCTATTCTAACTCCCAAGAAATCGTTGGAATCATTCTTGGGTAAGATTAACTTTGTTAGGAGATTCATTCCTAATTTTGCAAGATTTGTCAGGCCTATCACTCTAATGTTGAAAAATGATTCATCTTTCAAATGGAAATTAGAAGGTAAGGAGATCATTTCCAATATTAAATAGGAAATTTCTCAAGATCCCACAATTATAAACCACGAGTATTCCAAGGATTTCATTCTTTATGCATATGGAGCTGAATCCAACATTATTGCCATTTTAACTCAGTAAAATGATCAAGGATTGGAGAATCCAATTTTCTTCTTCATTCAAACACTGAAGGATTACAAATTGAAGTACAATAAAATTGAAAAACAAGTATTTTCTATCATGAGAGATCTAAAATTTTTCAAGAATATGCTTTCCACTAATCATATCAAAGTTTTAGTCTCACATTCTAGTGTGTGATACTTCGTTATGAGAGTAGACATCAGTGAGAAAAGAGTTGGATGGGTCACTAAAATCATAGGATATGATGTGACTATTAAGGCTACAAAATTGGTAAGAGGAAGAACACTTTGTGAGCAACTTGCTTTGGATGCTCAAGATCATCAAGAAACCTCCTTCATGAATGAAGAACTTTCATATAACCCTAAAATTCAGCAGGATGAAGGAGATGCAATTAATGATCACATCTAGATTGTTGATATGGCTAGATTCTTATCTACTAGTGCATATCCTATTGTCCTAAAAAATAAAAAAAGGGAAGATATAAGGCTACAATCCATTCCTTATGCACTAATTCATGGGATTTTGTTCAAGATGAATGTTGAAGGAGTTTTCCTGAGGTGCATTGAATATGAAAAAATAAACAAGGTTTTTTATAGAATTCCATAATGGTTTCTGTGGTGGACATTTCTATGCCAAATCCATAAGAATTAAATCATAAAGGCAGGTAACTTTTGGCCCAAATTGTTTGCATATTATCACAAATGGGTCAGAAAATGTAGGGAATGTTCTTTCTTCACTAGTAAGAAAAGGTTGGCACTTCATCCAATTCAAGAAGATTATCCATTTTCCCAATGGGAACTTGATTTCATTGGCATGGTCAATCCTCTGTCAAGTATTGGTCACAAATAGGTTTTGATAACAACAGACTACTTTACCAGATAGATCAAGGCTATGCCATTGAAGGAAGAAACTGAATGTGTCATCCTTGATTTCCTTGAAGACATTGTGGAAAGGTTTGGTATCCCTCAAATTATCATTTATGATAATGTAAATTATTTCTTAAGATCTAAAATTTAATGTTTTGGAAAAATCTACTAACAAGAACCTGATTAGGATTGTGAAGAGAACAATGGATATCAATCAAAGGTAGTGACATACAAAGATCAGAAGTTCTCTTTAGGATGATAGGATCACAATGAAGAAGGTAATAGACACTTCCCCTTACAAGATTTTCTATGGTAAAGAAACTAGGATTCCTTTGTCACTTTAATTGCCTTAACTTGAATTGGCCCAACAATTAGAATTCAGAGAGGTAGATCAAAGATAAATTAGAATGGTATAATTGGTTGAGATTGAAAAACTAATGAATTCTGCCATGATCAAATTAGAAAAACATCAAAAACTAACTAAAATATGGTTTTGATAAAAAAATCAAGTTTCAGATGTTTAAGGTTGGTGATTTAGTCTTGAAATGTGATGCTAATAGAGATAAACTAGGGAAACAATTTAAATTTGATGCAATTTGGATTGGGCCTAATATCATCAGTGCTTGTAAGGAAAGTGACTCTTTTGAGTTATCTGATCTTGATGGAGATGTAATAAAAATCCCAGTTAATGGGATTTATCTTAAACATTCCCATTAAGTTGATTCATTGCATCTTGTACATAGTATATTAGTTTTTAATTCCTCTAAGTTCTTTCAACACATTTTCTTGTAGGTAGTGTAGGTTTCAATTCCACTAATTTCTTTACACAATTTTGTTTCTTTTGGATGGTCTTGTTGCATAGTTCTCATGAATTATTGCATAGGAAGTATGTGGAGAAGGAAGAGTTCCAAAGTGTCAAGGATCAGTTGCAAATGCTTTATAGAGACAAATGCAAAGAAAATAAAATAAGATTATGAGGGCAATTTTAAATGCTCATATTTCATTCTCAATAAATCATATTCAGTTCGGGGATCCTCGTGCCTCTTCCTTGGTTAAAAATAAGAGGATTGTTCCAAGTCGTGATCTTAGATGATAATAGCACACCACATTAGATTTACAAAATAGAAGAGCTAAAATACCATATATGGAAATCCATCATAATCCATAATGCTCAATACATTACAATACAATGACTTGAATTATTTAATAAGAAAGTTGTACATATAGGAGGGAAGTGTAACTACTACCTAAATCATTGGTGAAGAACTCCCACTAACTGATACTGGTAGTTAAGTTAACTCCATAAGACTAGTAAGCTAACTCCACATAACGGAGAAGCTAACTTAACACAATTAGTAAGCTAACTCCACACAACTAGTACACCTAAGCAAGCTAACCCAACAAGTGTAGGGCTAACACAAGTGTAAGAATTATCTTGATAAATAAATAAAAGGATAAATAATAATGTACACTAACACCCTCCTGTAAGCATAGCTTAGGTGGGTGGAAAAGAAGGTGGGTCCCAACAACAAGGCCTGATGACGTACCCACGTACAATAACTGGAAAAATTGGACACCGCAAGGTACCCAAAACCAGTAATAACAAAGTAGAGAGGGAAAAATCCTACTGCAATAAATCCTCAGAATCTCGGCTCCAAAAACTTGTACAATGTTAAAGAAGTGTAGTGCGCACTGTGGTCTAAATCCACTGTTCGATCATAGAACTCGAAAACAACTGACACTGGGCTTCACCAGAATATCTCCATACAAGGAGACCATCAATGGAGTGATTTCGAAAGTGAAAAACAAACATCAAACATAATTTGATCAACTACTATAAATAGGTGTGCCAAAATCCAAGAATAACCAAGGCAACAAGGTGGACATGAGATCCAAATAAATAGGAGTGCCACGATCCAAGAAAAGCCAAGGTAACAAGGCAAGAACATGAAACCCAAATAAGAAGTATCAATACCACACCCTCCCATACTGCAGAATGGGTAGAGTGACACCACAGATCTGTATGAGTTGTCAAAATCAACTACTCGAACATTAACAAATTAACACTGGACTCTACCAGAATAGCTCCCCCACAAGAGAGACTATCAACATGCCAAAAAAAGTGTCAAAAATACATATCCAAAATATCTCAACAAACAAGAGAGATATAAATTTATACACCCATAAATACAAGAATGCAGTACCCAAAAGTTTAAGATGTTGGGCTCAACCAAAATTGCGTCCACAAGTGATCACAACACCCTCCTGAATTTGACACTTTATAATTGAGTGCATGTAAATATTACAATGAGAAACAATACCTTTTACATTTGAAATATGTGTATAAAAATTTCACCAATGTGTATATCTCAAAAAAATACACAATTTCAAAAAAATATCACCTTAACTTGAGCTACAGATCAAAAGTTATGAGCTCTAGAAGGTTTTGCTAATAAAATAATTTTTTAATGCTGATCTTTTTTTAAAAGGCACACGTGACACCCAAATGTCCAAAGGGTAAAAGATTGCATCCACACGATACATGCTTGCAACCAAAGGATAAAATCCTGCGCCCAAAACCTAAAATGTCCAGAGGGTAAATCATTGCATCTAGAATGGTACATGCCAATATCCAATAGATAAAAGAATGCACCCACATAGGGTACAGATCTACATCCAGTGGATAAAAGACTGCATCCAAAACCGAAATATCAAGAGGGTAAAAGAATGGATCCATAAGATACACACCAATATCCAATAGATAAAAGAATGCACCCAAAGGGTACAGATCTGCGTCCAGTGGATAAAAGACTACATCCAAAACCAAAATATCTAGAGGGTAAAAGAATACATCCAGAAGGTACATGCTTATATCCAATGGATAAAAAAATACACCTAGAGGGTACATATTTACATCTAGTGGATAAAAGACTGCATCCAAAACCTAAATATCCAGAGGGTAAAAGAATGCATCCAGAAGGTACACACTTATATCCAATGGATAAAAGAATGCACCCAGAGGGTACATATCCGCATCCATATTTGACTGTCTCAAAACATGGTCAAGTTTACAGTCACTTCTAGGGTATTGGCACCTTCCAAATCCAATGTATGCACTCCGTTTTGCATAAAACTACATGTTGCAGAAAATTGCTAACAAATTCCAAATACATGAAAATAATAAACCCTTGTTTGCAAAGAAAAACTTACAGATGGATGTCTACATCATCTATCACTCTAATACCATGAAAGGAACAATAAGAATATTGTTCCAAACCATGATCTCAAATGATAATAGCACACCACATTAGATTTACAAAATAGAAGAGCTAAAATACCATATATGGAAATCCATCATAATCCATAATGTTCAATACATTACAATACAAAGACTTGAATTATTCAATAAGAAATATGTACATATAGGAGGAGGGAAGTGCAAATACTACCTAAATCAGTGGTGAAGAACTCCCACTAACTGAAACTGGTAGTTAAGTTAACTCCATAAGACTAGTAAGTTAACTCCACATAACAGAGAAGCTAACTTAACACAACTAGTAATGCTAACTCCACACAACTAGTACACCTAAGCAAGCTAACCCAACAAGTGTAGGGCTAACACAAGTGTAAGAATTATCCTAATAAATATTTTAAAAGATAAATAATAACCTACACTAACAATTATTTCATAGGAAGTATGTGGAGAAAAAGAGTTCCAAAGTGTCAAGGATCAATTGCAAATACTCTATAAAGACAAATGCAGAGAGAATAAAAAAAGATTATGAGGGAAATTTTAAATGCTCATATTTCATTCCCAATAGATCACATTCACTTAGGGGATCCTTGTGCCTCTTCTTTGGTTAAAAATGCATTTTTTTGGGACATTTATAAAGTGAATCAAAAAATCCCAAGAAATTAGCTTTAAAAGCATGACCAAGGAACCCCAAATCAGTGTGGGTAGGTTTAATGGAAAAAATATGATGATTGTACCAATTTTATATATCATTTGAAGCTCCATAGACCATTCTAATTTCATTATATGCTTCACATGGATCAGAGGTAATAATTTTGAAAGCTCAAATCTATTTTAATTATTATTGGGCTCGACTTCATGCCTAATGGATTACAAAAGAACATTGGTCAAATTTAGCTGGAAAATTACCCCTGGAGGTCACCAAACAATTATCCAAAATTAACCCCTCCTGGATTAATTTGGATAAGTCTTTTAAAATGGAATTAGCCATTTTAAACAAGCCTTTAACATTCAAACAGGCGTCAAATTTCACCCCTTCAAAGTACCAATCAATGGCATTTAAAAACCCCATGAGATTCATTAATGGCTTATATTTAAATTTCAATGATAAACATCAAGCAACAAGCCACATGGCACCATTATGTCTCTCTCTCAAATAATTTGGGCTCTGTATACCTCAAGTCCTCATAATTACTTAGAGTAGATAGAGTTTTGGGTCCATGGTAGGGAATAAAATGTCAAGGTAGGTAAAAAAACGCAACAGGTTTGGAGGGTGGCATGTTTGTTGGATTGTTAGCCACTAATTATGCCCAACGGAAGTATGCAAAAATCAAAAAACAATTAGGGTAATTTACCTTTGGATAGGGTAAAATATCCTCTGCTCTTTGAGATGGGAATTTCCCTCAAATGATCTTTATTTTTTGTATTTTTTGTGCTTTTAACTGGAAAGCACAAAAGGGAAACAAAATTGAGAAATGAAAGAGAGAAAGTGAGAATGAGAAGGGAGAGAGAACACAATCCCCTAGGTGTTTGGCAAGATGGAAAAATATGAGAAAAAAATTTCAACAAATCTGTATTATTGAGGACACACCATTCCTTCTTGGTTGTACAATATTTCCTTACAAGGTTGGTTGAATGAGGAAAAAAGGAGAACACTTCTATCTGGAAAAATACATAAAATGGGCATGGAATCTAGGAATCACAAAGTCTTCTTCTCCCTCACGGGTATGTTGATATGGCACAAAGTCTAATTTACTTGGGCATCCACCATGCTATGAAGGAACAACAATGTTAATAATCCAATCACAAGTAGTTTAGCAGATTTTGTAATTGATAAATCATTAACACAACAATATGGAAAGCATTGTGTTGATTTGTGTACAAAAAGTTACAGAAAATGTGCAGATAGGATATTTTTCTCCCTGAGCATGGAAGGATGAAAATGAAAGAGATAGATAGATGGATCCCCTTTACCATAACAATATAGCCTTATATAGGAATTCTTCCCCAAGAAGCAGTTATGAAACCAGTGGACCAACCATTAACCCCAATCCCAATCTCAAGTTGACTCAACTTGAGTTATATGTTACATTATAATCCAAAAATGTATAATATTTAATTAATTTGGTAAAAAAACTAAGTAAATATATTTACATTTGGTGAACACTTAGATGAGGATTGTATTCCTGATTCATGTTTTACGTGACCTATAGTTGGATAAAATGAGGCCCACACCTTTTAATCACATTTTCAAATACCATTAACCTGTCATTTTGTACTGTGTTATTTTATCACAAAATTCTTCATGAAATATTCATCAATTTATAGATTTTTTGATTGTTGTGCGTAGGTATTAGAGCTACATTTCCAACAAATATTTATTTGCATGATTTCATTGAGAAGTGCTCAAGATACGAACATCTGAGTAGAGGCAGCCATTTTGGGAGTGTTGGGCTTATTTGGTCTTTACAAGACTGGGAATTAAATCTTTTATGGAAAAAGACATTTAAAATAATTCTCTCCTTTTATAACGTTCTTTGCATAGATTTTAAATTGTTTTGTATGTAAATTTGTGTGGGCCACCTTGAATGATTTTCTAAAAGTTTATATGAGGTTTTGGTTTAGATTTTGGTATTTAGACATTGCCAACTCGGTCGATGCCAGCTTAGCCAGCTCAATCGAGCTGACACATTTCCCACCGCTGAGTGCTCCATCCTTTATTAGTGTTGAGGTCTTATATAGGTGACCCTCCTTTATATTCAATCTTTCATTCATGCAACTAGAAACTTGACTCCACATTTCATAACCCAATGTTCCAGCTCGCTTCCTTTTCATTTATGCTAATGCGTTGCAGCAATTGCCATGTGGAGGGAAACACATCTTATGTTATTCATGCCACTTGTGCTTCTCACATCTGACTCACCCATACTTTGGCCTCTTTATCCCTTCATGCCTGCATCGGTTAGTGTTGGCTCATTGACCACCGCAAGGTCCGTTGAATATCTCTCCACCTTAAATGAATGGGATGTTGTGAAGTTGGGTTTTGATTTACACATGCGTATCATGGGCCACTTGGGCCATTTATTCCAATCCTACCCGTAAATAAATATGTCAGACATTTCAATATTTCCCTACACAAATGTCTCGTGGGCCACTTGGGGCCTCTAAACCCATAATTTCCACATCATTCTTTGTCCTCTATTGAGTCATCAATATCGGGTCCATCATGCAAAAAATTCCCATGGCCAGTTGGGCCATTTTCCTCTACTTTTGATGAGCTCGAAATGAAATTTTACATGCATTCAACTCAGTATCTCCCTTTCTCAATTGTAACTCGATATGGAGCCTTTCCTTCATTCCAATTTTCCCACTAAGTGTCAAATTCTACCAAGTTGAAATGACCCAAGCCGAGCTCGTCTTGAACATACTAATCTTTAACGTTGTTATTATGATTTCTTATGGTTAAAATATCTCGCTATCATGAAGCTACGTACCCCTCCATTTTATGAATTTCTTATGATTCTCAGACTCAAACAAGGCTTGGATATTCTAGTTGATTGATAACTCTCTGCATTGTTCTAGTTAGCTCATCGTGGATCAGTTTCCCCCTTTGTGATTATTGAGTTATTTTTACCACTTGATGGGAGGCCTTGGCCTTCCCAACAACCTAATTGATCACCATAGATTATAGGGATTGGTATGGCACGCCACTGAGCTTCAACATTCTCCTTTTTTCATGTGACTTTTCACCTCCATAAGCCTAACCTTGATCTTTCTTCAAATGGATTGGTCTTCACTCTACATAATAGACATGCCTTGATTTTCAGCTCACTCGAGCACCCTAGGAGCTCATTCTCATTTATATAGCTCATTATATGAGGCAAGCAACTCAGTCTATTCATAGCACATGGAATTGATAGCTTAGCCTGCTTAAAATGTGAACTCTATCAACAAGTGCAAACAAGCTCACCCATGATTTCAACTTGGTGCTCATCTCGGTAGCTCGGAGGAGATTTATTTCATTACAATAGTCTGGTCCTCCAAATACATATCCGTTGAGCCAAGGAGGGACAACTTGTTTGTGGCCTAGAGGATGCTACCAAATTAACTCATCCATCATCACTTCTACATCTGATTAGCTTGCCTCATGAAGAAGAATCATCCTGATATGCATCCATTCGTTTTACCTATGCCACCAATTTGAATGACCCAATGACACATGCCTTACATCTCAACTCCCTTTATCAAGTTTTTCGTCGACCACATCCATGAGCTTTGCAATTTCTTCCCTGGTAGCATTGATCACCATGAAAAATGGTATCCTTCATTCTCTACACCTAAACCAAGATTTTTTCTTTAGAAAAGAATGACTCGACTCTTGTAATGAAGAACTTCCTCATTACAACTACTCTTGAACAACTAGTTTGGCTCTGCAACAAAGAATGGCTCGGTTCAATCCATTTAGATCACCCATGCCAAAGGAGCTTGACCTTTTGAAGAGATAGCTCGAATGTCATCAATATTATGCCCATATCCTCTTAACTCAGTCAAGATCTCAAACACATCTCACTCTACAAAAAACTCACTAGAGCCCCTTCACCAACTTGGTTTATTGCATTGTTCAGTGCACTATGTAAACAACTTAGTGAGCTAAGAAAATTATCTTGGTTGGGCTTTCATCATACAAATTTTTCATTCTTCCAACCTTCTCGGTGATTTATAAATCCTCACTACCAAGGGGTTGAGGATCAATGTTAGGGTATTTTTCCATTTTTCCTGAAGGTGGACCCCCTAAAATATCCACAACATACTCATGTCTAACCCAAAAATTTTAAGATTTTCAAAAATTTGCACCTTTCTGGAATGGGTGACAATAGTTGGCAGTTTTTGGGGACATGACTTGGATTTAGCACCACACAAACAAGACATATCTCAAACTCCAGAATCTTGAGATTCAAAAAAGATTAGTGACTTATCCATTGGGCCAAGGTTTAATACAAGGAGACTTCCTCTCAAAACACTGCTGCACCAATGCACATAGACACACAAAAAGGAACAATAAGGGAAAAAATCCAAAACTAGAAAAGTATAAACAAAGAATAAAGAGGATATCTGAGGGGGAATGAAAGAGACTATACAAAATCTACATAATTCTAGAGACATGCTGAGAAAAATAGGTACCTTTATGGAACAAAATATTGAAATTTTGAGGCACCTGGGAACTAAAAATGATCAATTTATTATACCAAAATATCATGGGAGCATTGTGTGGCTTAAAAGGGAAAATTGAAACAAGTAAACCATCCACATAGTGATACTCCACACTAAAATTTTCCAGTTCCTGTGAAGAGATGAATTTTTTCCTAAAACTTCTCTTCTTTTGAAAATGAGAAGCTAGAGGAATAGTGCCATACAGAATCTTGTATGACCCTAGGATGCTTCCATACTAATTTCTACACACTACTAAACTCTGAAAACTAGATTCCTATGAAAATCCAATCCTTATAGCATCAACTTCCTGTTTCGATACAATGCTAATCTCATCCATGTGAAAATTCTAGCAACTATCATGACATAGATCTTGAAACCCATTTACTTCAAAAAAACTTTCCTTGTAATCACTATTAAGATGAAAATTACTGAATGATTTATCATTATCAATTCCTTCAATCTGTTTAATTTCTACCCTACTAATGGTAAATACACTTTTTGTTATTACAAAATCAGCACCCTTGCTTTCTAGTCTCAGAGGATCTTGTTTCTTAGGTACAAATGATAGTATTGATATATCTTCATTGATAGTAGGGAATTTAAAGGTTATGAGAGTACGTAAAAATTGATTAAAAAAATCATATTTTCCCTCATGCTTATGTTCTGTGGACTAGACTGTAACAGGACCGATGCAATCATGGTTGTGAAGAAAATATTCCAGGCAAGGATTTCCATTTTCTAGTTGTTTTGAAGGACTAAAAAAAGGGTCATGTGTCCTCATATTATTAGAAAATATATTAGGAGGAATTTAAAGTTTATTAAATTTATTTTCTTCAGGTTCAGACACTTTTTTGTTCTTTAAAGAGCTCGAAACAAGAGGATTATCATCAGTGACTTGGTTTTCACTATCTTCCAACATAAGAGAAAGATCAACTTTGTCCCTGTTTTCATGATGAAATTTAATTTCCGCCAACATAGGATCATTCCTTTCAAACCAAGGACATTCAACCCCATAGAAACACATGTCTTCAAAAAATTCTATTTTAGGTTGAAATTAAGCCTCAAGTTGTTTGTCTTCTTCATCGTTTGAGAGAATATCAAATTGGCATGCACTAGGAGGAGCAATAAGAAGGCATTCATGGGTCAAATTAAGATAGAAATGAGGGATAAATACCTTGTAATGTAGAGAATCATCATGAGCATCTTCTGGAGCTTGAATGTTCTCATCTTCATTACAAAGTGTCTCATTGATTGATTGTTCTTCAAAAAAAAATTCCTCCTCATGTGCCTGCAATTTCATGTATTGTCTTTGCACCTCTCTCATTAGCTATATGGAATTTTTGTCATTTTCAGTTTTTATTTTCATCTTCATTAATTTTTCAGCACTCTCTTGATATTTAAGCCACAAATATTTAATCACTGGATCCTCAAATGCAACAATTTGTTTCAATCTATTCTTCCTTTCTTGCATTATTAATTTGTTTTTCAGAGATGGTACAAATGCAATGGTGGATTTCCTTTTTACATATGGAACATTAGCACCTTCTGGAATTATTTTTCTTACTTTCCCATTTTCAATAGGTTGCAGCAGCGTTTGTGAAATAAATCTTGGATTTATACCTCCGTATAAGTTCTGAAGAAACTGGACTTGTTCTGGATTGACTGGATCTTGAAAATTTTGAACAGGGAGATTTTCATCTTCATCCCCATCACTGTCACTGTCACTTATTGGTGTAGACCAAGAGGTGTTTTTCATCTTGCCTTCATTCCTAGGAAGGGTTCTAGATCAAGAGAAAAAATGTGACCAAAGTTCATTCCCCACCAAAGTCGCAAAAAATTATTGGTTGGATTTTTTCCACTGAGTATGCCCAACGGAAGTATGCAAAAATCAGCAACAATAAGGGAAATTTAAATTTATACAGGAAGAAATTTCCTCTACTTTGTGAGAGGATCAGTTCCTTTGTATGATATTTATTTTTTTTATTTTTGGTGTTTTTAACCAGAAAGCACAAAAGGGCAGAAAAATTGAGAAATGAAAGAGAGAAAGTGAGAATGAGAAGGGAGAGAAAACAATACCATGTAGGTTTTATCCAAGAGGGAAAAATATGAGATGCAAAGTTATACAAATTTGTATTATCAATGACACACTAATCCTTCTTAGTCATAAAATATTTCCTTACAAGGTTGTTTGAATGAGAAAAAAAGAGAACACTTCTATCTGGAAAAATACATACAATGGACATGGAATCTAGGAAGCAAAAAATATTCTTCTCCCTCAAGGTATGTTGATATGGAACAAGGTACATGAGCTTGGATAATAAAAAAAAAGTCTTATTTACCTGGGCATCCACCATACTATGAAGGAACAACAATGTTAATAATTAATTCACAAGTATTTTAGTAGATTTTGTAATTGAGAAATCATTAACACAATGATATGGAAAGCATTTTATTGATTTGTGTACATAAAGTTACAGTAAATGTGTAGATAGGATATTGTTCTCCCTAAACATGGAAGGAATAAAATCAGATAAATATATAGATGGATCCCCTTTACTGTAACAATACAACCTTATATAGGAATTCTTCCCCAAGAAGCAGTTATGAAACCACTGGACCAACCATTAACCCCAATCCCAACATCAAGTTGAATCAACTTGAGTTATATGTTACATTATATTTCACAAATGTATAATATTTAATTAATTTGGTGAAAAAAATAAATAAATATATTTTCACTCAGTGAACACTTAGATGAGGATTGCATTCCTGCTTCATGTTATCCATGACCTGTAGTTGGATCAAATGATGCCCACGCATTTCAACCACATTTTAAAATACCATTAAGTTCCCATTCTATAAAAGGTTCACTTATCACAAAATTCTTCATGAAATCTTCATCATTTTATGGATTTTCTGATTGATGTGTGTAGGTCATGGAGCTATGGTTCTAAAAAATATTTATTTGCACGATTTCATTAAGAATTGCTCAAGATACAACAATTTGAGAAAAGGTAGACATTTTAGGAATGTCAGGCTTACTTGGTCTTTACAGAACTGAGAATTAAATATTTTCTGGAATATGACATTTAACATAATTCTCTCGTTTTATAATTTTTTTTGCATAGATTTTAAATGGTTTTGCATTTAAATTTGTGTGGGCCACCTTGATTTATTTTCTCAAATTTTATATGAGGTTTTGGTTTAGCTTATGGTATTTAGACATTTCCATCTCAGCTAGCTCGACCGAGCTAGCACCTTTCCCACCGTTGAGTTCTCTATCCTTTATCCATGTTGAGATATTATACCACTGACCCTCCTCTATATTCCACCCTGCATTCATGCAACTTGCAACTTGACTCCATATTACATAACCTGATGTGCCAACTCATTGCCTTTTCATCTATGCTAATGCATTAAGGGAATTTACTTATGTGGGGGATCATGTCTTACGCTGGCCGTTCGACTTGTGCTTCTCACATCTAACTCACCCATACTTAGTCCTCTTTATCCCTTTACATCTGCATGAGTTCTTGTTGGCCCCTTGACCTCCAAAAGGGAAATTGACTAGATCTTCACCCACAATGAATGGATGTGACGAATTCTGGTTTGATTTACTCATGTGTACTATGGGCCACTTGGGATATTTATTCCCATCCTACCCACAAAGCACTATGTCAAGTGTTTCATTTTTTCCCCGCATGAATTCCTTGCGGACCACTTGGGCCCTCTAAACCCGTCATTTCCGCATCATTTTATGTCTGCTCTTGAGTTGGAAATATCGGGTCCATCATGCACAAAAGTCCCATGACTGGTTGGGCCATTTTCCTCTACTTTTTCCGCAAGGAAATTTCAATGAGATCACAATGAATTTTAACATGAATTCAACTCCATATCTCCCTTACTCAACTACAACTCGCTATGGATCCTTTCCTTCATTCCACTTATATCACTAAGTGTCAAAATTTTCCAATTTTAAATGGCCCAAGCCAAGCTTGTCCTGAAGACATTGATCTTTGGCATTGTTATTCTGATTGCTTGTGGTTAAAAGAGATCACTATCATGAAGCTACGTACCCCTCCATTTTATGACTTTCCTATGATTCTAAAACTAAAAAAAAGGCTCGACTAATCTATTTGATTAATAACTCTCTAAATTTTTCTAGTTATCTCGCATGGACCAATTTTCCCCTTTATGAGTGATGATTTATTTTTACCACTTGACAGGATTCCTCAGCCTTCCCAACATCCTAATAGCTCACCACATATTACAAGGCTTTGTATGACACACCACTGAGCTGCCACATTCACCTAGATTCATATGACTCATCACCTCCATAAGCATAACCTCAGGATTTCTTAAAATTTCTTGGTCTTCACTCTACATACTAGGCCTGCTTTGATTTTCAGATCAGTTGAGCACCCTAGGAGCTCAGTCTCATTTATATAGCTCAGTGTATGAGGTAAGTAACTTGATATGTTCACAATATGTGGACTTGATAGCTCAACCTACTTAAAATGTGAACATCGTCAATAGGTAAAAACAAGCTCTCCCATGATTTCAACTTAGTGATCATCTTGGTAGCTTGGAGGAGATTTATTTCATTGCAACATCTTGGTCCTCCAAATCCATGATTTTTTGAGTTGGGGAGGGATAAATTTTTTATGTCCTAGATGGTGCTACCTAATTAACTCAACCATCATCACTTTTACATCTGAGTATCTCGCCTCATGAAGACAACTCACCCTAAAATGCATCCTTTCGCTTCACCGGTGCCGTCCATTTGAATGACCTGATGTCATAGGCCTCACAACTCAACTCCATTTATCAATTTTTTCTTCAACCTCATCCATGAGCTTTACAATTTCTTCCTTGGTAGCATTGATCACCATAAACAATGGTATCCATCATTCTCTACACCTGAATTGAGCTTGTTTCTTTAGAAATGAATGGCTTGACTCTTGCAATGAAGGAATTCCTCATTACATCTACTCTTGAACATCTTGCTCAGCTCTACAACAAAGAATGGCTCATTTCACTCCATTTAGCTCACCCATGCCAAAGGAACTTGACCGTTGGAAGAGATAGCTTGGATGTTCTCAAGAACCTGCCCATATCCTCTCAACCCAGTCAAGATCTTAAACACAACTTAGTCCAAAAATAGCTCGCCAGAGCCCCTTCACCAGCTTGTTTTATTGCATTATTCAATGCACTATGTAAACATCTCAGTGAGCTAAGAAAATATCTTGGTTGGGATTTCTACATACAATTTTCCATTCATCCAACCTTCTTGGTGATTTCTGCATTCTCAGTACTAAGGGGATGAGGATCAATGTTAGAGGATTTTCCCATTTTTCCTAAAGGTGGGCTTCCTAAAATATCCACAACATAGGCATCTAACCCAATAAAATCATTTTTTAAAAAAATTTGCACTATTATGGAATGGGTGACAACATGACCACATGGTAAGAATCCAATGGGTGAGGAACAAGCATGTTTCATTATTCCGATGAGCTCCAAATTAGATGTATTTCACATACCACATAAGTTCACCCAAATAGAAGTTGTAATGCGAAGGCGCAACCAATCGAAGGCAAGAACAAAGGAAAGAAAAATTTATATTACGAGGAGCATGGAGATTTCTCTTTATCTCATGTTTCATGGTTTTTAGTTAGGGTAACAAAATATTATAACATTGTAAGGAGCATGGAGCTTTTTGATTGGTTTGTGCTTCATGCTCTGACAAGGTTCTAGTAAGAACATACTAGCATCGAGACATGCATGGAAATTTCTCATTGGTTTAAGGTTTGCAATGGATAATGGAGGTTTGATAAGGCCCAATATCTAAACCAATGAAATACCAACATGTGGAAAATAAAAATCAATACACACGTAGACAGAGAAAATATTTGAGCCAATCAAATTCTACCACATGTCACGTTCATGTGCTCCACGGCATGCAAATTTTTAAATTGCGATATCTTTCAATCTAGAGCTCCAAATCTTGCAAAATATATATCATTGGAAAGGTCACCTCAAGCCCTACAATTTGGAATCATTAAAATCATATTTTGGTGGATTTTGATAGGTAAAAAAGATGAAAAATAGTTCAGTCATCAATGTTGTAGGATTATACCAGTTGTACAGATAAATAAACATGCAATGTATAATGATGAAAACAAAAAATAGAAAATAATGCAATAAAATAGAGACACAAATTTAATGTGGTTCAACAAAAAATGGGCTATGTCCAACAGAAACATTCAGTCCTTATTATTCATTCTAGAAAAAAACTCTCTCATAGTGCATCCAAACATACAATGAGCCTCATACATAATGACCCTTTAAACATATTATGGTTTTTATCATTTTAAGGAAACATAGAAAACCACCCGTTAGATCTATGACCTAATAATGAATGGTCTAGATTTGACAATGCATAAATACATATAAAATGTGGCTTTTGGGGGCATGGCCCCTGGACCCCTTGCCAGGGGGGGCATCCCCCCTTAACTCCGCAAGGAGGGTGAATCCCCCCTTGTAACCCCCATCACAATCAAGCTCCACAACCAACAATCTCCCACTTGGAAACTGATTATTGCAACTCCACCGCTATAACTCTTGCTTGGAATTTTCTTCTTGGCTTGTTTCTTCCACTTCAAGCTCAATCTTGAATACCCATAGAAGTTGAATGAAAATATAAATTATCCTTTGTCATTGTCTTAGTAAACATATCAGCAGGATTATCATCTGTATGAATCTTCACCAACTCAAGTTTCCCATCCTCCAACACCTGTCGTATGAAGTGATATCTTAGTTAAGTGTGTTTGGTTCTGGAATAGAAGGTCGAGTTCTTTGCCAGGTGAATTTCACTTTGAATATCAATGTGTAACTTGAAATCCCCTTGATCCTTACCCAACTCCTCCATGAACCTGCTCATCCATAACATTTTCTTACTTGCCTTAGTCACTGCAACATATTCTACCTCTATAGTAGATATGGCAACTACCTTCTGCAACTTTGAGATCCAACTCATTGCCACACCACCAACTATAAAAATTTATCTAGTAGTGCTCCTCCTACTATCCACATCTCCTACCATATCTGAATACACAAATCCCTATAAATTATAATCTAACCCTCTGAAACACAAGTGCCTACTGCTAGTCCCTCTCAAGTACTTAAGAATCCATTGGACTTCCTTCTAGTGTGCTTTACCTGGATTTTCCATATACCTGCTAATAAATCCCATTGCTTGGGAAATGTCTATCCTGGTACAAACCATGGCATACATGAGGCTTGCAACTACTGATGAATAAGGAAACCGTGCCATATAATCTTTCTCCTCTTATGTTGTTGGGAATTTCTCTTTACTTAATCTAAAATGCCTGGCCAATGGTGTACTAACTAGTTTCACATTATGCATCTGAAACCTCTCTAATGCATTTTCTACATAGTACTCCTAAGACAACACCAATTTTATATTTCTCCTGTCTCTCTTGATTTACATATCGAGGATTTTCTTTGTTGCAACCAAATCCTTCATTGCAAATGTTTGTGTAATATTTTCCTTAAGATTTGCAATTTCTTGCATATTATACCCTACTACAAGCATATCGTCTACATATAATAGAAGAATAATGTACCAACCATTTAAATTACACACAATGATTTGACTAACATCTAGTAAAACCATGCTCATGCATAAAACTATCAAACCTTAGATACCATTGTTAGGGACCTTTCTTGAGCTTGTATAGGATCTTTTTCAACCTACAAACCAATTTCTCCTTACCCTTTACCTCATACCCAAGTGGTTTCTGCATATAAATCTCCTCCTCTAAGTCACCATGGAGAAATTTCGTCTTGACATCAAGTTTCTCTAAGTGTAAATCTTCAACACAACTAAACTTAATGCATTACGAATGAAAGACATATTTACAACAAGGGATAAAATTTCATCAAAAGTGATACCTTTCTTTTATTCATACCCCTTCACTACAAGCCTTGATTTGTACCTTTTTTTTCCAACTTCTTCTTGTTTCACATGGGAGACCCATTTGTTCTGTAGTACTCTCTTCCCTACTGGAAATTTGACCAAATCCCACATTTGGTTTTTCACCGAGGAGTCCATCTCCTCATTCATGCCATGCTCCCACTCCTTAGTAGATTCCACTTGCA
This sequence comes from Taxus chinensis, assembly GCA_019776745.2. Classification (NCBI taxonomy): domain Eukaryota; kingdom Viridiplantae; phylum Streptophyta; class Pinopsida; order Cupressales; family Taxaceae; genus Taxus; species Taxus chinensis. The sequence goes on from CM034146.1 coordinate 990,885,925, forward strand.
TTGCCTCATCAAATATCTCTAGCTCACCACTATCTGTTAATAATAAATAATACAAAGAAGGGGAAAATATTTCCGTAGGTCTACTTATATGTTGTGAAATTCTTACTAAAGATGGGGGTGTCACAGGATCATTACTTGCTTGTTGTTCATTGTCTTGAATTTCTGATAGAGGTGTCGATGCTGACATTAGATTTCATGCTTGACCTATAGAACTGTTAACCTCGGTACCTGTAGGTGGATATTTTCCACCCGAGAGTTCATTTTTAGGAGGTATATCCTCAACTAATTCTTCTTTGGGATTTTCATCATCTTGTATCTGATCCCTGTACATTCAACTTTCATGTTAAACAACATCAAAAATCCAAATTATCTCAGATTCATCTAGATCCCAAAAATGAAATCCATAATCACCATTGGAGCCATAGCTTATGAATGTACAATGTTTGTATTTTGAATCTATTTTCTTCCTATTTTCTTTATTAATATATACAAATTCATCTGAACCAAATACTCTTAAAAATGACAGATGTACCTCTTTTTTGGTTCAGGATAATTTGGGAATTTCTCCATCTAGTGCACTTGAAGGCCCACGGTTGATTAAGTACATAGTTGTATCTACAGCCTCTGCCCTAAACTAAATAGGCAGCCTTGTATGTAATCTCATTGACCGTTGTTGTCCACTCAAAATTTTCCCCGCACTTAAAGAAAATTTTCAAAATTTTGAGTTTTGAATGTCTTCTCTATCGTCTTTGAAAATGTTAGAAATCAAGAAATTGTAACAGATCTGCATTCCTGGGTCATTTTGTGTGTTTCTCGCGTACTTCACGTATTTTTGTCCCGCATGTCCCAGTTTCAAACGGGCCCCTTTGTTGCATTTTCACCCGAAACGCCTGAGCCACGTACTTCACACATTTCTGTTCCAAATGTCCCAAACACTTCTGGAGCTTCTGTCACGTTTTCGCCCGAATTGACCAAGTCACGTACTTCGGAACTTTTTGACCCAAATGTCCCAAGTAAAAAAGTGCAAGTCATTCCAAGTTCACCCGAAACACCTGAACCGCATACTTCACACGTTCTTGTCCCAAATGTCCCAATTTCAAAAGTGCGCTCTGTCCCATTTTCGGCTGAAATGCCCGAACCGCGTACTTCGCGCGTTTTCGTCCCAAATGTCCCAAAACGCATTTGTGCGTATTCTCCCTGCTTCGCCCGAATCAGCTGAGCCGCGTGTTTCGCGCATTCGCGTCTCACATGTCCCAAGCGAACCAAATGCTATTCATACTTAGTTTTTTCCGCTCTACCCGAATACGTTGCTTTTCAAATTGGTAGATATGAATTTAATGCGCATTGATTTCCTTTCTCTCTCCAAAATGGCTATATAATTAGCAGACCCCCTTTTACATTTTTCACAATGATTCCTTGCTCGAACCCCTGCAAACTAATTTCTTGCACAATTCCTTCCCAAGTCTAGATTGCAATTCTCTCTCAACTACTATCAGTATGAAGATCAAATTCCAGGGACAGGAGCAAGTTTCACCACTAGAGTCTGCCGTTCTCAACATTGGAGATAGTGAAGCTCGACATCTCGACTTCGGCGATTTTTGGGCGAGGGTTGCAGATACAAACCCTACTCCAATGGCAGACAATGATTCATGACAGCGGTTTGGCCTTTGCTGGCGGTTTCCCGATCTCGGTGCAGTGTGTTGATACCGTGCTTTCATGCGGAGCTCACTTCGACCCCGCCTCGAGTGAATTGACAAATATACACCGGGAACTCATTACCAAACTAGATGTTGCCGCCATTAGCACTGCTCTGAGGATCCCAGAGACGGATAATGCCATAGTCGTTTCCCGGGATCAAGCACAAGCCCTGTTCAATCAGGACAGCTACAAATACAAAGCACGGGTTGCCAAGTCCTGGCTGAAGAACCCTAAGAAAGGAGCTTCTCGTTTGACCAAAACCCTCTTGCGGGTAGATTTTAATGAAGACTTGTCTGATTTCATAACTCTGTTGGCTCGGGTTATGGGCTTGCCCTCCACCAATGAGTTCCATTTCTAGATGTGCCCGCTCATCAACATGGTATGCGAGGGAACACAGAATATCAACTGGGCGGAGATCATTAGCATGAATTTGGCAGAGCAGCTGTCCAACGTGTAACAAACAAAGAAGTTCTATATGACTTCATACCTGATGTACACTCTGGCAGCATCAAGGTAGTGGTTTGGTTTCTCTTACATAGATGAACACAAAGATGATCCAATATATGCATACTGCCCGCAGTTCACCCTGGAGACCAGCAATCGTAACTTTAGAAGGGTCAACGACGCTTTCACCATGTACGTGGTTAGGCTGCTCGAAGGTGATACTTCCAGGAGATTCTCTGATGAAGCTATGACTCTGATATCGCACTACGGTGCTTACTTCATCCAGTTAAGGAAATTCTCTTATATCAGGCTTGCCGGTTATGAGGGCACCCCTCTAAGACTGCCCATGTTCTGTAATGATAGGATGGCCTTAATAGAAATATGCAGGCAATTGGAAAAATTGCACAGAACCTGCAGGGATAAGAGGATCACTGGTTTACACTTTCCCATCTCATTGGGAAATTATACGTGCAAAACAGCCCTAAATAGCATAGAATGTAGAAAGAGCCCTGGTTCCCATCACGGTTCACTTCTTCAAGCCAAGGACCTGCTTCGACTTGAAGAGGTTCATTGGGCAGAACATCAAAATAGTATATTATCACAGAGCTGATACAGAAGACTATTGGGCTGATTGTGCTGATGATTTTGAAGCTAGAAGGAGGCACTATGGCAGATTCTCCTTGCAATTAATTGAAGAACTCGGCCTATATCAAGTTCCTGAAGGGCTAAAGGATGAAAACTCTGATCTATACTCGTATGAGTATGAAAATGTGGTTAAGCACACTCCTTTAGAGGACGTGGATTGGAACAGGAAAGAGAGGGAAAACCTGGCTGAGATCCTTGCTCTAGTTTTAGTCAGGGACTAGGGTCTGGTTTGAAAGGAGAGTTCGAGAGTTCAGGAGGCATTCAGGAGAATCCTCTTCTAAGGAAACTTCAACACCGAGAAGAGAAGCATCTATTCCAAGGTCTGAGACACCAGTGAAGACCCCTCCTGCCTCATCAACTCAAGGACCTGCAGAATCTACTCCTTCCTCATCCACCCAGGTATATAAGAAGAAACTCAAAGAAGTAAAGAAAGAACCTGTGGAAGAAGAACTCCAGGAAAAATAGGCAAATTTGCCTATAGGGCCAGAGAACATCATTGTTCTTAGTGAAAGTGAAGAAAGTGAAATGCCAACCCCTGCAAATGCACCTGAAGACCCAGCTGATAAAGATAAAGAAGTCCAGAGCACTGAGCTTCCAGGTGCTGTATTGATTCTTCTACCACAATTACCTTCAGTGCCCCGCTCACAACTCAACTTGAGTCAACAGCTGCACAGACCTTGAGCGTCATGAGCTCCCTGTCTCTTGGTCCCATTGCCCCTCCTGCTGATTCCTCTTCCTCTTTCGCGTGGGTGCAACCTTTGGTCGACAAAAGGAAGAGGAAATTCTCCTCTCAAAGCTCGGGATCAAATTTTGATGCTATCGCAGCCTTGTTGGGCACCACTCCTTCTCGTGCCAAGAAAGCCAAAGTCACCTCCAGAATAGTGTCTGATGCTCAAGGTCAGCAGTTCCTGGAGATTGCCAAGCCTACAACGGATAAATCAGAGCAGGACTTGCAGGCATCTGACTTGGAGCTCTCGAGAATCCCAATGGGAGAGTCTACCCCTGAAGGTGAAATTCACAACCTCCAGGAAACAGTCACAAGAGTCATTGGGAGGGTAGAAAAGGGCTAGAAAACTATTAAACAGTTGGAAGAACAGGCCCAAGTTCTCACAGGTTTCATCAAGTCCCTTTTGTCCAAGGACAAAGTTTTGGACCCTACCCCCTTGACTGCTCTCCCACCTCCTATAATTCTAAGTCAAGATGAAGTGCAGAGTATTAAAGATATGCACAAGTATTCTGTCTATGGCAAAGCTATTGAAGCCATGGTGGATGACATGCTTGTTGCTGGGTTAAACTTCATCGGCGAAGATTTCAAACTCCACGAAAAGGTGAGCAATGTGCAACTGAAGCTCTCCTCCACTATCAATACCATGGATAAAGAGCTCAAAATCTGGAGCAGTTGCATAGTAGACCTTTGCCTTATGGGACAAATAGACGAGAACATTTTGCTGGCGAATAAAGTTTTTGATGATGCAAAGGACAATCTGTCGAAGTCCTGGGTCTACAGTGTGGATTGGCAGATCAGAGTCTTGGAGGAGGCTTTGGCAGAAATGAAGAACAGCTGGTAGAAGGGCAAAGCTTTCAAGACACTGGTGGTCTCTGCTTTCAAAGATATACACTGTCATCTTCAAGATGAAACTTCTGGTGCTTCCCTTTCCTTTCAAGAGATCAAAGCTCAGTTCAGAACTTTTTTAAAAGACAATTTCATTCAAGGAAAGCTCCATCTCCAAAGAAAAAATGAAGGAGATCTGCTCTCTTCAATCTTCCATTGAAGAAGCAAATAAAGATTATCATACTCATGTCGAGTTTGATAAAGAGATGGAGCAGTGTTCTGGGATTTTGGACTCAGTATGCAGCCAACACGTCAGTTCCCCGTGGCAGAGACATAGCTAAGGCGTTGAAGAGGTTCAGACAGCGGATTCTGAAGTCAGTGGGTCCCTCTAAGTGATCGGCCACCTGTCTTCTTCCCCATTCTTTTCTCTTCTTCCCTTTCTTTTTCCGTTTTCTTTGTAATAGGTTGAGGTATTGCGGTTGGCAATCCTTAACTATTCTTGGTTAAAAGAAACGGTTACAAAGAGTAACTGATTTGTAAGCTATATAATGGCCTTCTTTACACCATTCTCAAGGAGGAAGAACTTGGCATATTTTCTGGGAAAAGTGTAAATAGATCATAAAGAAATCAATACAAAAGGGCTTTCCATTCATTGTCTATCTAATCTCTGTTATCTCTGCGTTTTCATTTAATTTCGTGAAGATCATTTGTTTCTAGTTCGTTAGTCTCACTGGTTGCATATTTTCAAATATTGCGAGTATAGTGATCTTGTATAACCAAGAAGGAACTTTGTGTCCTTGATTAATGAATCTGAAGAAGGTTATTTACAGAAATTTGTGTCTGGTAATCTCATCTTGTTCATCCAATGCAAACGATCTTGTTTTAAATTCACTGCAACTTCGTATACATAAAGGATTATTCTGCTATCTATAATTCTGCATGTTGCTCTTCTGCTCATCCTTGTATTCCCTTTCCTCAGTCCTTTTGTAACTGATGATCCTTGTGGAAAACACTTTCGTAATATCCAAGTTCAACCATAAAATCATGTTTTGTATATTTGTAAATAAGTTCGTTTCTCAATAAGGGAACCTATCCCATTAAAGAGGAGGGACTTCTTGTCCCCTGACTGTTTCTCTTCTTAAAAGTCCTATTTGAGGACCAACAGTTTTTGGCGACTCCGCTGGGGTAAATCGCATTCCAGTCCTGCAATTTTTCGATCATCCTTTGATCTGGCGACTCCGCGTTTCACTCGAGGGAGAAGGGCCCTTGGTATTGAAGATTCTCAATTTCAGCTTTTAGAGCAACAAGGTTTTCCTTTCCTTTCAACTTCAACAAGAGATAGAAGGACTCGTTCAACAAGTACTCCACCTGTTCAAGATAGAAGTCCTACGGGTGGTATTCCTTCAGAGCCTGCTAGTCCCAATCTACGAGCTTTGATCCTCGCTGGTGTTACAGTTCCTCTCCAAGCCATATTTCCAAGAATGGCGGCACCATTGCCATGGGGTCAACGTGTCGGGCCCCTGGCCCTTACTCAGCCTTTGCATGAGTTACCCAGAGGTAACCAGAAGAACTTCCCAAAATTCAAAGGTGATGGCAAAGTACATCCTGATGAACATATTGCAGCCTTCATAGTTGCATGTGGAGTTTTGGGAGTTGAACATGAAGACGTCTCCGTAAGACTGTTCGTGGAGACTTTACAAGATAATGTTGCTGATTGGTTCTATCACCTTCCGGCTGGTGCTATAACCGACTGGGACACAATGAGAACCCAGTTCGAGAATCGTTTCAAGCTGGCAGAAGATGTACATGCCTTGCTGGCCCAAATCTCTCAGATAAAGAAAGATTCACAAGAGCCCATGAGAGAATTTGTGGCCCGGTTCAACAGGTTGATAAATAAAATTCCAACAAACACTCGACCTGTTGATCGGATTCAAAAATGTTTCTTTCTAAATGCCCAATCACCTAAAGTTAGTTATGCACTAAGAAGGGCTAATCTCGCAACGTTAGCTCTAGATCAAGAACTGGCTGTTAGTGTCGAAGATGACTTGATCATGTCAGGGAAGTTGAGAAGAGACCCTCCCAAATCTAAATCTGCTGCTTCTTCATCTTCCACCCCTGGACCTAACACTGATCCATTAGTTCAGAAACTTGCGAATGATCTTATTGCTATAAAGAAACAATTGGCTCAGCATGCCCCTTATGCAGATGTTCCAAGAAGAAATTTCCAGCCCAGGAATCATTTGCCCGCTTCTCAAACAAGACTAGCACTTGAAGGACCTCCTGTTAAGGTTCCTGTGAATGCAACGTGTGAAGTTGAAGAGCCAGATGATGATGAGCGATAATGAAGCTTGCGAGGAGTTTGTGGAGGAATTTGATGATGAGGCAGAAGAACCTGAGGGATCTCGAGTGAATTTCTTCACCACTGAGGGCATTGACGATGGAGATGATTATGACGAAGTGATAGCAGACATGAACAGTGAATCATTTTCTGTCATGACTCGAGAACAGACAAAGTCAGAGGGAGAAGGTGACACAGCCCATAAATAAATCTAAAGAGCAGTCGGCAACTATTCCCTGTTATTGTAAAAAGAGGATTTCCTATCCCTACTTCATCTGCACCAAAGGTGAGTCCTATCAATCCTACTACCAAAGTTGCTTCTTCTTTTTCTCCTAAAGTTGATAATCCTAGAATTTCAAATGATGATGGCCCGTCCACTTCTGGGTCTTTTGATATTGTTGATCACCTGAAGAAGACCAAGGTCCAAATATCAGAAGCTGAGTACTATCAGACCCATCCCAAAGCTTTTGCCAAGATGATTTAGTTTGTTAATTCCCCTTCCAAGACCACCTCTAAAGGTCTTTTACCCACTCCTCCTTCTGCACCACAGCCCAGTCTGGTAGCTGCTATCACCTCACCTGGTGACAAAATTAAACCATTTTATGTAACACTTCTCATAGCTGGCCATAGGCTCAGTAATTGTGTCATAGATTCAGGAGCCTCAGACAATGTCATGTCAGCTAAAGTAGCTCATGCCTTGGTTTTGACCCTCACACGCACTTATGGATCTTGCTAATCTATGGAGAGTAAAGAAGTGCCCCTGGTTGGAAGGATTAAAGATGCACAAGTGGCTTTTGCTGCTTTGCCTGAGAAGAAAGTTTTGGCTACCATCCTAGTAGCAGACATCCATCCTTCATATGGAATGTTGCTAAGTAGGAACTTTTGTAAAGATGTGGGTGGAGAAATTCAAATGGATTGGTCACACGCCCTTGTACCGGTTAATGGACAAATGAAGAAGCTGCTGCCTAAGAAACAATCTGAGTATATTGTGCAGAAAACGGATGACCCTAAAGCACAAATACTCTATGAGGATATGGGTCATGGAAATTACATGATTATGTCCCCTGATGAAATCCAACCCCCCAAAGCATCACCTAAAGATCCTAATGGTGTTTGGATTTTAGAATTTGATGGAAGTTATTCCTCAGCTGGTTATGGAGCTGGTGTCCTGCTAGTGTCACCTGAAGGAAGTCTACACCCCTTTTCATTCAAGTTACAGTTCGAGAATACTAATAACACAGTAGAATACGAGGCTCTCATTCTCGGATTGCAAATGGCCAAAGAACAAGGTGTAAAGAATCTCCTGGCTTGTGGTGATGCAGAGCTGATTGTAAAGCAAGTCAGAAGCCTTTTTCAGGTAAAAAATGGGAGGCTGAAACATTACCGGAATCAAGTTTGGGATTCCATTGAATTCCTTGATGCTTTCTCTATTGAAGGAATACCTAGGGAAAAGAACAGCAGGGCTGATTCACTAAGCTGTCTCAGGGTCACTGCTGATTCCTCATCCTGATTTCTCTCAGGAAAAATTCAACATTGAAATGGTCCATCGGCCTAGTGTACCTGACAATACCAATAACTGGAAAGTTTTCAATGATGATCAGCATTTGCTTTCCTTCCTGGAACTCAAGGGTAATTTCGAACAACTGTATTTTGAGGGAAGTGACAACCTGCCTCATGAAAGTGTGCCCTTTGACCAAGCTGACACCCAAGGAGAAGAAACAGATCAGGAAGGGTGCATTAAACTCAAAGGAAACAAGATTCCTAAAGGTTTGGTGAGTTTGGAGGAATTATTTGATAAACATGACAGGTATGTGAAATCTAGAGCTTCCTCTGGGCCTCAACAATCAACTGAACATGACAAAATCAATATTGGAAGTTCTACTGACCCTAAGCTCGTGAACATCGGAAAATGTTGCACAGTAGATGAGAGGAAGAAAGCAATTGCCCTTTTAAAGAGGTATAAGGATGTTCTTGCATATTATTATGAGGATCTGAAAGCCTTCAAGCCAAAAGATATGCAGCATTCTATTCCTCTCAAACCAGGAATTAAGCCTTTCAAGTAGAAATAGAGGCAATACAACCCCAAAATAGCTGACACCATCTTTCAGGAGATTCATAAATTGTTGAAGGCTAAAATCATCTTTCTCATTCACCATTCAACATGGATTGCAAACATTGTGCCTGTTAGAAAGAAGAATGGTGAGATCCGCATCTGTGTTGATTTTAGGAACCTGAATCAGGCTTCTCTGAAAGATAATTATCCTTTGCCTATGATGGATCAAGTATTGCAAGCAGTAACAGGATCTGAAATGTTATCTATGCTTGATGGATTTTGTGGATATAATCAGGTAGAGGTTGATACTGCGGATCAACACAAGACAGCCTTCACTACTCCTTGGGGTACCTTTGCCTACAAGAGAATGCCTTTTGGGCTTATTAATGCTGGTGCCACCTTCCAGAGAGCTATGGATCTGGATTTTGGAAGCTTGAAAGGGAAGTGTATTGTCATATATCTTGATGACCTGACAGTGTTTTCCAAGACAAGAGTGGATCATTTTGATCACCTAGAGACAGTTCTGCTAAGATGCAGAGAACATGGAATTTCTCTGAATCCTAAAAAATCTGTTTTCTGTGTCATAGAGGGAAAACTATTAGGACACATTGTCTCCAAGGATGGTATTAAGATTGACCCTGAACGAGTACAAGCTATCCAGCAAATTCCTTTCCCAACCAGTAAAAAGGGTGTGCACTCCTTCTTCGGTAAGATCAATTTTTTAAGAAGGTTCATCCCTGATTTTGCAGAGTTAACTTTGAATATTTCTCAGATGATGAAAGGAAAGCAAACATTTGGTTGGTCTTCTGAAGGAAAGGAATCCTTTGAGGGTATCAAAAGAGCTATCGCTAAAACTCCAGTTTTGGCCTGTCCTGATTTCAGCAAAGATTTCATCATCTATTGCTATGCTACAGATAATACCCTGGCTGTTGTCTTAACTCAAGAAGACTCTAATGAGCATGAACTTCCAATTGCATTCATGAGCTATATTTTGAAGGATCATGAGTTGAAATACACCATGATGGAGAAGCAAGCTTTTGCAGTGGTCAAAGCTGTGAAGCAGTTTTGTTTTTATATCCTCAACTCTCACTCTATGGTACTGGTTCCAGATACAACTGTTAAGTCGATCCTCACACAACAATAATTTGGATCCAAGAGAGGGAACTAGGTAGCTAAGGTCCAAGAGTATGACATTGACATCAAACCGACCAAGCTGGTTCGTGGAAAAGGCCTTTGTGAGCTCATTGCTGAAGGAGCCAAACATGAGTTGCTGGAGGAGAAAGTTGACCTTCCTACTGTTCTGTTCCTTAGTTCGGTTGACGAATGGTATGCTGACATCGCCCATTTTCTCACCTATGGGGAATGCCCCTCTCATTTAACTACCAAAGAAAAGAGGACTGTTAAATTGAGGTCAGCACAATATGTGTTGTGGGAAAACGCCCTGTTCAATCGAGGAATAGATGGGAGATTTTTGAAGTGTGTGGACAAGGAACAGCAGAGAAAGTTGCTCTCAGCTTTTCATGATCATGCATGTGGAGGGCACTTTTCATCAATGGTTACAGTTCATAAAATACTCCATGGAGGATACTACTAGCCTTCCTTGTTCAAAGATGCATCCAAGTGGGTGGATAAATGTGAGGCTTGTCAGACTTTTGGGGGAAGACCTAAACTGGCGTCGTTGCCTCTCAAGCCAATTGTGATTGAGGAACCATTTCAACAGTGGGGTTTGGACTTCATTGGTACACTTAATCCTGCTTCTAGTGCTGGTCACACTCATGTGCTAACTACCACTGACTACTTCACCAAATGGGTGGAAGCTATTCCAGTCAAGAGCACTACTTCTGAAGTGGTATGCAGCTTCATCAAAGAGAACATCTTGGTAAGGTATGGTGTACCTAACAAGATTGTAACAGATAATGCTTCGAATTTCTTTTCAGCTGAGATTATGGATTTCTGCTATGGGTATGGTATTTCTTTGGCTCACTCTTCAGATTACTACCCTCAGGGCAATGGGCAAGCATAATCCACTAACAAAAATCTGGTGACTATCATAAGGAAGTTGGTCAATGAGTCTCAATGAAACTGGCACAAGAAGCTCTATGATGCTCTTTGGGCAAACAGGATTACACCAAAGAGAGCTATTGGAATGTCTCCTTTTCAAGTGGTGTATGGAGTAGAAGCTCAATTGCCAGTGACAGTGGAACTGCCATCCTTGCACCTAATGAAGGCCATTGAGGATACTAGTTTCAGCGATGCTCTGGATAAGAGAATTATGTACCTGCAAAAACTGAATAAGGACAGATTGATGGTTGCTGATAGGATATCTGTTCACCAGTAGAAGGTAAAGGTCCTGTTTGACAAGAAAGCTAGGTTCAGAGATTTCCAAGTTGGAGACACTATGTTGCTATGGGATAAAAGACATGAACCTCATGGAAGCCATGGAAAGTTTGATTCCCTTTGGCTCGGGCCTTTCAAGATCAGACACTTTGCTGGTAAGAATTCTTTCTATCTTGATTACATGGATGGGCAGTATCTCAAGTTGTTCAAGTCCTAGGTGACTAGGGAGTCCTTTGTATATTCTGTACAGTGTTTTTTGCTTCTCTGCTTTTGGTGTGTTTTCCTTTTGTTGGTTTGGTGTGTTGCCCTCTGTATTGGTGTTCTTTTTGACTCCGTTGCCCAATGGTCAAGGTACTGGTTTGCTTCCCCGAATTTGTCTAAGTTCTTGCCTTGCCTCATTCCTTGAATTTATGCCAAGTCATCCCCAGAAGGAGCCAGCTATTGTCCACTCAAAATTTTCCCCGCACTTAAAGAAAATTTTCAAAATTTTGAGTTTTGAATGTCTTCTCTATCATCTTTGAAAATGTTAGAAGTCAAGAAATTGTAACAGATCTGCATTCCTGGGTCATTTTGTGTGTTTCTCGCATACTTCACGTATTTTTGTCCTGCATGTCCCAGTTTCAAACGGGCCCCTTTGTTGCATTTTCGCCCAAAACGCCTGAGACGCGTACTTCACGTATTTTTGTTCCAAATGTCCCAAACACTTTCGGACCTTCTGTCACGTTTTCACCTGAATTGACCAAGTCGCGTACTTCGGAACTTTTTGACCCAAATGTCCCAAGTAAAAAAGGGTAATTCTTTCCAAGTTTTCCCAAAACACCCGAACCTCGTACTTCACGCGTTCTTGTCCCAAATGTCCCAATTTCAAAAGTGCGCTCTGTCCCATTTTTGGCCGAAATGCCCGAACCGCGTACTTTGCGCGTTTTCATCCCAAATGTCCCAAAACGCATTTGTGCGTATTCTCCCTGCTTCGTCCGAATCAGCTGAGCTGCGTGTTTCGCGCATTTGCGTCTCACATGTCCCAAGCAAACCAAATGCCATTCATACTTAGTTTTTTCCGCTCTACCCGAATACGTTGCTTTTCAAATTGGTAGATATGAATTTAATGCACATTGATTTCCTTTCTCTCTCCAAAATGGCTATATAACGAGCAGACCCCCTTTTACATTTTTCACAATGCTTCCTTGCTCGAACCCCTGCAAACTAATTTCTTGCACAATTCCTTCCCAAGTCTAGATTGCAATTCTCTCTCAACTACTATCAGTATGAAGATAAAATTCCAGGGACAGGAGCAAGTTTCACCACTAGAGTCTGCCGTTCTCAACATTGGAGACAGTGAAGCTCAACATCTCGACTTCAGCGATTTTTGGGTGAGGGTTGCAGATACAAACCCTACTCCAATGGTAGCAATGATTCACGACAGCGGTTTGGCCTTTGCTGGCAGTTTCCTGATCTCGGTGCAGTGTGCTGATACCGTGCTTTCATGTGGAGCTCACTTCGACCCCGCCTCGAGCGAATTGACAAATATACACGGGGGAACTCATTGCCAAACTAGATGCTGCCACCATTAGCACTGCTCTGAGGATCCCAGAGATGGATAATGCCATAGTCGTTTCTCGGGATCAAGCACAAGCCCTATTCAATCAGGACAGCGACAAATACAAAGCACGGGTTGCCAAGTCCTGGCTGAAGAACCCTAAGAAAGGAGCTTCTTGTCTGACCAAAACCCTCTTGCGGGAAGATTTTAATGAAGAGTTGTCTGATTTCATAACTCTGTTGGCTTGGGTTATGGGCTTGCCCTCCACTAATGAGTTCCATTTCTGGATGTGCCCGCTCATCAACATGGTATGCGAGGGAACACAGAATATCAACTGGGCAGAGATCATTAGCATGAATTTGGCAGAGCAGCTGTCCAACGTGCAGCAAACAAAGAAGTTCTATATGACTTCGTACCTAATGTACACTCTGGCTAGCATCAAGGCAGTGGTTTGGTTTCTCTTACATAGATGAACACAAATATGATCCAATATATGCATACTACCCGCAGTTCACCCTGGAGACCAGCAATCGTAACTTCAGAAGGGTCAACGACGCTTTCACCATGTACGTGGTTAGGCTGCTCGAAGGCGATACTGCCAAGATATTCTCTGATGAAGCTATGACTCTGATATCACACTACGGTGCTTACTTCATCTAGTTCATGAAATTCTCTTATATCAGGCTTGCCGGTTATGAGGGCACCCCTCTAAGACTGCCCATGTTCTGTAATGATAGGATGGCCTTGATAGAAATATGCAGGAAATTGGAAAAATTACACAGAACCTGCAGGGATAAGAGGATCACTGGTTTACACTTTCCCATCTCTTTGGGAAATTATACCTGTAAAACAGCCCTAGATGCACAGAATGTAGAAAGAGCCCTGGTTCCCATCACGGTTCACTTCTTCAAGCCAAGGACCCTGCTTCGACTTGAAGAGGTTCATTGGGCAGAACATAAAAATAGTATATTATCACAGAGCTGATACAGAAGACTATTGGCCTGATTGTGCTGATGATTTTGAGGCTAGAAGGAGGCACTATGGCAGATTCTCCTTGCAATTAATTGAAGAACTCGGCCTATATCAAGTTCCTGAAGGGCTAAAGGATGACAACTCTAATCTATACTCGTATGAGTATGAAAATGTGGTTAAGCACACTTCTTTAGAGGACGTGGATTGGAACAGGAAAGAGAGGGACGACCTGGCCGAGATCCTTGCCCTAGTTTTAGTCAGGACTAGGGTCTGGTTTGATAGGAGAATTCGAGAGTTCAGGAGGCATTCAGGAGAATCCTCTTCTAAGGACACTTCATCACCAAGAAGAGAAGCATCTATTCCAAGGTCTGAGACACCAGTGAAGACCCCTCCTGCCTCATCAACTCAGGGAACTGCAGAATCTACTCCTTCCTCATCCACCTAGGTATATAAGAAGAAACTCAAAGAAGTAAAGAAAGAACCTGTGGAAGAAGATCTCCAAGAAAAACAGGCAAATTTTCCAATAGGGCCAGAGAACATCATTGTTCTTAGTGAAAGTGAAGAAATCGAAATGCCAACCCCTGTAAATGCTCCTGAAGACCCAACTGATAGAGATAAAGAAGTCCAGAGCACTGAGCTTCCAGGTGCTAGTAGATCCTTCTACCAACAATTTCCTCCAGTGCCCCGCTCACATCTCAACTCGAGTCAACAGCTGCACAAACCTTGAGCGTCATGAGCTCCCTATCTCTTGGTTCCCTTGCCCCTCCTGCTGATTCCTCTTCCTCTTTTGCGTGGGTGTAACTTTTTGGTCGACAAAAAGAAGAGAAAATTCTCCTCTCAAAGCTCGGGATCAAATTTTGATGTTGTCGTAGCCTTGTTGGGCACCACCCCTTCTCGTGCCAAGAGAGCCAAAGTCACCTCCAGAATAGTGTCTGATGCTCAAGGTCAGCAATTCCTGGAAATTGCCAAGCCTACAACAGATAAATCAGAGCAGGACTTGCAGGCATCTGACTTGGAGCTCTCGCGAATCCCAATGGGAGAGTCTACCCCTGAAGGTGAAATTCACAACCTCCAAGAAACAGTCACAAGAGTCATTGGGAGGGTAGAAAAGGGCCAGCACACTATTGAACAGTTGGAAGAACAGGCCCAAGTTCTCACAGGTTTCATCAAGTCCCTTTTGTCTAAGGACAAAGTTTTGGACCCTACCCCCTTGACTGATCTCCCACCTCCTGTAATTCTAAGCCAAGATGAAGTGCAGAGTATTAAAGATATGCACAAGTATTCTGTCTATGGTAGAGCTATTGAAGCCATGGTGGATGACATGCTTGTTGCTGGGTTAAAATTCATCGGCGAAGCTTTCAAACTCCACGAAAAGGTGAGCAATATGCAACTGAAGCTCTCCTCCACTATCAATACCATGGATAAAGAGCACAAATCTGGAGCAGTTGCATAGTAGACCTTCGCCTTATGGGACAGACAGACGAGAACATTTTGCTGGCGAATAAAGTTTTTGATGATGCAAAGGACAATCTGTCGAATTCCTGGGTCTAGAATGTGGATTGGAAGATTAGAGTCTTGGAGGAGACTTTGGCAGAAATGAAGAACACCTGGAAAAAGGGTGAAGCCTTCAAGACATTGGTTGTCTCGGCTTTCAAAGATATACACTGTCATCTTCAAGATGAAACCTCCGGTGCTTCCCTTTCCTTGCAAGAGATCAAAGCTCAGTTCAGAACTTTTGTAAAAGACAATTTCATCAAGGAAAGCTCCATCTCCAAAGAAAAAATGAAGGAGATCTGCTCTCTTCAATCTGCGATTGAAGAAGCAAATAAAGATTATCATACTCATGTCGAGTTTGATAAAGAGATGGAGAAGTGTCTGGGATTTTGGACTCAGTCTGCAGCCAACACGTCAGTTCCCCGTGGCAGAGACATAGCTGAGGCGTTGAAAAGATTCAAACAGGGGATTCTGAAGTCAGTGGGTCCCTCTCAGTGATCGGCCACCTGTCTTCTTCCCCATTCTTTTCTCTTCTTCCCTTTCTTTTTTCATTTTTTTTGTAATAGGTTGAGGTATTGCGGTTGGCAGTCCTTAACTATTCTTGGTTAAAACAAACGGTTACGAAGAGTAACTGATTTGTAAGCTATATAATGGCCTTCTTTACGCCATTCTAAAGGAGGAAGAACTTGGCATATTTTTGGGAAAAGTGTAAATAGATCATAAAGAAATCAATACAAAAGGGCTTTCCGTTCATTGTCTATCTAATCTCTGTTATCTCTGTGTTTTCATTTAATTTCGTGAAGATCATTTGTTTCTAGTTCATTAGTCTCACTGGTTGCATATTTTCAAATATTGCAAGTATAGTGATCTTGTATAACCAAGAAGGAACTTTGTGTCCTTGATTAATGAATCTGAAGAAGGTTATTTACAGAACTTTGTGTCTGGTAATCTCATCTTGTTCATTCAATGCAAACGATCTTGTTTTAAATTCACTGCAACTTCGTATACATAAAGGATTATTCTGCTATCTATAATTCTACACTGTTGCTCTTCTGCTCATCCTCGTATTCCCTTTCCTCAGTCCTTTTGTAACTGATGATCCTTGTGGAAAACACTTTCGTAATATCCAAGTTCAACCATAAAATCATGTTTTGTATATTGGTAAATAAGTTCGTTTCTGAATAAGGGAACCTCTCCCATTAAAGAGGAGGGACTTCTTGTCCCCTAACTGTTGCTCTTCTTAAAAGTTCTATTTGACGACCAATAACCGTGTACACTCCAGTATTGTTCTATTCATCTCTTGCTAACACCATTTTTTTTGCAGAGTCCTGGGAACTATTTTCTCTCTACGAATCCCATTCAAGGAACAATAATCATCAACTTTCTTGGTGCAGTTTTCACCACCATTGTCAGATCTCAAACATTTCAATTTAAAACCACATTCATTTTCAACAAGTTCTTTCCATTTCTTAAATGTATTAATTACATCATACTTACACTTAATGCAGCATACCCATACCTTCCTTATGGCATCATCTATAAATGTGACATAGTACAGAGAACCACCATGAGATGCAACCTGAGCTAGAATCCCACACATCTATATGAAATAGTTCCAAGTTTTTCTATTTCTTGGTATTCCATGCCTTGAGAAATCTAACTCTTTTATGTTTCCCAAAAATTTAATGCTCACAGAACTCTAAGTATAATTGCTTCAAACTTTAAATCTTAACTTTTTCCTATAGAATTTCCATGCCCTTCTCACTCATATGTCCCAATCTATTGTGCCACATGCTGACATCCTCATTTGAAGTAGACAATATGGTAGAAGAATTAGATATACAAGTAGAAAAATAAAGAGTGCCTACTTTCTTACCTCATGCCACTACCAGGGTACCCTTGGAAACTTTCCAAGCATCTGAAGTGAATGTGACTGTGTAACCTTCACCAACCAGCTGTCATGTAGAGATGAGATTTCTCCCTGAGGCTAGGTACATGCCTCACATCTCTCATTATCCATATATTTATGTTCTATAATTTCAGGTGTACATTGCCCTTCCCAAAAATGTTACACGGCTCATCATCTCCCAAATAAACCTGTCCAAAATTTCCCTAGACATAATCTTTAAAATAGCCCTTAACAGGGGTTGCATGGAAAGAGGCATCTAAGTCTATTACCCAAGATTCAACTCTAGTATCAAGAGAAAGTATAAGAGCATCCTGAATGATATTACATGTCAGATTTTCCTCTTTAATACCTTCAAGATAAAAAAATTTGTTTTCTTTGAGCCAACAATCCTTTTTAGCATGTCCTCTCTTTCCACAGTTTCAACAAGTAATGCCTCTACTCCTAGATTTGGATCTTCCCATCTTCGATTTAGATCTCCCACAAGCCTTACTATTTTATTTCTCCTTACTCCTCCCTGTACTCTCCATATTCAATGCATTTCAGAAGAAGAATTTTCCCTTGTACTTTTCCTGTGCATTTCCTCATTTAAAATGAAACTGACTACATCTTCAAATTTAAGAGAAGTAGATGATGTATTATGAACTGCCATTACTAATTTTCCCCAAATTTCTAGAAAAGAACATAGGAATAATAATGCTCTAATCTCCTCATCAAACGGGATATGAACTAAATTTAACTGATTTACAATAGTGTGGAAATCATTAAGATGGCTAGATACAGATCCACCTTCTTGCATTTGTAGATTAAACAATATTTTCATCAAATAAAATTTATTGGATACACTAGGTGTTTCATATAAATTAGCTTGGGCTTTCATCAACTTTACCATACTCTTCTCCTGTGAGATAGTTTAAGCTACGGATGATGCCAAGACTCAATCAAATCACACCGAGAGCCTTCCTGTCTAGAACCTTCCACTCCGCATCAAACATGGTTGAGGGTTTCAATTTTTCCCCTCCCAATGGAAGGTATATATCCTTTTGATATATGTAATATTCCACTTGCATTTTCCATAGATGGTAATTTCAGTCGTCAAACTTCTCAACTCTAAACTTATTATCCTCTATAATTTTTGCTTCTCCCACTCAAACAGAAATCCCTCTATGAGTATACTGTCAAAAAATAAATCTCAAATGTGATCTGATACCAGTTGTTAGGATGTATACCAATTGTACAGATAAATAAGCATGCAATTAATAATGTAGAAAACATAAAATAGAAAATAATGTAATAAAACATAGACACATATTTAACGTGGTTCACCCAAAAATGGGCTACATCCACTAGAAACAACCAATCATTATTATTCCCTCCATAAAAATACTCTCTCACGGTAAATCCACACTTACAATGAGCCTCATACATAAAAACCCTTTAAAGATAGTAGGGTTTTTATTATTTTGGGGAAACATAGAAAACCATCCGTTAGATCTGTGACCTAATAATGAATGGTCTAGATTCACAATGCATAAATACACATAAAATGTGGCTTTTGAAGGTGCTACCCCTGAACCCCCATCAGGTCGTGCGGCCCCTGGACCCCGAAAAGGTGGAAAATCCCCCCCTTATAACCCCCATTTCTATCAGACTCCACAACCAACACAATGCACATAAATAGTTAGTTGTCCATTGTATCAACCATAGCACAATACATGTTATGGTGTATTTAGTTTGCATTGCAATCTTCAAATCACCATAGCTTCTATTGTGGAGATTGGATCTATGTGATTTTGGTCTTGTCAGAAAGGTTCCAACATGGGCCATACTTTATACCATTCAAAATCAGATTTTGGTAGAGTCTAATAAGTGGAAAATAAGGAAATGTTAATCGACCTATTAATGTGTAGATTCAGTTAGTTCAACCAACCAAATTTGATCCAATTTGGGATCTTTACTTCTTCTATAAGAAAAATAGACATGGGTAGGCACATTTGATAGCTTTTCAGGAGGATTTTCAAGAATTTAATGCTTGTTGTATTGGAAGAATAAATATGAGTTTCCCTCTTCTTTTCCTCCTCTTCTCTCTTTTTTCTTCTATAAATAGTGGAGTAATTCTCATTGTGAAGGGTTAGATACTTTTTAAATACAATGGCATCATTATAAAGTGTTACAAGAGCATTTTTGAGTTACATGCCTTAGATTGTGATTTTGTATTGTGTTTATACCTTCTTCCTCCATTGTAATGATTTTTGCATTATCTTAAAGCAATAACATACTTATTTTGTGGCTATTATTCTACCCTAGCTAGTGATTTTTTGTAGTTTCTTGCAACTTCATTTACTTTCAGGTGGTGTTGCATATGTTTCTTCATATTCCAGGGTTTATTTCTATTGTTCATTGTAGGAAAATGGTAGTTTAAATGCTTCTCTAGACTGTGGCTTTCATTTCTGCCCTTTTTACCTTTATTTTTATCCAGTTTCTCTCATTCAAAAGTTTCTTTCCCATTATGTTGGTGCTACCACCTCCTTTAATATATGATTTCCCTTTTATTCATCTTCCTCTCTCCCTGGTACCTTGGAATCTTAGATTAGTGCTAGGTAGTCATATTTCCTTTCCTAGGACTAATTTTAGCATTAAGAATACGTAGAGGAAGCGACCTTCTCTGGAGTATTGCTCATTGTATAAGTCCCACAACTTGGAGATAGTCCCATGTTTCCTCAAAATCTTGGGTTGTCTATGACTCGCGGCAGGGTGTAATTTTGAGCTGCAACAGTTACAAATGCCCATAAAATAAAATGCCACAAAGGTAAACAAACATTAATGCATGTCATGAAATCCAAGTAGATTCTCATACATGCCACCCACTCATTTAAGTGGAGTTAGATACTAACTTAGAGAAATAATTTTTAACCTCCATGTATTTGATTTAAAACTTAATGTATTTATCCATGTTCATATGTATAGTATTATTCAACACTTTGTATAAACAATTACAAACTTATAACATGCCACAAATAATGCTGAGTGGTATAGAAAATGGCCCTACACAAATATTTCAAGCAAGATAATAAAAAATATATAATTATTGCCTTACGTTTACTTTCCAAAATTGAATTTTAAAACATATATGGGATAAAATTGTTAGTGCAAGCTAACACTCTCGATTGTTTACTAAATTAATATAAACTAGTTGACTATCTATTGGAATTATATATGGTTGTCAAATCAGAACTCAAAAGAGTGGGATGTTACACCATCGACACACCACGATGAGGTCAATATCTAATACCAAATGACTAAGTCACAAGTGAGCTAGGTGATCTCGCATCAACCATGTTCCATGGTCCCACTAAGCCATGCATCGATCTACCCATCTAGGCTCCTTCTCTATCGTTGATTCCAATCCACAAAGTGACCCTAAATCAACAATACCACACCTTAGTGGATCACTTAGAGTTATGTTGATATCCTCAAACAATGATAAATGACTGAGAAAGATACCTAAATTAATCCCCTAGCATCTGATCTAAACCACACCAAATTTGGTACACATGTGTTTGAAATCCAAGCCCATAAAATTTCAATAGTAAGCTAAAATATTTCAACCTAATTTCCCCCCTCTCACTTTGACTAGTGGAATTGATAATAGAGGACATGCGGAAAAAGGTTAGTTTTTATTTTCGTTATTCACTTTAGAAATCATATTAAATAAAGTACTCTTCATATTATGTAATAAGTGCATCATGCACTATATTGGCCATTGAAAGTGTAGTAAAGGTGTTGGCTATAAAAGGGTTAAGGGGTTAAACCCATATTCCCCTTGGTGTATTTTTTATCAGGTGCCACAAAAATTGGAAGACCATTAAACATAAGAAATTTCAAAAGGGGAATTTCCTTAAAATATATATTTTTGTTTCTGTGGAAATTTGACATTTTAGTTACATAGTGCTCCGAAGGCCACCAGGGCTTGTAAATAATTTTTATATGCCTATTTGTAAAAAAATTCACACAAGGGGATAATTTGATTTTTTTAGTGTATTGTAATAATTTAGTGGCGCTAACAAGTCATTTTTTCAGGAAAATTATAATCACCAGCAATGGCCAACAATGATCTAAAATTATTTTTTCTTGACTTATAATTGCTTCGTGGTGACTACTATGCCACGTGGAAGAAAAAAATTAGAACTCAACTTGAGTTTGAAGAGTTATTACATGTTGTAAATGGTACAATTACTAGATCACCAGAAGATTCAACACAATAGTGATACAAAGCCCAACTCTTCTCAAACAATTCACTATGTTAGAGTTGATTAAAACTCAAAATTTTCTCTTTGGGCCTTCAAAACTATCTCCTCAAGTTCACATGCTCCTTTCAACATGATTTTTTTTTATATAGAACCTTGTTTCATAGAACCAAGAACTTCATCATGTCCTTAGATTCCAATTTGTCAATTCAACCAATTTAATCAATTGAATCAACCCAAGAAATCAAATGAATTTCCTTTTTGGCAAATTTTTCCTTTCCAAGCTTCTCAAGCTTCTTGCTCCTAGGATGTTCAAGGTTGGATCAATCTAAAAGTCACTCCAACAAAATAATGCCACTATTGAATACACGTTTGGTAACTTGAGGTGTTGGTATAAAGGTTTGAATAAATTCCCAATGTTTATGTCCTCTCTTCTCTATTCCACCTTATAGACATATTCCACCTTATTATCCATGTAACAAGGAAAATTTATGCACATATTTTGATACAAGGCTTCAATAGATAAACCAACCATAGTTACAAGTACCCATTTGGATATTACAAGATTCAAAATATCTTATAGGAGGTTACCAAGATCATAAATTCCACTTTCTCCTCTTTGACTCAACCTATAAACCCTTCTTTGGCTATCTTGACCTTTGTTTTGAACAATATTATATTGTACAGTCCTCTAGGTTTTAACTGTTAGAACCTAACCACAAATAATGGGTTCCTTAACCTTTCAAGATTATAAATACATGTTTTTATAGAATTAAAAAAAAATTATAATTCAAACATTTATCCTTATGTACTAAGGTCTTCTTCAACTCTGAACAAACTTGTTCTTGTAACGTTGTACACACCTACAAGTTTTCACTCAATACTATCATGATTTCCCTTTTCTTAGGATGGTTTCAAATCCTTCAATAATCAATTCCATGCATTTTTAGACTCTACGGTACTTACTTTAATATCTCAAAACATGTTTCCCTTCCTAACACCATTTAACACTTCTTTTCACAAAACCCTAGTAAGGGTTATCAAGATACCCAGAAAGAGTGCAAATTTGATCACCAAACGAATAATCCCTTTCTTAAATCCTTGAAAATATTATCAAAGCTTGTTATTAATCCTTCTCATGTTTTTCTATTACAATTAGTGCATAAGACATATCCCAACATCAAAAATAGTGGTATAATCCATTGTCTTGCCTTAAGAATAGTGTTTCTCAGCATATACAATCTCAGGGTCTATGTTTAATCTTCTTACACCTCTGTCACTATCTCTTATGATTATATAAATCTTGATAAAATTACTAAAACCATTCCAAATTATTACATTTTAACTTACACCTACAAGCTCGTTCTCATTAATCTCTTAAGCTCTGAATACATTCACACATTCACAGTTCTCAAAGAAATGCTCACACAAACAATGGAAAATCTTTCCAACACATGCATTTAAGGAGTTATAACATTTTCATAGTTTTGTTATCACCATTACATGCCTTTACCAAGGATTTTCACATCTACACACATACATTATAAGATAGAATCACAAAAATACATAGTATCAGAGTCACACCATTAGTTTATAAACCAAATCTCCAAACTCTCCTTGTTGATCACCATTCAAATGACGGTAGAAAAAATTACAGTGGAGGTTTAACTATTCTTGAAAATACTTCCCTAACTTATTATTGGTCTCTAGGACCCTTCACATTACATATTTTTCCTTTATTACAATATTATAAGCAACTAGTGTAGGCTAGTTCTCTAGGACCTAAGCACTAGTTCACCATAATGACCCCTCTAGGACCTAAATATCACTTGTTTCCAGCTCAAAATATATTTTACATGCCATAATGCTTCAAGTTTACATCAACATGTCTAATACAAGACAAAATTTTCTTCCAAGATTCAAATTTTTAATTTGGAGGGAAATGACATTATTTTTTTGGTCTTATTCAACTCAACATACCTAGATAACTCTAGAAGACCTCTAAAACCTATCAACGTACTTAGAAATAAAAAATTTATGTTTCACCCATATGTACATGCTAGGAGTGATGTTCATGCATTAAGTAGCATCAATTTAATAGGGCCAATTGGATGAGAAAAGTTATCATCTTGTTTAGAGTGTCCAAAAACATGCAATCACACATTCAATATGCCAGAATGACCAAAGAAGAGTGGAATAATATCATAATAATGTACGAGGACAAAAACAAGAAAAAAATACTACATTTATAGATTCAGATGCATACACTAAAGTTCAATCCTGATGGGAAAGTTGAGGCATTCTTGAAAAACGTTGCAACATTGAGGGCTTCACTTCTAACCCTAGGAGAGGATATATCATATGACCTTATTGTTCCCATTTTTTTGAAAGGAATTCCTCCCTCATTCAAGAATTTTGTGACAAACATAAATCTATCTAATCAAATGATAAGTTTTGATAATCTTGTGAACTTGTTCCAACAATAATAATCACTATACAACAAATATGAAGAAGAAGAGTAGGAACTTTCTTCTCATAAGAAATGGAAGAATAAATTACAATATTCCAATAAATCCCATAAGATGAATTAGTAAGCGGATAAGAAAAATAAAAAATGTCACATTTTTAGCAAAGGTCATGATTTAAAAGATTGATGGTACAAAACATAAAATAAGGGTCTATTTAGAAATTCAAGACCTAACAATAAGAAATATCAACAAGGACAATCTAGCTACAAGCAAGGGTAAAATAAGGGGAACTAGAGAAATAAACCCCATAAAAAGGTAATTTTGTTGAACAAGAGGACCACTCAGATAATGAGGACTTTATGTACACTTCTAACTCCATTAAAGAAAACACATGTACTAGTACTATCTGGTATCTTCATTTAGGATCCACTCGACACATAATCGAACACAAAGACTAGATCTCCATAATGCAAGAAAAACCCTCCAGACATCATGCCTTGTTGGGTGAATGACTCATCCTACAATGTTTAAGGTATTGGGAAAGTTTATTTACCTCTTGGTACACACAATTGTAGGTTATTTTATGTATTATATGTCCCTGGTTTGATGAACCATTTTCTATTAATTAGTCAACTTATAGATCATAATCTAAAGAGTGATTTTGATTACAAAATGGATAAGAAATTTTTTTAAATTCAAGATAAATCCATAATCTCAAAAATAATTAAAAGAGATTAAAATCTAGGATGGATGTTATGGCTTGATTTTGTCCACATATATGATCAATAAATTATTGAAAAAGCCACTTCCTCCACACATTTGTGGCATTAGAGACTTAGTCACATCAGGTTTGGATATCTCGACACACTTTTTTGGTATGATATGGTGAGAGGTTTTTCATATCTCAGAAAGGACACATATAATTGTCCCAATTTCCTCGTAGGAAAACAACATAGATCATTATTCCATAAGAGTACATTGGGAAAGTTTATTTACCTCTTGGTACACACAATTGTAGGTTATTTTATGTATTATATGTCCCTGGTTTGATGAACCATTTTCTACATCAGTTAGTCAACTTATAGATCATAATCTAAAGAGTGATTTTGATTACAAAATGTTGTCTACTCAAAATTCCCCTCTCTAACAAGAACAAATTTTGAAAATTTTGAGTCTAAGTGCTTTTTTCTGAGGTACCCAGGTCGTGAAGTCAAAAGAATCTAAGTTTTGGGTCATTTTGTAAGTATTTCGAGTCTGTCGGAACTTTCTGTCCCACCTGTCCCAAGTACGAAAGTGCAAGTTGTTCCCCGATCGGCCGAAATCCCCGAAACTGTCCCATTCTCGGGCCCGTCGGAACTTTTTGTCCCAAGTGTCCCAAAACTTTTGTGCGAGCTTTCCCATTTTCGGCCGAAACTCCCGAACCGCGTACTTCGCACCTTTTTGTCCCAAATATCCCAAAGTCAAAAGTGCGAGCTTCCTCTTTTTCGGCTGAAGCTTCCTAGTCGCGTACTCCGGAATTTTCTGTTCCAAAAGTCCCAAGTCCAAATGGGCCTGCTGTTCCAATTTCGGCCGAAATGCCTGAACCGCGTACCTCGCGCATTTTCGTCCCAATTGTTCCAAAAGCTTTTGTGCATTCTCTCTCCATTTTGCCCGAGCCGCGTGTTTCGCGCATTCGCGTCTCACCTGTTCCAAGCGTACCAAGTGTCATTCACACTTAGCTTTTCCCGCTCATTCCGAATATGACGCTCTTTCAAATTGGTGGTGGTGTATTCAATGCGCATTAAATTCATTCCGCTCCTCAAACGGCTATATAACCAAGCATACCACCTTCGCATTTTTCACATTGCTTTCTTGCTATCATTTGCTCAAACCCTTGCAATCTAGTTCCCTTTGCAAATTCCTTCCAGAGTCTGGGTCGTAGCTCTGAATCTATCAATATGAAGATCAAGTTTCAGGGACAGGAGCAAATTTCTCCACTTGAGTCTGCCGTTAGCAATATCGGAGACAGTGAAGCTCGTCATCTCGACTTCGGTGATTTTTGGTCAAGAATGACAGATGCAAACCCTACGCCGATGGCACAGATGATTAATGATAGCGGTTTGGCTTTCGCCGGAGGTTTCCCTATCTCAGTGCAGTGTGCTGATACGGTACTTTCATGCGGAGCTCACTTCGACCCCGACTCGAGCGAATTGACAAATGTACACGGGGAGCTCATTGCCAAGCTGGACGCTGCCGCCATTGGAGCTGCTCTGAGGATTCCAGAGATGGACAATGCCATAGTCGTCTCTCGGGATCAAGCACAGGCCATGTTCGACCAAGACAGTGATAAATATAAAGCTCGAGTGGCGAGGTCTTGGTTGAAGAACCCTAGGAAAGGAGCTTCTCGTCTGACCAAAACCCTCTTCCGGGCGGATTTCAATGAAGAATTGTCAGATTTTATAATCCTGCTGGCTCGGGTTATGGGTTTTCCCTCAACCAATGAGTTTCATTTCTGGATGTGCCCGCTCATCAGCATGGTGTGCGAGGGAACGCAAAACATCAATTGGGCAGAAATCATAAGCATGAATTTGGCCGAGCAATTATCCAATGTGCAACAGACAAAGAAGTTCTTCATGACTTCGTATCTGATGTATACCCTAGCAGCGTCACGGCAATGGTTTGGCTTTTCCTACATTGATGCGCACAAAGACGATCCAGTGTACGCCTATTGCCCGCAGTTCACCCTAGAGACCAGCAATCGGAATTTCAGAAGGGTCAATGATGCCTTCACCATGTACGTGGTCAGATTGCTCGAAGGTGACACTGCCAGGAGGTTTTCAGACGAAGCTATGAACCTGATATCACAATATGGAGCCTATTTCATTCAGTTCAGGAAATTCTCTTATATCAGGCTTGCTGGCTATGAGAACACTCCTCTGCGGCTTCCCATGTTCTGCAACGACAAAATGGCCTTGATTGAGATATGCAGGCAACTGGAAAAGTTGCACAGAACTTGCAGAGACAAGAAGATTTCTGGCTTACACTTTCCCATCTCTCTGGGAAACTACACATGCAAAACGGCCCTGGATGCTCAGAACGTAGAAAGAGCCCTGGTCCCTATCACTGTTCATTTCTTCAAGCCAAGAACCTGTTTTGACTTGAAGAAGTTCATTGAAAGGAACATCAAGATAGTCTATCATCACAGGGCAGATACAGAAGACTACTGGGCCGACTGTGCAGATGATTTTGAAGCCAGAAGAAGGCATTGTGGCAGGTTCTCCCTGCAATTGATCCAAGAACTCAGTCTGTACCAAGTTCCTGAAGGTCTCCAGGATGACAATTCTGAGCTATATTCGTATGAATACGAAAATGTGATTAAGCACACCCCTCTGGAGGACCTGGATTGGAACAGAAAAGAAAGAGATGATCTGGCTGAGATTATTGCCCCAGTCTTGATCAGAACTAGGGTCTGGTTCAGTAAGAAGATCCGAGAATTCAAGAGGCACTCAGGAGAATCCAGCTCCAAAGATGATTCGACACCCATAAGGGAAGCATCAGTTCCAGATTCTGGGACACCAGTGAAAACCCCTCCTGCCTCAATAGCTCAGGGACTTGTAGGATCTACTCCTTCTCCATCTACCCAGGTATACAAGAAGAAACTCAAAGAGGTAAAGAAGGAGCCTGCAGAGAATGACCCTCCAAGAAAACAGGCAGAGTTGCCTATGGGGCCAGAGAACATCATCGTTCTCAGTGAAAGTGAAGACAGTGAGGTGCCAATTCCTGCAAGTGTTCCTGAAAATCCAGCAGATAAAGATAAAGAAGTCCAGAGCACCGAACTTCCAGGTACTACTGATTCTTCTGCCGCCATTACCTCCAGTGTTCTGCCTACATCTCAGCTTGAGTCAACAGCTGCACAGACCTTGAGTGTCATGAGCTCCCTGTCTCTTGGTCCCCTTGCTTCTCCTGCAGATTCTTCTTCCTCTTTTGCTTGGGTGCAACCTCTGGTTGACAAAAGGAAGAGAAAATCCTCCTCTCAAAGCTTGGGACCAAATTTTGATGCTGTAGCAGCCTTGTTAGGCACCCAACTCCCTTCTCGTGCCAAGAAAGCCAGAACTACTTCCAGGATTGTGTCGGATGCTCGAGGTCAGCAATTCCTGGAGATTGCTAAGCCCACAGTAGACAAATCGGAATCAGAGTTGCTGACATCCGACTTGGAGCTTTCAAGGATCCCTATGGGAGAGTCTACTCCTGAAGGTGAGATTCATAACCTCCAGGAAACAGTCACCAGAGTCATTGGAAGGGTAGAGAAATGGCAGCAGACGATTGAACAGCTGGAAGAACAAGCCCAAGTTCTCACGAGTTTTATCAAGTCACTCTTGTCTAAGGACAAAGTTTTAGACCCCACTCCCTTGACTGCTCTACCCCCTCCTGTAATTCTAAGCCAAGATGAAGTGCAAGAAATTAAAGATATGCACAAGTATTCTGTCTATGCTAGAGCTATCGAAGCCATGGTGGATGACATGCTTGTTTCCGGGCTAAACTTCATCGACGAAGCTTTTAAGCTACATGGAAAGGTAGACAAGTTGCAACATAAACTATCCTCTACCATTGAGGTTATGAATAAGGAGCTTAAACTTTGGGGCAGTTGCATTGTAGACCTTCGCCTCATGGGACAGACAGATGAGAACATCTTACTGGCGAGTAAGATTTTCGATGATGCTGAAGATAATCTATCAAAATCCTGGGTCTACAGTGTAGAGTGGAAAATCAGAGTCCTGGAAGAAGCTGTAGGAGAAATGAAGAATAGCTGGCAAAAGGGAGAAGCTTTCAAGACGCTAGCAGCTGCTGCTTTCAAAGATATGCATTGTCATCTTCAGGATGAAAACTCTGGCATTCCCTCATCCTTGCAATAAATCAAAGCTCAGTTCAGAGCTTTTGTCAAAGATAATCTTTTCAAGGAAGACTCCATCTCTAAAGACAAGATAAAGGAAATTTGTTCTCTCCAGTCTGCCATTGAAGAAGCAAACAAAGACTATCATACTCACGTCGAGTTTGATAAAGAGATGGAGAAATGCCTGGGATTTTGGACTCAGTCTGCAACTAACACATCAGTCCCTCGTGGCAGAGATATAGCTGAGTCATTGAAGATGTTCAGGCAGCGGATTCTGAAGACAGTGGGTCCCTCCCAGTAGCCGGCCACCTGTCTCCTTCTCTCTCCTTTCCTCCTCTTTCCTTTCTTTTCGTATTCGTTGTAATTAGTTAAGGTATTGCAACCGGAAATACTTAACTATTCTTTATTTAAAAGAAACGGTTACAAGACGTAACCGACTTGTAAGCTATATAATGACCTTTCCACGCCATTTTGAAAAGGAGGAAGAACTTGGCATACTCTCGAAATTGTAAATAGATCTTGAACGTATCAATACAAAAGGGCTTTTCTTTTCATTCTCTATCTGAATCTCTGTATCTCTGTGTTTTCCTTTAGTATTGTGAAGATTATTTTGTACCTAATTCGTTAGTCTTGCTGATTGCTTTTGCAAATACAGTGATCTTGCACGACCAAGAAAGAACTTTGTGTCTTTGATTAATGAATCTGAAGAAGGTCGTTGAAGAACTTTGTGTCTTTAATCTTATTCAGCTAATACAAATAATCTTGTTCCAAATTCCCTGAAACTTCGCACTCGTAAAGAATTATTCTGTTATCTATAATTCCAAACGTTTGCTATTCTGCTTATCTTCGTACCCTCTTTCCTCAGCCCGTTTGTAACTGATGATCTTTGTGGAAAACATTTTCGTGGGATAAACAAGATAAACATGAGACCTTTACTGTTGTTCTTCTAAAAAGTCCTATTTGAAAACCAACAGGTGCAAAGGTAGCATGAACATTCCCAAGTAAAATTGTAGGAAGTGAGTGTATCAATGTAGTACCATACGTTTTCAAGGTTAAAAAGTAAGGTAGTGTTTACTTATTTATATAGGATTATGCGGATGATTTATCAATGAAAGGATGACCTAGCGAGATTATAAGACCTAATGAAAGATATTAATTTGAAAGATAAGTTGTAGGACATGTCATTCCAAGGCCGTAAAATTTGGTCAGGATTGGATGCACTATCCTCAACAATCCTTATAACCTTTCCCAAGGAAGGAAAACAAGACATCTACAGTTTGGATCATATGCTTGACATTTGTATATATATTATGCATTACATGCTTAGAATTTCAGATTTCACTATGGAGGGATAAACAAGATAAACATGAGACCTTTAAGATTGGTATTCTTAGAAGCAATGAAATGTAGGAATAAATGAGAGGATATTAGATGGAACTATGGAAGTTGAGGAGTAAAAGAACTCATGATTTCCAATAGGAAAACACATATCCTTATTTCAATTACACTAAAATTTTTTAACAATAATGATCATTCAAATAAATATAAAACATTGAATCAAAATAATGTATTATCATATGCACATAAGAGAAAATAATGATAATTTAAGAAATAAGTACACACATTACAAATTATGAATAAATTTCTCTCTTTATTATGTTTCTTTATAAAAGGTGTTGAATACAAATATTTTATCACATTCAATATCCATAATTTACATACAACCAGAATGATTCTTAATACAACATATCTCTTGTATATATAGACAAATATTCCTATTTCCCATCTACATGCATGTGGAAAATGTCTTAGTTGCTAATAATAGAATATGAAAATGTGACACACGCTTACCAATAGAAAAATAGAAAACATCCTAGGAATCATGGTTTGAATGAGTCAAAATGTCCATGGATATTTGACTAAGTCAAGATCCATGATTTTACAAAAAATTCACATCTTGAAAACTACATATTTAAAAAAAGGATTCACATCTTTAAATATGTGAGTTTATAAAATGGATTTGCAGCTCTTTAAAAAAATGCACATTTTTATTAAAGAAAAATACATGACATATGAAATTCACATTCTCCTAGATTATAACTAACTAAAAATCTGGTTTTTACTATCCTATGGATCATCTTCCATAATGATGGCCTTTTCCTTGGATAACCAGAGATGTTTGTGATATGTATCAAATTTATTAAACATATATTTTTTGTCATTCCTTCTTTAGGTTACCTATGTACATATCGAATATATAATACCCTGTTTAACCATTTATCATCTTCTTTGGGACCTTTCAGAAATATTTCATATTCTTTGTCAGCTTGTTAAGGGAACTTTTATACTAGATGTGTCTCCTAATACAATTTTAATTAAAGGATATTTTAGGTGTAGACTCCTTATAGACCAAATCCTTGAATCACACCATGATTTCTTTAGTGGTATTAGAATTTCCTTGATCATCATTGAAAGTAAAAGGAACATTTTCAATCATCTCATTCCAGTCATGATTGGCATCAATGTTATATGGGATGAATTGAACGGTGGGATCATGCTATCAAAAGAACCACCATATTTATATAGCTTTATGGGAAGAAAGTAACAACCTATAAGAGGAGATCCCATAAAGCATCAAACCATGAATGCCAAAGGATTTCAAAAGATATTAATAGTTGTCCCTTTAACATATCCTTACTAACAAAAGAAACTCATTAGTGGAAGAAACAAAAAGTGGAGGAAGATTATAAAGATCATGGAGCTCAATGTAAAGCAAGGTTGCATTAGCTCAAAATTGGAGATAGAGAATCTAAAGAGTTATTTTATCTTCTCTAATCCAAGAACATTGTTATTGAATTAAATATATCTAAATAAATAATGTAAGACTTATCAAATTACCTAAAATCCTGAAATATTTCATTCAACACTACCATGATGAATTTTCCTTGCATCCTTCATATATAAAAAAGAGATGATTCTCTTATGAAATACCTCTAGGTGGTTCCATACAAGATTTTCCATTGCCAAAGAGTTGTTTTTGACTTACCCCTTTCTCTCAATGAACTCAAACAAGCTACTATTTAAATGAATCCTAAAAAATCCTAGAATTTATGTTTTCCCCTATGAATTTTATCAAATCCGATGGGACTTTGTTGGCCCTGATTTGTAAAAAATCTATCTTGAATCCAAGGCATCCAATTCCTTGGATGATCTCATCAACCAATATTTTCATCAAGAATATTACTAAGTATGTAGACCCTAAAAATGAATAATTTGAGGCCCATAAATATTCTCAATGTATCCTATAATATCATATCCAAATACCTAGATAACAAACTTACAAATTACTTCATCTAATGCTTAGCAGTGAGCATACTTTATTCATAAAACACAAGTACATTCTTGACAATGTTATAATGATGCAGGAGCATCACTCTTAGAGGTGGCTTGGCTATATCTAGTCATTTTTTTTGTCTTGTAGGTCTTAGAATTTTCATTAGAAGGATATAGTTATCATTAAGTGGTCTTTGTAGGCTTCGGAAGTTTAAAATTTGAGTTTCGAGATTTTCCTTCCGTTTACCTAATTTAAATATTTGAATCTTCTTAGAACCAATTTTTGGCTTTTTAAGTGATGTACAGGAGTTATAGGTGTTTTCCATGCATGTTGTAGGTTTTTTAGTCATGATGTGCAAATGAATCCTCCTTTTGTGGTACAAATGATGTAAAAAGATTTTGAAGCTTCATGTAAGACCTCTTATTAAGTCTCCTTATAACCTCCATGTGAGGTAACCAACATGTAACCAGGCTTAGTTGGAGTTGGGTGGTTACAACTCGTGGAAGAGGCTTAAAAATCCATTTTGTAATTGTTTGTGATCATTGATCAATCAAGGCATATATTTTGGAGATCCAAGAACAATGAGGAAAAATTATTTTGTTTTTAAAAGGATTAAGAACTAGTAAATTATTTGTATAAGAGTACAATGAGATAAATTAAAGTAAAGATACTAGTTTATAATGCCTTAATATAGTTGATAAATCCTTTAATAGAAAGAAATTCAATTCCAATAACTCAAGAGTTAATGATTTGTGGGATATAAGACCAAGAATGCATTTTAGAATCCCTATAGGATGTATTTTAGAAGACACACATTCAATATCCATACACTGATGGGAGAAATCAATTAAAGAGGGTAAAATTTTAAATTTGTTCTTTTCATTATAAGTGACTCTATGAAGGACTATTTTTTTTTTTGCATTTGGTATGGAAGGTGAATCTCTATCTTGATAAGAAAAATCTCATTTAAAGTTGCAAGATTGGATGTGGAAAGGGTCTCAAAAAAATATCTTGTAATCCGTATGGTTTGGTAAGTTTTTATAGCCCTCAGAGATTAGAAATGCATAGTGTAAACTTGGAGAATGAATAGTTATTACTTTATTTGGAAATTTGGGGGAAAAGTAAAAGGTTGGACTGTGTCAATTTGTTACAGTTGAGAAAAATTTGAATTATCTTATTTCTTTATAATTTTTGGGTATGGTAGGCTTATTAGCACTTTTTAAAGGGTTGCAAGGTGTCTCAATCCAAAGGAAGAGCGAATAAAGAAGTTTTGTAGTGATTAGTAAAGATTGAGGGTTTATGAATACTAAACCCTACCCTACATAATAGAGCAATGGAGAAATGGTCTATGTTCATGAATGGAGGTTCAATAGAAGCTTAATGATGCTTCAAACATGTTGTATAAAATAAAATAATCCCTAATTCAAGGTTTGAGAACTGTGAAACAAAATTGAGATAGAAATACAATGACTTTTGGCTTCTCGGGCTCTTTGAGATAGTTTTACCGGTTCGTACTAGGGATCATCTTTTAGAGGTGCTAAAAAAGAATAATACTCCTAAAAATTGTAAATAAAAATGATCAAGTAATGTAATAAGAGATTTAAAAGATATATTTGAATTTCCATGGTAAAAAAAGGATATATTTTTGACAATGTTGAGGCATGTAGGTTTTCACAATCCATGGGATAGTTAGAAATGGTATAATACAAAGGAAGTCACCTTTTCCTTGTAAGTCAGGGCCTGAAATTATATGGGGAGGATAATTGCAATATTGGGAGTATATAAAAACATGGTTGTAGACTTTGATAATTCATAAAAGTAAAATTAAGCATAATAGAATTTTGTAGCCTTTAGTAAGGCTTCTAGGGGTAAGATTACCGAAAGTGTAATAAAAGGAATTAATAGTAAACTTGGAGTCTGATATTTGGTATGCACTTTAGGGGTTAGTTAAGAAGGATAATACAACTTATAATCCATTCTGGATACTATTATAAAAGTGGATGCATAGTGGACTTAAGGCATATAGTCTCAAGAGGATTTTAGGGAAATTTTGGAAAAAGAGACAAATATAAGCATTTAGATTGGTTTGAAAGCATTTTTATGATGGACCTAAAATTGTTATGAGAAGTGAATAGGGGATAAGCATTAAGAAGATTCATTAAGACCTAAAACCTCAAATTACATGTTTGAAACAAGGAGCTAGTGGAGTTAAAAGAAGGTCACTTTGAGGAACAAGACTAAGTAGGACATCTCCTAATTCATGAAATTTTGTACCACTACAATTTCTTTGATTTGATGTATAAATAATCAGAATAAGTTACCTAGTGAGCCCCTCAATGTGACTTTTTCATCTATAAAAAGAAATGATCCATTATAGGCTAGGTGAAATGCTCCTTTGCAGAGTTTGAAGAAATTATTGATGGAATCCTCCTCATACAATGAGTGCATGACCAAATTTGTATCTCGACTACATCATTTTGGTATCAGAGAAATGTTATAATAGAGATTACAAATTCCTTAATTGATATTTGTTGTATAAAAGGTGAAATTTGAAAGAAAACAGGATGAAGATGGAGAAGAAGATCTTGTATTTTTTATAAGGTGAGTTACTAGCCAAAGTAAATGAAATTAGTGATGCTCAGAGAAGCATACAAGATGAGATTAGATGTTTGGGGTCAAGAATGACTCAGATGGAAGAAACAAATGCATAAATTAAGATGATGGATGAAGAGCACCATGGTTAAGGTGAAGGAATCTCATTGCTCATGAGGGGAGTACTACTTCAGCAGCAAGGTAAAGAACTAGTGCATAGAAGAAGTATTTTCAGGACCAGGTGTAAAACAATAAGTAAGGGTTGTGATGTTATTATTGATAATGGTAGTATAGATAATCTTGATTCTAAGGAAATGGTTAACAAATTGAATCTAAGGAGGTTAGTGAATCCTATGCCCTATAGAGTATCTTGGGTGTAAGGAAATCATCAGGTTCTTGTAAATGAACAATGTAGAGTGTGTTTTCAAATTGGTAGATTCAAAGATAAATTTTTGTGTGCCATAATGCCTATGGATGTTTACCATCTTCTTTTGGGTAGACCATGGCAGTTTGACAAGAAGGTTGTATATGATGGAAGAAAAAATACTTGTTATTTTATGAGAGATGGTGTAAAATACACTTTGTTTCCTTTAAAGGATCAAGATGTAAGAAATAAGAAGAGAAGTATGGTGTTTGGCATGAAATATTTCTTAGGAAGAGAAAGAGAATAGGTATAAGAGTTCATGAGTGAACTTAAGAAGGAATACAATGAGATTTGTGAGTCCTTGAGAGGACAAGAAGGAAATTACAGCAGTAAGGAAGAGGTGCAACATTTTGAGTTCTATATGATGGACCGAAAATAACAAGTGAGTGCTAAGGATCATGACCAAATGAGGTTGATAAGGAATAATAAGTGTGAATAAGAAAATATTAATGAAGAAATAAATGTGGTTAAGCTAAATAAATTAGATAAAGAGGAGGTATAAGGAGAAATAGAGAAATATGAAAGCATAAAAGTGGAGGAATTTGATGAAGAATATGAAGGAACTAATTCCAAGTTTTTATATGTAAGCCAAATACAATTGGAGAAAGAAATATGTGAAATTGAATGTTCCTTAAGAAGTGAAAAGGTGAATTTCAGTGAAGAAAAGATGTGTATTTTGGTAAAGAGGAAGCACGAAGACAATCAAAATGAAAAGGATGAAGAGCAAGAAGTCAAAAATGATGATTTCTCTAACTTATTTATTGATTATGTAGGTTTAGTGTAAGAAAAAGAAAGTAAAGTTATTTTTCATTATGAAAAATAACATTCAAAGAAGGAAATGAATAAGAAAATCTCAAGTAAAATAAAATAACAAGTTTCATATGATGAGAAACTGCAAAGAACAAAGAGTCTTGAGAAATAATTTTGCATGCCAAAAAAGGAAGACAAGAAAAAAAACAGGAATCCAAGAATGAAGAAACAAGCAAGAGAATGCAAGCAAGATTACAGGAAAAACATAAAGATGAAACAAAAGACAAAAGTGAAGGTACAGTCAAAGAAGACAGAGAGAAAGATAGGCAACTAGAAGAAGAATAAAAATAATATGAGAAAGATTATCTTTAGGTTGGGAGTATGATGTGGGAGAATCACTCCTAGAGGTGGATTAGTTATATCTAGTCAAATTTGGGGTCTTGTAGGTCTTAGATGTTTCATTAGAAGGATATAGTTGTCATTATGTGGTCTTTGTAGGCTTTGAGAGTTCAAAAGTTGAGTTTGGAGCTTTTCCCTCCATTTTCCTTATTTGAAAATTTGAATCTTCTTAGACCCAATTTTTGCATTTCTAAGTAATGTAAGGGAGTTCTAGGTGCTTTCTATGTGTGTTGTAGGTTGTTTTAGTCATGTTGTGCAAATTGAGCCTCCTTTTGTGGTAAAAATTATGTAATAATCTCTTGAAGCTTCATGTAAGACCTCTTATTAAGTCTCCATATGACCTACATGTGAGGTAACCAACATGTAACTAGGGTTAGTTAGAGTTACGTAGTTACAAATCGTGGAAGAGGCTTAAAAATGCATTTTGTAACTGTTTGTGATCATTGATCAATCAAGGGATATGTTTTAGAGCTCCAAGAACAATGAGGAAGAATTTTTTTTTTTGTAAAAGGATTAAGAACTAGTAAATTTTTTATATGAGAGTACAGTGAGATATATTGAGTAAATATCATAGTTTAGAATGTCTTAATATGGTTGATAAATCCCTTGAGAGGAAGAAATTTAGTTGCACTAACTCAATAATTAATGATTTTTGGGATATAAGACCTAGAATGCATTTAAGAATCCTTGTAGGATGTATTTGAGAAGAAAAAAATTCGAGATCCATACACTGATGGGAGAAATCAATTAAAGAAGGTAAAATTTTAAAATTTTTATTTTCATTATTAGTGACTCTATGAAGGTCTGTTTTGTGTTTGCATTTGGTATGTAAGGTGAATCCTTGTCTTGATAAGAAAACTCTCATTTAAAGTTGAAATATTGGACGTGCAAAGGGTCTAAGAAAAATTCTCTTGTAAGCCTTATGGTTTGGTAATTTTTGATAGCCCTCAGAGTATAGAAATGCATAGTGTAAACCTATAGAAGGAATAGTTGTTACTTCATTTGGAAATTTGGGGGAAAAAGTAAAAGGTTGGATTTTCTCAATTTTTTACACTTGAGAGAGAGTTTAATTCAGTTGTTTCTTTGTAATTTTTGGGTATTGTAGGCTTAGTATCACTTGTGAAATGGTTATATGGTGTCTCAATGCAAAGGAAGAATGAATAAATATGTTTTGCAATGATTAGCAAAGACTTAGGGTTTGTGAATACTAAAACCTACCCTACAGAACATCACAGTGAAGAAATTATCTATGTTCATGAATGGAGGTTCAATAGAAGCCTAATGATGGATCATACATTTTTTAAAAAATCACACAATCCCTAATCCAAGGTTTGAGAACTTTAAAACGAAATTGAGATAGAAATATAATTAATTTTGGCTTCTCGGGCTCTCTAAGATAATTTTACCAGATCATATTAAGGCTCATCTTTTAGAGGTGCTAAAAAATAATAATCCCCTTGAAACTTGTAACTAATAATGATCAAGTAATGTAATAAGAGATTCAAAAGAGATTTTTGAGTTTCCATGGCCACATAATGATATATTTTTTACAGTATTGACGTAGGTAGTTTTTCATAGTCCAGGGGCTAATTAGAGGAGGTGTAATACAAAGGAAGCCACCTTTTCCTTCTAATTCAGGGCCTAAAAATATATGGTGAGGATAATTACAATATTGGGAATCTATAAAACATGGTTGTAGACCTTGATAATTCATAAAAGTAAAATTAAGCATAACAAAAGTTTGTAGCAGACTTTAGTAAGGCTTCTAGGGGTAAGATTACCAAAAGGGTAATAAAAGGAGTTAAAAGAAAAGTTGGAGTCTAATATTTGGTATGCACTTTAGGAGTCAGTTAATAAGTCTAATAAAACTTGTAATCCCTTCAAAATAATATTTGAAAAGTGGATGCAGGGTGGATTCAAGGCATATAATCTTAAGAGGCACCTAGGGATAGTTTGGAAAAAGAGACAAATATAACCATTTAGATTGTTTTGAAAGAATTTTTATGATGGTACTAAAATTGTTATGATAATTGAATAGGGGATATGTATTAAGAATATTCATTAATACCTAAAACTTCAAAGTACATATTTGGAAAAAGGAGCTAGTGGAGCTAAAAGAAGGTCACTTTGGGGAACAAGACTAAGTTGGCCATCTCCTAATTCATGAAATTTTGTGCCACTGAAATTGCTTTGATTTGATGCTTACATAATCATAATAAGTGACCTATTGAGCCCCTCAATGTGAATTTTCATTTATAGCAAGAAATGAGCCATTATAGGCTAGGTAAAATTCTCCTTTGTAGAGTTTGAAGAAACTGCTGATGGAATCCTCCTCATAGAATGAATGTGTGACCAAATGTGCATCTTGACTACATCATATAACTATTTAAGAAGACAAGTAATATGATATATTGGATGTTAAGGGTTCATTTTTTCCCTAAACATATTCAAACTAGTTGCATATACAAGATCTCTTTGAGATATTTTCAAAACCTTTTAAATAGGTAAAAATGGATATTGTATGTAGAAGATATAATCAGTTTAATTTTCTCTCTGAATAAAAAAAATAACATTGGTTACACAATGCTAATATGGATTGTTGAGAATATGATAAGTGGATGAGTGTGGCCATGACAAGTGGAAAATTCTTCCCAAGAAAAAATATGGTTTATAGCCTCTAATATTTGATGGTCAATATATGGCCCACATGGTATGTCGGCTAGGGGCCCAATAGTTGGTGGGGTTCACTCTCTTTTAGGAGTGGGGCCCTGTTGCCTTTCTTCACATTATACTATATGGGTTTTGTAAATAAACCCATTTCAAGACAAATTTCTATTCATGCACGATAATCCCCATTGTGTGCTAAATATCCCCAACCAGATCAATGAGCTAGAGGGAAAGATAGAGGAAAGCCACTTCATTACAAGCTCAAGCTATATTTTCAAGTCATCAATCATCTTGAATATTTGGATAGTACTAGATCATAGTGAGTTCTAACCAGCCACTAATCAACATTTTTAGGCCGTAGAATAACCAAATCACCTCATAATAAAATGACAGAGTTTATTGTAACCTGATTTAACAAAATCTATATGTTTTATCAAAATTTGAATGTAAAGATATGCTATTACTGATAAACAATGAAATATAAATGTTAGGCAATTTATAAATTTTAATTGTGAAAGGAAATGAGGGGGATAAGGTACTTATCTCAATTTTGCTTATCCCAAAGTTATTTTGAACTAGAAAATCTGATAGAAAATGAGCACAGACCATTGTAATAAGGCTAAAAAAAATTAGGGATGTTTGCAATGCATGGACATGGGCACCTGGGCAAGGATAGGGGCACCCAAGACCTCTGTATGGGTGTTATAGTCTACAAAAATGGTCAAAACTTGGGTACGATAGTGTCACTAGGACTTCACACTTGTTTGATTTTGGTTTCCTTTATATCGCACTTGGTTCTCTGGGGTACATGTAAATCTGCACACAAATATCCTCCTGCAAAACTCTAAAAAATAAATCAAATCCTAAAAAATAAATATGTAAAATGAGGGGTCAAATTTTCCTCAACTATCACACTAGTGAACTTATGACTTATCACTACACTACATATTAAACCCAATGTAGTTCTATGTTCTTGTGTTTTTAATAGTGCTCCTAGGTTTCCCTCATGCCAATGATGCCATGATAGTGGGCGGTAGCTAGATAAAATGTAAATGTGTGGATAGAATAGAATGAAATCCCATTCCTATGTAATTTGTATGCAAAGTAATGTGCCCAAATGAAGTCCCTTCTAGATAGATAGCCCTTGTTAAAAATTATCCACCATTATAATGGTATGTATGTTGTCTTTATATAGGTATCTCTTGCTCGAATTTCGACACAATTGACCTGACATGTCAACTAGTACCTCAGAATATGAGAATGAAAACTAAAAAGACTGACCTCGAATGTAAAAAAATAAGATCAAACATAAAAAATACACAAGCACCCAGAATGGAAAATATCACCTAATGCTAGTGTCTAATCATGGGCACTAGTGTACAAACATAAGTGACAACAAATGAGTAAATATTGATGGACAAGGATCCATGTGACCTGACTAGAACCGGGCGTATGAGTGACAAATGTGAAAGATAAAAGTAATAGAAACAAAAAATACAAGTGGATGGACTATTGAATGGGTCACTAGTGAATACCCTTGTTACGTAAGATCCATATATAAAACAACATATTTGGTGGTATAGTAAATATTAGTAAGTGCGTGATTTTGTGTCTACACAACAATCAAGCCTAAGATTTGAGAGTAATGCACAAAAATCAAGTTTTGAGCTTGATGTTGGCTACACAACCCCCAATAACTCAAATTTACTATCCAATTTCCAAGAATATGGTGAGATACTTTTCGATCCAGTTGGTGAGTTGGTCAATCCATCAAAACTAGTGTCAACATTTCCTGCACCACAAGATATTCCAACCATCATAGGCTTAAAAAGTCCTTAGACCAAACTCTTGCCGAGAAATATGGGATACAATTACCAATATAGGCCAAGTGGGTGTGTATGGGGTTTTGGCCCCCTAACCAAGCCCAAAAAAATGATAAGGCCCAACCACTAGCCCATTAGGCTAAATCACATTCTAAAGGCTCCAAATTATATTTGAAGAGCACTATTTTTTAGTGTAGGCTTATAATGGAGAATTAACCCCTTGTAAGGAGATATATAACAACTTTAATGTCATTTTGATGTTGTGATGTTGATGGATATTTAACCAGGAACCCTTAGAGACATTGTGGAACTACTATTTCTATATTAAGGGATATTTTAAACCATTTTCGAGAGATTAAATATCCTCATGGAGAGAGAAGAAGGTATTTTCAGAGAGAGATAAGCATATACTCGTCTGATTTTTGCAGGAAGAAACCATTGGAGAATTCCTAGAGACTGAGATATAAGCATTTGCATGTCTTAAGCCCATTTTGGAGAATTTGATGTAAGAATTTGTTTAATTTTACATCTTTAAGTAGGATCATTTCATCGTATTGGCAAACCCAAAGATGTAGTTCCTCACGGATGAACTCCGTTATCAATATTGGAGTATTTTTTCTATGATTGTATTCCTATGTACTATTTTTAATTAGTTCATGATCTAAATTTAAAGTTTTAAAACCATTTTAATCATTTACGAGAAATATAGATAACTTTGAGAAATACCAGAAATTGATAAACATGTTAAGTGAGGTATTTGAAATGTTTTCCATGTTTATGTGGAACCTCATAATTCATATTTTAAACTTATTTCATCGATTTTAAGCCAATTTTTACGTTAATAGGAAAATGGTGGAATATTTAAAAACTAATGAATATATATGTGGAATTGGTGGAATAGAAATATTATGCATTCTTAATCAATTTCAAAGTATTTTATATGCCAGAATCTAATGTATAACTCGGATTTGAGAACAAAATCATTAAGTAGCCATAAAAGTGAGAAACTGAGTAATTTTTGTCTAGCCATTTTTGGATCAAGTTTGGTATTAGAGAAGAATTTCTAAATCATTGCTAACAATTTTCAACTTTATATTTTTACATTAGTTCAATTTTCAATTGGATACATGTTGCAATATGATAACCATGGGTAAGGATCAGAAGAAGGAGAGACTTGAGGAGGTAGAAGCCATTTATTTCCATATTTAGTAGGAGAACTCTAAGATGATAAGAAGATGGAAATCCTTGGAGGAGGAAACTCAGGATATACAAGAGATTAAAAATTCATAGATAATTTCTCATGGGTTTCATTAAATCATTGCAACTTGAGTTGCAATCCAAGGATGATATCTTAGCAAAGTATCAAACTAGTGGTGAAGTGGAGGAGATAGATAAGTCTATTAGAAAAAATACACATACCTCAAAGGTATGCAATGAAAGTGAATCACCGTGTATAATTTCCTCCCATCAAGAATCATATGTTAATTTCGGTAAATTTGAGAAGCATATTAAAATTATTAGATCCAAAAAACTAAATAGGGTGGATTATGATGGAAAGGGCCTTGGGATAAATGTAAAAGGTATTAACAATCCCATACAAGTAGAGGAAA
This sequence comes from Taxus chinensis, assembly GCA_019776745.2. Classification (NCBI taxonomy): domain Eukaryota; kingdom Viridiplantae; phylum Streptophyta; class Pinopsida; order Cupressales; family Taxaceae; genus Taxus; species Taxus chinensis. Next base: position 990,928,085 of record CM034146.1, read on the forward strand.
TAATTCACTATGCATGTTTGGGATATAGAAATGGTAGAAAAGAGGTTTGAGAATTATATCCAAAACATCTGAAGCAAGACATGCTTCAAGAAAATAACCTTCACCTCTAGAGATCCAAATACATCCTATTCAAGTTAGAATAAATCTTTTTTTGTCAATCCTACTAATAAGGATGTTGTTTCTTTGAAAACTGAGTAGGAATCATAAAGTGATTATAGGATTGAGTGCAAGTTGAAACTAGGGAAGGAAAAACCTTCTAAGGAAAAAACATCCAAAGAGGATGCAAGACATCTCCAAAGTGAGGTGAAAATTATAACAGAGGAGATAAAATAATTTTTCCTCAACATTATTGCACAAGTGAAAGTCTTAAAATAAATGGGTAACATAAATACTCCAAGACTCACTTTAATTATCTGAAGGATGGTAAAGTAACACCAAATTTGTGGTATTCATTTCCATGTTCTTTTAATGGATTGAATATGCACTGTGTGGCCATTTGTTGGAAGAGGAAATCCTTAGAAACAAGGATTAATAAAGACTACTCTCCAAAATAAGATGTGGGGAATAAAAAGAACTACTGCACTGATTGTAGAATGAGTAGACACGGGATGAAAAAAGGTTATAAACTCTACTCACAACTCTATATGAAGAAAGTTTCACAAAAAATCAACAATTGAATCCTATGCATAAAACCATCTCCTTGATGAAAAACCAATAAACAAGAGAAACCCATAGAGGAACATATATCAAAATGGGTTGGTAAGATAGTATTTTACTTTATGGATAGCCTATTTTCATAACTAAAATTCATTAGCATGCTAATTTTTCACCTCCTACACATATTTTTGAGTTTCTTAATCATGAAGGAAAATAACTCATTGGTTGGAGAAATTGTGTTAGAATAAACAATATGAGAAGCTAGTTATAAGTTGTATTATTTTTTTTGAAAGGCATGTTAACATTCATAATAGAATGATTACTTACCATTTCTTGTAAAAATAAAAAATATGGGTAAAAAGGTTCTCCAAATCAGTGTTTAAGGTATGATAAGAACTATTGTTTTTTGAATGTACATTATAATTATTTCCTTCCATTTGAAAAATGTACTTGTAATATATATGTAAAGACTTAAATGCACGTTTATAAGACCCTATATTGGGAAATGTTTGTAAATGGAAGAGTATTCAAAATCCATGTCTATTTGTAATTGATAATAAGACCCCACTAAAGTGAAAATTGTGCAATTGGATTTCAATGTAAGACAGGGATGTTAACATACATTCATAAAACAACTACTTTGTATTGTTTTTATTTTGTTGATAAGTAAATAGAATATATAAATTATATCTCTTCATCCTAGCCTCTAGTAGTGCAAAGGATAAGATATTTTTTAAAAAAATAGACCAAGACATCGTGAATGCATAAGGTTAGTTGGAAGAGATATGAGGGAGTATTTAAACTTCTTCATCACCTTGTTGCATGTTACAGTTTAGGATAGTTATACTCCAAGACATATAAACAAAACACATGCTAGTACATTCTAATATACAACTCCAAAATGGAAAATAAATCCCCTATTGGGAGAGATATCCCCATAATGGAAGTGACATCCCCTATTCGGAGAGATAACTCAAAAATGGAAGAAATTTCCCCGTGTTGGGAGAGACAACACCTATTAGGAGATAAACCCCTATAGAGAGAGAGAGAGAGAGATAGTTACTGATGATTGTAAATCAATGTGAAAATTTAAACTTCCCTTCTAATGAATTTTTTCTCCTAAAATGATTTAATAAATTATAGAAAGATATTATACTTCATAGAAAAGAAGGGAAATCCAAAAAATGAAGGAATTGTTCATTCAATGTTTTATTGAGAATGGAAATTTTTGGTGGCACAACATTTCTTAATGGGGAGGTATCATCCAAAGGATATTCATGATTTACTTATTTTATAAACTTCCTAAAATAATTTTTATATGGAATATCTCATTGAGATATTTTTTATGCCTTTTGAATGGGATAAAATAGATACCATATGTGGAAGATACAATCCATTGAAGTTTTTCTCCAATGGGAAAAAAAGGTTGCACAATGTTGATGTGGCATGTTAAGAACGTGATAAGTGGATGAGTTTGATGGTGACAAGTGGTAGTGTTTTTTCAAGAATAAATACAGTTTTTAGCCTTCATTCTTCAATAGTCAATGTGGGCCCACATGGTATGATGGTTGGGGCTCAAACAATTGGTGGGGTCCAATAGTTTTTAGTAGGGTGCCCTACCACATTTCTTCACATTATATTGTATGGGGTTTTACATATAAACCCATTTGAATACCATATTTCTATGAATGTGGAAAAATTCCCATAGTGTGCTAAATATCCCCAAATAGCTTAGTGAGATGGAGGGTGAGCTAAAGGAGATCCACTTCATTACATGGTCAAGCTACATTGCCAAATCATCAACCATCTTGACAAGCTGGACAATACCAACTTGTAGGAAGTTCTAACAATCACGAAGGAACACTACAAAACAACCAACACACCTCTTACTGATTGTACTGAGTTCATTGTGTATACAAAAAATCACACACTTGGGTACATTTATATCTCCTAAACACATATTATCTTTAAACCTAGTAATTGATGACTATCTTTAAAACTTTCCTTTGCTTCTTGTTTTCTATCTGGTCTTACAAACCCTACAACCCAGTCGGTATTTTACTTATTTATCTTTTGTGACTCCAGACACCAACACATAGCTAAGACAAGTACACATGTATGCCCTTGTCAACTTTGGGTGCCCCTAGCCCTTTCTTACCTTACTTGCTCCTTTTGGGTCTCTTTTATATTTTAGGCATCTTTTTCACTTATGGCTCAGCGTTTTAGTTGTCAATTACGAAATTCAAACAAAGGAATCATATAAATACATAGTTATGTGTTCAAAATAAAGGACCAAGATCCAAGCATCTATTATCATCACCTAAGATTGCATCCAAATACATATAAGATCACTAAAGGCATCCATATAGCATCCATTCAAGGGACAAGGGACTGCATTTTCTGCATACATTGCATAGGAAGGGGAAGTTCATTATTCCATCCACACATTTATCTACATTGTTACATTTATTTACAGGCCACTATCAAGTGCACTTGCATAAGGGAATCTTAGGGAATGATCACACACTCACAATAACTAGATGAAGTGTGAGATGTAGTGTAACACTTGGTCATAAGTTAAATCTATCAGGTTACTTTTGGTATCAGTCTGACTCCCCATATTGAATATTTCTTTTTATTTGATGTGTTATTTTGGGTTTTGCATGTGAATCTTTGTTTTTTAGGTTATAGGAGCCTCAGTGATCAAGGTGTGACATATAGGTGACCAAAAACGACTATCAATGACATTTGTGCGACACCAAAAAAATTAAATTCCAAGAACCTATGTAATCACAGGAGCCCAATAGTAGACTTTGGTGCCTAGGTTCCCTTGACTCAATCCCGATACCCTAGTTTGGCCTTATCTGACCGTTGTAGAATTTAATCTAAGCATTGACAACATGTATCTCTTATTGTTCAATAGTTTTTCTATCTCATACCATTACCAGATAATGCGTAAATCAGCTGTCATATCTTCTCTCTCTTACACTTAGAGTTTCATATTTTATTAGCTTATTACTTGTGTCATAGTGTGTCTAGTAGTTGTACTTCATTTCTTCTATCAGCTACTCTGCAATTATGGTTTAAATAAAGTTATATTTTTTGTTAAATCATTTGGGGGGCATCGTAATCTCCCCTCCTCATATCCACATGTTCTAATCAACAGTTGGCTATCCCTCTTATTCACACACACATCTATACATAAGTATCTCTTTGCAATTCATGTAAATCTTGGTAGGAAGACTTTTTCATATATACAAGCACACCTTACTACATCTCTTTACACTCCTATACTACTCCACATGAGCATTTCTACTCGTGATTACTTATGGATCCTTCTATTCATGACACATATACTACTTCATATATACGATACACATCCTTTAGTGCAATTTACATAATTTGTATATTTTTACTCACCATGATCATATCTATTTCCTAGCAGCTCTGTATATACACATTTGGGGGCATCACACTTCCCCCTTTCTAGCACTATCAATTGTCTCTAGTGTTTACTATTACACTTTATGTTTTGCACTCCATGTCTAAGTATACTAAATTTTTTGGTACATACATTGTACTGTCAATACCCTATGATTTACTATAATTCCATGGTTCATACTCGAATGATGTGGGTCTAAATCTGAAATGAACCTCTTCATGCTCTATGCTTTATGAGCTATCTTTCTAGCACACACTTTAAAACCATTTCCTGATGACGTACTCTTGTTTTATGGTTCATTCTTGATTTTTGAGGGGTATTTTATAAGTAAACCTCATCTCATACACATATGTTGTGGGAATTATGCTCTATCACATTCACACATTGCATACCATCCCATTCACACTCATAGCATATTGCATATATTTTTTACACTTACTATTTCTTACTTATACTTACATGATGCACCTTGCTTACTATGTTAGTCATATACTCATTATGTCATTATATTTATCATATACACTTGCATGTTTTCTTGGTCTCTAGTTGTGAATGTAGATCTCTTATAGGTCCTTACATACTGCAATGATGCTTGGCATTGTACATTTTACAAGTCCCACTCAGGATCTTGGAGACTCTACTTTATCATATACTACACAGGTTATATTGTTACATCTTATTATAGTTACTTTTCCTTTCACTTATTCATACATGTTCTTTACATACTATTTATCTTTCTAACATGCTAACAAGTGCTTCATGTGTACAATTTTCCTTGTAGGACTATATGTCACCATGGTTGTATGATACACTTTGTTTGATATTGTTTTTCATTATATGTTATTGTTTGTGGGCTATGCCCAATGTCTTGTTGGATCATTGTTTTCTTTCTTATGGACACTCCTGCCTTGATTGTTTTGTGACATTGTTAGTGATGTCCCATGTTTGAAACCCTCTTTTCGTGATCTATCTTGTATGCACACTTGTTAGTGAAATTTTTTTTCTATGATGTTCTTGTTATGTTTGCTACTAAAACATATATCTAGCCATTATGTTTACATGTGCTTTGGTTTTTACCATGCACATCCCCTCCCCTATAGGGATACAATACAACTCAGCATCAAGTCCTCTCTTTTAGGTTGCATCCTCCTATCGACTTCGCATGCACCCAAAACAAGGGGAGCATACATCGAGTGAATAAATAACCCCATACAGTAGCTTAGAGCTATAACACAATATAGTACAACACAAAATCAGCATAGGTTACAGTTACAAAAGTAGCTCAGAATCATACTGTTAGGAATCTTATGTTAGTACTTACATTATAGTGTGAGTAATTAAATATTGGAATAATTATGTGAGTAATTATTTAAAGTAAATGTAATGTAATTATAAATGAATTGATAAAACAACTCATATTTATTAGATAATGTATTGTTATGTGTGTACACTTTGTTAAGAGATTTGTTGGTTAAACAATATCCATAATTATAGGAATATATTTCCTATAAATTTATATGTTACGGATGTTTGATATTAATTTTTTTTTTTCCTTTGTTCATTCTTAACCAAATTCTAGATTTGGTATCAAAGCATTGTTTATCATGTACCTATAATAGATCCCATGGTTGGTAAATAGAAGAATAATAGTTTTTGAGGGACGTTCATTTATCCTTTGTCCCTATGGATGGTAGTATCTATGAAAAGATTATAGTTGTGTTATAATAGCTTACAGGAGAATATTTGAATTAGGTGAATCCTTAAGGGGAACAAAAATGTGGACTGCATTCACCTTAATAGTGCAATAAATATCATATTGAGATTAGCTTCCATAGCATTCACTTGTTATTTCTATCAGAAGATTGAGATTGTTTTAGTGGATGCTTTTTAATACATTCTAAGAAGATTGATTTGCAAACTAGTCTAGATCCATGTACAAGATCTCCACCACTTTTCTCTCAACTAATTTTTTACCAGACGTGCTTCAAAAATTGTGAGGAGTTTCAATCAAGAATAAATTTTTTCGTGATCTTTCACTGTGATAATGTTATCAATGTGTCAATTGTGTGTGGATTTAATTTGGAGACATATATTTGTAGAATCGATTAGTCCAATGTATGGATTCTAAATGTGTCTAAACCATTTGAAAGTTCAAATAGGTGGATGTCTATCGTAATCACACTGTGTGAGCTTGGAAGTGGATAAAACTACGGTAAATCGACCCAACAAAAACTAAGAGAAGTGTATTTTGGTTAAGATATTGAAGTCTACATTGATTCCCTTTCCCAAGAATGAAATTTATCGTCTTGCATTCCTTACATGTCACCTATATTTCCTTTAGGTTTGTCAGGTAAAAATATATACTTTCATGTGTTTAATACTTAGTCTTGAACCCAAATGAATTAGATGGAAATCCATATTTGTGGGTTATTATACGTCTTGTTTAAATAATAATGTATTATGTTATTATGGTCTTAGTTTCTATATATAGTAAAATAATTAAAGAGTTAAAATTGTGTCGATGATGTCATATTCGTGTCTTTTTTTTAAAGTGTCACCTTGTTTTAATATGTTTATGCATGTCATATTGATCAATGTTATTATAAGAAATATGAATGTCAAAATTTAAAAGTGTGTCATTGTGTCTTTTTCGTCTCCACTTTGTCAATGTTTGTCAAATAGTTTTTAGTTAAGTCATCAAAATAAAAAATAAAAATCCCGCATATCAAATTTTGGATGCATTATCACTTGTACATGACATCTGAGTCAATATTATGAGGGGAATTATAAAACTGAATCTCAAATCCATATTCAACTAAGTTAGTAGTAAGAAATATTGGAGGATGGAGGTAATGGAGGCAGGAGGAGGATCAACGTCCTCAAGTTCGTCAATACCTCAAAGGTTACATACTGCTTTAGTGATTTTTTTGCTATGTGTGATGAATAAGAACAGGTGAGCATCCATGTTCATGTGTGCAATACATTGTTTTTGTTTTCCCAGTGATGATGATGATGTGGAGATTTGTACCATTGATACTATAGCAGGAAGTGTTCTTAATCAGATTGGCTTGATGGTTGATGTGAATTGGTTGATGGGTCACAGTTCATGTATTCACCTAGATAGGTTGATGGGACCATATTCCTGGATGATGTAGTTCCCAAAATTAGTGTTGAGTATCGAGACCATGTGTAGGTTACGGAGCGACATGTTGCTTAGTTGAAGATGGTGTTTTTCTCCATGTTTGCACTAAGGGGGCGAATGTTAGGATTATTATATTAGTGCTTACATTATAGTGCGAGTAATTAAATAATGGAATAATTACATGAGTAATTATTTCAAGTAAATGTAATTTAATTGTAAAAAATTTGTTAAAAAACTCATATTGATTAGATAATGTATTGTTATGTGAGTAATAAATAAACTTTGTTAAGAGATTTGTTTGTTAAATAATATCCTTAATTATAGGAATATATTTCCTATAAATTTATATTTTTTGGATTTTTAATACTAAATAATTATTATTCTGTTTCCTATGTTCATTCTGAACCAAATTCTAGAAAGACTTGTGTTAGAATCAAAGCATAGACACCAGTGCCTAGGCTTAGACACTAGCACCTGGGTGCCCCTATCCTCCCTTGGGCGCTAATGTCCTGGGGGCACTGTACGTACCCAAAATTTTAAGGTACTGTACTGCCGGAACAACGTAACAAGTGCCCCAATGATGATATAGGTCTCCTCACAAGGTGTTCAGGATCCGGAAAAGATCTCCAAGTGTGCGTTAACATCCCGCATGCCCCGCTTAGCCCCCACATGCTTTGTTTTTCCCTTTTCCTCTCTTTTCTTGGCCTTTTTCTCTTCAATGACGAAACCGCCGCCCTGCATGGGTGGCAATCTCGTGACCACTGCCGTGATCAGGGCGGCGGTCCTATAACTGCCACCCTGCTCAGAGTGGCGGTCCTTTATGCATTTTCCAGAAAGTTTTTTAACGCGACTCACGTAAAAGTCAACGATTTACCAGCTTTTTTTTGCCGACTTGGGCTTGCATTTATGTTTTTGGTCCCCTGGAATAGTGTTTGGCCATTGTTTATAGTTTTAGAGTTCAGTTTGGTTTTGATCTTTGGGTGAATGAAAAGCTATAAATAAATGGCTTGTGCTCAAACAATTGGTCTGCCCCTCATTCACTTTTCATGCTCTCATTTTCAATAGTTCAGTCTATTATTTTGCTTAGAAGCCATAGTTTCAATTCTTTGCATGTTTAGTTAGCATTGTTCAGCTATTGGTAAGCCACATATCCATCTTGTGCAGGCAGTGTTGTTATTTCACCCAATCCATTGGAGTAGAATAGCTTAGGAAGCCATTAAAGTTGCAGGTTTTTCTCCTCAAAACAGGATAGTTTCAGGTTCTGGACGCTTTATGTTGTGTGACTCGCAATAAATCCCGCTAGGAATTGCATAAGCCAAGCTCTGTACTCTTGCGCTATCCCTCTCCTACTCGCATTATATTCAGTCTGCATTCTGAGCTGCCTTTGTCCCAATATCTACTTCTGTTGATGCTAGCATTACATGCTTTTCTGGATTCACGTGAACACAAAGGAACGAGGAGATCACACTGAGGGGACAAGATCACACACACCATTGGATTTGCCACTGTTCTGCAGAATCCAGGTTCTAGCTTTCAAAGTTCTAAAGTTAGAAATATATCAAATAGAGTAGATAATCACTTCTTTTCAGTTAAGTTTACTTTCGATATTGCCAGGGAAGCTGTGGGGATTGATAGTTTCTGAGAAACTATGATTCATTCCTCACTTCTGAGGTAGGATCGAGAGTCTAGCAAATAGATTAAGCAAGTTATTTCATTATTTAGAATAGATCTACAAATTGTACAGACAAATAACTACACTCGGTTATTTTGTTTGTTTTAAATTTTATCTTAGTTGTCAAATTCTAGATACGTTTAAATAGCTGCTTTCTTAAATTCTTAAAGTTTCTCAGAAAATTAAAAAATAGAAATTATATATATGTTCTAGGTTTATTCCACGTAGTTAAAATTTGCTTTGTTACAGTTAGATTTACATTATTGTTTTGTATGACAATCACAGGACCCAGAGAGCCCAGGGAATACGTATTTGAGCCAATTGTGCCTCAACCCAATCTCGTCACGGCAATAGTTGACATAGACCAGAACCTTAGAATACAAATCTTCCAAACAACAACAGATTTACGACAAATCAGCTCTCAGTTGAGGGGATTAAATATAGAAGATGACCAAGCACACACGTTTTGGTCAAATCAACCGAACTACAAATTACCCTAGGAAAACATACACATGACTGTAGAAGGGTTCGAAAGAGAATAAACCTTTGGTTGTGATCCTTTGGTCCCATAGCCAGATGCAGGAGACACTCTTCTAGATATAGATACCAACCTAAGAATCCAGGTTGCAAGAACACCTGTGAGGTACTCTGAGAAGATCACGTAGTTATTGATCCTAAATATAGAAGCTGAGAAAGCATATGATTATTGGATACTAGGGATTAGGACTTGATTTCGTACATGACCATAGCAGGACCGCAACAACCAAGAGTCTACGGTTGTGATCCACAAATCCCGCAACCTAACGAATCCATAAGTCAATCAGACATAGACACTGGCCTACGTAAATTAGTATTCAGATCTACCCCACTTCCACCCACCATCGTCGAACAATTATCCTTACTAGATATAGTGGCTAACAAAGCTAGAGAATTCTGGACTAGGCCAAAGAATCATCCGTAGAGTCGACTGTATTCATCACCCACCATATGACCTTATCTGGAGACATACACGAAACTATCCCAGGTCATTTTCCACGTATTCCACAACCCATAGATCGAATCACACCAGAGCTCGATATTGATTGGAGCCTTCGAGCAGTCATCCTTGCCGATCGATCTATCACACCAGTTCAGGTTAGAAGGGCCTTCTTTGCCTTAGATTCACAAATTCCACTAGTGCGTATTGAAGACATTAGATTGCCTAACTAGTCTGTCTGCATCCCACGCATATTCCATCCCCACCGGCTGTCTTGGCATGACCTCGGGAGGTCGGGTACGCGGAAGAGTTACCTGTAGATTCCCACGCTCGCTTGTCACTTTTCCGGCGTACAAAATTGGTGAACCCGACGTGAAACAAACAAAATTATTGAAGCTGACGTGAACTTCCTACTTTCTCGTCTGGAGTCATAGTATTACGTTTTCTTTCAAGTTTAGTTTACTTTTCATCTTCTCCGCCTCATTAGCTTTCACGAATCATTTTCGCTCTCTCCCATTATTCTGCGGGTATTCATATACCCCCCGAATATGTCAGGATTTGATGCATATGGCAGACCCCTCTTGGGTCTTGAGGCATACTACGCCCAACAGAATAGACAATCATCACCTTCACTCTCGGTATGGGGTGACAACTACTCAACTAATCAGTTGTCAACACAAACTCCAAGAATTAGATATAATTCATCTTTTCAAACAGAGGAGTTAGATCAACCCCCTCAAAAACAACAAACAGAGCCTTCAGGTTTGAATAATATGACGTTCACCGGAGAATCTGGATCATCTCCTCAGATACTACTTAGACCACAAATTAGTAGACAATCAGACCCATACCTGGTCTTAGATGATGAACATTCAATATGTTATCCTAGGAGTGAACAACGCTCTCAGGGTATGTACCCACCTGTAGGAGGTTTACAAACGCAACCCGAGGTCTCTTTTCAAGAAAATACCTCTATACCATTGCATATAGGAAATACTCTCAGAGAAACTTGGCAAGATAACGATCAGTTCATAGCAGGATATCACATGCCTATACAAAACCATGGTATACAACAAATGCCACCAAGGTAGAATATCATGACTTCACCAAATGAAGTCATTTCAACGTTAGTAGAAAAAGTGAGAGGGTTAGAACTTGCCCAAGCAAGTCAAAATTTACAATTCATGCAAACAGGGGGTTCCAATCCTCCACACCATCCTAGCCAAGTAGATCTCCTCACAGGAGTAGGCACGTTAGGCATGCCTCCTCAGTATCCACAACAAATGCCAACTAGGCCCATCATCTCTAACACCATTCCTCCCGGTCTAGTATCAAACAATCCATTCCTAGACAATACCCCGTCATACTTAAACATGTACTCCAAATCACCACAAGGAGATATGTTCTCCTCTCCCGGCATGCTTGCTCAAACACAGGTGTTTCCTTATGCCCCTACTAATGCATACGCTGCGCCATATCAACAACCCATCCCACCACCACTCCCTCAGCAACCACCATCAATGGTCGAAACCTATGCGATAGGGACTTATTCAGAATATTTGAAAGAGCCCTTAGACTTCGCCATATGAAGCGTCATGCTTCCAAGACCCCTTCCCGATTTACCCAAGTACAAAGGTGAGGGAGATCCAAATGTGCATATCAAAGCTTACGCTACAGCCATACGAGAACTACTCCCTTGGGATGGGGTTATTGCTAAAATATTTCCCAAAACTTTGGAAGGCATCACTCTTGATTGGTATTATAGAATACCTGAGGCTTCCATCCATTCATTTAAACAACTCGTATCAGAGTTCATTAAGGCATTTGACATGAACAAACTATTAAGAACAGGAATCAGGGAGTTCTTACACATCAAACAAGAACACAACGAATCTGTTGCCCATTTCATCCAAAGGTGGCATACAGTCCTTTATTCCTCGGCAAGTGCACCAAACATGGATCAAATGGAACTATGTGATTTATTCCTTCATTCGCTTAGCAGAGAAGTGAAGGAAGAAGTCTAGAAGTTCCCACTACGAACTTACGATGAAGTACTAGAGAGTGCTCTTCGAATAGATCAAGCAGCAATTGATAGTGGTCGCAAAACATATGGAGCAAATGGGAGGTTAATCACCCCCAATCAGAACACTACAAATTATCCCACCACTGTAAACGTCAATCAAGGACCTAAAATCCTTAACAAAAATCGGGGTGTAACAACAGATGGAGTAACCGACCAGCCCAAGAAGGTAAATATTGTCAATACTCCATCACAAACAAACAACCAACGAAACAACAACTTTACCCCGACGATCAATACAGTGGATTTCAACCATCCACAACAACAACAACAACGGAGAAATCCCATACAAGGGCCAAGCCAAAACTCATTTGGTTATCAAAACCAAAATCAAAGCCAGAAACAACAAATGTAAAACTTTAATCCTAATAGGCAACAATTTGATCAGAGTTTTAGGCCACAATATACACCAAACCAACAAACCAGGAATTACAATCCCAATTCATATTGTGGTTTCCACAAAATTCGAGGTCATGATACTAGAACGTGCCGTGACTACAATAAATTCATGCAACGTTTTCCAGAAGAACAAAGACAGTTCTTCACAGATTTGTTTTTGGCAGATCCCGTGTCACCACCACCAAATACGCACGCAGGGGTAGTTTCCCCTCAGAATGCTCCCCTCAAGATCTTTAACGATCCACTCCCAAATCATGATAATAACAGACTAAATCCAACTGGGATGAACAAAGGTGTAATGACGGGAAACAATGATCATGAAGCCTCGACTTCACTAAATCCATCAGTTGCGCCACAATTAGGAAATCAGCCAAGACCCAAGATAGTCAGTTTAGTAGAACTAGACGCTGAACTACCTATCGAAGCTATAACAAGAACACGAGAATATTTCTCTCAACCAAGCCCAAGTCACCTGCCAGAAACAGATAAGAGTCAACAAATAGTAGAAAAACCCGTGGGTGCCTATGATTTAATTAACGACCTAACAAAAACCTTCTCGCACATTTCATTTTTAGACTTACTAAAAAACTCTCCTACTCACAGGGCTGCTCTTTTAGAAGCATTAGGTTTAGGTCATTTAATTAACATCACTCCACCTCCTGAAACACAGGTAAATCATGTAGACTTTGATGTTCATCCTCCAGGACAGCCGGACAAGGATGTCGAATTCATATTCAAAATAAGTAAAATGCCTACAGATGCTGAGATTGCACGCCGAGGTGATCCAGCCTTACACTTACAAGTATGGGTTTATAATAACTACGTAAAACGAGCAATGGTTGATGATGGGGCCACAGTTAACATAGTCCCCTTCTCTTTCCTTCAAAAATTAGGATATGGGGAAACAAACTGTTCCACCGCTCGAAATACATTGAGAGGCTATGATAGCCTTAAAGCCACTTCGATTGGAACTATAATACTACCGGTCACCTTAGGACCCAAAACAATCCTGACTGAGTTTTATATTATAGATCGGGAAACTAATTATAATATGATCCTCGGCCGACCATGGATACACCGAATGAAGGCAATCCCTTCTACGTTATTCCAAGAAGTAAGATTCTTGCATCTAGGAAAGGTGTTTGTAGCCAAAGGTGATCCAAAACCTTTCGATATACACCTAGCTGACTTAAAGAAAAGACCAGGTGTGCACTCGGAATTTGAACTTCCAACAAACCAACTTAATAAACCCACTGACGCAAAACCAGAGGAGAAGTTGGTACCTACAACGGATCTTGAGACTATGAATCTAGTCAAGACAATCCCAGCCTCAAAAGGTGAGGCTAACATTGTAGAAACGATATCATTAGGAACTACTGCAAAAATCATTGAATTACTAGAACAGGATCTACCAATGTTTCTACCATTTGATTCTGTGGGCATGGGAAATTCCCTAGGTGTTGGTTATCTTCCAGCTGAGGATCTCTGTATGGTGGAAGTAGAATGCGCAAACACAACAAATATCCCAACATCCATATTCCCAGCTAAATATTGGACTCTCCATTTTGATGGAGCTAAATTCCGTTATGGAGCGGGGGCTGGTGTAATCTTTACTTCCCCTGAAGGAAAGGTCCTACCATTCACCTTCAAACTCAATTTCGAATGTACAAACAATGGTGCTGAATACGAAGCCCTCCTCCTTGGCCTCATTTTAGCCAAGAGGATCGGTATTAATAACATCAGAGTATTAGGAGACTCACAATTGGTAGCAAACCAAGTCTCTGAGATATATGAAACCAAAGCCAAGCATTTACAGCTTTACAAAAAAGTTGTATTAGATTTAAGCAAGGAATTTGACTTCATATCAATTGAAACAATCCCATGAGAAGAAAATTTTCTCGCTGATTCAATAGCAACTTCCGCATCACGTTTTACTCCAAGCAATAAGTTAGAGGATACCCGTTTCATAGTATCCCTTCGTGATGAACCATTGATAAAGACAATGACAAATTCTCTTTTAAACAAAAATGAATCTACTATCCTAGACCATGTTGATAGTGATATGGCCACTTTGGATTACTTAAATGCCTATGCGGCACTACATCTCTCCTATCATATGATAGATTTGTCCTTAATCCCACATTCATCTTCTTACTGCAGAAATCCCATAATGGAACCTAGCGTATACACGGTAGAAAGTGGGGACGATTTGGATTTACCTCCAGCCCCACCTGAGTTTGAAGAAGGTAATGCCTCTTTAATCGAAGAAACAATTGATGTTAACATCAGAACGGAGGATGAACCAAAAATATTGAAATTAGGGTCCTCGTTAACCCCAGAAGAAGTAGAAATACACACTCAGATCCTCAAGGAACATCAGAAAGATTTTGCATTTAATTATAAGGAAATGACAGGCATTGCACCACACATTGCAGTGCATAACCTCGTCACTAAATCTGATGCAAAACCAGTTAAACAAAAATCAAGACCCATGAAACCCAAGGTGGCTCTCATGGTGAAAGACGAAATAATAAAACTCCTACAAGTAGGGTTCATCAAACCAGTCGATTACTCTCAATGGGTATCTAATATTGTTCCCATTCTCAAAAAGAATGGGAAGATACGCATCTGCATAGATTTCCGAGACATTAACAAAGCATGTCCTAAGGATGACTTCCCATTACCATCCATAGATGTCATTGTTGATGCAACAGCTGGATTTGAACTCTTGTCTCTCATGGATGGATTCTCGGGATACAATCAAATCAGAATATCTGAACAAGACCAAGCCAAAACCACGTTTATAACTCCTTGGGGAACCTATTGTTATGTTGTTATGCCATTTGGCCTCAAGAATGCTGGTGCTACATACCAGTGAGCTATGACATATATATTCCATGATTTAATTCATAAAATCATGGAATCCTACGTAGATGACTTGTTGGCTAAGGCCAAGAAGCGTTGTGACCATCCAGAAGTACTCCGCGTCATTCTTTCACGCCTAATAGAATATGGAGTCACACTAAATCCAGAGAAATGCGTCTTTGGTGTAACAGGAGGAAAGCTCCTAGGTTACATCATATCGTCACGAGGGATAGATGTTGATCCAACCAAAATTTGGGCTGTCCTCGAAATGGTCCCACCTTCGAATGAATCTGGAATCAGGTCATTTCTCGGAAAACTAGGTGCAATCCGGAGATTCATCCCAGACTTAAGCTTCACCATTCATCCAATCAACAATTTACTCAAGAAGGATTATAGCATTGATTGGACCAAAGACTGCAATGAAGCCTTTGATGCAGTTAAGTGTTTCCTGTTATCACCACCTACGCTAATGCCACCCAAGCTAGACCGCCCGTTAATTTTGTATTCACGAGCTACCGATGTCTCGCTGGCCTGTATGTTGGCCCAAGAAGACAATGACAAAAAGGAACGCGCGATTTATTTCATTAGTCAAACATTACTTGACTATGAAACACGTTATACACAGGAAGAACGAGAATTCCTTGCCATAGTCTTTGCTACTAAACGCTTAAGACACTATATGTTGAATCAAGAAACGAGGGTCATGGTAAAAACAGACCATTTACGAACTTTCCTCACACAAGGATCCTTGTCTAAAAAGGCTGGACGTTTTATAACCTTAATGGGGGAATTCGAATTAACATTTGTAAATCAGAAGTCGGTTAAGGGACAAATCATTGTGGATTGGTTAGCTGATAACCCATTAGATGGAGGCGATTTAGTAGATTTAGATTTTCCAGATGAGTGTGTATACTACATCGAAACCCAGACCCTCTATCTCTAAGTGTCCCTGGTACACTGATATCATTAATTATATCATGCACCATACATACCCAGAAGGAGCTACACCGCAACAAAGAAGGCGGTTACATATTATTGCAGCCAAATACGTCATCATAGAGCAAGTACTCTACTGAAAAGCATTCGATGGAATGCTCTTGCGATGTGCCGACACAGAAGAATCCAAGAAGATTCTCCACAAATCTCACAGTGGAATGTGTGGAGGCCACTTCGGTGGCCATGCCACCACTCACAAAATACATCAAATGGGCTATTTCTGGCCCACTCTAGAACACGACGTAGTGGAGTTTGTACACAGGTGTCATAAGTGTCAAGAATTCTCCCACGAAATTCATATGCCAGCACAAGCTCTACAACCAATTGCTACTCCATGGCCCTTTTCTACATGGGGTCTTGATTTGATAGGGAAATTCTCTCCCTTGTCTACAGATGGCCATAATTTTATAATCACGGCCACCGAATATTTCACCAAGTGGGTAGAGGCTATGCCTCTTACTACTATACCAGGTTCTGTAATCGCCAAGTTCATTTTGAACCAAATCATTTACAGATACGGTATCCCACAAATCATTATCTCCGATAATGGAACTTCTTTTAAGAATGAAGAGGTTCGCGAGCTATGCAATAAATTTAAGATAAGCCATCATACGGCTTCCTTGTATTACCCTCAAGCCAACGGACAGGCTGAAGCGACAAACAAGACACTGAAAGCCATTCTCCTTAAAACTGTGAAAGAAAACAAATGAGATTGGCATTTGAAGTTATATCCGGCCTTGTGGGCCCACCGAACCTCAATAAAACACCAATGGGAGCAACTCCTTTCTCACTAGTGTTCGGGGCAGAGGCAGTTCTCCCACTCGAGGTTGAAATACCCAGTCTCCACATTTCATTACAAGGGATTCTGGATGAAGACGCTTACAGAGAAGCACGTCTTTCCCAACTAGAAATCCTAGATGAAACTAGGTTAGATGCTGAACAGCGACATAGAGTTTATGCTGACCGGATGTGCTGGCAGTACAACAAGAAGGTCTATGAACGCGACATATATGAAGGTGATCTAGTTCTAAGGCTAGACAACCGGATCGACAAGAAGACCGGTGAAGGAAGGAAATTCCAGCCCAAATGGTTGGGCCCATACCGAGTCATGAAGGACTATGGAAACGGTGCATACCTCTTATGTATGCTAGAAGGTGAGGAATTTGGTGAAACAGTCAATTCCCTGCACCTCAAGCAGTTCTACGCATAAGTAGCTGGCACTACTTATATAACTATCTACATTGCATTTTCATACAGATTAGGATCATGTTGTCCATTTGTTTTGTACACAAATTGTGATCAAGGAATCTATTCTCAAAGCAATTCATTACAAACTCATGATGTTGTTGGCATAAACTCTTTAATTGTACCTCTCCATTTTCATATTGTCATCAAATTATCTCGGAATCATTTTATCAAATAAAGCTAGATATGACAAAGTCTTAAACGGTAACCATACCAAGATCTGCGGGCTTGTTCTCACTTTTAGTTTCTTCTTAGGATAGGTGTCTTTCCTATGGTCTGTTCTAGAAGATTCATGGTGTCACATCTATCCCATATATATGTCTCTTTGGAAATAAGCACATACTGACGTTTTACTCAAACAAGTCAAACGTTGATCAAACAGAAAATTTTAATTTTACACATTTCCTTGCCCCACCAACCTTTGGTGATGAGCTTGCGTCTCTTACTAGTGACGTAGGGTTGGGAAAGGATGGAAATGCCCTTACTCACCTATGCTTTGCCCATGGTGTTAAACCCACGCTTCTTACTAGTAGCATGGGGCAAAGTGTAGGGGGTCCTCTTGACAAATAAATGCAAATGGTCATACACAAACAATTCAAACTTTGAAACTTTGAGTAAAAAATAAATGAATCAGATGTTCAAAATTCCAAGAGAGTTAAAATCCTAAAAACCCAGATTTTGTCTACTATGTGGCCATCTACGGATCTAAGTCTAGATAAACCGCAAAGTAAGTTGCATTCTAAACTATGAAGTCACTCGGGTAGAGTAAGCTTGTAGCTTCCAATTTGGTTCCACCAAAGCTTTGTCTATCTTTCATCACTATCATTTTAGCACATTTCATAACTTGTGCCCTTCTTGACTCTTTGTGATAAGCCCTCGCATCTTACTAGTTGCGTGGAGTTAGGAGTGGGGCATAGGTTTATCTGTTCATCGTACTGGTTTGTATTCATCACTTTGCAAAAAAAACATGAGGTATCCAAAATTGCTTACAGAAGCTAAGATTCAAAATCACATTATATCTACATCACCATATATCAGCATCATGAAACAC
This sequence comes from Taxus chinensis, assembly GCA_019776745.2. Classification (NCBI taxonomy): domain Eukaryota; kingdom Viridiplantae; phylum Streptophyta; class Pinopsida; order Cupressales; family Taxaceae; genus Taxus; species Taxus chinensis. The sequence goes on from CM034146.1 coordinate 990,946,610, forward strand.
AAAAGGAAATAAAAACATTTACATCATTTGTTCTCCATTGCATACATTCTAAAAAGCATATAAACATACATCGTAGTATACATAGGGAAACTGGAAATAGAAAGGAAACCATGAGTGCCAAGATTTTGATCCAAAATAAATACGTATATATAAAGGATCAATGTTTATATACAATGCCATCATGCACTAAGCATGGTCAAAATGCTCAAAGAGCCCGAGATATACAAAGAATATATAGTACAAAATCTACGAGAGCCAAGTGGCCTCTCAATCCCTACGCGACCCCTCCGAATGTGCACGCCCACGCCTAGGACTCCGGCTACGCCGGCGCTCTGAATGTACAGAGGGCTCAGGGTCCCGAGGAGCAGCCGCAATCTCACCACAAGAACAACTCCTCATAAGACGCTCAGCCATCCTGTACCCTGCTAGCTCGGTGTGAAGGGTTGATACCATCCTGACCACATGCCAGACTAGAGCAAAGATGTCGGTATGCCTACCGGCTGCTGAAGGCTCCCCAGCATCTACGGACAGCTCTGCATGGGTCCTATCCATGGGGATCATCAGGGAATCAGTACATACCCTGCGGATCAAATCCCGCCACTCATCAACAGTCTCTGCAAACAAAGGAGAAAACAAGTTAGAAACCAAACAAGAAATTAGGAATACAAGATTACAACTAAGGAGAGCCTACAAGCAAACATTAAAAGGGAGAAAGGGTAACTTACTCGGATCACCAGGCCTTCAGGATGGGTCGTTGGGGCTGGCACTTGCCGCGGATGCTGCTACCGACTGAGGGGCTGCTCCTGTGGTGGGAGCAACGTATCGCCCCACAACGGACTCATCCTCTCTACCACGGCCCTGGGAGAGTGGCTCCTCTGAAACCAGAGTCACCCTCTCTGTGCTCTGCTTGGCCCTCTCTGCCTGCATAATATCCTGAGTGTCATGCCACTCAGGATCGTTGTCATCAGTCTCCTCCTCTATTCCTCCCTCTATGAACTCCTCAGACTCGGATTCAATATCAATAGGGTCATCGCTGCTATGAGCAGGACCCGCAGAAATCTGAAGCAAAGGTGCCCGAGGTGCACCGGCTCTCCCTCTAGCACGTACTATCCTCCTGGCTGTAATGGGAATTCCAGGAGTAACCACTATCCAACCTCAGCCTCTAGGCCCCCCACTGGCCTCATGAACTGATCTATAGACTGGCACGGCTGGGGGAAGCATATCCGTGTATGGTAAGCCAAACTGCTAAGGAACTCGGCCAAAGGGATGCATCTCCACATGTCCCACTTTGTCAATAAGCTGCCCTGTCGTGGAGCAGGAAATCAAGGTAAGAGTCTCCTCGCCCCATATGCCCGCCATAGTCTGATATGGTGTGGTCTCCATGTCGGCAGTAGTCAGGGAGGTAACTAGCTGATGAGGTGCTCTAAGCACCGACATGTCTGTCCATCTGGCTGCCCTCACAGCCCCAGGATCTGCCACCTCCACACCCTTGCCATAGGGGATGAAATGCTCATAAACCCAACTCATGACTAGAGTCAGGTGGCTCAATGACTGCCCCTGTAAATGGACTACCCTGTATAAGTCATGGTAGGTAGTCCCAAGAATTTCTGCCCCCCAGGCATATTTCTGACCATGCCCCTCTATCTGTGCAATAATGGGGGCCCAACAGTATAATAATGTGTCCCCTCCCTTGTCCCCAATCAATCTCGAGGCAAGGATCCCCATGATGGCATGGCGAAGTAAGGGGATGGGCAAAAAAGGAATAGATCGAACTCTCACCCCCTTCTTCGACCCCGTGGAGATGACTGCATCTCCCATATATGTGGCCCACTGTGCAATCTGTGCCCGTGAGCCTGTTGTCTCTAGGGTAAGCCGTCTCCCGATGATCGGGACCCCCAGAATATGATAGACATCCTCTAATGTAATGGTCCACTCACCACAGACCCCTGGCAATCGGAAGGTGTTCCGATCTACATCCCAGTATGAGAATAGGTCACAAAGGATGTGACTAGATGGTGCAACATGAGGCACGTGCGATATGCGCAGTATGCCAGCCCTCTGAAGTGTGTCCTCCTCATCCTATGAGAGGGCATCTAGTACCCCTGGGAGCCAATCACACTCCCTCTCTCTACTCCATCGGATGTACTCTCTCGCCTGCATACACCCAAAAACACACAAAACAGAGCAAGTTAGCATCCGAGTAATACTATAAAAACCATATAAGCACGTAGAAATGTTATAAAAGCAAAAACATTTTCAAAAAAAGGATTCTTTTGCATTCTATGCAAAACCGCCGCCCTGAGCAGAGGGGCGGTTTTGTAACCGCCGCCCTGACGGTCATAAGGTGGTGGTCATGTAACCGCCGCCCTAGGCAGGGCGGCGGTCGTGGTCCGAAAACCCACGCGAGTTTTTAAACTAAAAATGCCTAAAACGTGTAAAAAACGGCCATTTAACCTAAAAACAAAGCCTACCTAATAGGCGCCCCCCCTAGGTGGACCTTTTAAACACTAGCATTTTCAAAAATGACCCCCCCATGACAAGGATTTTAACATTTCAAAATTAAGGGGGGAAAAAGGAAAAACTGAAGAAAACTAACCTGTGATCTCGCGGGACGGTGTTCCACACGTGGAGGCATGATCGTTATCTCACTGCAGACGTTTCGACTCTACTCACACAAGAAACCGTCACCGTGGGTCCCAGAGCTCAAAATCAATCAAATCAACTCGTGCAAATGAATAGGAAAATGGGCCCACTTTCATATATATAGCACTCTGTTTCATTTTAAAATGACTTTTTCACAGGTTTGGAGTACTGATGGAGGTAAGTTCCTATCCTCGCACAAATGGTACATTCTCATTCCCTATTATCTTAGCGTTTATTTTCAAACTATTGTATCTATCTGCACTTGAGTTCTCTTTTTGTTTTGTAGGTAGCGGGAATTTTGGATGGCGTCAATTCAACACATGGACGTATCAGGTATAACATCTAACTTCCCATTTCAGGACTGCCATACTCGGACCCACCGTTTTATGCCTCTTCATGGCTAAAACGCTTCTCCGAGGGGGCAATATGTACATACCCAAAAATGTAAGGTACTGTACTGCCGGAACAACGTAACAAGTGCCCCAATGATGATACAGGTCTCCTCACAAGGTGTTTGGGATCCGGAAAAGATCTCCAAGTGTGCGTTAACATCCCACATGCCCCACTTAGCCCCCGCGTGCTTTGTTTTTTCCTTTTCCTCTCTTTTCTTGGCCTTTTGCTCTTCAGTGACGAAACCGCCACCCTGCATGGGCGGTGGTCTCTGACCAGAACGGCGGTCCTGTAACTGCCACCCTGCTACGGCGGTCCTTTCGCGTTTTAGAAAGCGTTTTAACGCGACTCACGTAAAAATCAATGATTTACCAGCTTTTTTTGCCGACTTGGGCTTGCATTTATGTTTTTGGTCCCCTGGAATAGTGTTTGGCCATTGTTTATAGTTTTAGAGTTCAGTTTGGTTTTGATATTTGGGTGAATGAAAAGCTATAAATAAATGGCTTGTGCTCAAACAATTGGTCTGCCCCTCATTCACTTTTCATGCTCTCATTTTCAATAGTTCAGTCTATTATTTTGCTTAGAAGCCATAGTTTCAATTCTTTGCATGTTTAGTTAGCATTGTTCAGCTGTTGGTAAGCCACATATCCATCTTGTGCAGGCAGTGTTGTTATTTCACCCAATCCATTGGAGTAGAATAGCTTAGGAAGCCATTAAAGTTACAGGTTTTTCTCCTCAAAATAGGATAGTTTCATGTTCTGGATGCTTTATGTTGCGTGACTCGCAATAAATCCCGCTAGGAATTGCATAAGCCAAGCTCTGTACTCTTGCGCTATCCCTCTCCTACTTGCATTATATTCAGTCTGCATTCTGAGCTGCCTTTGTCCCAATATCTACTTCTGTTGATGCTAGCATTACACGCTTTTCTGGATTCACGTGAACAAAAAGGAACGAGGAGATCACACTGAGGGGACAAGATCACACACACCATTGGATTCGCCACTGTTCTACAAAATCCAGGTTCTAGCTTTCAAAGTTCTAAAGTTAGAAATATATCAAATAGAGTAGATAATCACTTCTTTTCAGTTAAATTTACTTTCGATATTGCCAGGGAAGCTGTGGGGATTGATAGTTTCTGAGAAACTATGATTCATTCCTCACTTCTGAGGTAGGATCGAGAGTCTGGCAAATAGATTAAGCAAGTTATTTCATTATTTAGAATAGATCTACAAATTGCACAGACAAATAACTACACTTGGTTATTTTGTTTGTTTTAAATTTTATCTTAGTTGTCAAATTCTAGATACGTTTAAATAGCTGCTTTCTTAAATTCTTAAAGTTTCTCAGAAAATTAAAAAATAGAAATTATATATATGTTCTAGGTTTATTCCACGTAGTTAAAATTTTCTTTGTTACAGTTAGATTTACATTATTGTTTTGTATGACAATCACAGGACCCAGGGAGCCCAGGGAATACGTATTTGAGCCAATTGTGCCTCAACCCAATCTCGTCATGGAAATAGTTGACATAGACCAGAACCTTAGAATACAAATCTTCCAAACAACAACAGATTTACGACAAATCAGCTCTCAGTTGAGGGGATTAAATATAGAAGACGACCAAGCACACACGTTTTGGTCAAATCAACCGAACTACATATTACCCTAGGCAAACATACACATGACTGTAGAAGGGTTCGAAAGAGAACAAACCTTTGGTTGTGATCCTTTGGTCCCATAGCCAGATGCAGGAGACACTCTTCTAGATATAGATACCAGCCTAAGAATCCAGGTTGCAAGAACACCTGTGAGGTACTCTGAGAAGATCGCGCAGTTATTGATCCTAAATATAGAATCTGAGAAAGCATATGATTATTGGATACTAGGGATTAGGACTTGATTTCGTACATGATCATAGCAGGACGGCAACAACCAAGAGTCTACGGTTGTGATCCACAAATCCCTCAACCTGACGAATCCATAAGTCAATCAGACATAGACACTGGCCTACGTATATTAGTATTCAGATCTACCCCACTTCCACCCACCATCGTCGAACAGTTATCCTTACTAGATATAGCGGCTAACAAAGCTAGAGAATTCTAGACTAGGCCAGAGAATCATCCGTAGAGTCGACTGTATTCATCACCCACCATATGACCTTATCTGGAGACATACACAAAACTATCCCAGGTCATTTTCCACGTATTCCACAACCCATAGATTGAATCACGCCAGAGCTCGATATTGATTGGAGCCTTCGAGCAGTCATCCTTGCCGATCGATCTATCACACCAGTTCAGGTTAGAAGGGCCTTCTTTGCCTTAGATTGACAAATTCCACTAGTGTGTATTGAAGACATTAGATTTCCTAACTAGTCTGTCTGCATCCCACGCATATTCCATCCCCACCGGTTGTCTGGGAACGACCTCGGGAGGTCGGGTACGCGGAAGAGTTACCTGTAGATTCCCATGCTTGCTTGTGGCTTTTCCAGCGTACAAGCAGACACAATCATTTTATTATATCAACATAGTTCACATAAGTCTTCATAGTAATTTTGTAGTTATAGGAACAACCCTCCACTAACAAACTATAGTTTATATCCTATATTCATTTCAATTCATACAACTCAAAACTAATACAGAATAATCAGGACAGAAGGAACAAAACAGGAACACACCATTTGCAGCCGTTTTTATTGGATAGAGTTATAGAAGGAGAGTAGCACTAGACCTCTCTCCCAAAACTTTCTCTTTCATGTGAGATTGCACAAAAAACTAGCACTTGGCGTGAGATATCCCAAAAACCCATAATTTGTGTGAGATCACCCAAAAAACTCGCACTTAGTGCGAGATCACCCAAAAAACTTGGACTCGGCATGAGATCTCCCAAAAAACTCACTCTTGGTGTGAGATATCCCAGAACACTCTCTCTTCACAGCAGTTCAAGACATTTTTCTATCCTTTTACACACTTCTACATTAGTTGCACACTTTCTTTTTACACATGTTTACATACTTATGCACACTTTTCTATGATTTATCATATAAAAAAACTTTGACTACATTCTTGCTATTCTTTTTATAGTTCCTTCCTTATAATAATAATCCTACAAGAAGTGCAACAATATGTATAACACTATATAATGCATACGCTTCACCCCTAGGGTCATTTTCTTTTCTGAGTTTCCACGTTTCATTTTTGTACTTATTCCACACTTCATTAATCCACTAGACATGTTATTCACCACATGCTCTACAAGATCATAAGATACACATCTCTTATCTACTTTATGTTATCGATTATTCACTCAACAACATAAAGTGGGGGAAAATGTAGACACAAAATCATGCACTTGTGTACATTTCTAGGTCCTAGACACATACTAGCATTCATATGATTCATAAACAAGAAAGCTAGTAATTGAAGACTATCTTTGGCCTCTTTCCTTTGCTTATTTTTTTCTATTTTGTCTTACACACCCTACAACCCAGTCGGTATTTTACTTATTTATATATTGTGGCTCTAGAAACCAATGCCCAGTAAGGAAAGGAGCAACCTGTTACCCTTATCCCCTCTAGGCACCCCTGTCCCTTTCTTACCTTACTTGTTCCTTTTGAGTCTCTTTTATCTTTTAGGCATCTTTTCACTTATGGGTCAGCCTTCCTATTGTAAATTAAAAAATTAAAATGAGGTAATCATATAAATACATAGTTATGTGTTCAAAATAAAGGACTAAGCTCTAAACATCTATTATCATCACCTAAGCTTGCATCCATAGGTATCTAAGAGAAATAAAGGCATCCATATAACATCCATGCAAGGGACAAGGGACTGCATTTTCTACATATAATGCATAGGAAGGGGAAGTTCATTATTCCATCCACACATCTATCTACATGTTTACATTTATCTACAACTAGATAGCAAGTGCACTTACACAATGACATCTTAGGGTATGATTCTTTCATGCATTCACAAGAAATACATGAAGTCTAAGATGTAGTGCAACACTCAGTCATAGGTTCACTCTTTTGAGTGACTATCAGGGTCAGTCTAACTCCCCATATTGCATCTTTATTTTTTGGATTTAATGTGGTATTGTGGATTTTGCAGGTGAATTTTTTTTTTACAGGCTATAGGTGCCTCAGCGATCAAGGTGTGACATAAAAAGGACCAATAATGACTATCAACGACATTTGTATGACACCATAAAAATCATATTTTGACCACATGTGCAATCATTGGCATCTAGTAGCAGACTCTAGCACCCAAGAACCCTTGACCTAGCCTAGGTACCCTAGTCTAGCCTTATATGATAGTTATAGAATTTAATCTGAGTGTTGATGACACAGATCTCCTACTATTCAACAATTTTTCTAGCTAAGACCTATCTCAGAGAACATGAAAATCAGCTGAGTCTTCTCCTTTCTCTCTCTTGCACTTAGGGTTTTATATTTTATTATCTTATTTCTTGTGTCATAGTGTGTCTAGCAGTTGGAATTCATTATTTCTATTAGTTATTATGAAATTAGGGTTTAAACAAAGTTATATTTTTATTAAATCACATTGTAACTATAGAGAACTAGAACTAAGATCAATGTACAACAACCAAGCGTTGAGCTCGATGCGGGATACACAACCACAAATAAATCATATTTAACAACAAAGTACCAAGAATGTGATGAGATACATGTTGATCCATTTGACAAGTTGGTCAAACAAAAAAAAAACAACTGTCAATGTGGCCCGAGCCACAAGCTATTCAAATTATCATAGGCTTTAAAAATCCTTATACCAAACTCTCTCTATCAATGTGGGATATAATTCGTAATATAGGCCAAGAGGATATACATGAGGAGTTGACCCCCTAATCAAGCCCAACAAAACGATAAGGCCCGAATACTAGGATACAAGGCTAAGTCATGTTATAAAAGGATCAAAATTATATTTGAAGAGTATTATTTTTTGTTATAGGACTATAATGGAAAACCAATGCTTGTAAGGAGAGAGATACCAACTTTAATGCCATTTTGATGTTGGGATATTGATGGAGAAATAATCAGGCATCCTAAAAGATGTTTTGGAGCTGTTACTTCCATAGTTTGGGATATTTTTAACCCTTTTGGAGGGATAATAACCTCGTGGAGAGAGAAGAAGGAATTTTAGAAAAGATATAAGTAAATAATCATCTAATTTTTTAGGAAGAAACCATTGCATACTTTATAAATACTGAGACAAAAGTATTTGTAGGACCTAAGCCCATTTTGGATATTTTGATGTAAGAATTTATTTAATTTTACATCGATTAATAAGATTAGGTCATCTTTTAGTGAACCCAAAGACAAAGTCCCTCACATATGAGCTTGGTTATTAATATTGGAGTATTTTATCTCTAATGTTATTTATATTTACTGTTTTTAATCAATTTTAAAACCATTTTAATCATTTACGGGAAATGAGATAACTTTGGAAAATACTCGAAATTAATAATCTCATTAAGTGAGGTATATGGAATGTTTTCCATGATTATTTGGAACCTCTTAATTCATATTTTAAACTGCTTTAATCAATTTTAAGTCAATTTCCATGTTTATGGGAAAATGACAGAAAATTGAGAACTAATGAATATAGATGCAAAATTAGTGGAATAGAATTGTTATGCACTCTTAATCAATTTCAAATATTTTGTAGGCCAGAATATAACATGTATCACATATTTGAGAAAAAAATCATTAATTATCCATAAAAAACAAGAAACTAATTCATTTTTTTCTAACCATTTGTAAATCATAATAGGCTAGGGTCTCTAATTAAAAGGATCTCTTTGTTAAAACTAATTTTGAGAAATATTATGACATAATATAATGGCCTTCCATTATTTTCATGCTCCAAGCCCTTGGTTTTGGACCTCATTTTGTATGTTATGTTAAAATAATATTTCATCATGTTGGAGCTTGTATCTCCATTAATGGATGCCAATCCTCTAGATTTTGTCTCTTCAGATCCATAAGACAAGGTTTCCCTCTCACTTCATCTTTGTATGTTTTAGCACTGGAATGGTTCAACTTCTTATTGGCCAATTATTCCTCACAATGTCTAGTTAAAAGCATCAAACATCCTCAGTCTAAACAAAAAATCATTAATGAAAAATTGCAGATGAGTCCTTCCTTACCCTACTAAAAGAAAAGGCTTAAGTCACTAATTCCATGGAATTCCTGAATATTTTTTCCTTGCTTCTGGATATACCATCTAGTGCGAAAATACCCAATTTTATAGACAATATCTTGCTCCCAAACCTCCTTAGCTAGAATTTCACTGACACTAGATACATCTTAGTGTTTAATTCAAATTTTTTGGCATATTATTTGTTTTTATATATTTTCCTTTGGAGTTACGGTCTTATGTTTTCCAGAGAGTGGAAAAAAAGATTACTTAATGTATTACTAAACCCCTCTCTCTTACTGGAAAATTTCAAATTTGTTCCAAAGTTTTGTTTAGGCACTCATATCTACTACTCTTCTTGTTGAAATCCTTCCAAAATTGTTGATGCCAAGATGAAAAAAAATCTCAAATACTTCTTATGGGCTAACTATAAAGGACATAAAGGGAACTTCATAGAGTTTATTGGGACGTTTTTCTAAATATAAAGAAGTAGGAGGTTTAGGGATGTTAGACATAAGAAAATCCAAGGTTCTTCCCTTAGAATCAAATGCATAATTCAAAGCCTTGAAGGATATGAAGCTTGTAAAATATTTCTCATACATTGTATCAACCAAAGGACCCTTATGGTTGGCATACTTAACATGGGATGGGATTTCAAAGGGTTCTCCTTTCATCTATGGAAATGAATATTATAGAAACTTTTTCTGCTAAAAACATATGGAAATATTGGGATTTTCTCAAACACAACCTCATATGGGTGAGGGATAATTTAAGATTAGGGATTCCAATTAATTTTCTCTCCCTTTGGTGCCCTCTCATTCTTAATTTTCATAATTCCCTCTTTTCCATAGTTCCCTTGGTTAAAATTAGTAGGCTCTTTAAGAAGGGAATTGGAGTAATTGGAAACATATTCTATAAGGTTTCAAGGGATTGGATACCATGATATTTTTTTAAAGATAAATTTTAACTCAAAGAAGAGGATTCATAACCAATTTCAAAAAATACAAATTCCATACCTGATATTTGCCTTCAAAAAATTAGGATTTCCTTAAGTGTTCCATAGTGGAGATATTCGAATTGGAGATCGGTGACTCTTTTCAACCATTATAACCCCCATATCGGCTACCATCTTCTTGTCTCAAAGCATGTTATGGTTAAATCTAGATATGGGACATGGTCTAGAAGGTTTGAAAATGTTTGAAAAGTACATATTGAGCCTAAAACATCCCATTTTATATGGTGTCTTTTATACTAGGGGCTTACTATAGTAGATAGACTCAAACACATAGGAAATCCAAACCCTACTTTCCCTTCTTGCGAACAACCAAAATATAGTAAACACTTCTTTGGTTTTTCCACACACCCAATCCATGTGGAAATGGATATACACCCTTTTCCAATGCTTGATCCTTTAATTCTTCACCTAGAAAATGGTTTTGTTTGGGATTTCAACCATGCTCCCTACACAATTCAATGTTTTTTGGTAATTGTTTTGAGAAAATATTCTATTTCATATTCAGAAAGATAGAAATTATTCTTTCTTTAACAAAACTACAATGGATAGATACCTATAAAAAATAAAGTAACTATGATTTCAAATGTTATTCTTTAGATATAGGTGTGGGTGAAGAAAGTACATTGTCAAGTGCACATCTTAAATCTCTCCTTTCACATTGGGGTAACACTATGTGTATTATAAGTTAGGTTCCTTTAGATTCTCTACACCACTACTCTCCCTTGCAGATCCATGGATAGGTTTTTAATAGGTGACACTCCATAAGTCAACAGATCCCCTCTCCCTTACACCGCTGCTCCCCTCCAAAATATTGGAATCTTTTTCCTTCATATAGTGGTGGTACTTTTAACCAACTTGGAAACACTTGTGGTAGTGGTATAAGTGGGTGGGCTCCCATTCTTAGGGGAAATTCCCATGATTGAAACTTTCCATCTCTCCTCACCACTAACCCAAAACTAAAAAATAAAAACAATAAAAACATGATGAGTGGGATCCCATCCCTAGCATGCCCCACTCCTCGAAAACTAGTGTCTTGGGGGACAGGCAACATATTCCACTACCTCCACATCTATTGACCTCTGATCCATGAAATTTAGTAGACCCCATACTATTAACTACTTTATAATTGGATTATCAAATTATCATCACAAAATTCCTATAAATTGACCTCGTAACTAATCAGTCAAAATAGATTACAAGTAATTAGAACACAATAACACATGCAAAATAGATTGATAATGAAGTTTGTTGATGAATGCATGTCTTTGCATCTACTATGGTGACTAATCCATTATAAATCATTTACAAGTAAAATATCAAACCCTTACAAAATAATAATAGAACTAAACATGTATGAAATCTTCTCAACATACCTTCAAAGGAATCTAAACTCGATCAGTAATATCCTCCACCTTCTTATGGCGCTTACAAAATAGGCTTCCCTATGTTCTACGTTATAAGCAATGGAAAATGCTTCAAATAAAAATTAAATGAACACCAAATGGAAAAATCAATGTCTCAGATGAATTATCTAGAAATTATAAAAATATCTCTGGTTCTAATAAAATCCTGAAAATGCCATTTGGTTGCTCAAAAATGACAATGAAAAAATAGTCCATTTAAAGACTTTACACCAACATTGATACATTGTGTTTCACTAACTCTTTTCTATGAGACCCATCTTTCTCTCCTATATGAGCTTCGTGAACTCCTCAAGCTCATAGTGTTACCTTAAGTTCAGCTAGCATGCCTATAAATAACTCCAAGGCTTGGTGTTTGAAAGTGGGTGTACAGGGAATTTATATAGTGCAGGAAGGCCTGAAATATGGGTTAAAACCCATATCTCCCATGCTAATAATAGCCAATGGCTATTTGGCACAGCAGTGAAGGAACTTTTGTCATAAGTAGTAGGTCGTGGGTTTGAATCCCCTGCATTCACATCTATTGAGATGTATTACTCACCTGATCAATCTGCTTGGCCTACTTCGAAGGAATTATCCCACATTTCCCATGTAATTACCTCCACGTTGGTTGATATATAGTTGGGGTCAGTGATTTCGATGTGTCTGCGGCCACTTCCTCTACTTTTTCACTGAGATTGGGAGTTAACTCCCATTGAGTTTATTGAATGTGGTCATATTCAAGTCCACCTGGCTCGGCCTATGAATCACCAAGTTGGTATCTAGGTTGGAATATTTGTGTGGTTAGTTGAATTAGTTGCGGTGATAGTTATCTATTCTGATTTGGGAGGTGTATGTGGCCATCTCCCCCTTCACTCAGTCTCAACTCGACTTTCTAACTCAGTGAGTTAGAAGACTTGGAAATCACCATGTGTCACCATGTAATACTTCCACTTGTCAACGAGAAAATGCACCAGATATCATAGTGCAAATTGGTTAATTAACACCACCATTAATAATATGGTGGCTAGATCCCCTTCTCAAACAAGATTTGGGCACCTTAGTTGAACAACCCTTTTACATCAATCAAAGAATGGTGATTTGCAAATGATCTTCTTCCACTCACCAATTGTTTAGCTGCATAACACATTACTTAAAAAATATGAATAGTGCCCTAGATAGTGACACTTGTTCCTTCTGTTTCACCAAATGAGCTCTGATCTTGTACCAGTGGTATCTTACATATATGGTGTCTAATTTATGCATTCAAATGGGCGTTGGGAAGCTAATAGAGTTATCTTCCTTACTATACTAGTTTAGGGAGATCATGGGAAATAATGATGCATAAAATGACCTCTGGATTATTGTTTCAACGTAGTGTTTTTGGTCCTTTGTGTTTTTTTGGATCCTTTTTCTTATTTGATTCTTTTTTGTTTAAAATTTTCACTTTTATTATATATGTATTTTGATGCCCACATGAGATGAGATGGCCTTTCTCAAGGAATTTTTCGAATCGATTTGACTCACATTTTGGGGTGTGATATCCTCCACCCATTTTTATCTAAGATTAGTGGTGTACTATATTTTCTTTTTTAATAAAAATGAAATTTTTAATCAAAAAGATTATTGTCACCTAAAAATTGTTTGAAGGGCATAGGCGGTCATCAAATTTAACCCCTATACAATAGAGGCATGATGAATAAATAAGAAAATTGGATATTTTTATGGTTTTGTTTATGGTTTAACATGTTATACTAAAGGGGTATTCCAAACTAGATGGAAACTTGTTACAGCTGACATACAAAATGGATAGTAAGTGTTGACCTTGAAGGTCATTGATAGAATTGATTCTGGTTGCTTTTTACACATCAAACATTATGATTAAAGTTTGTAAAATATTTTCTACAAGTATCCACATTCCTATCATTATCAGTGTCACCATTTAACTTTTACTTTTACATTCATGTGAGTCTTAATCATGTAATTTTTGGGTCATATAGAGAATTTTTTTACTTATTAGTAAATGGTTTTTAGAAAATTTGGATGGTAAATGCTTTTATTATAACAGAGCTATGAATTGGAGTGGTGGAGTAATTTCTCTAAGTGGGACATGGGGATGGGCTTGGGTCCTTAATGTCTACCAAGTGATTTGCATTCGGAGCACCACACTATGTTCCACTTGGTCCATATGGAGAAGTTTGACCCCTACCTCAAGGTGTCCCCATGGCCACTTATTGAAAGTATTTGATGAACTTGATGGGAATGAAACTTGGGTTGATGATTACAAACTACTTGTAACTCACCAATATCCCAAGATCTTGAGTTCTAAAAATTTGGTTCTTTTAACACTTTTATTATACTAGAGGTATGAACTAGAGTGGTGGAGGATTACTTTATCTAAATGGAACATGGGGGTGTGCTTGGGTCTTTAATGTTTTCCGATTGATCCACATTCGGAGCACCCCACTATGTTGTGCTTGGTTTATATGGAGAAGTTCAACCACTACCTCAAGGTGTGAACATGGCCACTTATCGAAAACATCCAATGAACTAAATGTGAATGGAACTTGGGTTTATGATCACAAACTACTTGTGACTTGCCAATAGCCCAAGACCTTGAGTTCAAGGTGTCCATATGGACCATTTGAATTAAATTATGTGGCATAATTTTATATTTTTTCAACATTGTCAATAGATATAAGTGTAAAAATCTTAGATTATGTGCTTTAATTAGTGTATCTAATTAATGGCTTATCATTCAATTATTTTCAAAGATAGTAATGGCATTAGATAGTATACATATGCCAATAAGATATCATTTTAAAAATTACAAATGAGTATGGGTATATTTTTTACATTTCTCTACCTTGTCAGCGTCCACATTGTTTACCACTAACACAAAATTAGCATTGTTCAAGCATAAAATTCTAACCACCTATCATACATGTTAGCAGTCATCTAATAACCTTTAACAAATTAAATATTTGAAAGGTGACCAAGTTTTTACATAATTTGCAGATACCTCATCTGCAACATATCATCATCAATCATAGTTTTCTTACATGGCTCGAGTTGATATCCTTCAATATTTTTCATCCTCAATCTCATTTCTTTCATTCACTTCACATTTCCTTGTCCATATTAGGCATCTCAGAGCATCATGTTTACTATTCACGAGTTAATTTTTTCTCCAATGGAACTCAATTTGTTTGCAACATTTTAATACCAATGGTTTTAAGTTGTAAAAAAAATTAGATCTATATGTTTTCCTCATTTTGGAAAGTCACATGGTATGAATTCTTGTATATTACATGCTTGTCTTGTGAGATTTAACTACTATGATAAAAATATCCTCGTTTACGGTAGAATTAGAAGAGTCCTCCACTACCAACTCACTATTTCCACTTCAAGACATCCCTTTGACACTTCTTGTTCAAAATAATTATAGTTTTCTATATCATCAAATTTCATAAAAAAATTTAGCATGCCATCATCTCTTCATCTGTTTGATTATTTTTATCTCTATAAAATTCAAGTCCTCTCATAAATATATGTTTGGATTGTTTGATTTTTTTCATTACAGTTTGCATACATATTTCACTTATTACCCCACCATTATATTTAAAGAGATTCCTCTTATCCCATAAATGAATGAGATTCATCGTGTGATTTCTAAGTCAGGTGTTAAGCACTCAATAAATGTAGGTTCCATTTTTGTAGGGTAGGTATGATGTGCAATTCACACTTCAAAATCCAACTATTTACCTATATGGTAATAATAATCAATAACTTCAACATGTGTCAATTATTTAAGACTTTCTTAGGGAGGATATTTTATCAAGTTTGGAGGTTTTGAAAATAGTGGCACATTTTTATAGATAAAATCAAGACCAATTTTTTCAAGTGGGAAATTTTAGTGAATTTAATCATTTTTTAATTTATCATGAAAAAACGGATAATCCTATTTTGTGTTAGAATTGAGAAATTTTTTATTGTATAAAGAGGGTGTCAATTAAAAATGAATTGGCTTCTAAACTTTTATAGTAATTGATGGGAAAAAAATCTGAACATCAATGACTATATTCAACGAGGGAAAAAATTTGGGTGAATAAGCAAGTGGAATTTATTTTTAACCAAGCACTTGTGAGTTCAAAGGATAAGCGGCTATCAGAATGACATCACATCCACATGGTCAGATCATCTCAAATTTTCCCGTGTATAGCCATTGACTAACTCTTTACACATAGGATCCTTTTTTGTTGATATTTTTTTTACATTTGAAATTATCTTGCAGGTATGATATGCCTTTTTCATTTCTTGAGGGTTTATTTCTACTCATTTCATAATGTAAATAATTTTTTAATTCCTCCATCCTTCAAACATGGTTATCATGTCGTGTATCTCAACTATAGGCCAACATGGGGGTCGATTTATTTTAGAATAAACAATTTGAACATAGTACAAGGTTATGGATTTCCTCCTACTATTATTTCCACCTTTTGTTCCACAAGGTCTCATGAGTTTGGAATCAAATATTTTTCTCTATATTTTTAATCACCATAATTTTATTTGCTTATCATTCCTTTTTCTCGATCATCTCGTATAAATTCATATGCAATTATTTTTCTAAAAACCTCCACTTGCTATCTATTTTGATCACTTAGGTGATAGAGAAAGTGGATATAAAACCATGAGTAGACCTTACACGTGACTTGAGAATATTTGGGAGTTATTTTTTATAGAGATGAAAGGGACTTTACACTTGTGTGTATTAGATTAATTAATTATATTACATTGTTTTTATCCATTTTTGGTTATACCAATTTGGCTATACTGACCTTGTAGGTGGTAGATTATTCACGATTCTCCTTTCTCACTATTTCACCCTTGAACTTGTTTCACCATTTTCTTTACTTTTTTGAATGACGAAACAAATAGGGTTATGGGCTAGGAGGAATACCTATTAAATGGGTTGGTTGATGGTTTTTGCACGTGTTCAAACTTCTCGATCCAGTGCCAATTGTGAGAGATTCCTTTTGGCTAGGAGGAACTACCTATAATAGAAAACAAGACTACAAAAGAGAAGTTAAATGATATATGACAGTGGACTGCCTAGCGTATGCTAGTTTTAGGAAGTGTGAGACTTCCTAGATGGCTATCAATCCACTCTTTAAAATAAATTAATGTGAGAAAGAAGTAAAGTCCTATTGTAGTTGATATGATTTAGGTATCTCATTTAAGTACAATAAGCAAATCCAATCACAACAGGATAGGCTATAGTTGGATCTAAAGGATGAGGTAACTGTCAAGGTACTGGGACTGGTCAGGGTATGATTCTAGTTTGTTTAGGTCAATTGGTAGGAGATTGTTTGGCTCTATTTTTGGGCAAGGTATAAAACACAAAGACCAGTGTTGATCTGATATGAACGACGATAGTTTAGTAATAACTAAAGATGGTTGCTACAGATTTTCAATAACTCAATATTTCATGGTTTAGGTATTTTTCTGAGAATTATTCGGGGATGGTGAGGAGTGGGTGTAAGTCTAGGGAGGTGATATAAATACTCAAATATGTCTATCAGTCAAGTATGGGTGATTTTATGGTGTGGGTGAAGGAATGATCAAACTTGTATGGAGATAAATGGTGGGGAAGTGAGAGTTTAAGTAGAAACTAATAATGGAAGTAACAAATCCTACTAGAATGAAAATAGAAGAATGTTAGTTAACAAGATACTTACTGTGATGCATGTTTGAAGGCTAGATGGAGGTGATGGTTGATCAGAGGAATGGTGTTTTGTGTTGTGGTAGTTTTTCTTGGAATGCTACCATGGGTGCAATGCTCCTAGATCTTCATGGATGATGGTTCTAGATGCTTAGATACATGAAAAGATGTTGGTTTTACCTACATGCAGCTCTGATCTCGTTCTTGTCTGGTATCGAATGTGTTATGCCCTCAAACAAGGTTTCTAAGGTGAATAAATGGTAACCAATGACGGTTCCATCTTGACCAACGTTGGTTTAGGTCTGACCGACATCAGTTAAGGAAAGATTCCCTAGGTTTACTAAAATGGGCAGATCTTTCTAATTTCTTGGGCCAAGTTTGTTTGTTGTCGTGGATCAAAATGGAAGCTTCACTTCTTATGAGTGGGAATGTGGTTAGATAAATCTTAGGCATTGATTTTAGGGTTAGACCAAATCTTAGCTCATTAAGGCAAACAAGACTTAGTTATTGTTAGTTATAGAAACATGCCAATAATAGGTCTAGGGTGATATGACTGGATGAGGTGTCTAGGTGAGGTGGAAATTAGGTCAATTAAGGTAATAAAATAATGGATATTGTGAGGATGGGTATTTAATTTAATTAAAAATAATTAAATTAATTATTAATGTGTGGTGAAAGGGGGTCATGGTTAGGTGCCCATGTTTAAGTTGGTTTTTCGATTAGGGGCTAAGGGGAATGTAACAAAATTTAGGTGTCTACATTTTCCCCTTTTGTCACGTAGCTTGTATTGGTAAGTGATGCTAACAAAAATAAGACGTGGGTGCCCCATGTGTGGGAGAAGGTGATCCCCCTCAAACCAAGAACTAGTGAGGTAGAAGATGGAAGTGGTGAGTGGTTTGATAAAAGGTGGATGTGGTGAAAAGGAGCGTAGATATGGGCGATTATGGGAAATGGTAGAGGTTAAAATAGGAAACAAGTAAATGGGCCATGGTCGAAGGTAGTGGCAATCAAATGCACACACACATTATAAATTGCAACACGAATCTAGGTTGAAGAGCTTGCAAACTCTACATCATCCAAGGTCGATAGGCTTCTCTGAACAAGGTTGAAGTGATTCCTGTATCCAAGGCATAGGATATGGTGCAGAAACACATGTAGATCAGGTGCAGGAATATTTAGGTATGTTTCGATACACCAAAGGTTAGGTCAAGATAAACAACATGGCGATAGGCAAGGTAATGTAATTAGGTCAAATAACACGGGTAATAGTGTCATAAGGTATAGCGAGCACATGAGTTCACAGGTCACTAACAATGTTCCGAGTCCAAGTAGCTAGGTCACGGCATAAGTAGGGCCGAGGTATGGGTAAAATAAAAAAATTCCCTAAACGTAATTAAGGAAAGGGATAGGTAATGTAGGCTTGGAGGTAGGTTGTGATAAGGGTGGGTACAGTCAAACAGTGACAGGGAAGGATAAATGTTGGTCAGAAATAGGGAAAGGGTATTGATAATAGTATGATAGGTAGCCGATGCCAGTCAAGCTTAACTAATGATGGTCTAGGTAAACCAATTATAGTTTGATAGGGCATAAGACTGATGTCAGTTTAGGTACAACCGACCATGGTTTGCTAGGGCACAAGACCAATGTCGTTCTAGGTATAACCGATGTCATTCAGGTCAATGTGGGTATATAATAAGGAAAATTCATATAATATGGATTCATTTGTACATTTTTAACTTTTGGAAAACAACATAGCATTGAACGAGTTGTGCTTTATCGTGAGAGAAGTATGCATGACCGTACCGAGGTGAGGTGGAGATATTCGGGTGGGGAGAGGAGTCAAGTGGATGGGCCCATGAGATCAAGCAGAGTGAGTGGATTGGTGTAGTGGTTAGAAGTAAAGATGTTATATGGTAGAGGCAAGAGAGGGGTTAGGTGGACCACCAGCACAACGGTCCATACATGCCATGGTGGAGGTGATGTCGAGACGAAGTAAGAGCTAATATTTTCTATGTTTTGTTGTTAAATGTAGAAGGGAATATGGGTTAGGGGGTGTGGGTAGGATAGATAATTTAAATTTTGTGGTTAAAATGGGTGAGAGGAGGGGTGGGAAAAGGTAGAAGTAGGTTGAATAGGGTTGGGGAGGGATTTGGGGGAAGTTTTTGTAGGTGTCTAGGAGAAATGGGGTGAAGAAAATCAAGGGTTTGGGTTTGGGCGCAATAACAATGATCAACATCAGTCAAGGTATGGCCAACGTTAGTCTGTATATATTGAAATCAGTCATGATTGAAGAATTGATGTCGGTTTAGCTTGGACTGGTGTCGATCAGGAGTGACCAGTGTTGGTTAGTGAATTTAGGGTGTAGGTTTGTTAGGGTTGGGGGTTTAGGTTGAAGGATTTTAGGTTCAGGGTGTGGTTAATGGTGTTAGGTAGGGTTTTGGGATTTGGATTTTAGGTTGGAGGGTTTAGGTTTGTAGGGGTGAGGTGGTTCAGGTTGAAGGGTTTTAGGTTCAAGGTATTTAGGGTTTAGGGTTTAGGTTGAAGGGTTTTAGGTTCGGGGTGTTTGAGGTTTAGGGTGTTGAGGGTGTGGTTGATGGGGTTAGGTGGGGGTTTGGGGTTTAGGGTTTAGGTTGGAGGGTTTAGGTTTTTAGGGGTTAGGTGGGGGGTGGAGGGAAATGTTGGTTAATGGAAAGTTGAATAATGTTTGTAATGTGGTGGATCCAGGCTAGAGAGTAGCTACTGATGAGGGATCGTGTACCTCCTTTATTGTTGTTGGTACAATAGAGTGTCACCACTGATGAGTGGAGGCACATGACATATTTTTGCTTGATAGGAATGAGACATTATAGGCATATAATATAGTTACCGATGGGTGAGCTAATAGTCACCCTAGAGGATGTCTATCGGATCTTGCACCTACTGATAGTGGGACAACAGGTGTATTCTATCTCCTTAGAAGCCTCCAAGGATTTGATGCTGACATTTTTTGGTGAGGGTATGGTAGAGATGAGGTTCCATAATGCCATTCTGAGCTATGATGAGATGTATACAGCCCATCCAAAGGAGATGAGGCTCGTATTTTTTATTATGGAGGCAATATGTTACTTTGCACTACCATATGTAGAGGGTGGGAGATTCCCACAGGTGTTAATGGGGGTCCTCCATAACATGATAAAGGAGAGGACCTAATTTTCTTGGGTGCTAGCATACTTGGTGTAGTTGTACAAGGAGTTGTGGGCATATAGGAGATTACGGTGGTTCAGCCTATGTTGCACCTTTCTTCTCCACTATTGGGCATATGAGCACATTGTATGTGTGAGGCCATTAGGTATGCCCCAGGTTGATGCATTCAAGTTGGCAGGTTTTGTTCGAGTGGGTTACAGGTGTTGGGTGCCAGTTACTAGAGTGTGGAGAGCTACCAGGGGCTACACATGATGTAGCCTATTAGAGATGTTTTCTAGAGGGGTTGTCCAGTGTGGAAATTATTTAGAGGCCTTATGTGGGTTTTCCATCATATGGGTGGATGGCTGCGGAGTTAGATGAGATGCAACGTGTTTCGATGGATAGAGGTATCGTCATGTGGGAGAACATGAGATAATACTTGTAGACAGGGTCAGACGACAGTTTGGGCTAGTGCAGGATGTACCACCTCCCTTCCCACAGTATAGGAGGGATGACGTGGAGAGGTTGATGTCCCCTCCATGACCTTCCATGTCTGACAGGGTAGGAGGAGGCACCAGTGGACTGACACATTGATGATGTCTGGGTGCACTGACAGATATAAGATCAGTGGTGGGTAGCTCAGCTGCGAGCAGTACCACCCAGACCAGGATAGCCAGATGTGGCCACCCTCATAGTCCATGGAGGGACATGTTACAGGGACAGGTGGCTCACCTTATAGGGCTAGGTTACAGGTTTACAGGGACAACTGACGGGGTCACAGGATAGAGGAGGCCACATTACAGGAAAAGGTGATGGCCCTTCAGGATCTAGGTCACAGTCATTACAGGGGTAGGTACCTACACAGGGTGGGGCCGAAGATGGAGAGTAGGTGGCCACCCTACATGCACAGGTGACAGGGTTGCAGGGTCAGTTGGCCACTACACAGGCACAAATTGTGGCCTTACAGATCCCATAATTGCCTACGCAGGCACCGACACCGGCATAGGTAGCATGACAGGCTCAGGGACAGGGTCCCATGGTACAGGTACAGGTATAGGGTCAGAGACCCTTATTGACATGGAAGAGTACACAGGTTGTGGTGAGACCCATGACACCTCCTCAGATAGTGCCCATGGTAAGATTCAGGGACACCCTGGGTGAGGTGAGGTATTATCAGGATCATTTGGTAGCAGAAGGGATAGATGTCCCTTCATATGCGGAGTATCAAGCACAACAGGCCTCTGAGTGAGAGGACCCAATCCCGCACTCACAGTGTGGAGATCACAGGGGGCTGGTGAGCCCAGAGGTAGGAGTAAGGTGAGGCCACCAGCATACGAAGGCTAGATCTAGGTGAGGGGCCATTAACTACTAGATTAAGGCCCACAACAAGTGATGAGGTGGGTATGGGGCACCACATAGGAGCAGTAGAGGAGTCGGGAGAGACGACTTAGAGATCTGAGGGGAAGACGAGGGATATCTCCATTTTGTATAGTATAGGGATTATCTATGATATGGAATTACCTGCGTGCCAATGATTTTTTGTATATGATACCAGCCTGCGTGCTGATGATGTTTTGACATATGTATTAGAGACATTGTATATTTGAGATATTTGTATTAGAACATTGTATAGATGTTGATTTATATATATGAGCAGATAGATGATGTTTGTATGATGTGTATATGTACTTATGGTGATGATGTTGTACATGTGATGAGCACTATGTAAGTTAGGTATGAGAGATTAGGTCATAGACATGGATGGAGTCAGGTTGTAGGCATGTGATCAAGTCAAATCATAGGCATGGTTGGAGACAGGTCATAGGCATGGATTGATTTATGTTGGTTTAGGTCATGGATCGATTCAAGTCCTAGGCATGGATCGAGTTAGGTCATAGACATGGATGGAGTTAGGTAGGCATAGGCATGGTGGATTCAGGTCATAGGCATGGATTGAGCCAGGTTAGTTTAGGAATGATGGAGTCAGGTTGGTTTAGGCATGGATTGAGTCAAGTCATAGGTAGGGTGGAGTCAATTTTTGGTTTGGATTTAAGTTCCACGTTATTGGTAATAAAGGAAACAAATGATGATGGATATGCATGTTATGTTTGAAATTTTTGAATATTTGTGAATTGTGGAAATTGGTGAATGTTATGATGATGTGTGGAAAAATGGTTGATAGTGATGTTTGTTAATTGGTGTTTGTTTGGTTTAATTTCTAGTTATTGATATAGAAAGGAAACTAACTAGGGTAGTATGTGAATAGGAATGGAAAAGGGGGAATGGGTCAAGGTAGAGAGTGGGTCGAGATTAACCTCCAAGGGCCCCATGCCCTCGGAGTGCTACCTACATAGTCCTGATAAAAAGGTACCTCATGTCGATGTAGTTCTCCCATAAGTTAGGGAAGATTATGAATGAAGTAGAAGAATTAATTGATAGGAATTCATAGGCATGGGTGAATGTTTAGGTCATAGGCATGGTTGAGTGGTTGTTAAATATAAGTATCGATGAGCTGGTCCTGTATAGGATAAGCAATAAGAAATGAGGAAGGTGAATGGTAAGAGGTGGTAAAAGAGCCACTTAATTGATAAGAACCCTAATGAGTTGATCATACCTAAAAGGGGCTCATGTAAAAAAGACCCTAAAGGCATTGCATAATGGACTATTCTAAAGGTGAAGAAAGACACATATATCACGAAATGTCGCGTTTGCGGAAAGTCCCTTGAGTAAAGAGGAAATTAGGAAAAAAGGCAAGGAGGTGAGAATGGGTGACTTAGTGTAACTTAGTGTACGACAGCATGTCTTTCGAAACAAGAGACCCTAGGATCAAGAATAGGTAAGTCCATGATGAAAATTTCATCCTTTTCTTCATTTGGTTGTTTTTTTTTTTTAATAGAATGATTGATGCAGGAAGTCTATATGGGATGAGTATATTATCTCCTTGAGGTCTTTTTGAAGCTGAGTCGATGCGGGAAGCTTCTGGATATTTATTACATTTTGTAATGACCTTGTATAGTTGTCCTTCAAGGGAGCAGTTTATTTATAGTGGTGGAATTAGAGTGAAGAGATGTCCCTTTTTGGGGAGTCATCTTTTTCTGGAAGTTTGACTCAAGGAGTTGTATCCCTTTTTGTTTTTGGACGTTTAAGTCATGGACAAGACTATAGAGAAAGATCAGGTTCTTGTTTAGAAGACAAGACCGTAGCACACAATAGATTAACTATGAAAGAGGTGGTTTCGAGTGATGAGAAACCATGGGATTCCATCTTGAAGAAGATTAAAAGTATCCATGAGAATCATGCTATGAGTAGAGCCGTGGTGCTCATATTGAAGATAAGGCTGAAAGGTGATGGGAATCACATGATAATTGTTTGAGTCATGGATCCTCAAAAATGGGTAATATGGAAGGTGAATAATGCTCAAGGGATGAGTGATCAACTAACAGAAAGTGATATAGGACTTGATATCAACAATAAAATGGTCAAAGATGCAAGGCGTTAAGGGGCTCAAGTTTTGGTTTACCTTTGAGTGAAAGAAATACGATAAGCACCTAATCCATAGGACATGGGTAACGATATAGGGTCCAAGCCAATTAGGAGAAAATTTTCCCCGTTTACTTTTCTCTTCTTTAGTTACATGTTGATTTTATTGTCAGGACGAGGTGTTGCACGACGTGGAAGGTTTGTTCATGAACACATTTTTCATATGCACATTTGATACACTTTTGGTAAATTTGGAGATGGTCAAGAGCATTGAGATGATGTTCATCTAATAACTCAAGTTGCGCCAAATGATCTTGGCGAAAGTCATCATCATTGAGCATGTCTTGTAGTGAGATGCAGAGAGATGGAATCTATACTTTGAGAGGTAAGACAACCTTGGTACCGTAGACAAGAGAAAAGGGCATGTGGCAGCCATCAAAGTGCGAATACTAGTACAATAAGCCCACAAGGTGAAAGGGATGTGCATATGCCAATCTTTCCCAGTATCATTGACTACCTTCATAAGAATTTTGTTCAAGGTTTTATTGGTTGATTCGGCTTGACCATTGGTTTGCAGGTAATAAGGTGATGAGAAACTGAGTTGGATGCCAAAAGCATCACATAGTTTGCGTAGGTTTTGTTTTTGAATTGTTTTCCATTATCAGTGATAAGGCGGTGAGGAACACCAAAATGAAAAATGATGTGATGGTTGATGAATTCACATATCTTCTTAGCTTTTGTAGAAATGAGGGGAATGGCTTCTACCCATTTAGTGTAATATTCGGTAGTGGTTATGATCCATTGGTGGCGTTGTGAAGAATGAGGGTTGATCTCACCGACAAGATCCAAACCCCATTGAGAGAAAGGCCAAAGGTCTCATGTGACCTATAAGGCATGACTAGGTGTGTGATGGAGATTAGCATGTTGTTGGCATTTCATGCAACATTTTGACATAATCACAACAGTCGCAGTTTAGGTTTGGCCAATAATAGCCTAGGCGAAGGATGCATTTTGTGACAGCTAAACCACTAAAGTGACCTCCAAAAATTCCATTGTGGACTTCCTTAATGGTGTAGGGAATTGCAGAACTTATAAGGCATCGTAAGAGAATGCCATCAAAGTCACGCTTGTAAAGAAGACCACCCATGATGACATAATGGGAGACACTTTTAAGAAAGGCCCATTGTCCATTACAAGTGAGATCACTAGGTAAAATGGAAAGGGAAAGATAGTCTCCATATTTCTTATACCAAAGGTCACGTGGGTCAGGGGCAAGGGTTCCAATGGAGTAGACCTCACGAGGTAAATAAGAGGGTGATTGTAGCCTTTGTATGGTGAAAAATATTTTAGAGTCAGCGGGTGAAGCAGGGTATCTGAGAAGCCAAGCAGGCCATGGTATCTACAAATTTATTGGTAGAATGTGGGGTGGTTTGAAGTGTATAACGGTCAAAGGTGTTCAAAAGCATGTCTACGTGATGCTTATACTTTTGAAGGATCTCATTACGACACTGGTATATACCATTGACTTGGTTTATGACCAACTGAGAATCACCAAAGATATTGATTGTCTTAACATCTAAGGCATAAGCGGCCTGGAGACCCAATACGAAGTGCTTCGTATTCCATAATATTGTTTGTACAATAAAAATCAAGTTTGAAAGACAAAGGCATAGGTTCACCTTCAAGAGGAATGAGGATAACACCAGCCCCACCCCCACGTTGACACTTGGAGCCATCAAAGAAGAGTGGCATTTGGTAAGTGGGTTCATCCAGGGAAAGGGTAGCTATAGACTCATCTAGGAAGTCAAAGTTAGATGGTTGATCCCCGGAAATAGGTGTGTCGACCAGTTGGTCAGTAATAGCCTTGCCCTTAATGGAATTTTGATGAATGAATTCGAGGTCAAGGTTAGCCAGAATCATAAGACAACGTGCCGACACATTGATGTTGATAGGATTTGTCATACATATAGTGTAATGGATTAGTATTAGTAATGACAAAGGTTTTGTGGTTGAGTAGGTAATGGCAAAGTTTGGTGGCAATGAAAACTAAGGCTAGGCAGAATTTTTTGGCAAAATGGGTATATCTAGTTTCATAGTCCATAAGGGTACGGCTTATGTAATAAACTGCTTGCTCTTGGTGTTGGTCATCGCAATGAGCAAGCATGGCACCTAAAGAATGGTCAGTGGCAGAAATATATAGGTAAAAGGGTTGGTCATCTTTAGGAGGAATGAGTACTAGTGGTTGAAGAAGGTATTTTTTTAAGGCCTCAAATGCTTTATGGCATTCATCATCCCATTTGAATGAAACATGTCCTTTCTTGAGAAGATGATGAAATGGTTGACAATGGTCAGAAAGGTGCGAGATAAAATGACGAATGGATTGCAACTTACCTTCATAGGCTTTGAAGTTGATGGAGATTAGTGGGTGGAGGCATTTCCAGAATAGCCTTGACTTTAGCAGGATCAACTTCTATGCCATGCACAAAGAAACGATGAAACCCAGGAGTTTTTCCAGAAAGTACCACAAAGATGCACTTCTTTGGTTGAAGACGAACACAATACTTGATGAGGTGAGTCAAAGATGACTTTAAGGATGAACAGGTGTTTAGTTCGATGTTTGGATTTGGCAAGAAGATCATCTACATAATCTTCCAATATGTGATGCATAGATGTCATGGAAGATGTAAGTCATGGTGCGTTGGTATGTAGCATCAAAATTTTTAAGGACAAAAGGCATGACTCAATAGTAGAAGGTCCCCCAAGGGGTGATGAAAGTAGTCTTGTGTTGATCTTCTGGAGCTAGTAATATTTGATTGTAACCCAAGAAACTATCCATGAGTGATAGCATTTCATGGCCAATGCAGTGAGATCAACTAGTTGGTCAATTCCTGGTAGGGGAAAGTTCGTCTTTAGGATAAGACTAGGTTGAGGTCACGGAAGTCCATGCAGATGTGGAGTCCCCTAGTCACCTTTGTGACAGGAATGATGTTAGAAATCCATTAGGGATAGTCAATGGATAGGAATGAAGGAAACCGAGAAAAGGCGTTGAAGCTCTTCCTTGACTAGAAGAGAAATGTGAGGATGCATTTTCCGCAGCTTTTGTTTGATGGGTTTGGCATCAGGAATGGTTACGATATTATGGACTACGATTTTTGGGTCGATACCGGGCATATCGGCATAGGACCAGGAAAAAGCATTGCTATGGTCCCGAAAGGAAAGAGGTGAAGGATTCCTGTTTAGTAGTGTCTAAGGATTGGCCGATCTTTAGAATGTGCGGGTCATCTTAAGTGTTAATGTTGATTTCAATGGTCAATTCGTTCAACATGGTTTACATCTCAGAAGGGTAACGACCGATGAATATAAGATTCTTCCGCACCAAGGTAGGTGAGGATGGACTCATCGTCCTGACATTAAATGATGTTAATAGAAGGTGTATCTGTCATTGATCATGTCAGGATACAGGAATGGGAGAGAAGAGGGAGCCTCACCATCACGTTGATAGGTCAGTGGTCCTAGGGAAATGGTGATTATGAAATTTTTTTTTAGGAGTAATAGATTCGGGATCTATGGACTCTGTGGGTGAAGATGGTAATGTGGGTGAATGAGATGGGGAATATTTCTCATCCTGGATAAGGTCAACGGGAACCTTCTTGGAGGGTGGAGCATCAAAACCAATGCCACTACGGTCATTGTGTTTATGAGAGGTACATGAAATGACAATATGGCAACCTTGTTCATAAAATCTGAAGCCAAATCCTTTCCATGCATGCCGATGGAGAAAAGTGTGAGCGAAGTGGCATGGTTAGTGAGGGAGTGTAGGTCAGAGGAAAATGGTTGGGCTTGGGATGGAGGTTCAGGTTTATAGGTGGCAATATCAAGTCCCCCATACGTTAGATTGAGTGCGAAGGTGGGGAGGGCCATAAGGAAAAACATCACCGATGTGCAGATGTCATAGCTGGGGTGTTGATGTAGATTCCCATACTCTTGTGGGGTGAGGAAGGTGTCGATATTGTATAGGCGGTATTCCCCAGAGTGAGGCATTGAAAAATAACTTCTAAGGGATCAGTAGTCATGGTATGTGGGTAGTGGGGATAGATGGCTCGCTAGATGATGGGGAAACAGGTGCATCAGCGGTAGAGGCTACAACTATAGTGGGATAGGAAGGTTAGATGTAGCAGAGGTAGTGGCAGTTTTGGTGGATGGGCTTGTGGGTGAAGGTGAAGTAGTGATAGTGGCAGATTCCTTGACCAGTACAAGCACATCATTGGGCCGATATAACATGTTACAGGTCTTGAAAGGTGATAGGGTTCGGCAGGGATGGTGTAATTATGTCCCTCATGTTCAAATTTGAGGTAGCGATGTAAAGTTGAAGGGACATAACCCATGGCATGGATCCAGGGTTGGCTGAGTAGCAAGTTATACTGGAACTCCCCTTCTAGGACATATAAAAGTTCCAAAAGTGCATGGGGACCCACGTGGACATGGAGAACAATGGTACCCAGGGTAGAGGTCATGGCATCATTGAATGAGTGCATAGCATAACCGGGTTACCATGCATGTAATTGGTGGGTATCCACATTTGGTCATATGCATGGGAGGAGATGATGTTAATGCTAGCACCACCATTGATCATAACATGTCATATGCATATATTATCGATAAAGATGGAGATGAAAAGAGCGGGGGTCAAGGTCATCAGATTGGAAGGGAGTGATCTCTTCATCTGAAAAATATGAGGGCAGCCACTTGGCGAGTAGGTGGAGGTGTAGAGGAAGGTGATGATCTAGTGAGAGAGGATATGTGGTGAGGGGTAATGATGGAGGCTACGGGTGTGGGGTCATTCGGTAAGACTTCAATAGATTGAAGGACCTCCATGAGGGATTAACGATGTGACTCTGAGGTTTGGATGAGGTCATATAAAGACATTTTGAGGGAGGATTGGTCTAGTTGTTTTAGCATTGTGTGATGTGTGACCCCATTGGAAATAGGATATGCAGGACCTTGAATGGTGATTTTGGGTATGGGTGTAGATGGTATGTTGGGTACAAGGTTAGTTGATGGGCCAATTTATATATCCTTTCCCTTTTCTTTCTAAGCACGGGTGGTAATGTTGATCATGTTAATCTGAGGGGAGGTGGATGAAGAGGGTTTGTCATGGAGGGTATAGTAACATGAGGGACAAAACCCTAGTGGAGGATACGATTCTTATGAAATTAGTAGGGTGCATTGGCATCTTGGTGGTGGTTTGGCCAACTCTCTGATGTGAACCATGTTAATCTTGAATCTCAAGCATGGATCAAAGATTAGTGGGGGTGGAGATTTTGGTCGTTGAGTAGGTAATGGGAGAAGATCTGTGGAAATTGGTGAAGTTGAAATGGGGTCCTCATCAAGAAGACCATCATCATCAAAATTTTCTTCAGGAGGACACAATTGGAAAAGAGATATTTTTAAAGCCTTACAGTTCTCTACATTGTGTCCTGGCACATGATGGTAGGTGAAAATTTTGGTTTTGTCAAATACTTTTGGTTTGGGTTTGAGTGGGTCATAAGGTCTAATAGGCGGTAATGTGATGACAAAATTTTCGAGGAGATTGGTTAATTTTTTGTACTAGGACCCTACTAGTGGATCATAATGGGAGGTGAATGTGGGTTTGGATGTAGGTACAACTAATTGTGGAGGAAGAGGATTTACAGGAGGGGGGTGGGTTGGTTTACTAGTTTGCTATGCAAAGTGGTCTTAGGTCTTGGTTGCATCTACTTGGGTACGAGCATGGCAGAAGAGCTAGCGGAGAAATGTTTGGTTGGTTTAACTACCTTATTGGAGGGTAGAGGATTTTTAGTTGTAGGTTTCATATTTTTGGGCAACGATGACACGGGTGTATGAGATGTGGAGGGAAAAGCTGATGGTGGAAGAGCACTGGTTACCCATGGGGGTAACCGAGATGCTATGGAGGTGGGTGGTGTAGGTTGGGCAGGAGGCATGAGTTAAAGAGAAGAAAGTGTCATGGGTGGTGAATAAGTTATGGATGGTAGTCAAGGTATGGGTGGTAAGAAGGTTACGAGTGAGTGCAGAAGTTTCATGGATCACTTGGGTATATTAGAGGCTTGTGATGAGGAAATGGGTTGCTGGTTTCTTGGTTTACCAGTGGATGGGGGTTGCTTGGCCAAGGTTAAGGGATGAGGTGAAGGTGATAATTTCATGGTAGGCAAGGTTGGTGTATGAGACCTAGGAGATTAGATCTTATTTTTAGGGGGTGAGGTAAGTTTAGCGTTAGTTTTGGAAGATGTGGCTGAATCTAATTTGATGGGTGGGTGAATAAGGCTAGATGTCGGTATGACCTCGAAGGTAGGGATAAGTTTAGGTAAGGGAGATGATATAGGTAAGGGTAGGTGTTTGGGTGTTTATGTATGTTGGGTTATGGGCAGAGGTGTTAGTTAGGGCCATGAGTGGTGATGTGGAAGGTGTTGTAATAGTCATAGTTGTGTTTGGTTTAGTCTCTCGAAACACTTTTGGATAAATAGTGAAGGTGTCAGTGAGGGAAAACTACATTTTTGTTGAAACAGGTAGTAGAAGGCATCCCCAAATTAAGGCTCTATTGACATAGTCCAGGAGATCGACCAAGCATGAAAATGGTGATGTTGTAAGAGGGGCCAACGTGGATCAAGTTGAAATTCCCGTAAAATGTGTTTGAGACACAGGGAAATGGCTAGCCTCAGACTCTGTGGGTAACAAAGCCGAAAGTAGATCTACAGGCTCTTGAAGGTTCGATGGTGAATGGTCATCTAAATGTAATGGTATTCCTACATGATCCTCTATGGGTAGAGGAGAGGATGGGCTAGATGAGGTTGACTCTCCTTGTGATGGTGTAGGTTGTGAACATGTATCTCCTATGAGTAGGAGAGGTGTCATTGACAATTGCTCGGTAATTTGAGGGGCCAAAGGTGGTGTGCTAAGTATAGGCTCTTCCACGGGTGAAGGAGAAAATGAAGGGGGTTCATCTATAGGTGGAGGAGTAGATTAAATGGGTCCTTGTGAATGTAGTGGAGCTCAGGATAAGATTTCATCTATGGAAGGAACATGAGGCAATTCGGAAGCAACTGGTATGTCATCGATAATAGCGTGGACCTCATGGACATTTCTATCATTGTTTGAAGTGTCACCAGCTTGGTTGGAAAATGGGGTATGATTAGGAAATGGCTTCTTGAAGATATGTAGGTTTTGGTTAGTGGGTACATTTGAGCTATCCAAGACTAGATCTCCATTGTATAACATTTCTTGGATTATATTCTTGAAGGTGATGTAGTTATTTTTGCTATGACCTTTAGCACGATGATAGTTGCAAAATTCATGTTCCTTGTACCATGTGGGCATGGGTCGCTCAGGGTCAAAACCAGTATGTGGTTTTATAGGTGGAAGGGTAATGGCTTCAGCCTTAACAAGATTTTCCAAAATAGAAGAGTAATATTCTCCTATCGAAGTGTAGTTTCGTTGTTCTTTTCTGAACTAGAAAGATTGGATGGGAAAGAGATTAGAAGGATTTTTGGCTATGTTTGATTAATGAGGGGACCAACCTTGAGAACTACAAAATTGGAAGATCCTTTGGGTTTTTAATAGTTTTTTTGGGGTTTCAAAGATGAAAAGCATCATTTTATTTTAACACGATGTTTTTGTTATGAAGTTGAATTTTCTTCTCTTTGATAGCATGAATTTCCAATTTTCGTTCCATGGTGAATTCCTCGTCAAAAGTGTAAAATGTCTAAACCTGCAGAGTTGGTGAGATGTGTCTTGCACAAGGCCAAGTAAACAACTCTATGAGTTCAGTTTGAGGTAATTGAAATGTGAGCTAGTTAATTAGGCTGCACCAACGAGTGAAAAAGTCAGCAATAGACTCATCGTCATACTATCATGTGGAATAAAGATCAATCATGGTAACCTTCTTAACAATGTTGATGGAGAAGTGATCTAAGAAGGCTTGGACTACTTGATTAAATGAGTAGATGGAGTGTCTTGGTAACCCACTATACCAGTCCAAGGAAGGTCCTGTAAGGGACATCGGGAAGGTTCGTAGTAGTAAAGCGTCGTCATGGCTGATCAGGTAACAACCATGTTTCAAATACCGTAAATGTTGTTATGGGTCTTATTTATTATTGAAATGGTTGAATTTTGAAATTTCCTAATGTACAGGGTATGGGAAAACAAGGATGGATGGATGAATGGGCTCATTACAGATTTCATCGTAGGTGAGAGAATTACATGAGCCCAAAACCAATGCTTTCAGTTTCCGTATCTTTTCCATCATTGATTTGATGAGGCCATTGGTAGGTTGTGGTGGAGGGGTTCCTTCTGTGGCATTAGGGGGTTGGTATTAAACCTTTGACATGGGCATCCTTCCATTGTATGGTGATGCCAAATAGGGAGGTTGAGAATAGGGGACTGATATAGAGGGTATGTATCTAGAATGGGTGATAGACGAGATAGGGGGTTGTTGATAGTATGTGTATGTAGGTGGGATGGTCATAGTGACTATAGTAGCAATTAGGGGAAGTGTTTGTGGGATGGAGAGGACAAGATTCTATAATGGAGTAGGGGTCACCGAAACCACAGGGGTTTTGTTACAATGGGTGAGGATGGGGTTATAGTCGGGGTGGTTGATGAGGAGACAATAGAAACTACAGGTGCGAGTGATAGTTCAGATGCAGCGGTCATAACGGGTATGGGTCCTGGCTGTGAAACCACTAGGGGTGAAGCAAGTGAAGGTAGTGCCACATTATTAGGGGTAGATGCAGAAGAGGGAATAAGGGAAGGAGAGATGGATACAAGCATGCCATATATGAACTTTCTTGAGGAGTCCTAGGTGGAAGAGTGGGAAAGGTAGAACTGTAAGCCCACAGGATTATGATCAAGGAGTCATGAAAATTTCTCATCACTTGTGGAAATGGTGGTAGGTAAGGCTGGATCCATGGGTGACATGATAGTGGGTGGCGAAGGGCTAGGTAGGAGTGGTTGATGACTTGCATGAAATGTAAGAGCATTATCTTGATTGCAAGTCAACACCATGTGAATGAGTATATATATATATCCTACAGATGACACAAGGGGGTATTAAGAATGAATCAAACAAGTGTCTATAGGTAGATTTGGGTAATATATCATTTTATGTTCAATATAGGGTAACTAATGCTAGTTAAGGGGTAATTGAGGTCGGTTACTGTGAGGCAAGAACAATTTTATCAAATGAGGAAAATACTAGTGACGGTCAGATGAAAAAGTTGTATGATAACTGTTTATCAAATCAAATAGAGTATAGAGACTCATAGGAACTCTGATAGCAAAGAAAATTAAATAAGGGTTCTTTTAGGTAATTGAACCCAAAAGAACAGAAAACCAATGCCAGTCAGGGGTAACTGATGTCGGTTACTATGAAAATTGGAAAGATGTAGAAAAATGGATTGTTATGAATTTTAATGAGATAAATAATAAACCCAAAGGTCTGGAGATGATGCAATGAATTCCTAACACACTCAGAAGAAGTTAGAATACTCCGACTATGATTGTGGAGTGTGTAAGGCAAAAAAAATGGAAAAAATGGAGAAGCATATCATCACACCTCAAAACGCAAGTCAATGAAACACTAAAAAACATGTACCTAACAAGTGACGTTTAATGTGTTGAGCTTATGCTATTTAGAAGACTGACTCATGAATTTAGAATAGAATTTTTTTGTGAGGAAGGCTTGCTACGAAAAAGGATATCTAAAAGGAGAGGTTTTAGGTATGTTATGGCAGGGGAGGGCCATCCTCTGAGATAATGACTCGATAGAGGAAAGAAGCTGGGGAGTAATTGCTAATCAGATGTTCCTAGGTAAGATGTTGTTTAAGAAAGATGTATATATTTCAATTTTGTGCAAGTATGGTAAGACAGAGAGAGAGAATGTTCTTTCTATGATTCTTTGTGTCAACCATTAGCTGGGCATGACTTCCAGCATATAGGTTTCCCTCACTTTAATGTGAGCTAAATGCAGTAAACAAGAATGTAATGCAACCAATTTTAAGCCCAAATCAAAAATATTACGTTTGATGAATAAAATGATGAATAGGAGAGGGTATGCTCTTTCACTAAATGTAGAAAGCAAGAACTAAGAATGATTCCTTTTAAATGCACTAAGAGAAATGTTTCTTTTAGAGCAATTAGAAAGAAGAGAGGATTATTAGGGGAGAAAATTACTTTGTAAGCCTTTTAAAGGGAAACAAAAACATAACTTTTTCCCAAAAATGAAGAAAATGTAATGGAACGGCCCCACCGAGCATGCCAAAATGTTTCACCATTTTCTTTACATTTTTGAATGACAAAATAGATAGGGTTATGGACTAGGAGGAATACCTATTAAATGGGTTAGTTGATGGTTGTTGTGCGCATTCTGACTTCTTGATCCAGTTCCGATTGTGAGAGATTACTTTTGGCTAGATGGAACTACATGTAATAGAAAACAAGACCACAAAAGAGAAGTTAAATGATATGTGATAGGGGTTTGCCTAGTGTATGCTAGTTCTGAGAAGTGTGATACTTCCTAGATGGCTATCAATCAGCTGTTTAAAATAAATTAATGCAAGAAACAAGTAAATTCCTATTGTAGTTGATATGATTTAGGTATCTCATTCAAGTACAATAAGCAAATCAGATCACAGTAGGCTAGGCTATACTTGGATCTAAAGGATGAGGTAACTATCAAGGTACTGAGGTTGGTCAGGGTATGATTCTGGGTTGCTAAGGTGAATTAGTAGGAGGTTGTTTGGCTCTGTTTTTGGGCAAGGTAAAAAACACAGAGATCGGCATTGTTCTCATATGACTGTGGACAGTTAAGTAATAACCGATGACATTTATTACGTATTTTTCAATAACTCAATATTTCATGGTTTAGGGATTTATCTGAGACCGATTCGGGAATGGTAAGGAGTGGGTGTAAGTCTAGGGAGGTGTTGGCAATACTCAGAGATGTCTAATTTACCTATGTATGGGTGATTTTGTGGTGTGGGTGAAGGAATGATCAAACTTGTATGGAGATAAATGGTGGGGAAGTGAGATTTCAAGTAGAAACTAATAACAAAAGTAACAAAGCCTACTAGAACGAAAATAGAAGAATGTTGGTTAACAAGATACTTACTATGATTTAGTTTCTACAAATAGATGGAGGTGATGGTTGATCAAAGTAATGGTGTTTGGTGTTGTGGCAGTGTTTCCCGGAATGCTACCGTGGATAAAATGCTCCTAAATCTTCCTAGATGATGGTTTTGGATGCTTGGATACATAGAGAGATGTTGGTTTTTCTTGCATGCATCTATGATCTTTTTCTCATCTTGTCTCGAATGTGCCAACACCTCAAACAAGGTTGCTAAGGTGAATAAATGGTAACCGACTATGATTCCATCTTGACCAGCGTTAATTTAGGTCTTACCGGCATCGGTTAAGGCGGGATTCCCTATGTTTACTAAAATGGGTAGATCTTTCTAATTTCTTCAGCCAAGTTGGTTTGTTTTCATGAATGAGAACAGAAGCTTCCCTTCTTATGAGCGGGAATGTGGTTATAGAAATGTTAGGCATTGATTTTAGGGTTAGACAAAATCTTAGCTCATTAAGGCAAGTAAGACTTAGTAATTGTTAGTTATGGAAACATGCCAAGAATAGGTCTAGGGTGAGGTGGCTAGATAAGGTGTCTAGGTGAGGTGGAAATTAGGTCAATTAAGGTAATAAAATAATGGATATTGTGAGGATGGGTATTTAATTTAATTACAAATAATTAAATTAATTATTAATGTTGGGTGAAAGGGGGCCATGGTTAGGTGCCCATGTTTAAGTTGGTTATCTGATCAGGGGCTAAGGGGAATGTAACCAAATTTAGGTGTCTACAAAACTGTTTCTCTCATGTAGAAATTGGTCCCTTAGAATTGAATATAATACAAATAAATAATATCTTCTCATCATTGGTATCAGAGTGATTTATCTTAGAGTAAGAAAGGCATGTGAGAAATAAGAGATATTTATTGTTGTTGCATTTAGGATACTTGCACAAAAGCAACCATCATTGGTGTCTTTTTATTTTTCATTTTCCTACGTGGATCATCATGGATATCCATTGGTGTGTTTTTCATCTTGTTGGCGCTATTCACAAGACCTATTTGATGTGAATGTTTTTTTAAGAGTCTGGATTGATCTACTTTATGGCCGCACAAAACATAATTTTGGATAAGAGAGAATATCTATTCATGGTGATGCATAAAAATCCAAATGACATCATGACAAAAATAAGTAGAAAGGAAAATTCACAGCCAAAAAAGATGATGAATCAGATGAAAATGTGTCAGAATCATTAAATTTTGGTGCCCATGAAGATGATGTTGTTCTAGTCTCCTAATGTTGTAGCCATAAAAAAAAATGGTTGATTAACTCTGGAGCCATCAAGCACATGACAGATGATAGCAAACTATTTGATTCATTGACTGATTGACCCAATGGAGATTAGGTTGAAATTGTAGACAATAAGGAATATGTTGCAAAAGGAATAGGAAATGTCACCAGTTATCTTAGGATAAGAAACTATTCTCTCATGAAGGTGCTCTATGTTCTGTGCTTGACCAAAAATCTCTTGTCTATCTCTCAACTATTGAATCACAAGCTCAAGGTGAATTTTATGGTCCAAAAAGGAATCAAATCATGATTTGATATCACGATAAGGTATGATACTTACTATAGATTATTTAAAGGATAATTTATTTTCATTAGATGTGTTTTCATCCTCTGTAGTTGTTTTATCTTCCTACATGATAGAGTCTACTGCACTATGGAATTAACGATATGGGTAACTTTCTATATTACCTATAGCTCAGTTTTGAGTAGATGTACGAGGAATTCGTGCAGTCTCCAATTCATTACCTCTGTGTTTTGTATTTTTGGAAGGAAAACAACATCGGCATCTATTCGAGTTAAGTACATTCCATGCCAACAACCATCTCGAGGTCGTGCATACTGATCTCTACAGACACTTTCCTTCTTCATTTTAGGGATTCTAATACTTCCAATTGTTGATTGATGACTATTATCACAATAAATGGGTGTTCTTTTTCTGAAATAATAGTGAAGTATTTGCTAATTTTTATATATTCTATAAGTGAGTTATTCAACTGACCAGGTAACCTTTCTTGTCCACCAATCAGATAAAGGGGGAATTAATGTCAAAGAAATTATTGGCATTCT
Organism: Taxus chinensis; assembly: GCA_019776745.2. Classification (NCBI taxonomy): domain Eukaryota; kingdom Viridiplantae; phylum Streptophyta; class Pinopsida; order Cupressales; family Taxaceae; genus Taxus; species Taxus chinensis. Next base: position 990,983,834 of record CM034146.1, read on the forward strand.
TGAAGGAGCACATAATCACAAATTTTTTTTACCACCCCTATAATCCTCAGTAGAATGGCATTACAGAATGTCACAATTAGACTATCATGGAGATGACTTGTTGCATTCTTTCCACTACAAAGTTAGAGAACACAATTTATGAAAAATAAATCTAGACATTTGTATATCTTCTAAACTGGGAACCTACAAGTATATTACAGTATAAGACACCAAAAGAGGTATGGAGTAATCATAAGCCTTTGATTTCCCATTTGATATTATTTGGTTATACAACATATATGCATGTCTCAGATAAGAAGAGGAATAATATCGGTGTAAAGAGACTCTAGTCCTTTATTGGGGGGTACAATACTACCTCAAAAACATATCGTCTCAAGGATCCTTATGTTTCACTGGATTGTTGTAGATAATGAAACATATAAAGGTAAAAGGCCAAGGAGGAATACTTGTTGTTAATTTTGGTTGAAGGTTGAGTGTGTGCATTTCTTATTTCTGATCCAAAATGATTGTGTGAGATTCCTTTTGAATAGGAGGAACTACCTGTAATACAAAGTAAGACCACAAGATATAATTAATAGAAAAGGATATTAGACTTCCTAGCATGAGCTAGATCTAGGAAGTGTGATACTTCCTTGATGGTTGTCAATCCATTGATATATAATTCAATATAAAATAAATCAACATGCAAATAAAAGAATCTAATGCTAGTGTTCTGATTTAGGTGTCTCAGACTACTATCAGTGTCAATCCAATTAAATGCTTGATAACTAAACTAGTGAAGGTACCGGGTTAGGTTGTATGTTGGGAAGGTGGTCTGAGCATCAAAAATAGGGTCTGGGTAAGCTTTGGTGCAATTTGGGTTGATTGTGGGTGATTAGGAAGCTTTCTGGTCTAAGGTAGTTTTACTAAGCACAGAGACCGACGTTGATCAGGGTATGACCGATGAAAATTTAGGATGGCCAATATCAGTTACTATGGGTAATGGCAGAATGTCAAAATCTTGTGTCTAGGCTCTCCTTGTGTCTGCACAAAGAGTTGGGAAGGTCTATGGTGAGGTTGTAGGTGGGCTATCAGGTTTAGGTAAGGCTTGTGAGGTTTTGGGGATGTTAGGGGCATTTTAATGAAAGTTGACTTGAGACGTAATAACCAATGTCAGTCTAGTGATCGATGACTATACAGAGGGGAGACTAACGATGGTTAAGGTGACCGGCGTTGTTGGGGGCAGTTCAATGGTAATTAAATAAACATTATATTTGGACATCTATGTGATTGCACAGAGGATGGTTGGGTTCATAATAAGGAAGGTGGGGATGGAGGAATGCAAAAAAGAACAAGATCTAATAACAAAATATAAAGAACCTAAACTTTAAGTAAGTATATAATGATACAAAGCAAATACACTTGTATTTACAGGCCTGGTTGGTGAAGGAAGGTAATAGTTGATCCGTGAAGAAATTTTTGGTCACTGCAGAGGCAATACTTCCTGGAATGTTCCTGTGAATGCTAATGCCTTTGGACAAGTATCAAGTTCTTTCTTGGGCCTATGGTTGAACCTATTTTGTTGTTTGGATGCTGAGGAGTCCCTTGTTCATGTTTGAATACAATATATCTCTCAGAACTCAAAAATGACCAACCTCAGTAAAAGGTTACCAGAGGGTATATAAGGTGACCGATGTCGGTTGAGGGTTAACCGGTGTCAAATTAAGGCAAGAAATCCTAGGTTTGCCAAAAATAGGTAAATCCTTGCTATTTTTGGCGTGTTCTGATTGTTGTTTTGGGTCTCAATTGAGGGTTAGCATTTAGATAAGTGAGATTATTTTTGGAGAAGGAATAGAACTTTAATTTTAGGGTTAGACTAAGTACTAGTTAGTTAAGATAAGTGGAGACTCAGTCCTATTTAATTAATAGACTAAGAATAATTACATGATGAGGTATCTAGGTGATGCGGCTAGGTGAGGTGTAAATTATTTTAATTAAAGTAATTAAATTAATTAATAGTGTGAGGATGAGCATTAATTCAATTTTAAGTAATTAAATTAATATGAATGCGGGGTAAGGAGTCATGGTTAGGTGAATACGTTACGTTAATTAATTAAAGGGGACGAGGGGGAGTGTGACCCAAATTTGGTGTCTACATTTTCCCATTTTGATGCATAGCTTGTATTGGTAAGTGATATTGAAAAAAATAGGAAGTGGTTTCCCCAAACGTAGGTGAGCATGGGGTTGCCCCAGATAAGGCAGAAGGTGATCCCCCTCAAACTAGAAGTTGATTAGGTGTTAAACAGAATCAGTGAGTGGATGAATAAATGGGCTAGTGATGAAAGTGATAGTAGTCTGAATGTATGTAAAGGTATGGTCATGTTGAGTAATGGGTAAGGGTCATATTGGGTAATTGGTAATGGCAATCGAACACACACACACATATAGATTACAATACAGTACTAGGTGGAAGATATTTCAAACTCTACATCATCCAAGGTTGATAGGTTATCCAAAGGAGGTTGAAGTATTGGATATGGTCTAGAAACACAACTTAGGTTAGGTGTAGGACCATTTAGGTATGATCTGGTACACCAAAGGTTTGGTCAAGATAAATAACATGACAATAGGAAAGGTAAGGTCATTAGGCTAAACAACATGGGTAACAACATCGCAAGGTATAGCGAATACAAAAATTCATATTGACACTAAGGAGATGTATTTTAGGTCAGGGTATGTTGGGTTGGGCATAGGTAAGGCTGCAATATAGGTAAAGAACAAGTCCCTAAATGTAGTTAAGGAGATGTACAGGAAGTGTAGGCTTGTGGGTAGGGTGTAAATAGGTGTTGGTAAAGGTAAAAGATATTTTTTCAATAATATGTGTAGGCCAAAAGGGGCATAATGTGGGTCAAATTTTTAGGATGTGTGATCGATGCCAGTTATGGGGTAATTGACGTCAATTTTCTAGGACACAACATGTCCGACGTCAGTCATGTCGATTTGGGGTTAAAAAGATAAAATCCATGTATTTTACAGATTCATTTTGACTTTGAAACTTTGAGAAAATGACAGAGGAGAAGGTGAAGATTGGAAAATGATAGTATGAAGCATATGAGCTGATGTTGGCGAGCCACGTAGCGGGTGATTGGTGTTCGATTGGCAACGGGTCCACAAGATCGATTCAATTGTTTCGATTTGGTTAGAGGTGAGGACTTTAGTTTGGTCATGGACAGAGGTAGGAGAGGGAGTGGTGTGGACCAACGATGTAATGGCCAGACATGTCCACCATGGAGATGGTGGCACAAGATGAGGTAGGAGTACAATCTGAATCCATCATTTGATTGAAAATGGTATCGTTGAAATTGTTTCAGTTAAAAATTTGGGTGGGAGTTTAATTTTGAATTTGTGGGTAAAATTAAAGGAAATGAGGGGTGGAAAGGTCCAATGTAGGTTAAATAGGTGTGGGCATGGAGCTAGGATAGGTTTGGGTGGGTTAGAGTAGGGTGTTAACGTCAGGTTTTGTGAAATTTTTGAGAATGGGGGATGGGTTTCAGTTTTTGGGTGCCATGACAAAGACTGACGTTGGTCAAGGTTTGGCTGACATCGGTCAGATTTGGCCAGCATCAGTCAAGTCTTAGGTGACTGACACCGGTTAAGTAGAACCAATGATGGTTAGGAAAAATCAGTGACAATCAAAGCAATCTACTGACAATGGTTAAGGTTAAGAGTAAATAGGGGTAAGAAGGGCTAGGTAGGAAAGTAAAATAGGTGAAGAAGAGGTAGGTGAAGATGAATGTAGGTAGAAGAGGGTAAAATATGATTGTGGTGATATGGGATAGGTAAGTAGGTGAAGTGAAATTGAGATAATGGGTAATAATGATAAGGGTTAGTAGGCTTGTAGGTGAATTAGGTAAAGGGGATAGACACGATTGATGTGGTTGGGTATGGTTTGGTGGGTAATATGTGATTTGAGGGTAGTCAAGTCTTGACATGGTTGTATTGGATGATGTAGACTAGAGATCAACTTAGGATGCGGGATAGAAGTACCACCTTTATTAGTACAGAATGTAGCCCAACATGACTGCATGTAGGAGTGGGATGCATATGAATGAGGTTTGGAATTATCGGGGTCTGATGCTATAGGAGGATAGTTTGAGATCATAGTATGATGCTCATTGCTCTCATAAAAAGATGGTATTTAGTGACCAATACCTTTCAACCTGCCGACGGGAAAGATTACCATCACCTTAGAGGACATGTGTACTGGATCTTGATACTACCTATTATGGGTGAAGCCAATCTATTCCATATCATTTGGGGCTCCATTAGAGATGATAATGGACATTTATTTGGTGAGGTGATGGGCCTATTGACCTATCACAGTCATGAGCCTCACATATGGGTACATGTATGTAGCCTACCCCATAGGAGACGAGGTTATTAATACCTGATGATGGAGGTGGCAGGCTATTTTTCTCTTCTAAATTTTGAGGGTGGAAGATTCCCACATGAGCATTAATGATAGTGATTTAGGATATGATAGAGGAGCGGGTCTTCTTTGCTTGGGCACCAAACTTTGCTAGTGTCAGTTATATAGGGAGTTATGGATTTATGAGGAGATTGCGGTGATTCAGGATGTGCATGTTCTTTTTTACTACACTACTGGGCATACGAGCACATTATCTGTGTGCGCCTAATGGGTCTACCATGATAGGATTGGTTCAGGGGTGGCTTTCTTAGAGTTAGATATAGACATTGGGTACTAGTTGTGTGGGCAGCCGAGGGTAGCATGAGGGTAGACTTATGATGTGATATACTACATGTGGTTACTAGATGGTCTATCGAGGGTTGGATATTGTTTGGAGGCCAAACATTGGCTATCCTTTGTACAGAGGCATGGTAGAGGAGTTGGAGGGATTAAATTTGTTAAGGAGGATATACGGGTGGTGTGTTGGAAAGCACAAGATGATAACTATAGAAAGGGTTACATGGTAGTTTGGTTTTCTACAGAGATGTGCCTCCACCCTTCCCATAGTGCCGTAGAGATGACGTGGAGTAGGCCCTTGTCTCCACCATGCCCGAGTATTCCTATAGGACAAGAGGATTTGACATGAGATCATTACATTGATGATTGCGGGAGTCAATCTATGGGTATAGGTAGTGGTGGGTAGCACCCCTATGATGCAGCACCACCAAGGCCAGGTTAGCGAAGACCTAACTACCATCAGAGTGCATAGAGATAGCCACTTTATAGAGGTCAAGTGATGGATCTATAGGCCCTACAGTAGCACATGGAAAGTTTCCCACATAGGGTGTAGATGGGGATGGTGGACATGTAGCTGCCTTATAGGCGTCAGGTGATAGGTTTATAGGGATATCTAGCCACTTTAACCCATGCACAAGTTGATGGCCTCTACAGGCCCAAGTTGTAGCACATAGGTACATGTACCCCCACAGGCCTGGAAGGATAGGGATGGTCCATATTAGTAGGCCACCTTACACAGTACAGGAGGATAAGTTTATCGGGGTAGGGGGCCACTAGGAAATTATTAGCAAGACAGAGTTGCATCAAGTTGCGAGGGACATACATGGCACCACCACAAAATGTGACGATCGGTGAGGTTCAGGGATGCCCTATAATACAGGATCATTACTACATAATATCACCTGATAACAAACTAGTATAGATGTCCCTTCATATGTCGAGTACCAGATTCTTAGCAGGGAAGCTAGTTCACAGGTTGAAATGAGATCCAGGGTCTCACCACCGTTCAGAGGATGTACAAGGGGATGTCGAGTTTCATGGATAGGGCCAGGGACAAGGCTTACTGATTTCTCAGAGACCAGGCATGAGTGAGGGCCAGGAGGAGATGTAGACTTGAGACCTGTGGAGGATGTTAGAGATGTTGGCAAGGTAACAGACAGGTAAGGCAGGAGGAGATCCAGGATGAGACTAGTTCTGGATGAGTATCAAGGTAAGGTAATCGATTAGTCACATTGATATGGTCATTGTTTTTGGTTTTATGAGTTCTCGAAGGTTGTGCCAAAGAGTAAGGGCCAAGTGGATATTAGACCAAGACCCATGGAGGGTGTAGAGATGCTGGAAGGATGACAAACAGGTAGGGAGGATGAGACATGTGAGAATTTTTTTAATTTCCATTGTTATTGTGTATTGATGGAAACTAGGTGAATTAGGCATGATTGATTTTAAGTCAGTTAGGCATGGTGGAGTTTAGGTTAGTTATGCATGGTTGAGTTTAGGTCATGTATACATGATGGAGTCAGGTATAGGCATGGTGGAGTCTAGGTGAGTTAGGCATGATGGAGTCAAGGTGAGTTAGGCGTGATTTTTTCATGTTTTTGGGCTTGATTTAATTTCAAAGTGATTGGTAGAATGAAAAATAAATGACGATGCATATGTATGTTGTGGTGTAAATTTCCAATTGTTTGCTATAATGGAAATGTGAATTGTATGATATGATGATGTAATCAAATGGTAGGTATGTATGTTTATATGTTTGTTTAATTTCCAAGTGTTGTGTAAAATGGAAACTAATTAAGGTATAATGTGAATAGAAAAAAGGGTAAAATTGATTAGGGTAAAGAGTGGTTGAGCTAACCTCCAAGGGCCTCATGACCTCGGAGTGCTGCCTACATAGCCCCCAGTGAAAAGGAGCTTCAGGCCGATGTAGTTCTACCATAAGCTAGGGAATAATATGATGAGGTAGAGGAACAGGTTGGTAGGTTTTAGGCATGATTTAATCTAGGTCATTTAGGCATGTTTGATTTTAGTTCATTTAGGCATGGTGAGTCTAGGTCATTTAGGCATTGTTAAGTCTAGGTTATTTAGGCATGGTTGAGTATAGGTTATTTAGGTCATTATAGTCTTCTTTTTGTGATAAAATATGTACAATATGGCTAGCTTTGTATAGCTATCCTTCGAGGGAGCGGTCTATTTATAGAAGAGAGATAGAAAGAATATGTTTCCTTTTTGAGTGAGTCATATTTTTTTGGCTAGAAGTTTGACTCAAGGAGTTTTTAATTTGAAAGTCCCATATATTTATTTTTGAATTATTTTTGGACTTTTAGGTCATGGACAAGACTATAGAGAAGGATAAGCTCCTGTTAGGAAGACAAAACTATAGTACATAGGGGTTAACTATGATAGGTGAGTTCTTAAGTGATGAACGACCATGGGATTCTATCTTGGAACAAACGAAAAGTATCCATGAGAATCATGCCATGAGTAGAGCCATGATACTCATATTTAAGATAAGGCTGAAAAGTGACGGGTAATCACGTGATTCTTGTTTAGTCATTGATCCCTAAAAAATAGGTAAATGGAAGGTGAATGGTACTCAAGGGACAAGCATTGAAAATAGATAGAAGGTGATATAGGACTTGATTCAATAGTAGAACTGTCGAAGATGTAAGGATTTTAGGAACTTAGGTTCAGGTTTTCCTTTGAGTGAAGACAAACAATAAGCACTTGATCCATAGGTATGAGTAATGATATATGGTCCAAGACAATTAGGAGAAAATTTTCCCCATTACCTTTTCTCCTCTTTTGTTACATGTTGATTTTTCCTTCAGGACAAGATCACCGACCTGGAAGTTTTGTTCATGGACACATTTATTGTAGGCACGTGTCATACATTTTTGGAATATTTTGAGGTGATCAAGAGCATTGAGACCACGTTCATATAATAACTTGAGTTGTGCCAAATGGTCCTAGTGATATTCATCATCATTGAGCACCTCTTTGAGTGAGATATGAAGAAATAGAATCTAGACTTCAAGAGACAGGAAAACCTCTATACCATAGATGAAAGAGAAAGGTTTGGTAGTAGTTGAGGTATGAATACTAGTACGATAATCCCATAAGGCAAAAGGAATGTGTGTATTCCAATCCTTTCTAGTATTGTTAACTACTTTCATAAGAATGTTGTTTAAGGTTTTTTTTGGTTGATTCTTCTTGGCCATTGGTTTGAGGGTAATAAGGTGAGTAAAAACTGAGCTGAATGCCGAAGGCATCATAGAGTTTTGGTAAGATTTTTTTTGAACTATTTTCTGTTATCAGTGATGAGGTGGTGAGGAACACCAAAGTGACAAATGATGTGATGGTTGATGAATTCACATATTTTCTTGGATTTCTTAGAAATGAGAGGAATGGCTTCTACCCATTTAGTGTAGTATTTAGTAAGTGCTAATAATCCATTGATGATGTTGGGAAGAATAATGGTTGATCTCTCTGATAGAATCTAAACCCCATTGAGAGAAAGGGAAAATATCTCATGTGAACTATAAGGCATGACTATGGGTGTGATGAATATTAGCATGTTGTTGACATTTCACCACAATGTTTGACATAGTCACAACAATCATGGTTTAGGGTTGGCCAGTAATATCCTGGGTAGAGAATGCGTTTAGTGACAGCTAAACAACTGAAGTGACCCCCATAAATTCCTATTGTGAACTTCCTTTATGGTATAGGGAATTTCAGAACTTATAAGGCATCGCAAGAGGATACCGTCAAATTTGTATTTATAAATAATACCATTAATGACGACATAGGGGGAGAAACTTTTAAGAAAGGCTTGTTTTCCATTGTGAGTAAGATCTGGAGGTAAAATGGAAAGGGAAAGGTAGTTAGCAATCTGCTTATACCAAAGGTCACATGGGTCAGGTTCAATGGTTCTGATAGGGTTGACATCTTGAAATAGATATGAACGTGATTGTATCCTTTTACTGTGAAAAATATTTTTGATTCGGAGGGTGAAGTAGGGATTTGAGAAGCAAGACAAGCCATGGTATCCACAAATTTATTAGTAGAACATGGTGTGGTTTGAAGGTCACAATGGTCAAAGGTATTCAAAAGTATGTCAACATGATGCTTATACTTTTGAAGTATCTCATTACGACAATTATATATACCATTAACTTGGTTTACAACCAGTTGAGAATCGCACAAATATATTAATTGATTTGACAGATAAGGTGATGGTGGTTTGAAGACCTAATACACGTGCTTCATATTCGGCACTATTATTAGTAAAATCAAAATCTAGTTTGAAAGATAATGGCAATAGGCTCACCATCAAGAGGAATGAGAATAACTTTGGTACCACCCATATGATGACATTTAGAACCATTGAAAAATAAGGTCATCTGGTAAATGGTATCATCAAAAGAGAGGGTAGTGATGGAATCATCTGGGAAATTAAAGTTAGAGGATTTATTTTCAGAGAGAGGTACGTTTGTGAGTTGTTCAGTGATGGTTTGTCCTTTAACAAAATTTTTATGGATGAATTCGAGTTATAGGTTTGAAAGAAGCATGAGAAAACATGCAACACATTGATGTTGATAGGGATTGGCATACATGTAATGTAAGGGGTCAGTATTGGTGACAACAAAGGTTTTGTTGTTAATTAGGTAATGGATAATTTTAGTGGTGAAAAAACTAAGGCTAAGAAGTTTTTTTCAGTGTGAGTGTATCTAGTTTTGTATTCTAAAAGTTTACAACTTATAGAATAAACCGCTTGTTCCCTATATTGCTCGTCACGATGAGCGAGCATAACACCCAAGGAATGATCACTGACAGAAATGTAAAGGTGATATGATTGGTCATCCTTAGGTGGAATGAGCACAGGTGGTTAGAGGAGGTAGTTTTTTAAGGTGTCAAAGGCTTTGTGGCATTCATCATCCCATTTTAAGGACACATCCTTTTTGAGGAGATGATGAAATGGGTGATATTGGTTGGAAATCTGCGACATAAAGAGATGAATAGATTACAACTTGCCTTGCAAACTATGAAGTTGAGGAAGATTAGTAGGTGGAGGAATTTTGAGAATAGCCTTTATTTTAGCGGGTCAACTTCTATGCCACGTAAAGAAATGATAAAACCATGGAGATTTTTGAAAAGAATAGCGAAGGGACACTTCTTAGGTTAAAGGTGAACACAATATTTGATGAGACGGTTGAAGATGACCTTGAGGGCTGTAAGGTGTTCGGCCTGATGATTGGATTTGGAAAGAAGATTTTCAATGTAATCTTCTAATATACGATGCATAATGTCATGAAAGATATAAGTCATAGCTTGTTGATATGTAGCATTGGAATTTTTAAGGCCAAAGGGCATGACATGATAGTAAAATGTCCCCCAAGGAGTGATGAAGGTAGTTTTGTGTCGATCTTTTAAGGAAAGTAATATTTGGTTATAAATTGAGAAACCATCCATGAGTGATAGCATCTCATGGCCGACGGTGAGATCAATTAGGTGGTCAATACTAGGTAGAGGAAAGTCATCTTTGGGGTAGGCTAAGTTAAGGTCATGGAAATCCATGCAAATGTAGAGTCCCCCTGTCACTTTTGTGACAGGAAAAATTTTAGAGATCCCATTGAGGGTAATCAATGGGTAGGATGAAGGAAACCAAAAGAAGGCAATGGAGTTCTTCTATGACAAGAAGGGAAATACGAGAATGCATTTTTTGTAGCTTCTATTTCACAGGTTTAACATCAGGAATAGTGACAATATTGTGGACCAAGATGTTTGGGTCAATACAAGACATATGAGCATATGACCAAGCAAATGTGTTGTTATGATCCCGAAGAGAAGAAGTAAAAGCTTCTTGTTCAACCACATATAAATATTGGCCTAGCTTTAGAATGTGTGGGTCATCCTGAGTGTTAATAATTATTTCGATGGTCAATTCATTTAACATGGTTTTTGTCTCAGAAGGTAACGACCAGTGAATTTATGAATCTTCTGCACCAAGGTAGGTAAGAATAGACTCATATCTTGACATTGAAAAACATTAATAGAAGGTGTATCATCATCAATCATGTAAGGGTATAGGAAGGGAAGAGAAGAGGGAGCCTTGTCATCTCATTCATAAGTTAGAGGACCCAGGGAAATGGTGTTCACAAAAATGTTTTTATGAGGAATGGACTCTGGATCCATAGACTCTGTTGGTGAAAGTGGTGAAGTTGGTGAACATGGTGAAGAAGTTTTATCATCCTTAATGAGTTCGAATCAGGACCTTCTGAGAGATGGTTCAGAAAATCCAATACCACCGTGGTATTTATGTTTACGAGTGGTGCACGGGATGATAGTATGATGACCTTGTTCATAGAAACCAAATCCAAATCCCTTCCAAGCACAACAATAGAGGAAGGTGTGGGAAAAGCGGTGGTTGGTGAGTGAAGACACCTATAATTACATCCGAGAAATTTAAATACTTAAATTGTGATAATTATCTCCTTTCCTGTAAATTGGCGACATATCGTCAAAAGTGCTTATCTTCTCTCTTATTGTCATTAATTAATTACACTACGCTAATTAATTAAGTGACCTATCCAACAAGTACCCTAATTAACGACCTTCCATTAATTAATCCCTCCTTCTATCTAGACTAATTAATTATTATTAATTAATTAGCTTCCCCTTTCATTTAACAAGTAAATCAATATTTAATTGATTTAATCCCCTTCTATAGTTTAAATCATGCTAATATTCCTCTAAAATCTTCTATAAGCTTGCGCATCTATTAATTAATCATCTTGATTAATTAACAAGCCCCCTTTATCCACATGAGTCACTAAAGGACAAACTAAACCCTCCTAAAGTTAACTCAACCCTATCTAAACCCCCCTTATCCATAACTAACTCAGCATCCCTATTATCCCACATGTAAAGAGATGTAGTGGTTCCTTTATCCATTGGGCTATATAAAGATCCCTCCTCCTACCTTTACACTTGCACTTAAATTCCTTGAGAAGACAAAAGCAAAGCACATAGCAAATAGACTATAATCTTTCCTTTGTTACTCTTGAGAAATTCACCATTTGAAGAGCTAAACATCCTTTCTTGCATTTTTCCAAGTGCTTGGGTCATATGGGAATAGTCAAAGGGTCTTATAGCCAAGCTTTGATGAGCTCCCATTCCTAGGTTCTTGAATATCAAAACAATCAAATTGATTGCCATGGAGTCTACATAGGTCCATTTACTTTTTGTTGGTAATATAGAGAAGTAGAGGTTTGAATACTTTAGCATGTTAATTCAAAGTTAATGCATTATGCTTAGTATTAATCTTGTTTAGCTCTCATCTTTAATGGTGCTTAGATTTTGTCTTAGCTTTTTTATAGAACTATTTAGGTGGTAGTTTTTATTCATCTAACTTAGCTTAAGCACAAATACATGCACACACTTGGCACACCCTGTGGGATAGATTCTTACTTCCTTAGAATTTTTTAGCTTGAATTCTATTATTTTGGCTAACCTTTGATATGCACATATAGTAAATAATGTTCAATTTCTTGGGATTTTTTCTAATATTATATGTGTAGGTTCTCATTTATAGCTATCATTTAATGGGTTGTTGCCAATTTCAAGCTAAGTTGTTAAAATCTAAAGTATTGTGAGCTTTGTTATTTTTTTTTTCCGTACATTGGTTGCAGGAGTGTCAAAGGCACACTAACAGGGGCACAGGTACACTTATTCTTGTGTAGGCACCCCTCAGGTGGTGCATGAGCACTTTCGAAGCTTGAATCTATTTTTACTGACTCTGTCACACATGCACTAACCCCGGCGCACATACCCCAACCAGGGCACAGGTGCACTAACCCGGGCGCAGATGTCATTTCATATGTTACCTTCACTGCAACACAAAAACCTGTCAGACCAGCGCAAGCATCTCTCTGGTGGTGCAGGAACTTTTCTGATAGTGCAGGTGCTTTGTCAGAATCTGGCACTATTTTTTTATTGGTTGTGGTGCACACACCCTAACCATACCACAAACACCTCTTTGTTGATGTAGGCACTCTGTCGGATCCTAATACTATCGTTTACCTTCCTTGGTGCACATTCTGTGATCCTAGCATAACACACCTTTCTTGTGGCGCAGGTGCACTATAAGTCAAAAAAAATTGAGTGGCGCATCCGCCCTAACCCACATGCACATGCCTTTCTGGTGGCACGGGTGTCTCTATAGGGGGCACACATGCATAAAAGGTGACACAGGTATATATGTTTAATCCATTTTTGGTTAAAAATTTTTAGTGATCCTTATTTTGATCATAACTGTTGACTCGGTATACCTAATTTTATCACAAAACTCCCAAAATTCCCTGGAGACCTCCAAAAATTGCAAATTACTAAAAACTGTTAAAAAAGTGCAAACATTGGATTTCTAGAATTTTTCAATTTTCTTGGTTTTCTAACTCTTGCAGGGAGTTCTAACAGTGGTTTAACAGGTTTCATTTGCATTAATTTTTTTATACTAACTTAAATAAAAAAAATTGCATCTTTATTTGTGAAGGTTTGAAACATGTATGCTCTTCCCTCGTGCCTTTCTAGGTGATCTTGGGAATCAAAAATGTTTAACCACTTTCTTCATACTTGCAAAATGGTTTAATTAGCTTTCAAAGTTGGTTAAAAGGGAACTTTTTTCTCACGTTGCACTTAGGAATTTTCCATTTATTAAAAATTTGAGTGAGATACCTTGTTGTGTATGCTCTTTCCTTGTGTCTTAGGACGATCTAGGAAATTAAAAACAACATCGTATCTCCTTTATATGACGTTTTGGAAAATTACTAACCTTGGTATGTAGGACCAAAATCACTTGTCAAATAAAGGAGGCATCAAAAAACAAAACACAAAACCCTCTAATACACATGTTTCTTATAGGTTGCCAAATAGTTTTCCACTTAAAACCACATTTAAGTTAAAAAGATAAAAAAACAAATCATATTCAAAACACTGTATTGCAAGTTTTGGAAAAGGGTACGTCCCTCTCCACTAAACTAGACACATAACCCCTTTGGCATAACATCTTAAGCTACAATAATGGGGGTGGTACCAGAACCACCCCAAAGTAGTCCATGCAAGAGGGAACCTTGTGGATGAATCGGGAAGCCACTCCACACTTCCTACTTGACAAGTATTACCTTGTGAGTTAGCATTACCATTAGTTTGTATGCAACCCCAATGGAGAGCACACATGGACGCACTAGTTTCTCTTTGTGTTGTTATGTTTTTTGAGCCTATTTTCATGTTAGAGTGTGGTACACCTTCTATGTGTTACACATCGGGTATTTTTTACGGTGGTCCCGCTCACCAGTGAGCGGGTCAAAGGGGTTTGGGGGTGCAGCCCCCGAAGACAAATTTTCATGGGTGGTTTATTAACCTATGGGTAATAGGTAACTGTTATGGGCTATTTTTGGGCCCATGGATTTTCGGTACCCATTGTTTTGATACCCACACGGTTTTTTTCCCATGGTTTTGATACCCATGGTTTTTTGCCCATGGTTTTGATACCCATGGTTTTGTATCAAACTACTTAAGAAAATTGTCTATTTATATGGTCTTATGCATATGATACATATATAAACATATGCATTATAAATGTGCTTCGAATTCAGGTGTGAATTCTGTAGAGTTTGTTGAGCATAGCTCTAAAACGGATATGGGTATTGTATTGAGAGAGTGGAGGTTTGTAATAAAATCTGAGCAAGTGATTCTTGGTGGATGTAGCCCAAATTGGGTGAACCACCGTTAAATATTGTCTTTCTGTGTTGTGTTATTTATTCTACACTTTTATTTGAGATCTATAATATTTTCTGCATATTAGTTTCTACTGTTGTGATTCTGTAAGGGATTATTCCGCATATTTTATCTCTTATTTCCTATCAATTGGTATCAGAGCCTAGTTTTGGTTTGCTGAAGTGTTGAATTGTAGGGAAAGTTTTATCTTGAGTGGGAGCTATGGTAGATGATGGAAGATCTAGGGTTGATAAATTCAATGGGAAGAATTTTAGTCTTTGGAAGATGCAGATGGAAGATTACCTTTATCAAAGGATCTTTATACTCCGCTGTCTAAGAAGGTGAACAAACCCTCGAGTATGACAGATGCGGAATGGGATTTGTTGGATCGGAAGGCACTTGGAATGATTCAGCTGTGTCTTGCATCCTCGGTATTATTTAATGTTTCAAAGGAAAAGACTACAAAAGATCTAATGGATGCATTAGGGAAGTTGTATGAAAAACCCTCTACCTCTAACAAGATATTTTTAATGAAAAAAGTTGTTTAATATGAAGATGTCTGAGAATAGTTCAGTAGCAGATCATTTAAATGATTTTAATATGGTTGTTAATCTATCTTCGGTTACAATAGAATTTGATGAAGAAGTTAGGGCTTTCTTAATTCTATGCTCTTTACCTGAAAGTTGGAATAGCTTGGTAATGGCGGTAAGCAACTCGGTTCCAGCTAACTCGAGGTTGAAGTTTGAAGATGTTGTAGGGGTGATTCTAAGTGAGGAAATGCAAAGAAAAATTATCTGGGGAATCTTTTACTTCAAGGAATGCTTTGATAGTGGAAACTAGAGGGAGACCAAAGAATAGAGGAAACCATGGAAAATAGAAAGATCGGGAAAGGTCAAAATCCAAGAGAAAGATTGTATGTTGGAATTGTGGAAAGTTTGGGCATGCAAAGAAGGACTATTGGGAGCTTTGAGACAAGAAGAAACAACAGGAAGAAAACAAGGAGGTGAATATGGCATCAGGTAATGTATGTCAGGATGCTTTGATTCTTTCTTTGCATAATATTACTGAATCTTGGATTTTAGATTCAGGGGCTTCTTTTCATGCTACTCCACATTGGCATTATTTTGTTGATTATGTTCAAGGGGATTTTGGGCATATTTTTCTTGGTGATGACGAGCCTTGCAGTATAGTTGGAAAAGGTTCTATTTAGGTTAAGATGCAGAATGGGAATACATGGCTATTGAAGGATGTCAGACATGTGCCTACATTAAGGAGAAATTTGATATCAGCGGGGAAATTGGGAAGTGATGGTTGTACTATGATATTTACATCTGACTCTTGGAAGGTTACCAAGGGTACTCTTGTGGTGGCAAGAGGTAAGAAGGTTGGAACCTTGTATTTATCCACTAATAGTACTAATGATTGTAATCTTGTGGATTTAGATGCAGATACAAAATTATGGCACTATAGGCTCGGTCATATGAGCCATAAGGGCATGGACATCATAAAGAATAATTCGCCTGGATATACAGAAATAGGTTTGGATTTATGTGAGAACTGCATATATGGGAAACAGAAGCAAGTAAGGTTTCTCAAGGTTGGACCTACGAAGAAAGAGAGTAAGTTAGAGTTGTACATTCTGATGTGTGGGGGCCAGCTCAGGTATCATCTCTTGGGGGTTAAATTATTATGTTACTTTTATTGATGATGTAACAAGGAAAGTTTGGGTTTATTGTATTAGAAAAAAATATGATGTATGTGATACTTTTGTTAAATGGAAAGCCTTGGTAGAGAATGAAACATGTCTTAAGTTAAAATGTCTCAGGTCAGATAATGGAGGGGAGTATTGCAACAATGAATTTGATGATTATTGTTCTAAGAATGGAATCCATAGGAAAAATATGGTTCCAGGAACCTCGCAACAGAATGGGGTGTCAGAAAGTATGAACAGAACATTAATGGAATGTGCTAGGAGCATGAGGATACATGTAGGACTACCTCTTTATTTTTGGGTAGAAGTAGTGAGCACACCTGTGTACTTAATAAACAGAGGAACCTCAAGTGCCTTGGATGGAGGCATACCTGAGGAGGCTTGGTATGGTAAGAAAGTTGACTACTCATTTCTTAGAGTCTTTGGATGTGAGGTGTTTGTTCATATTGACTAGGATGATAGGACCAAGCTAGAGTCTAAATTAGAAAAATGCACTTTTATTGGTTATGGTTATGATGACTTTGGATTTAAATGTTGGAGTATTAAGGAAAAGAAAATCATTCAGTCTAGGGATGTGGTCTTTAATGAGAAAGTCATGTATAAGCAACAGTTGCAAGAAATAGGGAAGAATCCAAGAAAGAATATGCAGTGGTAAAGGATATTTCGGATGGGACAATGACCTAGGAATCAGTTTAGGAGCCTACTCAAAAGGAACCCCAAACTCCTACTGTGAGGAGGTCTTCTAGGGTAAGAAAAGAACCTGAATGTTTTTCTTCTTCTCTTTATTATTTATTACTCACTGATAGTGGAGAGCTAGAGAGCTTTGATGAAGCAATGTAGGTAGATGCCAGTAAGAAGTGGGAGCAAGCCATGGATGAGGAGCATAAGTCTCTTGTGGAGAACCAGACTTAAGATTTGGTGAAGCTACCGGAAGGCAAAAGAGCATTACATAATAGGTGGGTGTACAAAGTTAAAGACGAAGAAGGAGGAAAGAAAAGATATAAGGCCCAGTTGGTGGTCAAGGGGTTTGCACAGAAAACAAGGTATAGATTTTGATGAGATCTTTTCTCCTGTAGTAAAAATGACTTCTATTAGAATTGTTCTTTGAATAGTGGCAGCAGAAGACTTGCACTTAGAACAGTTAGATGTAAATACTACATTTCTCCATGGTGATTTGGAGGAGGAGCTATGTATGCAGCAACCAAAAAGATATGAAGTCAAAGGTAAAGAGGAGATGGTGTGCAAACTGAAGAAGAGCTTGTATGGCCTGAAACAAGATCCATGTCAATGGTATAAGAAAGTTTGATAGCTTCATGATGGAGTAAGGTTATATCAGATGTCATTTTGACCATTGTGTGTATACAAAGAAATTTGAGGATAGAAGTTATATTATCCTATGTTTATATGTTGATCACATGCTGGTTACAGGTAAAAAAACATGCAGAAAATAAAAGTACTCAAGAAACAGCTAAGTGAATCCTTTGATATGAAGGATTTGGGGGCTGCCAGATAAATCCTTGGTATGAGGATAACTCGCGATAGGAAGGAACAGAAGCTGAATTTATCTTAGGAAGAGTACATTAAGAAGGTATTGGATAGGTTTAACATGCAGGATGCTAAACCGGTTGGGACTCCTTTGGCAGGCCATTTTAAGTTATCAAAGGAGCAGTGTCCCAAGATAGAGCAAGAAAGAAACCATATGTCCAAGGTACTTTTATCATCAGCGGTTGGCAGTTTTTATGTATGCTATAGTATGCACTAGGCGTGATATTGCTCATGCAGTAAGAGATGTGAGTAGATTTATGAGTGATCCAGGTAAAGAGCATTGGCAAGCAGTAAAGTGGATCCTTCGGTATTTGAGAGGAACCATGGGGATAGTTTTATGTTATAGTAGATCAGACACCACTTTACATGGTTATTTAGATTTAGAAATGGCTAGAGATGTAGAAAGTAGGAGGAGCATGGCAGGTTATATTTACAGTGTAGGTGGGACAGCAGTAAGCTAGATTCCATGACTATAGAAGCTGGTGGCTTTGTCAACCATGGAGGCTGAGTATGTTGCTGCCACAGAGACAAGCAAAGAGATGATTTGGTTACAAAAATTTCTTGAGGAGTTAGGGCATAAGAAGGAGGAATGTAAGTTGCATAGTGATAGTCAGAGTGTTATACGCCTAGCTAAGAAATCTGCTTTCCACTCTAGGATGAAGCATATATAGTTGAGATATCACTTCATCAGGACAGCTTTGGAGGAAGATAAGTTGAAGTTGGAGAAGATTCATACCAGTCAGAATCCTACAGACATGATGACCAAGGTGGTCACAAGGGATAAACTAAAGCTATGTTCAGCTTTGGTTGGCCTTCGTGGATGATAATGAAGGGTTGAGAAGCTTGCTCAGTGGAAATCAGTCTCCAAGTGGGATATTGTTATGTTTGTGGAACCTATTTTCATGTTAGAGTGTGGTACACCTTCTATGTGTTACACTCGGGTATTTTTATGGCAGTCCCGCTTATCGGTGAGCGGGGTCAAGGGGGTTCGGGGGTTAAGCCCCTGAAGCAAATTTTCATGGGTAGTTTATTAACCCATGGGTAATGGGTAACTGTTATGGGTTGTTTTTGGGCCCATGGTTTATCAGTACCCATTTTTTTGATACCCATGGTTTTTTGCCCATGGTTGTGATACCCACGGTTTTTTGGCCCATGGTTTTGATACCCACTGTTTTGTATCAAACTGCTTAAGCAATTGTCTATTTATATGGTCTTATGCATATGATACATATACAAGAAAATGCATTGCAAATGTGCTTCAAATTCGGGTGTGAATTATGTAGAGTTTGTTGAGCATAGCTCCAAACAAATCTGGGTATTGTATTGAGAGAGTGGAGGCTTGTAATAAAATTTGAGCAAGTGATTCTTGGTGGATGTAGCCCAAATTGGGTGAACCACGTTGAATACTGTCTTTCTATGTTGTTTTATTTATTTTGCACTTTTCTTTGAGATCTGTAATATTTTCTGCATATTAGTTTCTACTCTTGTGATTCTGTAAGAGATTATTCCACATATTTTATCTCTTATTTCCTATCATGTGCTCAAAGGGGGTAAAGTAAAGCTGAGGGTACTCCCAATTTAGTCATTGCGACTTGTTGGGTAAAATCGTGCTCGCTTAAGACAATTTTGTAACACCTAGGAAGAGAGAACCAACCAGGAATATATTCTTTGGCTAGGAGCCCACTTTGGACCATTTCAAAATGGTGTTGATGTTGTGAGTCATTATTCACCACGAAAACATGTGATGTGTTACTTTCACTTAGTTTTTCACTTACCCTAAGGTAAGGTGAAACTCTACTGAAGTGAGGCCAAACATTTTTTTTACCCCCATTTGATCTACTTCCTTCACTTTCTTTTGACACTTTGTTGATCACAAGAGGAGTGACTATCTTTGCGTTATCAATTGATTGTTTCTCCACTTTTTGTCTGTTTATGCCCATCCATGTTTTGCGGTTGGGTTAGTTAAATGTATAAAGTGTGTGGAGACATATTTATATCATTGGTATCCTTTGTGATCTTGATACTCACGTCAGGATTGTCATCATAGTTAGGATTGATTCATCATTTTATCTCCCTTTGACATGTTACCTCATTTGCATTGTCTCGACACAATTAATATACTTATGTCACATTTCTCGTAAACATGATCTAAGTGTCCGCATTGTGGCGTTACATTGCCCACATTTTAACACATCCTTAGTATACTTTGACTTAGTTTGATTTCAAACATTGTCCCAAATCTTGAAAGGTGTCGCTTACTTTGTTTGCATCATTTTGATACTACTTTGACACTAATATCTCACTTCTCTGTGAAGCTTGATAGACGTGTCTAATTGGTGTGGTTATGTGGCTTACATTTGTAAACCTTTCCCTTTAACATTTTGGCCTTGTTGGTTTTTTAGCACGTCGTGGTATCCTTTGATTGGGAGTCACATCTACCCTTTGTTAATATTTACGCCTTGTTCATTTCGAGTTTGACATAAATATTGACATTGTGTTGATCATCTTTGCATCGAACTATCATTTTGCACACACATTTTACATAGGGAGTATTTCCTTATTGATTGGCTTTGCGTTTCACACTAGCGTGATTGTTTCTTGTGATCATTCACCTAGAAAACTTGTTTTCTAGGGAAAATCCTTTTTTTATCTCATAGAGATTACATCATCACGATGTCTATTTTCCTTAGAACTTCTTCAGAAAATCATGCACGCATATCAATAATTATGAAATAAATCGTTGGTTGCCATTATGCTTCCCTGAATCGACATATTACTTCCTTCCCTTTGAAGGGAGTTTCCATCACACTGTCTAGATATAGAAATTTGTGCTTAAATTGACGCCAACAATGACTGATTATCACAAGGTTCCTTATACATATGACAATAAGGAATCAAAGTTTCAATGTACAAATCAAAATACGCCCATCATGACCAAACCTTGTTTGGTTCTTTTGTGCTAGAGATCTCATACGGGTAACTTGTTCCCCATCTTCATCTCATAGTAGGCGATATGATTTGGAGGCTTCTGATCCAAATTATTATTCGAGTTCCCCCCCACTCTTCTTCTAATTCAAATCCAAACATTTCCTCTTCTTCTGAGGATTCCAATCTAAATATTTCCCTCTGACTATTTTGATGATTCAGATCCAAACTACTATTCGGATTAATCTAATTCGACTCCTATGTCATGGTCCTCCCTATCTTTATAGGAACCCCTTTCATCATGTATTTACTATGACTCCTACGTTGCGATCCTCCCTTTCTTCGCAGGACCCCTTTTATCATTTGCCTCAATGATGTATTCCTTCCTTTGAAAATACATGTGACTTTAAATCCATCCAATCAAACATCTAATACAATTATTGAATCGTGGTCCTCTCTTTCTTTGCAAGACCCTTGTTATTATTCATCCAAGGTGATTCTTGAATCATGTTCCTCCCCCTTCTTTGCAGTACCTTCTTCATCAATCACTCCCAATAAGTCTTCCTTCTTTGAAGATTCATGTGACTCAAAGTCGTTCGAGTCAAACGTCTAAATCGACCCATGCATCATAATCTACAGACTTTGGACTTAATCATACTAGTTTACAAACGAATATACCATCATAATAGGTAGGTCCACACCCATCTTTTTCTACTCTTGAGACATCTAGATACACATCTTCTTCTATCAATCGTCATCAAAAATCTTTCTAAGTCTTCCACATCAGGTGAACCTATTTCTTCCAATCAACCCCTGGTGGTCGACCAACAACTCATACCGATTGATCTCTTTCATATTGAAGAAACATTCAGGGCATTTTTTAGTGCCTGTTTAAACAACCACTTGAGACCCAAGAAACAACCTAGGGTTATCTAGAAAATTATGGGATATTTTTTTTTGAAGTGTCTACAACCCACGTTGCAAGACATTAGTTTTCACTAACAGGTTCCGGTACAAGACCTATGTACTACAACATATGTTTTCCTTCATTAACAATTTCAAGTTCACAAGGTTTCAAATTTTAAGGTTAAATGTTTTAGTTAGGTTCAGGGAGTAATATACCCCCCAGGCCTGCTCTCTAATAGGCTCATTATTTCAACTAGATTTTTCTCATACATAACTCTTCCAAAATTTCCCTAAATCATTTCCATTGGATAGGAAATTTTTTCACCTTTCTGGTGATATAAATAATTCCTCCTTACTCCTTACAGAACTCAAGATATGAGTGGGTGGAGTTCTAAGGTCAAATATTCTCTTAGGAGAAACGTGTCAAGAGGAGGGAGAAATCGCTTAGAACGGATTGGCGGGTCATGGGGAAGCATAGGGAAATTTTCCCATCGTATAGCTCAAAGGTACAAAACACTCCACACCCCCCATGGGTCCTGTTGTCAAGTGAAAAAGGGGAAGGGAAGGGTGGAGCGGTAGGTGAAATTAGCGCCTTCCGCCTGACGGGGAAAAAAAGAAGAACAAGATGCACGGGTCCGCAAACCCGTGGAAGAACAAAGGTCCGAGGGGAAGGTAGAGATGCGGCCACAGGGAGAACTTTAAATTTTTTCCCAAATCCAAAATAAAAAAACAAAAAATAGGAGGGTTCGCCCTCCCGCCTCCACCCCAAAGTGCCATGTGGCACGCTCTCATTGGCCATGCAGCCTGCAGGCCAAAACAGAAATGTTTCCCCAATTATTTTTTTTTTCAAAAGGGTTAAGTTTAAAAGAGAATCATTCCTCCACCATAGCCACAATATGACATGTGGTGCCCTCTGATTAGTTGCAGGCCGACGGAGGGAAAGGTGAAAATTTTCCAAAAAATTTCAAAACGGTTAAGAGTTAAAAGCCAACCACACATCCGTCATAGCCGTTAGAGAACATGTGGTGCCCTATGATTGAATGCGGGTCGAGGGAAAATTAAAATTTTTACCAAGCCAATTTTTTAAAAAAGTTTTCTAAGGCCAAACAATAGCTTGCAGACAGGGAAAATTTCCCCAAATTTTCCCGGCATAAAAATTTCAGTTTCATAACTTGAGCTATAAATCTCTTTTTTCTGATGGAAAGCTGGATTCCCTCTTTGCACAAGAAGAATAACATTTCATTTTAAAGGGTAAATTTTATGAAATAGAAAGATTTTAATATGTTGGCAAAACTTTTCCAAATTTGGTTTCCTCCTTCACCAACATGTCAAAAAAAACAAGTAGAACTGATCATTCAATTTAATCTAGATTGTATTTTTCTGACAACTAGTCTGAGTGCCAAAGCTCCAAATTGGATTTTTATGGAAAGTTTGAAAGTTATTTCATAGGATAAATTTGAGTTCCTTAGGACTTGCGCACCAAGTTTGAAATTATCATTTTATTTAAAAGTGAATTGCAGATTGATGTTTATGATTGTGAACTATTCCTTTTGAATTTGTCTATTCATTTTATCAGAATGGAAAAATTTATAAAAAAAATTTTCAACCCAAATGCATGCCTTATTTCTAAATTCAATTTTCCAAGAAAATAAACACTATCTTTTATTTCATGATGCTTCTTTTTCCAAACAACAATCTCATTCTTTGACAGAAAATCAATTCCAAAACACAATACAAATTTGAAAACTAATGAAATCCTTTATTCATATTCCAATAAAACATTACAACTTATCACTTTCAGTATATAAAGATATGCAACAATTATTTGTTGTTCCTTTGGATTTAAGTTCAATCTTTCCTCTATCAATGCAATGGTTTCACATTCCAACTCATCCACTCAAATGGGAAGGGTTATAATGAACTTTCTCAAAAGAATGGGACTGTCAAATTGTGTACTCTTCTTGCTCCAAAACAACATCCATTAGCATCTTTGATCACAACAAGGAAGGGGGAAAGGCAATGTTCTCCACCAAACCAAGACATCTAATGAGAAGGGTAAATTCAGTGGCCCCCAAGCCCCAACCATATTAAAATAGCTCGAATGAGAATAAACTCATGGAAACAATGGAATTCCACGATAAATAAACAACATTCTTTCACATGCATAAATCAACAAGATACACAGTCCTAAGCAAAGACAAACAGTTCACAACTACGATTGGAAACCATTCACACAAAACATAGGCTTGATCAAACAAGCCAACAAGAGCAAGGAACTATGGGGAACTACTTATGCCTCCCTATTTGGAATTGGGCATCCACCTAAATCATACTGCCAATAAACATATCAAATCCCATAAACCTTATGCCTCCCAACCCCTCCTTATGCCCCCCAAAAATTTTCTCCCTTATGCCCCCCCAAGAGTAAGAAATGCAAGCAGTTTCTTTTCCAAGGTGGATCCCAATCCAAAACTCCCTCCACAATAAAATTGGTGCCATTGGACAATCCCTTATGCCCCCATTGGAAATCCCCATAGCCTTCTCCTACACCATGTCCTAAGCAGTCTACCCAACCAGCCAAGAACACAAAACACATTCACCATTTAAACATGCCTAAAAGAGAAAGAAAACATTTAAAAACAAGCTCAAGATCCTACCTCTCCATAATGGAGTTTGTTCCAAGATCCACAAGATTTCCAAATGTCCAAAAACCGTTCAAAACCAGAAATTCTCAAGCATGTAAATGACTCCAACTTCTTCCACCACAAGCTCCCAAAACAGCAAGAAAAAATGCACCCCCAAGAGGAATGAACAAAGTTTCAACAACCACAAATAAGCAAGGAGTTGCAATTTTAAAGGAGAGGGAAGAGAAGAGGATGATGTGGATCCACTGTGGGATTCCACATCATTCTTCTTCAACCCCAAGTGTAATTCAACATCATGCACCTAAACACAATAAATGAAAATGACAATTTAACTTACACACTCCAAAACAACCCATACTCCAAAAGGACTGAATTTAAAACATGTAAGAGAAGTGCAATTAAAACTTACATTTAGTCATTTCAAAATGCATTAAAAGGGCCTAAATTTAACCTCCAAACCATAGGTATGGTTGGTGAATAATTTTAAGAGGTGTGGGACAAGTTTAACTTGTCCCACAAGCCTCTAAATATAGCCTCCAAGGACAAATTCGAATTCCTAAGAGGATGAAGTGTTTAACACTCCAAAAATCTATCTTACATTCTCTTACATATCCCTTACACCTTCTTACACATTTCTTACACACTCTTCCAACATTAACATTTAAAATCAACAACTTCATTAATTACATTCCATATCCCAATTTAATTTAATTAAAGTTTAACTATATTATCTCTCACATTAATCTACCACATTTAAATTAATTACAAGAAGGAACACATTACTAATAAAATACATACAACAATAATTAACAAAAAGGAACACATAATAAAATATATATCCCATGGTCACATATAATGGAAATCCCCCCCATGGGAATCCCTAACAAACACACACACACAAAATAGTTGCCATGGTGACCTTGTTGATTTCACCCAGAATTCTAATATGGTTAGTCTCCAGTCCCCCGACATTGTTGTGATTTTTAACCTGCAAAAATGCAAATACCTCCTTCAGCCTCGTGGCCATATCAGAACATCCAAAATGATATAAACAACATTTCAAGATCATCTAAACACATGAATCACAAAAATATCAAGAATTCAACATTATCATTTTTAATTCATAAATCAACTATATCATCATCTATACTATTCCATACTAGGTCTACTCAAAATATCAAATGTCACAAGTCCAAATCAACATCTATAATATGTCCATGTCAATAGTCTATCATCATCCACATATCAAAATGTCTCTAGTAACCATCATGCATACTAACTGAATCCAGATCAATAATAATCCATGATCTAACATCTAACCATCATACTAAAACAAAACATAATAGTGTCCATAATATGATCAATAGTATCAAAATCAGTATCTAAAAGTGTCAAAGGGAAGTGGGCACTACATCCCCCTCCCCTTAGACTCGACTTCCTCCTAGAAGTCACTGGAACAAATGTGGAAACTACACTCGTAATACTGTGGCATCCTCCCAAGTGGCTGCAGTCTCATCGTATCTGTCCCACTGCACCCGTACCTGATCAATCTCTCTACCTCAAAGGCCCAGGGTCCTGCGATCTATGATTTGGATGGGCTCCACCATCACCTGCCCCTTATCCTACACCTACAATGATGTCTAGTCCAGTACATGAGAAGGATCTGTAATGTATCTCCTAAGGACAGAAACATGAAACACATCATGTACACGAGACAAGCTAGGTGGTAATGCTAGATGGTAGGCCAAAGGGCCTGATACACTCCAAGATCTCAAAAGGACCAATGAATCTAGGAGCTAACTTATAACCTTTTCCATAATGGATAGGGCTCTTATGTGGTCTAACACGAAGGAACACCTTCATGCCCACATCAAAGCTATGGTCAATCCTATGCTGATCCACATACTTCTTCTGCCTGTCCTGTGCCTCCTGCAATCTCTACCTGATCAACACTACCTACTGCTCCATGTCCTACAAAAGAGCTGGTCCAAGAGATACTCTGTCCTCTAACCTGTCCCAGCTAAGGGGTGTCCTGCACTCTCTACCATACAAAGCCTGAAAAGGATCCATGCCTATAGAACTCTGAAAACTATTATTGTAGGAAAACTCCACTAAGTACAGGTACTCCTCCCACTTAGACTTCTAATCCATCACATACATCCTGAGCATATCCTCCAAAATATGATTCACTCACTCAGTCTGCCCATCTATCTCAGGGTGATATGTTGTCCTGAAGTTAATCCTTGTCCTGAGGACATACTGCATGGTAGTCCAAAAGTGTGAAGTGTACAAGGGATCGTGGTCACAAATGATCTTCCACAGAATCCCATGCAACCTAAAAATCTCATCTAAATATACTCATGCCACTGCTCTAGCTGTATAAGTGGTCTTCACTAGAGAAAAGTGAGCCACTTTTGTCAATTTATCAACTCGTGACCATAATGGCATCGTGGTGATATCTTGACATCGGTAGCCCAACAATGAAATCCATGGAAATTGTGTCCCACTTCCATTCTGGTATGGCATGAGGATAAAGAAGACCTGCTGGATACTGATGCTCGGCCTTAACCCTCTGGCACTCTAAACACCATGACACAAATTGAGCCACATCTTGATGAAGTCCTCTCTAGTGGTATAACTGTCTCAAGGTAGCGTGCATCTTCTTCACCCTGGGATGGGCTGAATAGGTGCACGATGTGCCTCTACCAAGATGTCCTGCCTCAAGCCTCCATCTATGGGAACATATATCCTACCTCTGTGCTTGAGAAGACCATCTACCTCTAGGGAAAAACCATCAAACTTCCCCTCAAGGGGTCTCTGTGACTCTATCTCTGCTCGTACCGTAATGTAGAAGCTGTCAAGAGGAAGTTGCTGAAGAATCCTGCTTTGCAAATTTGTGCTCACTATAGTGGCCATAGCCACATGTCTTCATCTACTGAGAGCATCTACTACCACATTATCCTTCCCCTTCACATGCTCTATCTCCATGTCATACTCACAAAGAAACTCCATCCAACGCCACTGACGAGCATTTAGATTGGGCTACGTGAAGAGGTGGCGAAGACTCAAATGATCTGTCCTGAGTGTGAATCTCCATCCAAGAAGGAAATGTCTCCATCTAACAAAGGCATGCAAAACTACCACAAGCTCAAGATCATGGGTAGGATAATTAAGCTTGTGATCCTTGAGTTTGCGAGACTCAAAAGCTACAACCCTACCATCCTGCATCAACACACCTCCAAGCCCTGCTAAAGAAGCATCTATGTAAACAAAGAACTCACCTTGTGGATCCGGCACTACAAGAATGGGTGCTATAGTGAGGCACTCCTTCAGTGTCCTGAAGGCCTACTCACATCTATCTGACCAAACAAACTTCTTCCCTTTCCTCTGAAGGGAAGTGATAGGGGTATGCAATCCACAGAGAAGTCCTGAACAAATATCATGTAGTATCCTGTTAATCCCATGAAGCTGCGCACCTCGGTCACTGTAGTGGGTGCTGGCCAATCCATAATGGCTCTAATATTGGAAGGATCGACTGTGATACCTTCCCTAGAAATAACATGACCCAAATACTGCACCTCTGTCTGAAAGAAAGCACACTTCTCCAAGTTCCCATAAAGTTGCTACTCACGAAGACACTGAAGAACTGGAAAAGGTTCCCCTCGTGCTCCTCACGTGTACATGAGTATATCAAAATGTCATCTAGGAAGATGAGCATGAAGTGATCTAAAAAGGTCCTAAATACCCCATTCATCAAACTCATAAACATTGCAGGGGCATTCGTCAAACCAAAAGGCACCACTGTGAACTCATAGTGCCCATATCTCGTGTGGAAGGTGGTCTTATGAATGTCCACCTCCAAAATCCTCAACTAATGGTAGCCTGACTTGAGATCAATCTTAGAGAACACCGTGGCTCCCTTCATCTGATCAAACAAGTCATCAATACAAGGAAGAGGATAATGATTCTTGATCGTTACCTTGTTCAACTGGCATGGTAATCAATACACAACCGCAAGGATCCATCCTTCTTCTTCACGAAGATCACCGGTGCACCCCAAGGGGATACACTAGGATGGATAAGGCCCTTCTCCAAAAGGCCCTCAAGCTGCAACTTGAGCTCACAGAGCTCTGGGGTGGTCATCTGATAAGGTGCCTCGTGAGATAGGCTTTGCTCCTGGAACTAGGTCTATATGAAAATCAATCTCATGTGGGGGTGGTAACCCCGGTAGATCCCCTAGAAAGACATTGGAAAACTCTCTCAAGATGGGATGATCATCAAGTGATGGTCCACTAGACCCATCCTCTGATCTGTCACTAACTGTAACAGCATACATCTGACAACCCCGTCGCACACACCACTTAAGCTACATAGCGGAGATGGTGTGAATAGAAATTGGTCTCCTGACCCCTGAGATCACTGACTCAACTCCTAAATCATCTGCACAAGCTATAGTCTTGTGATAACAATCCATCCTGGCCCTATGTGCAGATAACCAATCCATACCTAAGATGACTCCATATGAGCCCAAAGGAAGGATACAGAGATCTGAGGTAGTGGTGAAAGGTCCCAAATCCACTACACACTCCTTAACTAAGGATTCACATAGAGATCTTGGCTCTAGAAGCCATCTCGACATCCCAACTAAGACCCTACCTAACTACCACCAGCCTGCATCACTCTACTAAAGATGGTGTAATGAAAGAATCAGAAGAACTAAAATCAAACAATACAGAGGTAGGAATACCACCAATGCTACCTGTGGTCTCAATGACTGTGCTCTGGTGCTCTGCCTGGCGGTTCTCAACCACTGCATAAATCCTGTGGCTGCATCCCATGTCACCAACTGTTCAGCTCAGAAAATTGGTGCCTTACCCTTGTTAGGGTTCTAAGGACAATCTCTCCAAAAATGTCTAGCTACTCCACATCCAAAGCAACCACCTGATCCTCTCCAAGGAGTAGCACCTCCAGCAGGTGCCCTAGAAGCCTATGGTGTGGATCCTGATGATCCAACTGTGGTTATTTTGTGAGGCCTCTGCTGGCGAGCTCTCACTGACTGAGCTCTAGGTCCACCCTGTGTCCTGATGGGACCCCTAGGAGGAGGCCCCATACTCTGACCTCTCTGTGCATCAGCTCTCTGTGGAGGTCTATAAGGTGGACACGACTATTGCTGCTGCTAATGGGGTCTAAAGGATAACTTGTGAGGAATGCTGACCACCACAAGGAAGAGGTACTGAACCTCTCGATCTACCATCCTACATCTGTTGAATGTGGCTCCTGACTCAGTCTCTAGCCTATTGGGTTTTACCCCGAGTCTCCTCCGTAATATAGGCCTTCTCAACGGCCTCTGCTAAAGTCTGTGGACAGTGAATCCGCACTACACCTCCAATATCTAAATTCAGGCCCAAGATGAACCTATGAATCCACACCTACTCATCCTGCATATACTCTACATACCAAAGTAGATCTAGAAATATACTCTCATACTCTGCCATTGATAGAGAAGCCTATTAGAGGTCATGGAACACATCAATCCTCTGCTGGATGAACCTCCATGATAGATACCTGCTCCTGAATCTCTCCTCAAATAGCTCCCAGGTCACTGTCTCTAAATCTATATGGAGCTTTTGCTCCTCTGTCCTCCACCATACTCTTGCTCCATCCCTCAGTAGATGGATCGCAACACAAGATTTCATGTTGCTAGAACAAGGACAAAGCTTGAAGCAACCACTCAAGCTCACTAGCCAGGCCTCTACCTGAAATCCACCAGTATCACCTGAGTAATGTGAGGGCCGAAGCTTTAGGATCTCCTTGATGTGATCCACTGCTGTGGTCTGTCAGCCTCTAGGTCTCTCAGCACGCTCATCCCTAAGCCTAGGGCTCCGAGACCTCTCTCTATGCTCTGGAACTCTGTCACCCTATCTCCTAGGTGGTGACTCTACTTTGACTGACTCCACATGGGAGTTCTCTCCTCTATGCTCCTCACTGAGTCAAGGAGATACCTGACCCTCGATAGAAGGAGCTCTATCATGACTAGCTACATGTCCTCCTCCTAAGCCTCCACATAGAGTGGCATTGACATCCTGAAGGGTCTGTAGAATCTGAGGTAGAATGGTTGCTACACCCTGATTAGTGGTGGTGGTGGTGGTGGTGGTGAGTCTGAGTCCCTGTGAAATTTCCTCTTGCTCCTGTCTAAGCCTCTTGTACAGACCAAAGTGAGAGTTAGTTCATTTTGCTAAGTTTTACACAACTTCCATGTTTACTAAAATATACAAATTTCTTGCTAAGTTGTTTTCTAGATTTACAAGTGTACTAGGTTTAAGTTTTCATGTCTCAAGTTTTCTAGTGTGCCCAATGGTCCAAGCCTTTGAACCACTACTCTGATACCAAACTGTAATGCTCGTTTAAACAACCACTTGAGACCCAAGAAACAACCTAGGGTTAGCTAGAAAAATTATGGGATAATTTTTTTTTTGAAGTGTCTACAATCAGGTTGCAAGACATTAGTTTTCACTAATAGGTTCTGGAACAAGACCAATTTTACTACAACATATGTTTTCCTTCATTAACAATTTCAAGTTCACAAGGTTCAAATTTTAGGGTTAAATGTTTTAGTTAGGTTCAGGGAGTAATTTACCCCCATGCCTGCTCTCTAACAGGCTCAGAGTTTCAACTAGATTTTTCTCCTACTTAATGCTTCCAAAATTTTCCTAAACCATTCCCAATGGATAGGAAATTTTCTCACCTTTCCGGTGATATAAAGAAGTCCTCCTAACTCCTTGTATAACTCAAGATATGAGTGGGCGGAGTTCTAGGGTCAAATTTTCCCTTAGGGGGACACGTGTCAAGAGGAGAGGAAAGCACCTTGAATGGGTTGACGGGTCGCGGGGCGGCTTAGGGAATTTTTCCCAATGTATGGGCTCAAGGGAAAACATTCCTCTGTGCCTCCGCGGGTCCCTAGAGGACACGTGTCAGTCCTGGTTGATTGCAAAGCGCCGACGAAGGGGTGAGGGAAGCCTCTTTCGGCGGAGTATTCATTGGTGAATCCTCCACCAATGCCATTGCGCCCGTTAGGAGAAAAAAAGAAGAAAAAGATGGGACAGGAAAAAGGATTCTAGAAAGTGCCCGTGGTGAGAAAACAAGGATCCAAGGGGAAGGCGGAGTTGCGGGCCGCAGGGAGAACTTTAAGAAATTTTCCCAAGGCCAAAACAAACAAATAAAAAACAAGGGGTTCCGCCCTACCCGCTGCCACCCCAAAGTGCCATGTGGCACCTTCTCATTGGCTGCAGGCCGCGGGGCCAAAATGGAAATTTTTTCCCAAAATTTCAAAAATGTTAAGTTCAAAAAAAGAACATGTACTCACGCAGTAGCCCAAGAGGACACATGGCGCCCTCTGATTGGCTGTGGGATGGCGAGAGGGAAAAGTGAAAATTTTCCAAGGTAAAAAATTTCAAAAAGGAATAAGAGTTAAGTTCAGAAAGAGGATCCGCCCTTCCACCGTGCCACGTGGCAGCATGTGATTGGCTGTGGGCCGATGGGGTTGCGAGGTAAAAAGGGGAAAATTTTCCCAAGGAAAAATTTTCAAATGACAAGTTAAAAAAGTTTGGTCCACCCCTCAGAGGTGCCATGTGGTAGATCCCGATTGGTTAAGGGATGGCTAAGGTGGAATTTTTACAACGGGAAATTTTTCCAAAGTTTAAAATTTAAAGGCCCACCAGTTAGATTAAATTTTATTACCTTTTTGAATGCCAAAGAAGTAAAATTTCAAATGCCATAACTTGAGCTAGAAAGCTCAGTTTTGGGAAAACGAGGACTTTTTGGAAATCTCTCGATGCCCCTCTTTGCACAAAAGTCATAAATTTAGAATTTGATGAAGTTTAAAGGGTCAATTTTATGAAATCAATCTACAGGATTTTAATTTACAAACTGGTAATTTTCAACTTTTCAATTTGATCAAATTAGTTTCCTCCTTCACTCAACATGTCAAACAGACATGGAGAATTGATCTAGGGAGGGTTTAGAGTGTTTTTGGAGAGTTAATTTTTTCAATTGATTTAAGATTGTATTTTTCTGACAATAGACAGAAAAACGACCCAGGAAGGGATTTAAATTCAATTTTGCAATGGTTATATTGTTTTCTTGAGTTTTCTTTGTCAAGTTGGGTTCAATAATGTCTTAGCATGTTAAATTATAAAATTTTTAAGTTGATTACTAAGTGCAAGTATGAACTGTTCATTTTATTTAAAAGTGATATTGCCAAATTGATGTTTATGACTGTGAACTATTCCTTTTGAGTTTGTCTACATAATTATATCATTTGAATGTGTATATGGATTCCTAAACTAGTCAAAAACATTTAATTGAATTCAATCAACCATTCAATAAGTAATTATGCAAAGCCTTATTTCTAAATTCAACTCATTCCAAGTATACAATACATTGTCTTTTATTTCATATGCATTCTTCTTTTTCAAACAAAAACTCTCAATTCTTTAACAACAAATCCAAATCCAATACACCATACAAATTTGAGTAAAAAACTAAAGGCAATCTTTTATTCATATCAACAATTACATCTTTACAACTTATCACTTTTTCCATTTGGTTTCAAAGATACAAAATACAATGCATGTAACATCAT
Organism: Taxus chinensis; assembly: GCA_019776745.2. Lineage (NCBI taxonomy): Eukaryota > Viridiplantae > Streptophyta > Pinopsida > Cupressales > Taxaceae > Taxus > Taxus chinensis. The sequence continues at coordinate 991,016,725 of CM034146.1, forward strand.
TTACATTTATTTTCCAAAACAGAGAACAAATATAAATCTCCTTTACATTTCTCAGTTCAAATTTCAATCTTCCATTATCAATACAAATGGTTTCACATTACAATTATTATACAACTCAACCACTCAAAGTGGGAAGGATCACAATAAACTTGCTCAAAGGATGGGACTGTCAAACTGTATAATCTTCTTTGCTCCAAAACAATAGCAACATGCTAGTTTCTCCATCTTTTCATCTTTGATCACAACAAGGAAGGGGGAAAGGAAACGCTCTCCACCCAACCAAGACATCCAATGAGAAGGGAGAAATCCATCCTTCCTCATTGGCCCCCAAGCCCCAACCATATTGAAATAGAGAATGAGAATCAACTCATGGCAACAATGGCTTCCACAAAAAACAAGCAACATTCTTTCACATGCATAAATCAACAAGATACATAGTCCAAGCAAAGACAACAGTTCACAACTGCAATTAGAAACCATTCACACAAAACATAGGCTTGATCAAGCAAGCCAACAAGAGCAAGGAACTATGGGGAACTACTTATGCCTCCCTATTTGGAATTGGGCATCCACCTAAATCATACCGCCAATAAACATATCAAATCCCATAAACCTTATGCCTCCCAACCCCTCCTTATGCCCCCCAAAGTTTCTCCCTTATGCCCCCCCCCCAAGAGTAAGAAATGCAAGCAGTTTCTTTTCCAAGGTGGATCCCAATCCAAAACTCCCTCCACAATAAAATTGGTGCCATTGGCAATCCCTTATGCCCCCCATTGGAAATCCCCATAGCCTTCTCCTACACCATGTCCTAAGTCAGTCTACCCAACCAGCCAAGAACACAAAACACATTCACCATTTAAACATGCATGCAAGAGAAAGAAAACATTTAAAAACAAGCTCAAGATCCTACCTCTCCATAATGGTAGTTTGTTCCAAGATCCAAAAGCTTTCCAAATTCCCAAAATAGTTCAAAACCAAAAATGCTCAAGCATGTAAATGACTCCAACTTCTTCCACCACAAGCTCCCAAAAACAGCAAGCAAAAATGAGTCCCCCAAGAGGAATGAACAAAGTTTCAACAACCACAAATAAGCAAGGAGTTGCACACTTTAAAGGAGAGGGAAGAGAAGAGGATGATGTGGATCCATGTGGGATGCCACATCATTCTTCCTCAACCCCAAGAGGAAAGTCAACATCATGCACCTAAACATAATAAATAAAAATGACAATTTAACTTACACACTCCAAAACAACCCATACTCCAAAAGGACTGAATTTTAAAACATGTAAGAGAAGTGCAATTAAAACTTACATTTAGTCATTTCAAAATGCATTAAAAGGGCCTAAATTTAACCTCCAAACCATAGGTATGGTTGGTGAATAATTTTAAGAGGTGTGGGACAAGCTTAACTTGTCCCACAAGCCTCCAAATATAGCCTCCAAGGACAAATTCGAATTCCTAAGAGGATGAAGTGTTTAACACTCCAAAAATCTATCTTACATTCTCTTACATATCCCTTACACCTTCTTACACATTTCTTACACACTCTTCCAACATTAACATTTAAAATCAACAACTTCATTAATTACATTCCATATCCCAATTTAATTTAATTAAAGTTTAACTATATGATCTCTCACATTAATCTACCACATTTAAATTAATTACAAGAAGGAACACATTACTAATAAAATACATACAACAATAATTAACAAAAAGGAACACATAATAAAATACATATCCCATGGTCACATATAATGGAAATCCCCCCCATGGGAATCCCTAACAAAACACACACACACAAAACAGTTGCCATGGTGACCTTGTTGATTTCACCCAAAATTCTAATATGGTTAGTCTCCAGTCCCCGACATTGTTGTGATTTTTAACCTGCAAAAATGCAAATACCTCCTTGGCCTCGTGGCCATATCAGAACATCCAAAATGATATAAACAACATTTCAAGATCATCTAAACACATGAATCACAAAAATATCAAGAATTCAACATTATCATTTTTAATTCATAAATCAACTATATCATCATCTATACTATTCCATACTAGGTCTACTCAAAATATCAAATGTCACAAGTCCAAATCAACATCTATAATATGTCCATGTCAACAGTCTATCATCATCCACATATCAAAATGTCTCTAGTAACCATCATGCATACTAACTGAATCCAGATCAATAATAATCCATGATCTAACATCTAACCATCATACTAAAACAAAACATAATAGTGTCCATAATATGATCAATAGTATCAAAATCAATATCTAAAAATGTCAAAGGGAAGTGGGCACTACACATTTATAGGGGCATATGAAGATATTCCTTTAGCAGATTATGAGAAAGGATTCTCTTTATACTTTGATTCATCTGTGTATTGTGAGGAAAATGTTAATTCCTTTTATCAAGAAACGGAGGAAGAGCCCCAGATCATGAAACTTGATCCTCCTCTTAATCTTCCATCTTCACATTATTCATTATGTGATGAAACTCCTTGGTATTGCATTGATCCATGTCCTATCTTCTCTTCACCCAATAACTCTTTGTCTACCATAATTCCTCAATCACAATCTCTTATGGGGTCAATGCCAAGTAGCCATTCATCTTCATCTGGGTGTGGGTCACCTTCTAATATCCCTCCCTCTACCATTTGTGGGACATTTTCAAGTAGTCCACTATCTTCTATTCTTAGTAGTCCATCATCTTCTATTCTAAGGCCACATCCTAGCAACTCATCATCTTACATCTATGGGCCACGTCCTAGTAGCCCTTCTTCTATTCTTGGGCCACATCCTAGTAGCCCTTCATCTTCTATCTATGGGTCACGTCCTAGTAGCCCTTCTTCTTCTATTATTTGGCCACATCCTAACAACCCTTCATCTTCTATCCATGGCTCACCTCCCAGTAGACCATCTTCTTGAATTCTTGGACCATATCCTTTTCATCCATCACATATTTCTTCTATCAATGGTTATGGCAAAGCCCATGGTCATTTCTCACATCATTTCTAAACGTCCACGCTCACTTTCTTCTCCTCATCGAGATTAGACAAGTCATGCATCCGCTTATAAGAAACCACCAACATTTTCTTAATCAAGCTCATATCAAAACTATAAAGAGCTCTATAGCTCCCAACAAGTCAAACGATCTTAAGGTTAAAAATCAAATGTAATTCAAGAATGCAAATTAACATAACCATCAAGTATGGTGCAAAGTGCATAAACCTCTGGATTGGGAATTAAATCTCCCATATATGAAATCCATGTTTCAAAAAAAATCACAGTCATTTTTTGAGTGTGAACTCACCACGATCATTGAGATCGAGGAAAACATGACTCTTGATAAACAAACATGCTTAGTCTCCCTTATCAAGGAAATTACAAACATCATTGTTGGATCTTACGATGCAGAGTGACTCTCTTATTCCCACCTTTCCAAAAACTATCAAAATTTTAAAAATAAAAAACAATTCAAAAAATATAAAAACATTGAGAAAAAACAACAAAAACCAAAGGTACAAAGATCAAACATTGCAATCAGGTATTGCGTACACATGGATGTTTCTTTCTTCCCTTCCTTGCTATTCTTCTGCAAGTCTCCCTGCCATTTTCATCCCTTTGGTGATGTTTTGGTTAGCTTATTCACACGCATTTTGTGATAGTTATCTCTATGGTATCCATTTGACCCTTGTCTTTTATCACCTTGGTAAATTAAAGAATGACTGAACTCTTAGAGATCCTATCACATTCAACATCTAATAAACTTGTTGTGAAGAACTTTTGGACATATTTGTTGACACTAGCTAATGTCATCATCATAATCACTTTCATATCCTTCCATCAAGCCATCAGTGGTTATTAACCCCTTGTCAAAAAAGGGATCTGAAATAAATTTTCAGAAAGAAAAAGAATCAAAATCAATCAAAAAAATCAAAAGCTAAAAGCTAAAAGAAAAAGCAAATTGATATATAACTCTCTCTTGGGGTATTTCCAATAATCTCTATCGGGGCTATGGATGCTTGAATGAAAGTAGAGAAATTTTGTGATTAGAATCAAATACATCTCTGTCAGGGTTATGGACACCTGGCTGGCAGTGGAGCAATGTACGGATATCCTTCCACCCTTCATTCATAAAATCACCTTTCAAAATCAATCATCCCTACTCTTTGGCTAGGATGTCTTCACTTTTTGTCTATTAAATCTTTCCTTCAATAGGTAATAAATTCCATGTGCACACACTAGATATCTATGAGTAAGCAGGATTAGTATGTTACCAAGTGTCTCTTTTTTAAGACCTTGTTCAGACTCTTACTTTAGTCGTTATCTCATCTCGCGATTTTTTCCTTTGGCTAATCACTTCTTCATCGCGAAGCTTCTAAGCTACATTCATATCATTCACATCATTCTTCTACTTCGTTCAAACCATCCATGTGTATAAGATTACTTTTTTTCCATGTTTTTGGGAACCTTTGTCCCCTTTCACAAAAGCAATCTTCTCTTTCATTTCTATCATGTTCTTTTAGGCCAACTTATATTGGGGGCATCCTTTCTTCTTCCCATCATTTCATTATTTTATGTTCATCATTATGTTGAACCTATCCATAATGGCCTTGGGTCCCACTTCTACCTATGAAGAGTTTGCCTTTGAATACTCCCACCTAATTACTAGGGAATTTTCGCATCTTCACCTTTCTCATACGCACGTGGCCTTATGCCCTTGTACATCCCATCTATCACTAGGGGCATCCACACTTCCTCGTCTTCCTGTACATATTTTCAAAAAAAAATCAAAATCAAAAACATTCAAATATGTTTCAAAAAATTTCTATAAATTGGAAATCATCTTACAAAACGTTGCTCTTTGGTTCTCACTTTTTCATGTGTGTGACTTGTGGATAATCTTGATCTACCTCCATCAGAAAAAGCTAGGCTGCTTACTTCGTCTGTACTCTGGGGTAGAACAAGTTTCCTAGTATTGTTTCATAGTGCACATTGCTTTTTCATCAGACCCAAGTGTCCTCCATTATTCCCCCCGCATGCATCCTTTCTTGGGGCACCATCATCAACCCTTGTCATTAATTCGCACAAGTCGTAACTGAAGCTTGATGATAAAAACATTACATTATGTTCCTCTGTTAGTTTAGATTGTTTACTTTCTTGTATTGCATTGCATTTTGTATGTCGCATGGATTTGGTGTTTTTAGCAATGGACATTTGTTCGTATATGGCTTTTCATGTGATACTATACTTTTTTTCATTCTATTTTTCATAAGGACCGATGACGTAGATCTGTTGGCAATATGATGACACTGAAGTTGTTCCAATACAAAGGTTAGAGGCTAAGTTCTTCTCTCCACTTCTCCATATTTCTTCTCCATCACTTTCCTCTCACCCCTAATCTTTCGTTTCACCGGGACATTCGGCCCCTACCCATTCTTCTATCTATTTCTCACATTTTTCGATCATCGATCATCTTCCTTCGTCACCCCATCGACACTCGAGGGGGCATCTCTTACTTCTACTAATTTTTCTTGTACCCCTTCAAAATTTTATCCATCTACTATCTTTGAAGTGATGTCAATTACGCCACCCCAAAGAGGGGAAAATGTAGACACCTATAATTACACCCAAGCAATTTAAATACTTAAATTATGCTAATTATCTCCTTTCCTGTAAATTGGTGACATATGTTAAAAGCGCTCATCTTCTCTCCTATCATCGTTAATTAATTACACTACGCTAATTAATTAAGTCACCTATCCAACAAGTACCCTAATTAACAACCTTCCATTAATTAATCCCTCCTTCTATCTAGACTAATTAATTATTATTAATTAATTATCTTCCCCTTTCATTTAACCAATAAATCAATATTTAATTGATTTAATCCCCTTCTTTAGTTTAAATCATGCTAATATTCCTCTAAAAGCTTTTATAAGATTGCACATCTATTAATTAATCATCTTGATAAATTAATAAGCCCCCTTTATCTACATGAGTCACTAAAACACAAGCTAAACCCTCCTAAAGTTAACTCAACCCTATCTAAACCCCCCTTATCCATAACTAACTCAACATCCCTATTATCCCACATGCAAAGGGATGTAGTGGTTCCTTTATCCATTGGGCTATATAAAGAGCCCTCCTCCTACCTTTACACTTACACCTAAATTCCTTGAGATGACAAAATCAAAGAACATTGCAAATAGACTATAAGCTTTCCTTTGTTACTCTTGAGAAATTCACCATTTGAAGAGGTAAGCCTCCTTTCTTGCATTTTTCCAAGTGCTTGGGTCATAGGGGAATATTCAAAGGGTCTTGTAGCCAGGATTTGATGAGTTCCCATTCCTAGGTTATTGAAGATCAAAACAATAAATTTGAATTCCATGGAGTCTACATAGGTCCATTTAATTTTTTTTGGTAATATAGAGAAGTAGAGGTTTGAATACTTTAGCATGTTAATTCAAAGTTAATGCATTATGCTTAGTATTGATCTTGTTTAGGTCTCATCTTTGACGGTGCTTAGATTTTATCTTAGCTTTGTTATAGAACTATTTAGGTGGTAGTTCTTATTCATCTAACTTAGCTTAACCACAAATAAACACACACAGTGAGAGATTGAATGTCAGAGGAAAATGGTCACATTTGGGAAGGTGGATTGGGTGATTACGTAGAAGCATCAAGTCCCCCATACGTTAATTTGGTCCGAAGGTGGGGAGGACTATAAGAGAAGACCTCACCTTTGTGTTAATCATAACATGGATGTTGGTGAAGGTTTATGTACTCTTGAGGAGTAAGGAATGTGTTGATGTTGTACAGGAAGTACTCCCCTTGAGTGAGACATTGAAAAATACATTCTAAGGGATCGGTAGTTTGTATATGGGTAGAGGGAATGGACGAATCACTGGAAGAAGAGACATTGGTTGGTTGAAAAGTAGATGGGTTAGTTGATAGGTTAGTTACAGATGTTGCAGTGATAGTGGGAATAGAGGAGCTAGGTGTGGGAGAGGTAACGGAAACATTGGTGGATGGGGCCATGGGTGAAGTAGAGGTGGCAGCAGTGGTAGATGCCTTAACTGGTATAATGACATCATTAAGTCGATACAACATGTTACTGGTTTTAAATGGTGAAGGGTCAGTTGGAATGGTATAGTTATGTCCTTCATATTCAAATTTTACAAGGCGATGTAAGGTTGAAGGAATACAACCCATGACATGGATCCAAGGTCAGATAAGTAGCAGGTTATACTGGAATTCCCCCTCTAAGACATATAATAATTCTGGAATGGTATGGGAGTCCACTCGAATGTGGACAATGATGGTGCCAAGGGTCGAAGTTATGGCATCATTGACTGAACACAATATAACTGGGTTATTATGCATGTAATTGGCAGGGATGCGCACTTGGCTATATGTATGGGAGGAGATAATGTTGATGTTGGAACCGCCATCAATCATAATGTGTTAAACACACATATTATCAATGTAGACGGAAATGAAAATAGCGAGATCAAGATCATATGATTGGAGAGTTACAATATCATTGTCAGAGAAATTGAGAGTGGCTACTTAATGAATGGTAGCAGTTGCAGAGGAATGGGATGAAGTGGTGAGAGAGGCCACAGGCATAGGGTCATTAGTTTAAAACCTTGATGGATTATAGAACCTTCATGTGTGCCTGTTGGTGAGACTCAGAGGTTTGGACAAGGTCATACAAAGACAGTTTGAGTGAAGATTGGTGCAATTGTTTAATCATTGTACGATTGGTGACCCCATCAAAAATAGGGTAGGTGGGTCCCTGAATGGTGATTATTCGTGCAGTTGTAAATGGTATATTGGGCATATGATCGACAGATGGGCTAGTTTTTTTCTCCTTTCCTTTTTATTTTTGGGCATGAGTGGTGATGTTAACCATATTAATACTGTGTAAGGGAGCAATTGAGTTGTGATAGGTGTAGAGACAGGATGAGAAAAAGTATGGTGAGGGCATATTGATCTTGAATGTTGGAGGAAAGGAAAAAGTATGGTGAGGACATTGAAATTTGGGTGGAGGTTTGGCTAGCTCTCTTATGCTGACCATATTGATCTCGAATGTTGGAGGAGGGTAAAAGGGTTGTGGAGGTGGAGGTTGAGGTTGCTGAATAAGTAAGGGGTGAGGATGTGTGGTGATGGGTGAAAGTGGAACATGGTCCTCGTCTAAAATATCATCTGTCATAAAAAATTTCTTCAGGAGGACATAATTGGAGAAGAACGATCTTTAGATCCTTACAATTTTCTACATCAGCGCCCTAACATATGATGGTAGATGTAAATTTTTTTATCATCAAACCTTGCTGGTTTAGGTTTGAGTGGGTTATAAGGTCTAAGTGGTGGCAATGTGATGACATGAGGTCTCTAAAATATTTGCTAAGATGTTGGCGTAAAATCCTACCAATGGATCACAATGCGAAGTAAGTGTGGGTTGAGATGGAGGTGTGAGTGATTTTGGTGGGAGAGGCACCATGAGAGGTGGAATCAGGTGGAATAGGTTTGACCACTGGTTTGGTAGGTAGTACTATTTTAGCTTTGGATTACACCTTCTTGGGTAAAGGTGTAGCAGATGAGCTATTAGTTGAAGGTGTTGTAGAAGGTGTTGTAGGTCCGACTACCTCTTTGAGAGGGTAGTGGGCTCTTGGATTTTGGTTACACCTTCATGGGTAAATGTGAAGGAGTGCATGATGTAGAAGGGAAGGAAGATGGTGGAAGGGGATGGGTTAGCCATGGTGATAATGGAGGTGTGGTGAAGGTTGCTGGAAGAGGAAAGGTGGAAGGTATTGGTTGAAGAGAAGGAAATATCATGGGTAGTGATGAGGCTACTGGAAGTGGTACATGTGGTAGAAGTGGTAAGAAGGATGAGAGGTGACGGTGAAGGTGTACGTTGTGCAGGTAAGTTAGGTGTAATAGAGGCTCGTGATGAGGAGGTGGGTTGTTGTGTTTTTATTTTACCTTGGGTAGGAGGTTGTTTGGCCAAGGTGGATGGGTGAGGTCCTAGGATGGATGGAAGTGGTGAAGGTGACAAAGGGGTAGTGGGAAAAACTGGTGTATGTGGCCTAGGAGGTTGGGTCTTCTATTTAGGTGGGGGATAGTCTTGTGCTTAGGTTTTTGAGGATGTGGCTAAATCTAGTTTGACAGGGGGGTGAACTAGGCTTGATATCGGACATGACTCCCAAGGTATGGGTAGCTTTGGATACAGGAAAAGGTGTAAGTGGTTTAGGTGCATAGGTTGGTTGTGGAGGTAATGGTAGAGTGTGTAGATGTGGGTGAAGGTGATGTGGAAGATGTTGTCATGACTACCTTAGGTATGACATATTTCCTTACTCTAAATAATTTTGGGTAAATGGTAGAAGTATCAGTGGGGTGACATCTGACATTTGAGTTAAAACATGCATTCGAAGGCGCCCCCAAAGCATGGAATGATCAACATAGTCTAAGTGAGTCTACCAAACATGAGAATGACATGGCAGTAGAAGGAACCAATGTTGATTTCATGGTGACTCCCACTGTAAATAAATCTAGTTCCTATGAAATAAGGAAGTGATTAGCTTCTGAATCTATGGGTAAAAGAGACTGAGAGAAAATCAAGTTGATCCTTAAAATATGGTGGAGAGTTATCTTCAACTAAAAGGGACACTATCAATGGATTGTCCACATGTTGGGGAGAAGGAAAGGTGGATGAGGTAGGTTCTTCTTTCGGAAAGAGGAAGGTAAGCATGACTCTTCCATGGGTAGGAGAGTTAATACTGCGGGTTGTTTGTTCAGATTGAGAGGTGCGTGGGGAAACTGCATTGACAGATATGGCGGACTCCTCTGTGGGTATAGAGGGAGATGAGGGAGATACTCTATGGGTAAAGGAGTAGATGACATAGGTTCCTCCATGGATGAAGGAGCTCATGCAAGAATTTATTCAATCGATGAAGTAGGAGGAAACTGTGTGGAAGGAGCTGGTAAGATGTCAAAAAAAACATGAACCTCATGGATATTACCATCATTGGATGAGGAATCACTAGTTTGGTTGGATGAGGGGGTATGATTTGGGAATGGATTCTTGAAGATATGCAAGTTCTATTAGCCGATGCATTAGGGTTATCCAAGATGAGATCTCCTATTATCTAACATTTCTTGGATGATGTTTTGAAATTTATAAATTACCATCACTGTATGACCTTTAATGAGATGATAATTGGCAATAATTGTTCCTTGTACCATGCAGCATACATGATGAGAGGGTCAAAACCAGTATGTGGTTTGACAGGTGGAAGAGTAATGGCTCCAGCTTTGAAGAGTTTTTCTAAAATGGTAGAGTAAGGCTCTCCTATGGGGGTATACTTGTGTTTCTCTCTTCTAAACTGAAAGGTCTGGATGGGGGAAAGGTTAGATGAATGTTTTTCTTGGTTAGATGGATGAGATGGGCCAAATTTTAAAATGACCATGTTGGCAGATCCCTTTGGTTTTAGAATAGGTATTTTGAAGGTTTTGAAGAAGAAGAAGTATCATTTTATTTGAACGCAACATTTTTGTTACATAGTTGTAGCTTCTTTTCTTCAAGGGAACATATTTCCAGCTTTTGGGCCATGGTAAATGCCTCATCAAAGGTGTGGAAGGTTTAGACGTGGAGATTTAGTGATATATGTTTGGCACAAGCCCTAGTAAACAATTATATTAACTCTGTATCTGAGGTAATTAGAATGTAATTTGGTTAATCAGGCTGTGCCATCGAGTGAAAAAATATGTGATAGATTCATCTTCATATTGGTGTGTGGCATACAAGTCAGTCATGGTGAATTTCTTGACAATATTGATAGAAAAGTGGTCAAGAAAATCCTGAGAAACCTAGTTAAATGAGAGGATAGAATGTCTAGGTAAAGAACTATACCAATCCAAAGTGGGTCCCTTCAATGACATTGGAAATGTCCGAAGGAGAAATGCATCATCAGTGACCAATCAGGTAGCAGACATGTTTAAAAGTACCGTAAGTGTTGTTGCGGGTTCTTATTTACTATTAAACTGATTGAATTTTGGCATTTCCCAATGTGTAGGATATAGGTGAATAGGAATGGATGGGTGAATGGGCTCATTTCAAATATCGTCATATGTTAGAGAGTTATGCAAACCTGAGACATATGCTTCCAATGCTTGCATCTTGTCCATCATCATTTTGATTAGGTCATTGGTGGGTTGTGATGATGGACCACCCCCTGAGGTATGAGAGGGTAAATAAGATTGGTATGATGTAGATGGCATCCCAGTATGTGGCAGTTCATCATGTATAAAAATTGTGATGGAGGGATATGAGAGGGAATGGAGGTGGAGGGGAAGTAACCTAGAGTAGGTAGTAAAGGAAATAGGTGGTTGTTGGTAATACATATATGTAGGTGGGGTGGATGTAAAGACCCTAGTGGTGATTAGGTGGAAGAGACTGGGGGATAGATAGGATGAGATGTTTTGGAAGGGAGTGTGGGCTGCCAAAACCAAAGGTGGCTGGGATGCAATAGGTATATAGGTAGTGGAAGACATGGGCACACTTGTACTAAGAGTGTGTGGATGTAGGCATGGTAGATGTCGTAGGGGTGACAGACGTCATGGGTGTGATAGATGTCATAGGTACAATTGATATTGATGAGGTGGGGTAAAGCTGAGAAACAACAGGTGATAAGGTGGAGGCAGACAGGGAAATGCTGGTAGTGGTGGAGGTAGAAGTGGGTGCAAGTATAGGTGGGATGGATACGACCATGTCATAGATAATTTTCCTAGATGATTCACGAGTGGATGAATGGGATAAGTAATGTTGTAAAGTGGCAAGGTTCTGATCAAGGAGTTTTGCGAACTCCTTGTCACTAGTGTTGATGGTGATAGGTTGACTGGGGTCCATGGGTGATAAAATGGAAGGTGGTGATGGGCTAGGTAGGAGTGGCTAAAGGCTAGCATGGAATATGAGGCCGTTGGCTTGGCTACAAGTCAAAACCATGTGGGTTAGCATAGACCTGGTAATCTTCTCTCTGTAAATGACACATAAAAATAGAAGGAATGGAAGAAAAATAATTTAGAAGGTGAAAGCTGATGTTTTTTTAATTAAAAAATTAAAACACAGGAACTAATGACGGTTTGATAACTAATTATGGTGATAGAGGGTGACCGATGACGGTTAGGGTGACTGTTACCATGGAATAATCAAAAGTTTGATAAATGTGGTAATAACTGATGAAAATGAAGAAAAATATGGATTTGATAGTGATTTCAAAGACCGAGAGGTATGATGATGTATCTGAGAAACCCCAGAAAGAAAAGAAAAGTGATGAGTGTTGTTTTGGTAAAATAACCCAAAAAAGTAGGAAACTGACAACGGTTAGGTAAACCGATGATGGTCAAATGAGTAAAAATGATGATTGCTGGACTGACGCTAGTCACTATGAAATTTGAAAAGATGGAGAAAATTGGGATTTAGTGACTTAGATCAGATAGAATACCAACCCAGAAACCTGAGTATGGTAATGATGAACCCTTGACACACTCAGAAATAGTTCAGAATACACCAACTATGATTGTGGAGTGTGAAAGGAAGAAAATAATGGAGAATATGACCTCTCACCTCAAAACACAAATCAAGCAAAAACTAACAAACATGAAATCCTATTGATGAATTTTATGTTCCAGCTTATGTTATTTAGGATTGACTTGTGAATAGAATAGATTTTTGGTTTGATAGAAGGTGTCCTATGAAAATCCAAGAACTAAGGATGGTTTTAGGTAAATTTTTGGTAGGGATGGTCCTTTCTCTAAGATAATGACTGAACAAAGAAACTATCTTGGTGCCCACTGTCTAAATCCTCTGATGATGTGATTGTTGACAACTTCTTCTGGGTAGGATGATGTTTAAGAAGATGTGTAAATTGTTTAAGTGGTTTGGTATAGAGAATGTGCAAAGTGAACTACGATTGAATTAGTCAACCATCAGTTGGCACAATTTCATGTATAGGTTTCCCTCAAATTAATGTGAGCTACAATGTGACATACCAAAATGAAATGCAAATGTTTTAATCCCAAATCCAAAATTTAGTTCAATGTAGCAAATAGAGAACACGAAGAGGAATTATCTTTCACTAAATGCAATATAATATAAAGGAAGACATGTTCTTTTTAGAGCACCAAAAACACAATTTATTTTAGACAATAGAAAGAAGGAGAAGATTCCAAAGAAGAAGATTTAATGTGGATACTTTTCAAAGGGAAATAAACACACAATTTTTTACCTAGGAATGAACAATGCAAAAGAACCCATGATGGGTCCCACCAGGCGTGCCAAAATGTTTCACCTGATTGTTGTAGATAATGAAACAGATAAAGGTAAAAGTACAAGGAGGAATACTTGTTGTTACGTTGGTTGAAGGTTGAGTGCGTGCGTTTCTAATTTCTGATCCAAACTGATTATGTGAGCTTCCTTTTGGCTAGGAGGAACTACCTGTAATACAAAGCAAGACCACAAGATATAGTTAATAGCAAAGGTTAGTGGACTACCTAGCGTGAGCTAGATCCAAGAAGTGTGATACTTCCTTGATGGTTGTTATCCACTGATATATAACTCAATATAAAATAACTTGAACATGGAAATAAAAGAATCTAATGTTAGTGTTCTGATTTAGGTGTCTCAGACTACTATCAGTGTCAATCAAATTAAATACTTGATAACTAAACTGGTGAAGGTCCCGGGCTAGGTTACAGGCTGGGTAGGTGGTCTGAGGGTCACAAATAGGGTTTGGGTAAGCTTTGGTGTAGTTTGGGTTGATTTTGGGTGATTAGGAAGCTTGTTGGTCTAAGGCAGTTTTACCAGGCACAAAGACTGACGTCGGTCAGGGTATGACTGATGACAGTTCAGGATGACCGATATTGGTTACTGTGGGTAATGGAAGAATGTCAAAAGTGGGTGTTTAGACTCTCCCTACATGTATCTACACAAAGAGTTGGGAAGGTCTGTGGTGAGGTTGTAGGTGGGGTATCAAGTTTGGGTAAGGCTTGTGAGGTTTTGGGGATGTTAGGGGTAGTTTAATGAAAGTTGACAGGAGATGTAGTAACTGACATCGGTCTAGTGACTGATGCTAGTACAAAGGGGAGAATGATGATGGTTAAGGTGACCAGTGTCGGTGGGGGAAATTTTGTGGTAATTAAATAAATGGTATATTTGGAATTCTCTGTGATTGCACAGAGGATGAAGGGAGGATGGTTGGGTTCGTAATAATGTCAGGAAGACTCAGGAATGCATAGAGAAGAGGTATGGAGAGTTGGAAGGTTGTGGGTGGTTGGATGGGAAAATTAGAAGGAAGGTGGGGATGGAGGAATGCAGAGAAGAACAAGATCTAATAACAAATGATAAAGAACCTACACTTTAAGTAAGTACGGAATGATGCAAATCAAATACATTTACTTATATTTGTAGGCCCGGTTGGTGAAGGAAGGTAATGGTTGATCCATGAAGAAATTTTTGGTCAGTGCCATGGAAATACTTCCCAGAAGTGTTCCCATGAATGCTAATGACTTTGGACAAGTATCATGTGCTTTATTGGGCATGTGGTTGAACATTATTCCATCATTTGGATGTTGAGAAGTCCCTGGTTCGTGCCTGAATGCAATAGATCTCTCAAAAAAAAAATGACCAACCTTCAGTAAAAGGTTTACAAAAGGGTATATAAGGTAACTGATGAAGTTCAGGGTGACCTGCGTCGGTTGAGGGTTAACCGGCATCAGTTAAGGCGGGAAATCCTAGGTTTTCCAAAATAGGGAAATCCTTGCTATTTTTGGCGTGCTCTAATTGTCAGTCCAGGTCTCAAGTAAGGGTTAGCATTTAGATAAGTAGGAGTATTATTGGAGAAGGAATAGGACTTTAATTTTAGGGTTAGACTAAGTCCTAGTTGGTTAAGATAACTGGAGACTCGGTCCTAAGTAATTAATAGACTAAGAATAAGTCCATGATAAGGTGTCTAGGTGATGTGGCTAGGTTAGGTGTATATTAATTTAATTA
Organism: Taxus chinensis; assembly: GCA_019776745.2. Classification (NCBI taxonomy): domain Eukaryota; kingdom Viridiplantae; phylum Streptophyta; class Pinopsida; order Cupressales; family Taxaceae; genus Taxus; species Taxus chinensis. The sequence goes on from CM034146.1 coordinate 991,031,789, forward strand.
AAGTAATTAAATTAATTAATAGTGTGAGGATGAACATTAATTCAATTATAAGAGGTCATGGTTAGGTGAATATGTTACGTTAATTAATTAAAGGGGACCAAGGGGAGTGTGACCAAAATTTGGTGTCTACACCTTAGACAACAAAGATATATGAAAATATATATGTGGTTTGTGATGAGTCATCATTTGACTCATTTCCACATAAATAAGATTCAGTACCGACCTCCTCTCATAGATTTATCTCACATTCAAATGATGAGCATGAGGCTTCTTCACAGAAGAAAGATGAGATGCAAGGATAATTGATTGTTGATCTTATTAATTTGAAAAATAATTATTCACATCAACAACAATGTCAACGCCTATAGTGGTTCCAAAGCACCATGAGGGACTCCCACCTAAAATCTCTTCTAGATACTTTATAAATGGACATAACGAGAAGAAAAGTGAGAAATGAGGTTAATCTCGTACTCATGAGTTCACTCATTGATAACATCGAACCTGATACAGTTCACGAGGGACTTAATCAACTAGAGTGGAATAAGGCCATTGATGTAGAATATAACTCCTTGATTCAGAATCAGACATGGGAACTTATTGATTTGCATGCAAGAAATAAACCCATTGATTGTAAGTGGATTTTCAAAAAAAAATACAAGGAAAATGGATCTAAGGAGACCTTTTCACCCACTGCGAAGATCAACAGCATCGGATTTTTTTGTACGCTAACAACACAAAAAGGATGGAAAATTCAACAAAAGGACATAAAAAATGTTTTCTTGAATGGTGATATCAAAGAAGAAGAATAAATAACCCATCTAGAAGGATTTTTTGATGATAAACATCCTCATAAGGTATGTTTTCTAATCAAGTCTCTTTATGGACTTAAACAAGCACCCAGGTCATGGTACATTAAAATAGATGATCACCTATTAAAGCATGGATTTACTCAGAGCCCCTCTAATTCAAATCTATATATAAAAAAGATAGGAACAAATATTGTCATTTTGGTTTTGTTTATGGATGATCTTGTGATCATAGGGAGTTCAAACAATCTTGTCGAAAATGTGAAGAATGATTTGAAAAAATCCTTCTACATGAAAAATTTCAAGCTACTTCATTATTGTCTTGGCTTAGAGTTATGGTAGAAGAAGAATCATATTTTTATCTCCTAGATGAAATACACCAAGACACTCCTGGAAAAGTATGGCATATCTGATTGTAAACATATATCCACTCCAATAGAAAAAGGTTTGCAACTTTCTAGATTCTAGGATTCACCTCAAGTAGATGGTACTCACTATAGACAGCTTGTTGGGAGTCTCATTTACTTGACCTACACTAGACCAAACCTTTGCTTTAGTGTGAGGTATATTTCCATATTCATGTAGGAGCCGAAGAAATATTAGGTAGCAGCGAAGCATATTTTTAGATATGTCTGAGGTACAATTGATTATGGTCTGGAGTATTAGAAGAGCTCGCAGTTCTTCTTGCAGAGATATACATGATCGTACTATGTTGGATATGTCAATGACATGAAATCAACTACAGGTTATATTTTTCATCTCGGGTCTGGACCTATCTCACGAATTAGCAAGTAGAAAACTATTATTGCTATTTCATCTACTGATTCAAAGTATCACTCCACACGAGGAGTTATTTGCAAAGTGATTTGGTTATGTCACATTTTGGATTTTATGGGCATTTATGAAGAAATGTCACCCATCATTCATTGCAACAATTAGGGTGTGTTGAATCTTGTGAATAATATAGTTTTCCATGAGAGAACAAAGCACATTGAGGTCAAATGTCACTACATTTGTGAAAAATACTTAACCCACAACATCCAGCTCGAGTACTGCCCAACAGATTCTCAAAAAGAGGATATACTCACCAAGTCTCATGGGAAGGTAAAATTTGAATTGTTTCGGGGATACATTTGTAAAAAAATGTAAAAAGGATAGAAATCTAGATTAATTAATTATATTACATTGTTTTTATCCATTGGTGGTTATACCAATTTAGTTATATAATGACTGTGTAGGTGGAAGATTATTCCCGGTTATCCTTTATAATTGTTTCTCCCTTGAACCATTTATATCTTGTATAAATTTTTCCGTTCACATTGAATAAAATATGAATAAATATTCTCTTCTCATCAGTGTGATGATGATAAAAACTTAATCATTATATTGATCACCATTTTCCTAATTGGAATGAAGTGGGGAAAAAATTACAAGCTAAAACAACATAGGTTAATTTGGTTGTTAATGTAAAGGTATATCACTTAAATCCACATGGAACATGTAATCATGAGAAGATACAACAAATCACACATAGTGATGGAGTGTAGGATCATCCACACCTTAGAGTGTCATTTTATCTAGTGACCAGGTGCCACCATTGATGTAATCATTTTTGAAGTTAGAGGTGAGTCTTTTGCAAAATACATCTCTTCTTAAACATCACCTCTATGGTGATTTCTAATCTAATTACACGAAAATGAAGAACAAGTTCATATTTGAGGTATCAAACTCCTAGGTGAATGTATCTACCCATATCTAGTTGGTACTATGCCTCCAATGACAGCTATGGTATGTGGACTTGATCTGTATGAGTCCATACTCATGGCCCTTTCCCTCACTCAAGGGATCTAATTCAAATCTCACACACTCATTGACTATTTCACTTGCAAAGAACTATTGATATAGGTGGCTTCATGCACATATCGACCTTAGATAAGTACCACTATATCTTTTAAATGAAAATTGGTTATGGATGACATTTTCCAATAAAATGGGTGATAGTAATTCTATTTTGGAGGTCATTGAAATATATGGCTTCATAGAAATTTCATCCATGTTCATTTGTAGCTAGATTTTTTGTGCATGTCTATGTTAAAAATGAATGTTATATTAAATGCCTCCATCATCACATTTGAGTAGAGTGTGAAACCTATTTGCATAATCATATAAGGTGGAAGAGTGACCTATTACTCATGTCACCCTTTAATACCAAAATAACATTAATTATGACTACATCTGCTAATGAGAAGGAAAAATAACTAGTATTACTACATTAAATGGGGTATCATAACATACAAGGACATTATCAATGTAGGAAGAAGCAAGGTCCAAAATTGGATCCTATATGTAATAACCATCAAAAATTAAAAATTAACCACCTACGATAAATAAAAGAAAATTGTGTGGCATCATATGTATTAAAAAGTTTTCCCTGTAAAATTTTGGCTTCAAATAAATATCTCGGCTTATTTAAAAATGAATGCATTTCCTCCAAATTTTCACTATTGAAAAATTTTACGTGACAAGCTCAGAGAAATACTTATTCTTAACTAAGTATTTGGTTTGTATTGAAATTGTAGTCACAAAATCATGCACTTTAGGCATTATTTAGCTTGGTCGTATACTACTATTTAGAAGGTTCTTAAGTGAAGAAAGTAATAATTAATCCCACCTTTTGGACATCTTATTTTACCTTTTATTTCATCATTCCCATGTATTTTCATATATATGCCCAACTATTTCGTCACTTTCCCATCATTTTAGCCTAAACCAGGGCACCCAGGCCTATACTTGGGCATCCTAGGATGCCCTGATCCCACCTAGGGCACACTGATCCTTGTTTTACTTTCACACCTCTTTTTGGGCTCTTTCTGTCCATTTTTCATACTTATCTTTTTCCTAGTTTGCCATTTCAAGATTAATTATGAAATTATAACAAGACAACCCTATAAATATAAAGTAATGAGACCATAATGAGGGTCATAGCATCATTTACTGCTATCACTCCATCTATATTTTCATCTATTGCATCACTTGCATCCACATAGTTCCATGCATCAAGGATAGGAGATCTGCATCAACACACACAACATATGGGGAGGGATTCTATTCTATTCCATACACACATGCTAGTGCATTTTATATAGTTATTATTACTCGCTACTTCACAAAGTGTGATTGGCACAAGAACACCTAGGGCATGACATGCACACACACACACACACACACACCAGAACTACATTTGGATCTAGAATGTAGTGCAATGCTTAGTTTAGTAAGCCCATTCTTGTGGCATCTTAGGTCAGTCTAACCCATTCATTTTGCATATTTTATTTTTAGGGTTTTGATACTTCTTTTTCTTTTGCAAGTCATTCCTTCATCCTACATTATTTGGTACATCTGGTGTAGTTCGGAAGATCTAGTGTGACATACAAGGAATATTTTAGAGTATATTATGACATTGAAAGAACCAGCTAATGAGATTTTACAGAGACCAAGGTGCCTATTCTACATACCTATGGCACCCCAATACCCTCTTGGGTGCTCCATTCCATTCAAATCCTCCATATCCAGCCTTTACGGGACCTCTGTACAGTCATTCCTACTTCTAGAATCCACAGTCAAACCTACAACACCTTATGACATTCTTCGACAAATCAACTAAGTCCTTTTCTTTTACATATTTGCATACTTAGGGTTTTATTTCAAGTAGCACAGTTATTTAAGGTTATTCCATATTTTTTAGTGTATTTTACAATGTTTTAGTCCTCCTATATTATATTAACTATTATTATACTTCCCATAGTTTATTTTAATTTTAGTTAATCAGAAAGGAGAGGAGGTGGAAGGGTGACAATGAAAATGGTGTGGACAAAGTTGAAGTGTTAGGGTTAGAGGCACCATGTTTGGTAGATTTTTTGATAATTTTAGATTACGTGGAGTTGTAATTTTGAGAAGTAATGGAGTGCATATGCCTCATCATAGGATGTTGTGGGAGAGGATCCAATGAAAGAGCATATGGGGTCTTCATTTTTCCTCGTATATTTCACATTGGCATGATTTAGGTAATTAATTATTTAACCATTTATAAAATAATATATTATGTCTATAAGGTCAAAATTAGACATTGGGTTTTTAAAATAAACAAATGTAAACTTAAGTTATTTAAAAAAAATCAAATAATTACAATGAAAAACATTTACAGATAGTACTTAAGGTGGTTGTGCAGGTTGACACATTATAGGGAAACAAAAAGTAGACATTTGTGCCAATGTCGCGGATACCCAACTCAAGTAATTAAAAATAACAAATAGTTACGTCAAAGAATGTTTACAACTAGGATTCAAGGAGGTTGTGGCTAACACACATCAATGCAACAAACGGTGGAGTTTTTATGCTGATGTGATTAAAACCTAGCTCTATGAGGAATTTTGATCATTCAAACAAATATCATGTGTTCATGTGTTGATATTCACCCACTTGGTCTACATGTCTTCCACTAAGGTTCGAGCTCACTACAACAAACAAGCCTTTGTTACCACAATTATTCCACAAAATTACCACAATTTGGAAGAATTGTAGAAAAATGTAGCATTTCTATACAAAATTTATTTACTCATTCTTAGGTATTGTGGATGTACCACAATTTACATGCTATGATAATAGTTTGTAGAGAATTCACATATCCAACCCTTTCTTATGGAAAATCCACATTTTTTAGAAATTAGAATTAAAATTTATATATTAAAATTTGATCTACGACATTACACTTATGGAATATTTTGAAAAAAACTAATATAGTATTATATTTTATTAAAATTCAATATTAAATAAATTGAAAATAATATATTATCAAAAAAATCATAATTTTTAAATATTTTATAAAAACTTATAAAAAATTAAAATTGAAATACTATAGAAAAACAATATATATGTGTGTCTATGTATATGTATATGTATATAGTATAAATTAAGAATATTATTTAAAAATATAAAAAGTGTGAATATTAAGTATTAAAAGTTTTTAAATCATACTACCAAATATTTCACAATAATTAAAATTAAATTATAATTATATAAAAATATTATTTCATTTGAAAATATATTGTAAAAATTAATTTAAATAAATATATTTTAAATTGTCATCAAAATAACACATCAATAAAAAAATAAAAAATATATAGAATTTAATATTGATAATATTTCACATACTTTTAAATAAACCAATTTAAAATAATTTATTAAAAATATAATTTTTTATTAAAATAAAAAAAATTAACAAATTAAATAAATATATTATCTTATTACTACTATTTTATATTGTTTATTTGTTTGACAAATAATAAATACATAATTAATAATGCTAGCTAAAATTTTATACTAATACTTAAATTAGAACCATCAACATAGATTTGAATTTTATGCATATCTAGAGTGATCAAGAATTTAACTAACTCTGATACATTTCTTAAATTACCAGAATCACAACTGTAAGATGAGAGTTTTAAACATTTTATTTCATTCAACCAAAAATTTAATAAAAATTATATCATCACACATGATAAAATAGTATAATTCTTCCTTGAACGTGCCACATGTTACACCATCAATATTTGAGCTACTTTTATGCGATATTATCATGTGTTCACCAAGTTGAATGGTTTGATAAATCCTTACATGTAAGAGAAGAGTTCCACAATTTTCAATGAAATAATGCAGCATTGGTCATCCACGTCGTCAGGTAGAAGATGAGATTCGAAACCTGTGATGCATGTCCTACTTTCCCTCAAAACACACATCCATGCACTGAAATCCTACAAGTGCTCAAGTTTGTTAAGATCACCAAAGTTGCAGTTGTCTAAATTTTTTGATGCGTAAAAACCCTTAACTTGTAATGGACATCTAGTGTTGCCCTTGAAGTTTGTTTTCAAGTCTTCTACAAATCCACATTCCTATGCATGTCTTCATGCAAATGATCTAATGCTCTCCATGTCAGAAATCCTATGAGATCTACTCTTTTCTATTGAATTTTCTCCTTTTTATTTTACAATCTATAAATTCAGTCCTGAACAAGATCTGTATTTCCCTAGATTTATTTTTGTTGGATTGGGTTTCACTGGATAGTTGATGCATACTCTCAAAGTTAGGGTGATCTAATTCCCAGTTTCACACAAATATCTAGTTGGATCTCATGAGTTTTTACTCCAGACAGTCTACTATTTTATTAAATCAAATATCTATCAAAAGACCGTCGAATTCTAGGTCTGTACATAATCATTAAACAATTGATATCATGTTTCCTTTGCTTAAATATACGAGCAAGAGAATTATGAAAGAATTATTTTATAATAGCCTTTTATTCTCGGCTTCCTGCTATACTCGCGGATGCTTGAAGTTTGCTGCTGAAATCCCATGATATATATATATAATCTAATTAATTAACCCCAGTTAACTCTGAGTTAAGTGTAATTGTGTTATTAATTTACATTTATCTCTCTATGAAATATTTTATTAATAGATGTATGTTTTTTATTTTTACTTATTTTTTTATGATTTTGTACATTTTATTTGCAATGGAGAGAATTCGGAGTCTACAAAACATATCTATCCATCTATAAGAGAATATTTTTCCACTGGGAAAAGAAAACCTGTAGAATTTCTCTGGAGTCACATTAGGTTTTATCTTTCAAGTGTTGTGTATAAATCTGGCATGCAAAATAATTTCGATTACACATTTATCAATTTATTTGAAGGGTAGGGAAGAATTTTGAACAATGGTTTGTCAAAGGTATTTCAGAATGTATAGGGAAGCACGAAGGGCTGTTTTAACTTTTTGATTACAACTCATCGCCATCTTGACAAACATTAGGGTAACAGAGGGCATGGTCTTGAATATTAGGAGTAAAGGAGAAGGGGTTTACATAGAAAATCAGGAAAGGAATTGGAATGGAAAAAATCTAACAGTAAGAAATTTGACAGGTCCCTTAAACCTGTTGATGTGCTCGAATTAGTAGGAACTTGACAAGGTCATAACTTGAGCTCCGGGTGTCCATTTGAGTCCGTTTTTTTTAAAACACATGTTTTGATGAGATGAACACAGCGGAAACTGGACCTACCATTTGGGGCAAGTTTTTGACACATATTCGGGCCCTAAATCTGCCATCTTGAGGCCGAAAATTAGGATTTAAGTTACAGTTCAGTTTTTCCTATTTTTGGGCGTTAGTTAATTTTAGTTTATTAGTTGCATTATGAGTTAGAAAGTTGGAAATTCCTCTAATTTAGGGATGTAGAAGATGCGTGGCAATTTTTGTGCCCATACGAATAAGCATGTGAACTTACTAACAATAGCAAGTTCTAGTAAACTGCTAAAAATAGTAATTTCCGCCACCTAGAGTAGATTTAGTCAAAGTTAGCTAGAGTTTTCTTGGCAACTTGAGTTGGGAGTTGTTTTCCTATTTAGAAAACATTGTAATTCATTATTCAGTAACAAAGAAGGAGATCTATTTTCTTTTGGAGTTCATATTATTTGCAGTATATCAGGTTTGTTCATAATTTGGCTACATTATCTGGTATCAGAGCTGGTTCGAAGTATTTAAAAAAAAATGGTAGGAAGAGGAAGAGGAGGCGGTATTGCCTAGATGAATAGAAATATGCAAGATCTATAGAGACAAGTTGCTATGCTTGCTGCAATGATAACCCAGAGTTCAGAAATCAAGGTGGAGATGACACAGATGAAGAAGAAGTTTGTGAAGAGGAGGAAATGCAAGCACCACCATTAGCTTTTGAAGAAAGGATGCTTCGAGCATTAGAAGGAAAGAATGCTGGGATAAGAGTTGATGTTTCAGAGTATGGTGGTAGTCTAAAACCAGAGGAGCTGATAGACTAGTTGACTAGCATGGGAAATTTTTTTGAGTGGAAGGCTATGTCAGAATAAAAGAAGGTAAAATTTACATGCACAAAATTGAAAGGTCATGCTATGTTATGGTGGGATCACCTACAGAAAGAGCATTCAAGAAAGGGGAAAGAAAGAATTAGGATGTGGAGTAAGATGGAGAAGAAGCTGAAAGATAAATTTCTCCCCGCGGATTATGCACAAACCCTTTACATGAGGTTTCAGAATCTCAGACATAACTTACAAACAGTGCAAGAATACACAGATGAGTTCTACAAGTTGTTCATTCATGTAGAGCATGAAGAAACTGAGGAAAAAATGGCTGTAAGGTATGTTAATGGATTAAAATTTTCTATTCAAGATGAGATAAGTATGCATAGGATTAAAAGCATGGAGGATGCATATCAATTAGCCTTAACGGCCATGGAAAAACAAAATCATCAAAGTTTTAGGAGATTGCCTGGAATGAATAGGGGGCATCATCTTCCTTTCAAGGACGAGATGGTTTCAGCCAAGGTAGGGGAGAATCATCTCGTGGATTGGAAAAGCAAGAGGATACGAGACAATATTTCCAGAATCAACAAAGAGGCAAAGGATTTTCTAGGGGCAGAGGATATGTTGGTGATAGAGGATGGGAGGCTCCACAAATACCATTTGTTTGTTATAAATGTGGCAAAGAATGGCATCGGTATTTTGAATGCCCACATACTTATACACATGAAAAAAGGCAAGGAGATGCTCAAAGAGTAAATCTTGTTAAAGTTGAACAAGTAGAAGATGAACAGGACTTGGAAATTCCACCAGATGTTGGAGAAAATTTAATGATAAAGAGGATGATGATTGCTCCAAGAAAGGAGGTCAAGGAGGATGCATGGCTACATAAAAATATTTTTAGAACAAGATACACTTCAGGAGGAAAGGTATGTAATGTTATTATTGATGGTGGTAGTTGTGAGAACATGGTTTCAAATGAGATGGTCGATAAATTGGGTTTGCATTGTGAGAAAAATCCTAACCCTTATCGTATTGCATGGTTTAAGAAGGGTAATGAAGTTACTATTGATAAGAGATGTTTAATAATATTTTCTATTGAGAACAATTATAAGGATGAGATTTGGTGTGATGTTATTCCTATGGATGCATGTTATATGTTGCTAGGAAGACCATGGCAATTTGATAGAAAATTTATTCATGATGGGGGAAAGAATACTTATAATTTCTGGAAGGATGGCACAAAAATAGTTTTGCTACCTCTTAAAGAAGAGGGGAAGGCTGAAAATATGCTTTCTGCAAAGGCAACCGGTTTTTTTAATGCACTAGTTGCAAATAAGGATGAACATGTAAGTGCACAAATACCAATAGAAATAGCAGAATTAATAGAAGAATTTTCAGATGTTATTAACTTGATGAGCTACCAGATAGATTACCACCCAAAAGAGATATTCAACACCATATTGATTTGATTCCAGGGTCTTCACTCCCAAATCAAGCGGCTTATAGGATGAGCCCGACATTGCATGCAGAGTTGAATAGGCAAGTGGCAGAGCTCGTGTGAAAGGGGGTCGTAAGGGAGAGCATGAGTCCGTGTGCAACACCAGATTTATTAACACCAAAGAAGGATAGAACATGGAGAATGTGCACAGATAGTAGAGCAATCAATAAAATTACAATCAAGTATAGGTTCCCAATACCTCGCCTTGATGATATGATGGATGTGCTTGCTGGATCTAAGTATTTCACCAAGATTGATCTTCGAAGTGGTTATCATCAGATTTGGATCAAAGAAGGAGATGAGTGGAAAACAACATTCAAGATAGGAAATGGATTATATGAGTGGTTGGTGATGCCATTTGGGTTATCCAATGCACCTAGTACTTTTATGAGATTGATGAACACCGTGCTACGAGAGTATAATGAAAAGTTTTTTGTGGTTTATTTTGATGTTATCTTGATCTTTAGTAAAACTAAAGAAGAAAATTTAAGGCATCTAAGGCTGGTATTTGAAGTGTTAAGGAAAGAGAAACTCTATGCAAATATGAAGAAGTGCACATTTATGCAAGAGAGTTTGGTATTCTTGGGCTTTATTATTTCAGTAGACGAGGTACAAATGGACTCAGAAAATTTAAAGGAAATTATTGAATGGCCTACTCCATGGAGTATAACAGAGGTAAGAAGCTTTCATGGTCTAGAAACATTTTATAGAAAAATTATTAAAATTTTCAGCAGTATTGTAGCACCTATAAAAAATTGCACAAAAGGAAGGGAGGTTTTGTGGACAAAGGCCGCTGAGGATAGTTTTCAATTCTTGAAGAAGAAGGTGACAGAGGTCCCCATTTTGGCACTACCAGATTTTGATAAAGTGTTTGAGGTTGATTGTGACACCTCACATGTGAGTGTTGGAGCTGTTCTAAGTCAAGGAGGAAAGCCAGTAGCTTTCTTTAGTGAGAAACTAAATGAGGTAAGAAAGAACTACTCTACTTATGATGTGAAATTTTATGCAATTGTACAAGCATTAAGGAATTGGAGGCATTACTTAGTGCCTAAGGAGATTGTGTTATTTGCAAACCACATAGCCCTGAAGTATGTGAATACCCAAAAGAAGTTGAATAGTAGGCATGCTAACTAGGTATCATTTTTGTAGGGTTATAATTTTTCTCTAAAACATAAATCTTGAAAACATGATCAAGTTGCATATGCATTGAGTAGGCGTGTGACTTTGTTTACCACTATGGAAAATGAGGTGGTGGGTTTTGAAGCAATAAAGGGTTTGTATTCTTCTGATTCCGATTTCAAGGACATTGTTGAAAGACTAATTAGTCCATTGTCAGACAATGCAGGAGATTTCCTGGATGAGTATATTTTACATGATGGCTACCAATTCAAGGGAGACCAACTATGTAGTCTAGTTGGGTCTATGAGAGAGAATATAATGAAAGAGTTGCATTATGGAGGGTTGGTTGTGCATTTTCGTAAAGATAAGACGATAGCCTTGGTAGTAGACAAATACTATTGGGAAAACTTGAAAAGAGATGTGGTAAGATATGTGGAGAGATGTCGAATTTTCCAAGTCTCGAAAGGCCATGCACAAAATACAGGGTTGTATATGGCGTTTCCTATTCCTAAAGGGTCATGGACAAATCTGAGTATGGATTTCATTTTGGGATTACCAAAAACACAACGAGGTAATGACTCAATTTTTGTGGTTGATAGGTTTTCAAAGATGGTTCATTTTATTGCCTACAGAAAATAAGTGATGCAACAGGCGTAGAAGATTTTTTTTTTCAGAGAAGTTGTTCATTTGCATGGTGTTCCAAAAACCATTACTTCAAATAGGGACACAAGGTTCTTAAGTCACTTCTAGTGGAATTTATGGAAGAAATTTGGAACTCAACTACAGTTCAGCGGTGCCTATCATCCGCAGACTAATGAGCAAATAGAGGTGGTAAATCAGAGTTTGGGAAACCTGTTAAGGTGCATCGTTGGGGGAAAGCCGAAACAATGGGACTTAGCATTACCACAAGCTGAGTTTGTATATAAAAGTTCCATAAACAGATCCACAGGAAAGTCTCCATTTTCAATTGTGTATGGGAGTAATCCAAATGGGGTGTTAGATTTGGTACAACTACTAGTTGATGGTAGAGTCAGTGATGATGCAGAAGCATTTGCTGAACATATACAACAATTGCAGGAAGAAGTGCGAAAGAAGCTGCAGAATAGTAATGATAAGTATAAAGAAAAAGCAGATGTACACAGACAGAGAAAGGTATTTATAGTTAGTGAGTTGGTTATGGTATATCTATGGAAGGAAAGGTTTCCAAAAGGAACCTATAACAAAGTGAAGTATAAGAAGATTGGTCCCTACAAAATCATGAAAAAAATAAATGATAATGCTTATGAGGTAGAATTGCCAAGGAATTTTGATATTTCCCTAGTGTTTAATGTTTCATATTTGTATTCTTTTCATGGGGATGGTGTAGAAGGGGAATTTATTGATAAAGTAGTAGATTGGAGGCAGCAGGTTCTAGTGAAGAAAAAAGAAGAAGTGGATCAAATTCTAGATAAGAAAACAATGGACACGCGACATGAGAAATAGAACAAATATTTGGTACATTGGAAAGGACTGGAACAAGAGGACAATAATTGGGTCATAGAGTGGGAGATTAAGAAGTTGGATTCAGATAAATGGAAGCAGTTTGGAGAAGACAACTTGTAGGAGCTGCGTTTATTTCAAGCAGGGGAGAATGATGTGCTTGAATTAACAGGAACTTGACAAGGTTATAACTTGAGCTCCGGGTGTCTGTTTGAGTCTGTTTTTTTTAAACATCAAGTTTCGATGACACGAACGCACTGGAAATCGTCCCCACTGGTTGGGGCAATTTTTTGACACATTTTTGTGCCCTAAATCCGCCATCTTGATGCCGAAAATTAGGATTTAAGTTATAGTTCAGTTTTTTCCTATTTTTGGGCATTAGTTAATATTAGTCTATTAGTTGCATTATGGATTATAAAGTTGGTAATTCCTCTAATTTAGGGATGTAGAAGATGTGTGGCAATTTTTGTGCCCGTAGGAATAAGCATGTGAACTTACTAAGAATAACAAGTTTAGTAAACTGCTAAAAATAGTAATTTCTGCCACCTAGAGTAGATTTAGTCAAAGTTAGTTAGAGTTTGCTTGGCAACTCGAATTGGGAGTTGTTTTCCTATTTAGGAAACATTGTAATTCATTATTCAGTAACAAAGAAGGAGATCTATTTTCTTTTGGAGTTCATATTATTTGCAGTATATCATGTTTGTTCATAATTTGTCTACATTACCTGATCTTCTTAAATGTTTCACATTGTGTTTGTATTATTTTCCTTGTCCTTCAAATATGTCCAAATTTAAGTGCTCTTATTTAAATATGAAATTCCACCAGTACAAAGGTTTAAAACTTCCATTAAATGCTCAACTCTATTTGGCTTTTGTAATTCTATTCCACCTTATTTAAGAGAATCAAATGATGTTATTTAAGTTTAACTGATACGGAAAATGATTTGTGTATTATCTTATTTAAGATAAATATAATATATTATCTAATTGTAAATGATTTGATAACAGTATGATTTTTTTTTTTCATTAGTATTAAACTATAAAGTTAAGAAATATGCATTCGAATATAGCATATTTTTGAAAGAAATACTTTTTCAGCAATAATGATATTTAAATAATTATATTAAAAACAATATTTAATATTAAATTTTGGCTTTCTTACTTAACATCCATGTGGTAATAGTAAATAAAAGTGCAGGTTTGAATCCACATATGTGTTTTTAATATTCAATTATTATGATGCGATCAATTGTATGAATTGTGTTTTTTTATTTTATTTTTTAAAGGAATTTACAGTCTTATTTGAAGATTCAGGAATGTAATTATTTAAAATGTAAAATGTGTGCGGTTACCAAAGAAAATAATTATTATGAATTCTTTAATATTAATTGATGAAAGTATACACTGTGAGAACATATTTTCTCTCCATATGATTTTTTAGAGTTATTTAAATATTTTTTGATATTTTTAATTGTTGTTTTATTATATAGTTAGTTCTTGTTTTTAAATAAAAAATAAGTGTATAGATACGGAAAAAATATTTATATTATTAAATAATTATATTTAGATTAATTAATATAAATAACAAGTATTTACTTATAATATATTTTACATTATATGGTAATGAAAAAAAAAATCTAAAAATATATTCACATTTATTAACAAAATTATATTTGTGTCTTTCAAATGTAGACAATCCACATAAAGAATTATTTAAATGATATTCAAATTGGTTGTTTTTTTATTAATGGTAAATAGTTTTTTGAGAGGGGCCTATACCCTCGAACAAAAAGGCTTCAAAAAGCCAGATGGAAAGTAGTCAGCACAAAAGGAGCCAAAACCCAGCATAGAATATTCAAATTGGTTGTTAAATAGTAACATTTCTACATTTTTTATAAAGATAAATTCACAATTAATTATGGTGGAAATCAAATTGTAGCTTCCACCTACAATTTTTATGTGGTAACAATAATTGTAGAAATAAATTGCTGAAATTGCCACAATATAACATTGATGAGAGTTACAAAAGTGTAAATTGTGGAATTTATACAAAGATGTAATATATAAGAAAACTACATTTTTTTGTGAAGATTGTGGAATACTAACAATACAAGAATTGTAGAAATGTTACAAAAATTAAGAAATGTAGAAAATCTACACTTTTAAAAAATGTAGATTAACTATAATTTTTAAAAATTGTGGATTATCTATGATATAATGAATTGTGGAAAAACTACAATAATATATCAAAATGTGGATTATCTATAATTCCAATGCCACAATTTTAATATTTGGAATACCATGTAACCACAAAAATATCGTTGAATTTTTTTAGTAAAAGGCCAAGTTTGTTGTCGGCCCACACGATGTCATTCATTAGGGGTTTTAGCATGTGCTTAGTGGTAAACATCAATCACATCCAATATTCCACTTTCTCAATTCTATATCTTTCACATGATCATTTTCTTAACTCACCGATGGTGTTTTCTCCTCCACACAAAATTGTCCCTTTTGGTTTCTGTAAGCTTTGGTTTTGGTATGTATTTTATGAGAACTTTTTGGCTGTGATTGGGATCCATGTTATGCTATAAATTGATATGTTTCATATCTTTCTATTGGATTGGAGTTTACTTCCCACTATGAGCTTAAGCTAGCCATGTCAGCTTATGGGATCACTTGCACTTGGAGAGCTCTATTCTGCTCCGCCAATACAAAGATGATTGTCTGAATCTTGTGACCTCCATCCCAAGTTGAGATTCTCACTGGTGTTTTAACTTCTATGTAATATTTTACCAACTCACTTCAGGTCTTGTTCATCCCTCTTAAAAATTGTCAACTCAACACTCAGATGGTTCTCCATGGCCAACTTGTTGGCCCTCTTCCTCCAAAATGATCTCCTTTTTGAATTGTTCAAGCTGATGTTAGACTTCATTTGATGATAATCTTATGTTTCGATCATTTATGTATAGCAATCTCCCAGACCATCAATTTGCTTGGTTTGGAGTCTTCATCAATATTTCTATTTCTATAGAAATATTGTTCACATTTTCCTAATGAAATTTTGTGCTTACACATTCTTCTTTCAAACTACCAACTTTCTCAATAAACAATATCAATAAATGACTAATCATGTTTTATTGTGCATGATTCACAAGTGGCAGTGTAGGTTATAACTATGGAGACTTTAAGCTTTATTATCACTTATAAAATTTTGTTAATTCGTTGCACAAAAAAAAAAATCGAACCAACATCATTTTCCCCACCAATGTAATTCTCCTCCCCCAATCCCCTTCTTTACTAACATGCTTCCTCTTGCAATGTTTCACTCCACTTTTAAGTTCTTCAATACATCCTTTACACTTGAGTTGGTAGAGATTTCATATAATGCTTCGAAAATTTTGTTGTTATAGATGAGAATCAAGCTCACACTTCCTTATACCTATTTTATTCATTGGACATAGCAGAATAGTTTCAACTAAATATCTAGAGTATCGAAGTTACGAGTGTCTTCCTTTTTCGAAATATTGAGAAAAAAAAACCTAATGTAAACAATTGAACCACTTGCATGAAATTGCAAGTGTTATGGTAAAAAAAAATAATAATAATAATATTGTATGCTTACAAGTTGTCGTGGCCCGTGAGGCAACAGGAAAACTTATTGATTGCAAAGCTGGACAGTGTGGAATTTGAAGGCTCGTCTTCCAAGTCCAACTATTTTGATTTTCCCGCACTTGCAGCGAATATATCCAACTCAAAAGCTGTCAACAATTAAAACCAGACAATGTACATATTCAATTAACAATTTCATCATTCGCAGTCGAAGTATTCTGTGTGCATAGTTTTTGCCTCAAATGCGAAAACTATCCCAATGGTGTTGCAAATACTAATCAATATTCATATTTAAGGAAAATATTAATCATTATGTACATATAAGAATTTGATTAAAAAGTGGTGTAGGAATGGTCTTTAAACTGGTTAAGTGATTCGTTTCAACTGGCGAGGGATTGTCTTCTGACGAGCTGTTAAGATATTGACCAACCTTCAATTATTATAAGCCGGGAACTTAGCTGACGGACCAAAAATTGCGCTGAAGCCTGAAACAGACGAGCCTGTAAAAATACAACACGATTTTATATCCATACTTTTAAGTTTTAAACGTGCGTCAAATTGCCACGAGAATTGGAAAAAAGACTTCACAGCGAGTTACGAAAATTCTCAACTCTGAGCAAGATGAGTTGTCTATGTCCTTCGCATTTGATCCATTGTATTCATAGACTGATGAACTGGGTTGCCTTGTTTGCGAGTGTCGGTCATAACAGATACCTATTGCCACGTTTAATTAATAAGAAAATGCCTCCATCATCCTTTCTTACGACTCTACAGTCCACAATACCCACTGATCTCCACGCTAGAATTAAATCTCCAGCCTCAGGTGCACTGCCATAGCCTGACCTGGCCTAGTCTTGACATAGCCTGGCCTGCCCTAGTCTTGTCTAGCCCGAATTTCGAGTAACATACATATGCGCGTTGTCTAATTAGTTTTGCATCGCTTGATAAATCCTGAAGCCAACTATGGAAGGCATGAGAACATCCAAAGTCTGCTGTGTTTCTTGCCCAAATGTTGAAAACAAGCCAACTCGCCGGATTCTTTCAGCGCTAGCTTCTTTTCTACACAGACTTGTAGCCAGGCATGAAAGGCTACTGCTCGTTTCTGCTAGGAGAGGAATTTCAAGAGAGAATATGTGTGTTTTCTCTGCGATGCAAGTTCCTGTGATGAGCATAGAAAAGTATGTGGAGAGGATATTCAAGTATGCGCGGTGCAGCCCTTCGGCATTTGTGGTGGCATATGTTTATATTGATCGTCTAATTCTCAACAATCCCTCCTTCCGCTTAACATCTCTCAACATTCACAGCCTTGTCATTACGAGTGTCATGGTTGCTACCAAATTCCTCGATGACTTTGTGAGTTTATATTTGTTTTTCTTCCCTTTTTAAGAAGTAGTCTGTTCTGTAATATCTTGGTTTTGTTAATGGGTGATCATGCTTTGTGGATGCAGGCATTACAACAACGACTATTTTGCAAAAGTGGGAGGCTTATCACTTGCGGAAATGAACACTCTGGAAGTTGAGTTTCTGTTCATGCTGCGGTTCCGATTGCAGGTGACAGTGAGCGTGTTTGAGAGTTATTGCTCGCATTTTGAGAGAGAGGTTGCATGGGGCGGAGGTATTGAGATAGAGAGGAGTCTTGTTTGACTAATCGTGGATGTTATCTTAAACTCTTCAATGTGGATTTGAAAGCATTTTAGAAAAAAATTATCTCACTATCATACACATGTCGGAAAAAAAAAATTCTATCTCGATATATTAGTTTTAAGTCTCTTTTATCTTAAAATTTATTACTCCCAAGTCAGATATAAAGGTTTAAGTGTATTTTAGAATTTTACAATTCTAAAAAGATTTTACCACAATTAATTGTTTACAAATAAAATCAATTAAACACATTATTCTATTTACCTTAAATATATTTTATCCTATAATTAAAATTTCTTATAAGAAATGAGTTTATATTTTATAATTGATAAAATTAAAAATAATATATATTAAATTAGATATAAAGTAGAGCTTGCGTATTCAAACAACTATTTACTTGTTTCAAGTGGCATGTAGCTACATACAAAACATAGGGTAGGAGATCATCGTCCCTTTTGGTAACAGACAAGCTTGGTCACGTTGAAGCAAAATTGGGCACACAATGTTATCCCACCCCCTAAGTATTTTATAATGTTAAAAGATTTTAATTATAGAGATAAGATTCAATAATACATTATTACATTTATTTCTTATTTACTAATATAAAACGAGTCATAATACTTCTATTTCCAAGTCGTGTGCCTTCAAATATTTATTTGTAAGTAATTTTAACTAAAGGTGATGAATGTTTTATCATGACAATAGTTACCGACACAAACATATAAGCATTAATTTATTTCTTCAAAATTTTCATTTTGAACTCCTACTTGCAATGAAGAAAGAAGAAGAGTAGATAAATGAACTCACACAAGAGAAATGATACTAATAGAAATTTGGGCTCAAGGGCTTGGGACAAGGACGTATTAAGGGCTAGGAAGCCTAGGCAATTGCCCAGGGCACCAATAATTGGGGGCGGTTTTTTTTAGGTCTTTCTTTTTAATCAAATGTGTCTTGATCATGTACTATGTATTGTTGAAAATACTTCTACGTAGTTTACTTTCCCATATTGCAATCTCACCATATCTCTAGGTAAAATGTAATATATGGTTAGGATAACGATTATGCTACTTGCAACATAATTATATTCCATACAAGAATGTATATTAAAGAACGTGTTTACTAATTTCTGATTCATCTGTTGTGAAAGAAAAACCTAATTTGATAACAAGAACATTGCATTGAATTTCAAAAGTATGAACTATCCATAATAATGTGTATGGATTTGAGCGTGCATCTAGTTTCAGATTAGAAAGTAATATAAAGTTTCTAGAATTATGATTTTTGGTCTGATTGAAGTCTCTTGTTTTTCTGAAAACTGTTAATAATATTTTGTATTAATACTTCAGAGAAAGTTGGAAGAGTTTTAGAATATATTTATTTTATTTCGACACTCCTTGTTCTTTGTATGGGAAATGTGTAATATAATAGTAAATATTAATGTGGTGACCACATAATGTCCTTTCCTTATGTGGCAATATATTTATAAATTATTTAAAAAGCTTTGTCCCATTTGTAAACTTTAAGTTAGATAAAAGATTCAAGGTGCGGGAAATACATAAAAATTGAGGGGGCGTTAGTTTGAACCATTGCCTAAAGTGCTAACAAGTGCTAATACGTCACTGACTTGGGATATTGGTGATTTACAACTACTTTGAAGTCATCAACCCAAGTTCCATTCTCATTAAGCACATTCAATACTTTCAATAAAGTGGCTATAGGGAGACCTTGAGGTAGGGGTCACACTTCTCCTTATGGACCAAGAAAAACACATGCATGACATTATGAACCCAAGCATGTCTCCATGTACCACTTACAGAAGGTGATTCCCCATTAACCTACTATGTTTCATAGCTCTATTATAATAAAAGCATTTACCATCCAACATATTCCCATGGGTTTTGTATCGATCGGTTAGAGAGGTGTGTGTTAAAGCACCTCAGCTATGTATCAGCTCAATTATTTCCCCAAAATTGAATATTTTTTTTGTTTAAAATTAATCTTCACATTTCAATCACAAAGTATGCAATAAAGTTAACTCAGAACAAACCAGTTAACAAATTTAAACAACTAGTTATTTATTTAGGTTTGGTTCATCTGATAACACTTCCGTGTATTAACCTTGTGTAGCTACGAAGGGTTTATCCTTATCACCCTTCAATTCAATCTACGCAATCAACCATACAATCTTTAGTATGTTCAGGTTTACCTTTTTCTAGGTTGAGAAAGCTATTTTTTCCATCGTTAAATGTCTACCATGACAGTCAGTTTCTTAACTTTGTATTCTGGTATCTAACATATATAAAATAAGGATATGGTGAATAAATAATGTAGTCAGCTACTGGCATTACTTTGGCCAAAGTTTCAAGCGGTGTATAAATAGCTTATCCCGAGACCACAAAACAAATCGTTAGGGATATAGTCTTCCGTCACCAGACAATTACCTAAACACAATTATCTTAATATTTTTTGTTTAAGAAGTTGAATATGTTAAGAAAGAGGAGTGTGTTCTTTACAGGACCATCTCCATAAATGAAAATAACCACAACTTATTTCGGGTCTTTACGGAATAGGAAGAGACCATGTAAGAAAATTACTTTGATTATGTACTCTTTCCCTCTTCCATAACTATCCCTAGTTAGCACTATGTCAAGATGTTTACATGGGAATGTAAGATTACATCCAATCTACATCGTATTTAAGGATTTGTACCCACAAACATATTTCTTCTTGTGAAAATTTCTATGAGACTTAAGTTACTTGTATTTTATGTAATTCATAATTGTGAAATCTTACTTAAGACTTCTCAAGTCTTTCAATTGTGTTAATTCCAATAGCCTTTATAACTTCTTCAAGTCATGGAGTAAACTATTAATTACCCTTTTGTAAGGTCATCTTGTTGTAGTTATAGATTGCTTAAGTCAAAGGTTGGTTTAGTTTACTAATTGTTGTCTATATAATAGAGATGATAATATCATTTACTTACGATGGTTACCTTAATATTTCATAAGGAAATAACAATTAGGAGTAATCATTTTACGTTAACCATGCTCATTTTCTTCTTAATTAGGAGTATATTAACCACATTCACTATTATCATATCTTCACATTATGAAGTATAGATTACATCATTATTTGTAGTCTTTATTTCTTACTCAAACCCTATACGCACAGGCCCATCACTCAAATAGATCTGAGTGGTCACCCGAAGAGCGAAAAAGTACCAGGTTCCTCTTTTTATACCATCTTTGTCAAGATGTTAGCATGATACATTCACATATTCCATATCCATAACAAGTAATTAAAGGCAAAGCATATCAAGAATCAGTTTCACAACCATAGTGCATAATGAATCAAACAAGGATCAAGGTCGGATTTACCATAAAATAACCAGTGACATAGATGACATAAAAAATTAGTATCCATCCACAATGATCCATTATATTAATTCATCACATAAAGACCTAGAAGCTGAATACACCATAAGTAACTATCACAACGTCATGCACTGCAAACATACCACCAGCATAACTTTTTTATAATCCAGCGATCTCAACTTAGTCACTCTCTAAACTATGAAAACCATTACATATATATTGGGGGTGGGGAATTTTCCTTCACCGCCCATGCATTATCAAAATAGGTTACATGCTCAAAATAGCCATGCACCGCTACAAAGATCAAATAAAGAAGCATGCAAGCTTCGCCTAATAATAGATTACCTATAATTAACTCCAGATCTAACCCTATTATTACCTCAAACTTTGCTTGACTGTTTGATCTTCCTCTTGTTTCCAAAAATAGACTTTATGCATTCTTGAAGTCTTCATGTTCTGTATCCAATGCGTGCTCTTTACACTCCATCCTATCTCTTAGCCCGTAACATGCAAAACGGATAAGTCCTGAACTTTTGTCTTTCTCTGACGTGTCATGAATCTTCAGGGCTACAACTTCTCCGTCAAACTTTCACGCCTATACATGCATGCCTCCTTCCTTCATGTGCACTCTAATACTTAGGAAATAATTGTGCTCTTGATACATTGTTGGACCAGTAATTGTCATCCAGTGAACATTAACCCATAGGTAGTATAGTCTCCTACATGTACAATCACCATTTCTAGGATCTAAGAGAGGTGGTTCATTCCATGTTACGTATTCTCACTAGGTAGTTTTGTATTCACAACATTTCATATAATCTCCCCTCAAGGTCCTACCTGAGTGAGTCTTCGAACTTGAGACCTGGATGCACTCTGATACCAGTTTCCTTGGACCACCATTTGGTCGTCTTGACTCAATTCCCTAATTGTTGCATTTTGTCTGTCATGCTACAATTTCTAGCATGTTAAAATTTACAAGAGGCAGTTAGTCCATGATCAACAAAAATCGTGAGGAGCACTTGATATCCCCTTTCCTAGTCAATCATTACCCCACACTAACTTCATTTATTCCCCCGAAAATGGGAAATCATGCCTCTTCCTTCCAATAATAAAGAATGATGAATAAAATAATGATTGTACACAATGAAGGTATACCAAAAAGAATACGGGTGCTCTATTACTCTGAAGGTAGTAGTAACTCAAGGTATTCATTCTTGATTTTCACCTCTAACTAATTCCAGTCATTGATAGCCTTCTTTTTCTTTACAGGGATGTCCGCAAGTACTCCATCCAGTTCATCCATGTTCATATTTTCACCCTCATTCTGTAGCACCCTAAGAAATGTTTTCCAAACTAGTAACCATCCCATCCATTACATCCATTCGTCAAGCTATCAGTTTTCCAACTTCATTTATTTTCTCCTTATGAGGATCCCAGGCTATTGTGAGCACATCACACTTCTCTCCAGTAATGGCAGCCTCTTCTCGTGCCCAAGAGTCTCACTCTTCTTCATGGAAAGGACTAGATCATTTTGGAATTCTACCAGCATCCTTATTTTAATGATTGGCTTTGGGTCTGTAAAAAATTTCAACTGTTGATTCTGCCTTCTTCATTTCATCCTTTAATGTTTGTAGTAAAGAGTCATACCCAACTATTTGGCATGCTATTGTATCCTTTGTTCTATCCTTCATAGTTGTTTCATCCTCCTTATCCTCTTTGTACTCTCCCTTAACTACTTTGTAATCAACAAGTGAGCAAAATCAGGTAAGAAGTGCAAGGATGACTGATAGGTTTTCTCAGTCTGCTCATCAAAATATGGATGCGCATCAATAATATCCTTCCCTAACTCTACCGTCAAAATCCAAAATATCCTTCCACTTCTCTTTATCCTTCTTCTGCAACTCAGACAACGGTTCCACTTGTTATCTTCATTGATCTTATTATCCTCCAACATATCTCTCAGCGTGGATGATTTATCGATATTCATGTGCACTACTTCAGCTGTCATTGTTTTTAGTACATTACTTGCCTGCTCATCAGTAAACTTTATAGGCCTTACCATCCAGTGCGTGGCTTGGTTATTTCTTCTTAAGTTTCCTCTTAATGTATTCAATTTTTTACATCGAACTCAGGCTCATCAATATGATGTTTGGCCATGCTCCGAGAGAGTTACTTCCTAACTTGCGCAAGGTGGCCTCTTTAGGGTCCATCAGTTCCAATCCATAAAATCTCCTCATACTCCAAAGTGCTTTGAAACCTAGTGTGAATTATTTTTTGTGGGATCATTAATAAACCTGATTGTAGGATTTTTATACATCTGCCCCTTTTCTCTCATTGAGCACCTACATGTTAGAATGTGAACTCTAGCATCAAGTGTTCGTCCTTCCCCTGTCTCAACTATATTTTATGTACACCAGTAGGGTCACCGGATGGTTTTCCCTTATCTTTTTCCTAACCCTACACTTGTAGCACCACTCACCACTTTGCACTCCTCAAATTCCTATGTATCATGTTGTATTTCTTCATCCTAAGGCTCCAGTACATCCGTAATGATATGCGTGATGTCATCTGATTTTTCCCCCTCAATATCCTTAGTGGGAATATACTTGAGCCTCTTCTTCTCTGGCCCTGTCTTCATTGGGGAGTTTTTGGGTGATCTTCTAGGTGGCTATGAGGGGCTCATGCCTATTCCTTTTGGCCTTGTCCATCTCAACATCCTCCTAAACTACTGATCCTCAGTGCCCTCACCTTTCTCTACCTCCACAACACTCATTTCCATTCTCAATTATTCACCTTCTTCTTGTCTCGTAGGTGTTGCCTTGTGCGTTCCCTTTTCCCCCACAATTTACAGCCTCCTTGTGCCTTGATCCAGGTCACCACTGTCTTCCTTTTTTTCTTCCTCCTCTTCTTCTTTTATGTGGGGAAGATTGGGTTCTTCATCTTGTAATGTCCCTAGCGTATGCTTTCCCTTAGGAAGTTTAGGAAGCCTAAACTCATTCTCAATATATTTACCTTTTTCCAATTTGGGCTTAAGGTAGATGTATACCTTAGCCACACCAAATTTCCTAACTGCCAAGCTCATTGAATTGATATCGATATAATCTGAAATCAACTTTTCTATATAAGAAGACTTACCCAAATATAAGTATGTCTTCCAGAGAATATGATAATCATAATGCACTTTGTCTACATCAAAACCCAATCTGCGCATGCATTTAAAAAAATTTACACTGATGCCTAGAAGTAATGTGCGGTGAAGGCATATGGGAGCTTGCACCAAAGGCTCCATTTTCCATCCTTCATTCCAAATCTGCCTATACAAAAGTGTTGATATACAACAAATTGGACATGCTTCTCTAATACCGAAGAAAGGTCCTTGGGTATCCTCCATTCATAT
Organism: Taxus chinensis; assembly: GCA_019776745.2. Classification (NCBI taxonomy): domain Eukaryota; kingdom Viridiplantae; phylum Streptophyta; class Pinopsida; order Cupressales; family Taxaceae; genus Taxus; species Taxus chinensis. The sequence continues at coordinate 991,056,596 of CM034146.1, forward strand.
TCAAAGGCTTCGCACGAGTTCTTATACCATAGTTCCAAGTTTTTATTGTAAGGTCAACTCATAAATCCATCACATGTGTATTTTGTAAATCTGTTTGCAAAAGACTTTTTCTCTTCGAGATATTCCCATTTATTGTTGTTAGGAAATTAAGTATTAATGTTTACATTAATATGTATTCATTAAATAAAAATGTTAGTAATTATATTATTGTTATATTAACAATAATATGTTGGTTGGAGTTGTTTTAACAACTCATATGATTTGAGTTGTGTATTGTTACGTGAGTAACAATTACAACTAAATAGGAGATATTTGTGGTTGAGTTGTTTCCTACTTAATAGGAAACTATCTCCCTATATATTCGCATATTGTTCAGTATGTATGGATCCGGAATGAATAGAAAAATATAATATTATTTTGAGTTATTTCCTGTGTAAATTTGTTGCTGCACTTTCATTTGGTATCAGAGCGTTGCATTCCTTCAATGGAGAAATAATTGTTTACAGGGGTGGCTTTGTTTTGTTGTCCCAAATTATGTGTTTGCCAGTGGGAGGAAGACCGTATTCAACATTTTTATGCATGGAAAAGAACTCAGCTTCATTTGGCTTGATTCATCACCTGTGTGCATGTCGAGAGATTCTCTGGCACAGATCATAATAGGATAACCGAGTTGATTTCCTAGGCATTTAATGAATACGTGTGTGTTGGTTTCAAATATTCTACGTCAAATTGTTGGAAAGTGCCACTTGACTTATCTTTCGCGCTCAAAATATCGTGCTCCTGCTACATATGCACTGTGCTAGCTGAGATGCTAATGTTTTTTTTTTTTTGTTAAAAAAATAAAAAAAAAAACGTCATTGCATTGATCCCATGCAATCTAGCAAGTTTCTAATCATTGAGAATCTGTGGATTCGAGGAGTAGATACAGAGATTTGGTGGCGTGGAGGGTCTGGTAGATGACTGCATCAAATGGCATGGAAAGGAAAAAGAGCAACTACTGATTTACAAATTCATTATGTGCCATGGATCAGTGACTGTTCACAGCTGGCTATATTGTTATACTGCGTGTTCAGTTTTCATCTACAGATTTTAGCTTCGAAGATCAAAGTATAAGTGCATCGCGTCCCAACTGCTCACTCTGCGTGTAGATGCATAAAACGGTTTAGTTTGTCGAGAAGCATTGAAGGTTGGATCAATTAACACGGGCTCCCAATCTAGCCTTCGTCCGGCATCAAATCATCTGTTCATACGGCCTGGAAAGATCCTCATGCATGGAGACAATCCATAAACATGCTATGTAGATCTGCCTCATCTTGACTTGTATCACGTTTTCAGTCTGAATGCTAGGTTTTTTTGGATTGGGACATTTCAAGTCTTTATATGCTGTAGTGTGTTATCCATTATTTTTATATTGTTTATGTCATCCTTTTAAAGTTGGAGTCAAAAATACTTTCTAGTATTTAATTGGTTTTTGTAATCTAAAATTTAAGTCGTAAAAATCCAAAAATTGTAGTGTTTGTGTCAAAATAACGGGTCTTTTTCAAAATTTGTCATTGTATGTCGACTGTATATTGTCAAAGTCATTTGGTATTGACAAAAGTCAAATTCAAGAGTCGTATTTTGGAAGGTGAAGAGGTCATTATAAATTTTGAATCATTGTGTCAATTTAAGTGTTATTGTCCTTCAATGTCATATAGGTGATTTTAGGATTTTTTAGTTGTTATCAAGAGTTAGAGTCGTCTAATTGTAAAAATTGTAAAAACAAAAAAAAAAATCCGACACCTATCTCACAATGGTCAAGAAAGACGAAAACAATGTATTCTCATGGAACCAATTACCATGGAGAGAGTCATAAAAAATATACAAGATCAAGAAAATTCAGTGCTAAATTTCACATATGAAGGTGACAGTGAATTTGAACCAGAATAAGATCAATCTAAAAAGAAAAAGGTTGACAACTAAAGAATACAAAGACCAATAAAATGAGAAGTTCAGTTCTGAGCAAATCTTCTCTGAGTTAGCAGCATGACTTAATGGAGGGATGGAGGCATCGGAGGCTGGAGGTCAGACAGCGACCTCTCGTCAGTCACCAACGACGGGGCCGCACAGAATGATTTGGTGGCACAGGTGTGCAGTGTGAGTACTTGTTTTTCAGTTTTGCAGTGTTCCAGATTCAGTTGTGTTGTGAAGTTCAGCTTGGTGTGATTCTTTTTCAGAGTTCTTGTTGTGTGATTGAATAAGTGAAATGTTCACATTGAGGGGGGGAACATGATCAGCATTGATCCAATGTTCCATTTTCAGTTTTTCCATTTTTTGTTTATGTGGCTTTTCCTAGTTTTGAAAAAAACATTTCCTACAGAAAAAATAACCTTTTGTAGTGAAACGCATTGCATCATGAGGCTTGATGAGGTAGAACAGTATGTGTAGCAATCATGTTCGTACCTAGGTTTTTGGTTAGCCTCTTGCAAAACCAAGTGTGTAAGGTTGTTTAGATGTGTTCCTGCTTGAGTTCCCACAGTGTGAAAGGTCAGATGGTTCACCTACCAAGTGACTGGTTGATAAGCAGATGATTCCTGAGCGTGTTCCCATCCTCGTCGGTCAGAAATGTTCCCGACAGTGCTTGGTCGATAATAAGTTCGATGTTTTTCAAGCTACCTTGCACAGTTGCGAGTGTGTGCCAAGATCATGAGCGCACAGAGGCGGCAGGCTGCAAAGGAAGTGTGAACGAGTTCTTTTGTTACCATGTAAACATTAAGGGGGGGAATGTTAGGAAATTAAGTATTAATGTTTACATTATCTATGTATTCGTTAAATACAAATGTTAGTAATTATATTATTGTTATATTAACAATAATATATTGGTTGGAGTTGTTTTAACAACTCATATGATTTGAGTTGTGTATTGTTACATGAGTAACAATTACAACTAAATAGGAGATATTTGTGGTTGAGTTGTTTCCTACTTAATAGGAAACTATCTCCCTATATATTCGCATATTGTTCAGTATGTATGGATCCGGAATGAATAGAAAAATATAATATTATTTTGAGTTATTTCCTGTGTAAATTTGTTGCTGCACTTTCAATTCTCCTTTGGCCCATCAAGCACCCCAATTTGCACAAAAAAAATAGACAATAAAATAACACCAAAAACTTATCTTGTCTCCATGGTGCACTTCTTCAATAATAATTTCAGTAATGAAATAAGATAACTTATATACCACTCCCTCTATCATTTTCTTCGCGATGTGCTTCCATATCCTATTTACTTGTTTCCAGTCCTCTTGGTTATTCAATTTGTTGAGGAGGTGTGTGGCTACATGAATCACAAGGTACTTTTCCAACTTAATAATATACATCGCTTGCCCTCCCTTTACATAATCTAGTACAATCTTTGTTGTATCTACATCCTCATCATTAATAAGGTCATTGCCAATCTCCATGTGCAAGCTTCTCAACCCTGTCAACCTTTCAATAAAGGTCGTTGTAATTTACATTCATTGATAAGGCTGAAATATGTCTTGTTAATGTGCAATAAATGATCTTATTTTACTATCGTTTTTATCAAGTTTGACTACATTTTGTGACTTTTTTTTTATCTAGTATAAGTTAGGATGTAATTGTCCATCTTTTGTTGGATTTAGTTCTAACATCTAAAATATTTGTAACTCCTAACAAAGTGTGTGGAAATTCAGTTTTTTTGTAATAAAATAGGTCATAATCAGTCAGAAGAACGAAGTATGAAGCAATTAGCATGTTTTTGGGAGCATTGGTTTCAATGCGACTTAGTTCCGGAACTTCCAGACTTATTTCTAGAACTCCATCACACAGTCTAAGGATCTCTATCGCTTAGTTCTAAAACTCTAGCACTTAGTTATGGAACTCCTGTGCATAGCTCCAGAACTTTCACAGTTAGTTCTAGAATAGTCCCCTTTGGCTCCGAAACTTCTCCAAAGTTTTGGAGTCAATTGGAATCTATTTACTTTGACAACATCTAATGATAGAGCAATTAATGGGCCTTCCAATATGGAGCAGATCAACAGATTACCAATTCTTCATACTCCATATCCAGAGATAACTTATCATACAGTTGTACGTCCAACAAGGTTTCTAAATTCCACATCTATTTTGGGCACTATTCGGTTCCATTTGAATTGGTAGAACAAATATGGTTGTAAATGCATCTTTGGATGATGAAATATACATAAAGACCTATAGATAGATTTAATACATATATATAGAGATAGATAGAAAGAGATATAGAATAGATATGATAGAGGTACAATGATGTTTCGTAAGACAACATTTCAAGTAATATAATATCCACTTTGTTTTGAGAGAATCATACTTTGTCAAATCCTGATTCAATGTGGAGCAAGGGCCCACTCCTACAAGAACCAAGATCCTTGTTTTATTAGTATTTATATTTCTACGCAAATCATGTAGATTCTGTTAATTCTGTAAATACTTTTAATTCTTTAGTTGAATTTTGTTATGTACTTGTCACTGCATGTATTATAGACTAGACTCTTATTTCCTTGCAAGAATTTTCACAACATTTTCAACTATGTGTTTATTTCCAAGAAAGTTTGTTTACTTTTGTAAAATGTGTTTATTTCTAACAATTTATTTCATTCTGCAATGTGTGTTTATATCTAGCAATTTATTCTAGTAATGAGTGTTTATTTCAGCAAGTTTCGTGTAGCATAGATATAATAAGGCTTAGGCCATGGAATCCTAAGGACACTACAAAAACCCTGTTGGTGAGAAAAAATTTCAGGTGGACAAACTTGTGGATTTCTTGCTCAATGCTCTAGGAATCTAAGTCCCTCTACTTAACCGGTGCAGCTTCCGTATGTGCATGCGCATGAAAAGGTGAATTTCTGTGGTGGCTTTTTGACCAGGGATCCAACAGGGGCACTCCACTGACCCTGCGGAAAATGCTTGCATATACCTAGCAAGAGATGACTTTGTCTAGAAGTGGGAAAGGGAGTGAGAATGGAGGTAGGAGAACTAATGTTGTAGGTAGAAAATCAGATTCTTGCACACACACTAGTTAGAAACTTCATCACATGCATTTATGAGAAGAAACAACCCTGTAAATGACAACAAGACCAAATAGAATTTGATGAGAACAAAGTGTCATGAAATCCCTTGGTCAAAGAAAGCTAGAAACTCCTTCTTCTTGTATTGATGCTTGAACAAAAGTTGTACATAGTGTAGGAATGGAAGAAATTTGAGGGGGGAAGAGAGTAGAAGAAAATGGCTATCTCCTTTGCTTTCTCTCAAGGTAGAATGCACTCTTGAGTCTACAAGATCAATCGCCAACACCTTTGAAATGGGAATGACTTTACAATTTTATAGAATAGAATATGACTCTTCATCTTCCTCATGACCTTTCGAATACCTTAATATGACTTAAGACTGTTCATATTCCACTTCAAATATTTAAGTCCCTTTTATAATAGTATGGCGACTTAATTTACATTATGTTTCTAAAGTTTCTTAAGTCATATTAAAAGTGCAAACCCCAACGTGAAATTAGAATATTGGAAAGTGAGAGAAAGTTGAGGGGAAGAGGAGAGAGAAAGAGGGGGAGAAGAAGAAGGGGAGATGTCATTCCGTGATGAAGTCTGTTGATCCTCGTTGATGGAAAGCTCTAAATGCAGTGAAACTCTAAATCTTCGAACTCCTTGCACACTATGAAATTCCTCCAAATTATCTCACGAACGCTCACTAAGCTGAATGATTATCCTTATACATCCCATTGTGCCAAAACTTCGCTTTGAGTGTAACTTACTATTTTTAGTAAGTGTGAAAAAGGCAACTCTCTCGATCCTTTGCTGAGTGTTGTGACCTTGATTCCCCTTTCTTCACTGCATTCCTCACTCCTTTGGATCAAATTTTATTTTTAGCAAGCGCTCGAGGGCCCACATACTATTTTTAGTAAGTGTCAAAAATGTCCATTCTAGTGGATTCTCAGCTATAGTGCACCTCTGATATCTTCATCTCCTTCGCAGGTTCTTCTGTTAATGACTTTCCCAAAATAGCAGTTCCTATGTAGTAGACCTGCTATTTTTAGAAAGTTGGCCTCTGGGAAATAGATTGATGTGGAATGAAGTTTTTTGAAATGGGTTTTTTTCCCAATATCATCCCTTTGAAATTTTGGGCCCACCCGCTAAATAATCCAAGAGATTTTAAAGTTTTAATTTTTGGACCTGGCCCTGGCAGTGCTTCTGGGTATGGTAGCCATTAATGGGCCTCAAAATTGCAGGTTTGGTTTTTTCCTCCATTTGTGAATAAATTTGTATTTTTTATGTGGTTTTTTTCTTCTGGTGCTTCACGTGTAATCTTACTTCAATCCAACAACCGGTTTGACATAGGAAATCCCACTTCTTTCTTCGTTGAGCCGGAAAGGAGATTTATTTCATTGTGGATGATTTGTCACACATGGAGGGAGTTTTAAGGTGTCTTCTTGATGGTCTTGGATAGAGGAATGAACAGCAATAAACAGTTCAGTGATTCGTGCACTAGTTTGCAAGCTTTGTTTAGATTTCAATTTTTTAGCTATGGGGATTTTGTTGTTCTCTTCTTTGTTGTTCTTCGTTTCTCCTTAGCTTGATGAGGATTCCTTTTGAGACCTATGTATCACCATGGGAAAGGTATTTAATTTCATTTTTTTATCTGGTCTGAGAATTTTCAATGGCGGAGTGATGGTAAAATGTTGCAGAGGAAGAATGGAGGAAAGGAGTGCAAATAAACTATTAGAAGTTAGAAGCAGGAAAAGAAGCACTTGGAAATTTTTCAAAAAGATGTGCACAGGTCGGGCTTGGGTGAATTTTTCCATGCTTGATGTCCCTAACCTTAGGGATGTGAGGGAAATAAATTTCCACAATGAGCAAGACGGTGACACATCGGCACTAGATCCAACGACAGGGAATGAAGGAGGAAAAAGCTTATTTGAAGCACTAGGAGATGAAAGGAGGTCACGTGGGTGTCAAAAAGACTTCTCCTAGGGGATGGGCACATTTTTCCATTTCTAATGTCCCCCACCTCAGGTACATGAGGTACATCAATTTCCACGGTGGTCCTGGAGGTGACACGTGGCGCCTGATCTAATGGCAGGGAATGGATGCTCCAAAACTGCACTTGGGGGCTGAACGACGGTCATGTGGGTGTCCAAATGACTCCCCATAGGGGCTGGGTACATTTTTCAAGGTATTATGTCCTCCACTTCAGGTTCATAAGGTACATCAAATTCCATGGTGGTCTTGGAGCTGACACGTGGCGACCTGATCCGACGACAGGGAATGCATGCTCCAAATAAGCACTTGAGGGCTGAACTGCCAGGTTTGGAGGTCATATGAGGGTCCCAAGGGTCACATGAAGTCTGGGAACATTTTACAAAGGGTTTATTTACCTAAATTCAGGGATGTGGGGGACATGAAATCCCCCTAGGCTCCTAGTGCTGACACATGTCCTCTCGAAAAAATGACTAAGTCCTGAACTGCCTTTGAGAGGGTAACTTGGAATGCAGATAACTTAAGCTTCCAGTGGAATTTCTTGTTGAAATTTTATATGATCCTGACTGTAAATGGCATTTTGAATCCAATTATGTATGTTTTCATGTCTTTATTCGATCATATGGTCCCTGTTATCCAAAATTCACCCCCCAGGGTAATTTTGATAACATGCATTAAATTCTCAAGTCCCAGGTAAATAGATTGATTCAGGGCAAAAAATCATGTTTCTAGGGTCCCTCAGATTTTTTCTAACTCCCTTGTCTAGGAAGAAAAGAGCAAGTTCTGAGAAAATGTGAAAAAGTTGCAGAAAACAAGCTTGGGCCAGGAAAAATCATGAAAAATGGCTAAGTCCTAGTCCTCGCAAAAGTCGGGACGTGAGGGACATCTGGGCACGAATCGGCCGAAAGGCCGCCAGGCAGTCTGCAGAGCAAAGGGACATCCGGGCCGTCAAGGACGCGTGGGACGCGGAAAGCTGGTTCGGCCGAAGGAGAAGAAAATTGACTAACTGCTGAGTAGGAACAGTCTGGGACATCTGGGCCGTGAGGATGTGAACGATGCGAACCGCCTGGATCGGCCGAAAAGGAGAACTTTCACACTGGGACAGTTGGGACAAAGGGACGCATGTGGGACGTGGATAGCTGAAGAAGCCGAAAGCCAATCAAATTATGCCACGTATCATCGGCAGATAAGGGACAAGGAAGCCCATTTCGGGTGGATCGAAAGTTTTTGTCCCAGACAGCACTGGGACAAGCTAGGACAAATGGATGTGAGTGGACGCGAAAAGTCTGGCAGGCCCGCGGACGAATCAGATAATGACATGTGTCACAAGGGAAAAGGTCTAAATTTCAAAGGGGGAGGTTTGAAGGGTCAGCCCGAGCCAATCAGAAGAGGACACGTGTCCTAATGGAGACAGATAGAGTGCAGAGCTCATGGAGGATTTAGAAAATTTGGCCAAGTTTTGGCCAAAAGGCTAAAAAGTAAAGGAAGACCCCGCGCCCCTGTCCTCCAATCAATGCATGCCACGTGTCCCCAAGTGGCGAGGGCACGGGGGAAAAGTGAAAAATGTTCCAAAATCATCAACAAGGTCAACAATTTTCAAGGGAAAACCCGTGGGGTAAGTGAGAGGAGAGAGAATTATGCATCCAATCAGTGATTGACATGTGTCATCTAGGTGGCAGAGCGCGGGAAAGATTTTCAAAACACATTTTCGCCTGTTTTGTGCCCTAAATCTTCAGATCTCCATATCTTTCGATCCAGAGCTCGGATTTGCACGTTCTTTATATCAACGGAAAGCTTATGAAATTCTCTACATGATTCCGAGGTTAATCTTGAATTTTGGTGTAGTCTAGAGAGAGAAAGTTGAGAAATCAGCTCTGACGCGTGTTCATGGCCAGAAGTGACATTTCAGCGACCAAATTTAATGCAGAATGGGTCGCATTCTCCTCCAATTCGGTCAAAAATGACAGGGTATGGGTTTGTAAGGTCCCCATGCTGTTTTAATGCATCTACAGTTAAGGAGGAATGGGCTCTCACGTTTTTTGTACATTTCTGTCTCCTGGGCTCGACCCATGCGAATGTAAAAGCCAGTTTTGGCTCATTTCTTAAGGGGAACATTTTTTTTGGACATAGACAACTTCTTCTTTCACCTCTCAGCAAGTGATTGTTTGAAGAATCAGACCTCTCCAAAGACTGTAACAGTTTTTACCTCTCTGAGGTTGTAATGCAGTGATTTTGACACTGGAAATGATAATGCAAGCTTTGTGAATGAGTTTCAGTCCTTTGTTTGTATTGTTTGCTTCATTTCAGATCCTAAATTATATCTTATCAGCCTGTGTATGTTTTATGTTGCAATCTCTAGTTTGTGTCTATTTGCATGACATAAATGTTTCACCACTCCTTTTGGTGCATCACCATCTTTAGTTAGTTTCAATTTTTGCATTTCTATCCCTGTCTCCTTGCAATTTAGAGTAGGATTAAGATCTGAACCTATGTAGTTGTGCAAGCATTAGATCTAAATCAGAGGAGTTTGAGGAACCAGCCTCTAATCTGGAGATTCCTCTCTCAGTTTCACAAGTCCCCACACTTGGAGAGAGGTTTCCATGTTGTGCAATCACACTGGATGCTAGAGTGATCAACCTAGAAGCCTGATCTACATCCAGGGGTGTTGTGAGTCTGCAACAACAGTTTTGGCACGCCCGGTGGGACACTAGAGGTCTCATTTTTATTGCAGCAAAGTTGATGTGCATCTGCTGCTAATTTTCTTGCTTAAAAGAGATATTATTTGCATATCTGGTGACTCCAAGGGGAAGAATCGACTGGTTTCAAGTGCAGGCCTGAAAAATCATGAGAAGAATCACCACAAGGTCAAGAGTTGGAGAAGAAGAAGTGTTGTTTGAATACCTGCAGTTATCTCCAAGAAGAAGGCAAAGAGGAAGAAGGATTCAAAGGTCTCCATCTCCACCAAACAGAACTCTCTCAACTCCTCCACCTGGTAGGCCTTTCATTCAGTCAACAAGGGTTTTAAGACCAATCAGAATGGCTCAAAACAACCCCTATGTCAACTTCACAGGCAGCAGCCCACTTGCCCTCAATGCACAGCATCCAGTTCCTATTGCAGCCTTGAAGAACATTCCCTACTTCACTGGAGAAAATCAGAATACTCCAGGTGATCATGTTAAGGATATTGCTAACCTTTGTGCAATTCATGAAATCAATGAGATGCAAGTGGCTGTCAAGTTACTGGCATCTTCATTCAAGGGTAAAGCATTGCAATGGTTTAGAAGCCTTGGAGCTGGCTCTATCACAAACTGGAATCAGCTGTGTATTGCACTTCACGAGCAATTTGGAGAGAAGGGAGACAACTTGTCTCTTTTGGAGCAGCTGACAACCATCAAGAGAGCTCCCAATGAGTAGCTGACCGATTTCAACTTCAGATTTCAAAAGACTTGGGAGAGAATTCCAGTGGCCGTCAGGCCAACAGCAGAAGGTGCTTTTCTATACTATCTCAAAGCTTTAAATTCTGATATTTCTATGTTGATTCAGTCCATGGGAGGCATAACTATCCCTATGGCTTATAGCATTGCCATTAGGGCTGAAAATTGTTTCATCCAAGCTGGAAAACTTGCCCCTAGACCTCCCATGCCATTGTTTCCAAGTTTAGAGAATCCAAACACCAATCAAGCACCTAGTTTGGGCTCCTTCTCCCACTCCTAGAAATTAGAGTTCAAATGAAGCTTCCACTTCATCTCCAAGTGCCCCAAATGAGCTTCAAGAGGTCATGAAGCAATTGCAAAACCTAGGCAATGAGCTGGTTACTCTCAAGAGGCAGCAGGCCCAAAGTTTTAGACCTTCTTATCAACCCCAAGCTCAGCCTAACAGGCAGCCATACCAACCACAAAGGCCTCCTAATCCAGCTGCAAATATGAATCAAACAAGGCCTCCTGCCAATAGACCATTTCAGCCCTATAATCCAAATGCCATATCTACCTCTAAGGCATTAGTGCCAACACAAAACAACATTGCTCAGGAGTATGACTGGTGTTTTCCATGCAATGAGCCTCATAACCAATCCATGTGCTTTAATGGTGCTTTGAATCAAGCACTAATGGTGACAACTACTGGTGTGGAGGGTGAGAGCAGTCAAGGAAACAGCCAACAACAAGAAACATTCCAACAGCAATCAGCCCCAAATGACACCACATTGGTAAACTGGCAAGCAGAGGATTTCTGTGGCATGAATCATGCAGTTTCTCAAGGTGTTGCAGCCAACACAAGGTCAAAAAGGAGGAATTTGGGTGAAGAGCAGCCATTAGCCCCAACCAATCCACAACCTTCCATGGCTCCACAAATGGTTGGCAAGCAAAGTCTAGTTTCAAATGCACAAGGGCAGCCAAGAACAGCCCCTAGGCCAACTCAAATGCCAGTTGTTGCTGCCCACATGCAAGGAGTGAACATGCACAGGCCAAGGGACAACAAAGAGATCCTTCATCACCATTCAGTATCATTGATCAGATGAAGAATACAAACATCAATATATCAATGTGGGAATCCCTATCCATCCCAGGCCAAAGAGATCTGCTGCAAGCTGCCATGAAGGACTGGCCAACTTCGAATCAGCAGGTTCAGATGCAAGACAAAGTGCTTACAAATGCTGCCCAGCCTGAGGGAAATCATGGAGGATAGCAAGGTAAGATGTTGAAGCCCCCTCCTTTCTATGTTTCATTAATCATTGGAAATCAGCTAGTGCACAATTGCATGATAGACTCCGGGGCAAGTAGCTCAGTAATGCCTAAACAAATAGTTGATCAGTTAGGGCTCTAGTATGAAACAACATCTAAAGGGGTAGTGCAGCTAGATGGGACAGCAGTAGCAACAGTTGGAGTGATTAGAAACTTGAGTCTTACCTTGCATGCATGTCCAAATGTTGTTGTTTTACAAGATGTATCAGTCATAGACCTTCCACCACTCTTTGCCCTTTGCTTGTCAAGGGACTTCACAGCCAAGATTGGAGGCTATTTGTCTGCTGATTGGTCTCACATGCTGTTCAGAACAAGGTATGGAACTAAGGCTACAATCAGGTCAGAACCTATTGCAAACTTCCATATTGAGCCTTACACTCCAAGTCAGATTAATGCCAATTGCTCAGCATTTGATCAAGAAGATCACCCAAGCACTGATGAGGCTGACACTAAAGTTGGAAGCATCCCGGATCTAACTCTTGATGAATGGGCAAGCAAGATACATGCATTTGATCCCTATCAAGAAGTGGAAGAATCTGAGCTAGGGGTTTATTGTTTACACGAAGAAAATCAACCTCTCCCCAGCATCACCAAGCCAGATCATAAGGACAAGAATGAAGTATGGCAATTTTTCTTTGATGGGTCAAGGAGTAGACAAGGTGCAGGAGGAGGGGCTATGCTCATTTCACCACAAGGTATAAAGTATTACTCAGCCTTCCATTTTTAGTTTTCTTGCTCAAACAATACAGCTGAGTATGAAGCCTTAATTCATGGACTGCACTAGGCAAGGAAGAAAGGCATCAGGAATTTACAAGTATTTGGTGATAGTGAGCTGATCGTAAACCAAGTCAAAGGAAAAAATGCTGCCAAGAATGATCTACTCAGATGCTACAAGAATCGGGTATGGGATCTTATTGAAGATTTTGAAGCTTTTAGCATCAATTCCATCCCAAGAAAAAAGAATGAAGCCGCTGACAGGCTGGGCAGCAATTGGGGCTGCGTTTGATGCATTATGGAAAGTATCAACAAGTGAGATAAATCTACAGCCTCATATCAAAGTGGTTCTGAGACCAACTGTTCCAGATAACAATACAAGTTGGCAAGTCTTCGAGAATGATCAGCAAATTGTTAATTTCCTACAAGAAGAAGCTGAGTTCTCAGCCAGGAATCAAGACAAGTTGTAGCAACAGTATGGTGACCAAGTGGTGCAGCTGAGAACTAACAAATTACCAAAAGGCCTCATAACCTTTGAGTCAATCTTCAACCCGAATGATCAGTTTAGGAAGGAGAAAGTGAACATTCAAGTAAAGGGTGAAGATTCAGAGCCTATTTTAGTGGAAGAAGGCAAAACATTGCAGATTGGCAAAGTAAGTACCTCACAAGAGAAATCTGATTTTGTTCAGCTTTGTCAAGAGTTCCCAGATGTCTTTGCTTGGACTTACAAAGATCTAAGAGGTTTCAACCCAAAGTTGGCACAACATACTATTGAACTGGATCCGGAATCCAAGCCTGTCAGGCAAAAGCAAAGGCCAGTCAATCCCCATATTGAACCTCTCATGAGAAAAGAGTTAAGCAAGCTTATTGAGGCCAGTATCATCTTCCCCATCAAACACTCAAGTTGGGTTGCAAACTTGGTGCCAATAAGAAAGAGAAATGGAGAAATAAGATTGTGTGTGGACTTTCAGCGATCTAAATAGAGCCTCACTCAAAGATCATTATCCACTTCCATCAATGGAACAAATATTGCAGGTTGTAGCTGGTTCAGAAAGGTTCTCATTGCTTGATGGATATTCAGGCTATAATCAGATAATGGTGAAGGAAGAAGATCAATTCAAGACGGCCTTCACTACAAAATGGGGCACATATGCTTACAAGAATATGCCATTTGGACTGTTGAATGCCGGAGCAACATTCCAGCGAGCTATGGGATATGGCATTCAAAGGCTTGATCAACAAGATAGTGCTGGTATACCTAGATGATATCACTGTCTTCTCAAAGAATGCAGCAGACCATCTCTTTCACCTTAGGCAAGTGTTTCAGAGGTGTAGAAGGTTCTAGAGTGTCTTTGAATCCTAAGAAGTGCATCTTTCTTGCACATGAAGGAAAGCTCCTTGGCCATATTGTCTCCAAAGAAGGATTAGCAATTGATCCAGAGAGGGTTGAAGCCATAAGAGCACTACCATTTCCAAGCCACAAGAAAGCCCTTCAGAGTTTCTTGGGAAGGATAAACTTTGTTCGGAGGTTTGTCCCAAATTTTGCAGCCCTTGTCAAGCCCATCACCAAAATGTTAAAGAAGAGCATGGCTTTCAAGTGGACAGCGAAGGCAAGGAGAGTTTTGAAGCAATCAAAGAAGCCATCTCTCAAGCACCAACTCTCATCAACCCAGACTTCTCCAAGGATTTCATCCTCTATGCATTTGGAGGTAATGACACTATCTCTGCCATTTTGGTACAGCAGAACAAAGATAATGATGAGCAGCCAATTGCCTTCTTCAGCCAGAGCCTAGATGACTATGAGGTGAGATACTCTTTTATTGAGAAGCATGTACTTGCAGTAATCAGAAGCTTGAAGAAATTCAAGCATTTAGTCTCAAACAACAAGGTCCAGTTGCTGGTCTCACATGATGGGGTTAAGGACTTCCTCCTCAACAAGGATTTGAATGAGAAAAGGGCAGGTTGGATCACCCGTGTCATGGAGTATGACATTGAGATCAAGATCACCAAGCCGGTAAGAGGGAAAGGATTGTGTGAGCAGCTGGTTTTGGGGAAGCAAAAAGAAGTATGCAATGAAGAAGAGGTTGTTTTGACAGTCCAGGACAGCCATGAGCCAAGTGGCAATCAAGAAGAAGACAATGCTGCCCCCACTCCTTGCTGGACCCAAGATATTATACACTTCCTAGGCACAGGCCTATGCCCTCCGGAGATGAACAAGACCCAAAGGAGACACTTCAGATTGCAGGTTGTCCTGTATGCCATTGTTGATGGAGTTTTGTTCAAGAAAGATGTGAATGGAGTGCTGCTGAGATGCATTAGCACAAATCAAATTCAAAGGGTGTTGGAAGAGTTCCATGGTGGACCAGCTGGTGGCCATTTTGCACCAAGAGTGACAGCTCTAAAAATCATGAAGGCTGGTTATTATTGGCCTAAAATCTTCAGTGATTGCTATGCATGGATCAAGAGGTGTAAGAACTGTGCATTCTTCACAGGAAAAGAGAGACTTGCTGCCCTTCCATTACATCCAATCTCAGTTGACCAGCCATTCATGCAATGGGGTTTGGACTTCATTGGAGTCATTAATCCCAATTCAAGCCAAGGGCACAAATGGATTTTGACAGCCACAGACTACTTCACCAAATGGACAGAAGCAGTAGCACTCAAAGAGGCAAATGAGTCTAGCATCTTAGACTTTTATGAGGGGATAACAACCAGATTTGGTGTACCTACTACAATAATCTCTGATAATGCATTGGCATTCATTGGATCTAAGGTGACTGAGTGGGCTGTCAAGAACGGTATTTACCTAAGAACTTCATCAAACTATTACCCTCAAGGTAATGGCCAGGCCGAGTCTACAAACAAGAACTTGTTGAGGATCATTAGGAGGACTCTTGACGAGAATCAGAGGTCTTGGCATACCAAACTGAAATCAGCCTTATGGGCTGATAGGATAACTCCCAAAAGATCCACAGGTAACTCTCCATTCAGGCTTGTCTATGGAAGAGAGGAAATCTTTCCCATGTCACTGAGTTGCCAACATTGGAACTCATGAAGCAGCTGGAGTTGCTTGAATTTGAGCCCATGGAGGTGAGGTATGCAGAGTTGATGGAGCTGCAAGAGATCAGAAATCAGGCATCCCAAGCAATGGAAAAGGATCAAGCTTTGATCAAGAAAACCTTTGATAGAAAGGCCAAGGATAGATCTTTTCAAGTTGGAGATCTAGTGTTGAAATGGGATGTGGATAGAGCAAAACTGGGAAGGCATTCAAAATTTGATGCCATTTGGAGTGGCCCATACATGGTCACGAAGTGCAAGAACAGCAATGCTTTCCAATTGGCCTCATTGGATGGTGAAGAACTGCAGATTCCAGTCAATGGAATCTATCTCAAGTGTTGCTTCTAGAGGGAAGTTCACTACTTTGTAAATATTAGATTAGATTTTCATTCCTCCAAGTGCTTGTGCACATTGTTTTGCTGTAGGTTAGTTTTGTTTTCCCTAAGTGCTTTGGCACAGCTTGCTGTCCATGGAGATGTTTTGCAGTCCTTGCTTCCATCAGGTGATATCCCATCTTCCTCCTTGACACATTCTAAGTCAGTTAGGGGTTCTAATCAGAATAGTTGATGACTCCATGCCCAATGGACTGCTTCAGGCAACTGGTATCTTCTACCTAGCAGGCAGGTAACCCCGCTGAGTCACCAAATTGTTATCCAAAATTCACCCCCCAGGGTAAATTTTGATAACATGCATTAAATTCTCAAGTCCCAGGCAAATAGATTGATTCAGGGAAAAAAAATCATGTTTCTAGGGTCCCCTCAGATTTTTTCTAACTCCCCTGTCCAGGAAGAAAAGAGAAAGTTCTGAGAAAATGTGAAAAAGTTGCAGAAAAAAAGCTTGGGCCAGGAAAAATCATGAAAAATGGCTAAGTCCTAGTCCTCGCAACAGTCGGGACAGTGAGGGACATCTGGGCGTGAATCGGCCGAAAGGCCGCCAGGCAGTCTGCAAAGCAAAGGGACATCTGGGCCGTCAGGACGTGCATGGGATGCGGAAAGCCGGTTCGGCTGAAGGAGAAGAAAATCGACTAACTGCTGAGTGGCACAGTTGGGACATCTGGGCCGCAAGGACACGAAGGATGTGAACTGCCTGGATCGGCCGAAAAGGAAAACTTGCACACTGGGAAAGTTGGGACAAAGGGACGCGTGGGATGCAGATAGCCGAAGGAGCTGAAAGCCAATCAAATTACGCCACGTATCATCGGCAGATAAGAGACAAGGAAGCCCATTTCGGGTGGATCAAAAGTTTTTGTCCCAGACAGCACTGGGACATCTGGGACAAATGGACATGGTGGACACGAAAAGTCGACAGACCCGCGGACCAACCAAATCATGACATGTGTCACAAGGGGAAATGTCCAAATGAGAAAAGGGCGAGGTTTGAAGGGTCAGCCCGAGCCAATCAGAAGAGGACACGTGTCCAATGGAACAGATAAGTGCGGAGCTCGGGGAGGAGTTAGAAAATTTGGCCAGGTTTTGGCCAAAAGGCTAAAAGTAAAGGAAGCCCCGCGCCCCTGTCCTCCAATCAATGCATGCCACATGTCCCCAGTGGCGGGGGCACGGGGGAAAAGTGAAAAATGTTCCAAAATCACAAAAAAGTCAAAATTTTCAAGGAAAACCCATGGGTGAGTAGAGGAGAGAGAACTACGCATCCAATCAGTGCTTGACACGTGTCATCTAGGTGGCAGAGCGCGGGAAAGATTTTCAAAACACATTTTCGCCTGTTTTGTGCCCTAAATCTTCATATCTCCATATCTTTCGATCCAGAGCTCGGATTTGCACGTTCTTTATATCAACGGAAAGCTTATGAAATTCTCTACATGATTCCAAGGTTAATCTTGAATTTTGGTGTAGTCTAGAGATAAAAAGTTAAGAAACAGCTCTAACACGTGTTCATGGCCAGAAGTGACATTTCAGCGACCAAATTTAATGCAGAATGGGTCGCATTCTCCTGCAATTTAGTCAAAAATGATAGGGTATGGGTTTGTAAGGTCCCCCATGCCATTTTAATGCATCTATAGTCAAGGAGGAATGGGCTCCCACGTGTTTTTTACGTTTCTCTCTCCTGGGCTCAACCCATGCAATGTAAAAGCCGGTTTTGGCTCATTTCTTTGGGGGTACATTTTTGGACATATCAACTTCTTCTTTCACCTCCAGCAAGTGATTGTTTAAAGAATCAGACCTCTCCAAAGACTGTAACAATTTTTACCTCTATGAGGTTGTAATGCAGTGATTTTGACACTGGAAATGATAATGCAAGCTTTGTGAATGAGTTTTAGTCCTTTGTTTGTGTTGTTTGCTTCATTTCAGATCCTAAATTATATCTTATCAGCATGTGTATGTTTTATGCTGCAATCTTTGGTTTGTGTCTATTTGCATGATAGAAACGTTTCACCACTCCTTTTGGTGCATCACCATCTTTAGTTAGTTTCAATTTTTGCATTTCTATCCCTGTCTCCTTGCAGTTTAGAGTAGGATTAAGATCTGAACCTCTGTAGTTGTGTAAGCATTAGATCTAATCAGAGGAGTTTGAGGAACCAACCTCTAATCTGGAGATTCCTCTCTCAGTTTCAAAAGTCCCACACTTGGAGAGAGGTTTCCATGTTGTACAATCACACTGGATGCTAGAGTGATCAACCTAGAAGCTTGATCTGCATCGAGGGGTGCTATGAGTCTGCAACAACAGTCCCTTAAAAATCAGATTTTTGATCTGGGACTCCATTTGTACCTGAGAAAAACTATCTTCCAATCATATGCACCAAGGTTTTTTGAAAAATATTATTTCACTATCATGTAAGTCTTGGAATCCTATTTCTGAAGATGTTTTTTTTACTTCTAAATCCATCCGGAGCTACCAGAATCTTTGTTTGAAGCCCAACAGTTGTTTTAGGCCTATGTACTACCTAGGCTTGTGAACCCTGTTTTCACTCAGACTGCTCCAAGTCTTTCAGAACTTCCCAAATCATTCCAAAATACTTTTCATGATGTTATAAGGTCTTCCATTCACCTCTGTGTTTAATTTGGCCCTTCTGCTCTGCTCTAGGGGGTTGATCCAATCCTGGGAAGGCCAATAATAGCCCTTCCCTATACTGCCAAATGATAACATTTTCAATGAACTCCTAAAATCGTCTAGGGGGAATGAATGGAATTTCCTAAATCACCTAGGATAATATCATGACATTGGTTGGGAATTCATTTGGACTGACTGAATAGATCTGGGGTTTCTTAGGAATGATAAAACATGAAAATTTTGGCATAGGGGTATAGTTGTCATGCTCAGAAATTGTCAATTTCCCTATTGCACATTCTCACGACAACAAACTCCTAGAAAATTAAAAAAAAAATACCTACATTCAATTACTAGATCACGAGGATTCTTATTGTTGCATATAGCTTCATACACGCCCCTGGATTGAATATGACATCAAGAAAGAGTTGATTAAATGAAGGGAATAACAACACCCATCATTTTTGGAACTGTTGTCAGGGACCCACTAGTTAGAATTTTATAATTAGGTGTCAACAAGAGAAACAATCATACATTTAGTAATTGAAAAATATTCCCTACATTATCATAAAATTTATGAGTGGATCAAGAGACTCAAAGAGTAGATTTGTCCCAAAAATATCTCAACAAGAATTATCAGCATCCTCTAGTTCAAATAAGGAAGTTGACCAAGAATTGGAAGCACCATGGTCTCCTGTTAGACAAGAAGAAGAACTGCCACCTTTGGAATTCTTGGATCAGTCACCAGAAGGAACTGGAACCTTTAGAAGAAGGATTATCTCCCAAGACCCGTTTAGAGAAAGTTTTGATTCTCAATTGAGTAGTCAACCTCCTACTCCTGACTTATCACCTTCACTAAATCAAATCACATACCACATTGATTGGGAGAAAATTATAGAACGTACTACAAAAATGGCATGAGAAGTTGAAACAGAACCTGCTAGAAATTTTACTTATCTAATTCAGTTGGATGATGATTATACACCTATGAAGAATATTTCACCTGCACATTTACCCACGTTTAGAGGGATGTTATGAAGATCCTGACCAATTTCTATTTGAATTTAAAGTAGTATGTCAAAAGTTTATGATTAAAAAATAGATAATAAAAAGCTCAAGTTATTTCCATCTACTCTTAAGGAGGCAAAAATGAGGTGGTTTATGGGATTAACATCCAATTCTATTACCACTTGGGAAAAAATGGAAACTTTCTTCCTAAGAAAATATCAAGACTATTGTAGAGGAAGAAACATGAAGGAAGAATTTTTCAAAATCAAACAGGAAGAGGATGATAATATGGAAGATTATTTGGACATATTCCTCTTTGTAAGTACAAAGTGTGGATTTTTACTTCAAGAAGAGTTAAGCAAAACCATTTTTCTTAAAGGTATGGATGATGAATCTAGGGAATCCATTAATTTAATGAGAGGTGGAAACATTGATCAATTGAGAATAATTGATATTGAAGACATCTATAGAAGCTATTCAAGAACAAGGGGTGGACATAGGAAAGGAAAAAAAGTGAAAAGTTTGAATCCAAATATGAAAAAACTGATGGATGAACTAGAAAACTTTAAAACATACATTTTATTTCAATTAACCTCCACCATGGATGGATTGTAAGTTAAAGAAAATGCTAAAACTGAACCATTAGCTATGTATTGTCCTAGATGTAGGTAAAAGCATGCAATAAGAGATTGTCCTCTAGATAAAATAGAAATGTGTCTTTTCTGTGAATCCAGGAACCATGAGAGTAATGCTTGTTCTCTTCTTCAATTCATAAAAAATAAGCTTAAACAAAACAACACTCCATCCACAATAGAAGAAGTAAAATTTTTCCAAAGACAACCTAGCCTGGGGTAGTTCATGCCAAGGTCAGTTCCTAATCCCTTGATGATGCCATGGGTGGCTCAGATAGTACCAAAAAATTGGGGCAACCACCTTGGACCCCTCAACCAACATGGAATCCCCAGGATTGGTCAGGACAATCTGTGTATGCTCAAAGACACCAACAACCATGGTTTGGTCAAGGTAACCCATATGCTTGATGTCATTTTTACCCTTAACACAAAATAAAGGAACCCCATGCACGCCAACCTATCACCCAGTGAAAGATGGGCGCTCACCCGAGGCACACGCGGGTGTTGAGTCTCTCTTTTATGTGAGTTTAGTGGGAAACATCATCTATGATTTGTGTTTAAAAGACTTTCAAATGGGTTTAGGACATACAAGAACCATAGAGCTCAGAACGGCCTCTAGATCCTTGTACTCATTTTAGATAGAATACTTAATAGAATCTATAATGTGTATCATATCAGAAAGAAACATACAAGCATCCATAATTAGCATAAAAGGAAAGAGAACTCATGAGAGAGAAGTATGCATCAGAAATCATTGATATTCATGTATATATAATAGGTAACCTCATTACATCCATGTGAGCCATTACAGAGTGTCACAGAGAAGCAGACCAAAGTCATGCATTGCAACTGGACTTATGTAACTAAGCTACCAAAAATAAAAATTATAATCCCCATGCCCAATACATCCTTTCCCGAATGTAATTATCCATTAACAGAGTTCTTGCAGTATTTCTTTAGAGCTCCACCCACACTCTAAGTCTCTCTGTTTACTCTACAGGCACTTGTATTTATAGCTTTTCTGGACTGCCAACTCATCCTCCATCACCCTCAGATCCGATGCCAAGTGTCTGAATGTGGTCCTCCATGTGAGCATGCTCCTCCAGGCCTGAGCTTCCCACTTTATCCCATGATGTGCTTCTAGAAGATTCTACCGTAGGCATGCTCCTTCTTGGGCCAACTTGTCACAGGCTGGCATCTTATCCACATGCAGTCGAGGTCATGCTTTTCACGTGTCCTACCCCAAATGTCCAATTTTTCTAAGTCCCAAACCATTGGTTCTATCTGTGCACGTCATGCACGCCACGGGCTTCCTTAAACCCTTTTCTAAAACCCTGCCTTGTGTGCTTTTTCATGCATGCAATTTCTTTAACTAGGACCTTGCGTGCCTATGAACCTTTTGTACTTAGTCAATATTCTAGGGGCCCCAACATCACCCCACACTACACCTGTTCTCTGTCTGCAGGAACACTTCCCTTAGTGAGAGAAAGAATAAAAATAGGCTTACACCTAGGAAAAAGAATAAGAGGATGAAAGAATGGGAAAGAAGAAAGAATGGGAGAGTGAAAGAATCACTGCAACAGACTGGGAAAATCCTTTTGCAAGTTGGCCTCCAATTTATTCCAGGCATCAACTTTGTCCTATGCTCTTTGACAAAGGTCATCGACCAGGGTGCTTACCTCCTCAAAATTTAGTCCATCTCCTTATGCACTCATAGTATGTGATTTTCTCCAACTCCTTGCATATATCCTCCAACTCATCCATTCTTCATGTGATATGTAGATATAGCTCCTTCAACTAGTTTTTGATTGAAACCCTTAAGGTTTCAATGGCCTTTGATTTATTCTCAACCTCGGCAAGGATTTTGTCTCTTTCCACCCTATTCCCCTTGTTTTTCTCCTAGAACTCCTTGAGTTCTTCCTCATGAGTGGCAACCAAGGTGCCTGCCACTTTGTCTCTATCCACGTAATTGTCGTATGTGGCCTCAGCAGTCTGGGAAGTGACCCTTACATCAGCAAGCACTTTGTTGTACTCTGCGACGAGCGCTATGATTTTCAACTTATCTTCCTTCTCTAAGCACACTGCCACTTCCTCTATAGACTCCAAGGTTGGTGGTTGTCTTTCCATGGTGAGGACCCTTGTTCAAATCCTCCAGGCATCCCAAAGTAGATCCATACTTCTGTGTGGGTGATGCCAGGTCCGGATGCTTTAATAGTATGGCCCCGTTGATGGATTCTACCTTCTTGTACACAATGCTCACCTTGGCCTTTTCATCCTTCAATTCCCACTACCACTGGGTTCTGATTAACTTTTCCTGGCTTAGCTCCTTGGTTAATGTAGCTAGCTCTTCCTCTTTCTCCTTCAGCTCCCCTTCCAAATCCCTGATCCTATAATTTTTCCCAAAGAGTCTAGCTTCTATCTCAATGGAGAATTTGTTAAGCGCATTGCTCAATTTTTCATCCGAGAGCTGCTAGGTATCCACCACTAGGTTATCTTCTCCTGGTCCTGGAAATGTTACTATTTCCCCTTGGCTTATCTCAAACTCTGGTTCATCAAGGTGGGACTCAATTTCCCAAGAGATCATCTTCCTTGTCCGTGGGTAGGTAGCCTCCTTGTCGAAAGATGACATGCATACAAGCTCCTCCACCGGAAGTGTACTCTAGAACACGTGTGAAACACCTTCTTGGGGTCATCAATATAACCCATCTCTTGCCTCCCCCCTCTACGCATGCCTTCCTCCCATGTGCGTACCCTTGGGTATACTTACAGTTAAAATCTGGGCCTCTAGTGCTGCCACGTTCCTCTTCCGTGCTCTCCTTCTCCTTGTTCAACACTGGCTCAGTGCTGTGCTCCACCTTGTCCTCCACCAGGTTCTCAATGTCCCTTGTCTCCTCTTCTTCTGCCACCTTGGTCATTTTCTCTTGTGCCGAGCTTGGAACCTCTTGTTTCTGTGCGCTAGCCTCTTCATCTTTTCCCATGTCTTGGGTGCTTCCTCCTTCCTGGCTATCCTTGTGCCACACAAAAAGGAACCCTTGTTCTTCTTCTCCACCTTCCTCTTCTGAATCATGTATATTGAAAACAAGTGGCCCTTGATCTTTCCCAGGGTCCTCTTCCCCACTTACTTCTTCCTCACTACCATCCTTCTCTCCTATGTACTTGCCCATACTTCCAGCTTCTTCCGAGGTGGTCTCCTCTTCTACCCTCTGCTTTTTCCTAACAGGGAGATTCTAGTGTAGGTGACTCTGTTTCTTCTTCTGATGACTCCTTATCTGATGGTTCTTCTGGTTCTGGAGTCTTTTCTCTAATTACAACCTTTTTCTGTGCACGTACGTGCTGGTTCTGGCACTTTTCCTGGGGGAACCTATTTCCTGTGTCTCCACCACACTTGGGATTTTCTTTTCTGGTTCTTTTTCCTCCCATTTGGGTGTGGGTATTTTCCTCCCAGTTGGATCCTGAGGTATAGATACCTCATTCTCTAGGTATGTGCCCTTCTCTGACTTGGGCCTTATGCGAATGTAAATGCATGCACGTGGATCCTCTTGTAATGGGTAGAGTCATGGGCCTTGTCATTTGTACTTCATGAGACACATACCACTCTATGTACATGCACTTGCCAAGGGTAGACCAACCCTTTGTGCAATTCCCTGTGGTCTTTGTCCAAACTACCAAGGTCCAACTTAAAATTTTTGGACTCCTTGAATCTATTTACTCCTACTTGGAAGTACTGAGCTGTGAAGGCAAAGGGGAGCTTGCACCATGGGCTCCATGAGTCATCTATCAACTTGAATCTTCCCAGGTAGTAATGCTGGTACACAAAAAATTCTACCTCTCCCCTAGTGGCCACTGGCAGTTGTTCAAGAATTCTCCATTCTGCCCCGAACGCATTCCTTAGGCACGTGTACCACTTCTCCAAGCACGCCTTGTGCACTATTGTCATAGTGTCACAAGCGTACTTCTCAAATATTTTGGTGGGTGAGGGGTCTTCATCAGGGTACTCCCATATGAACTTATCTGATGTGTCTGGTACCCTGATCTCTGAAAACATGATGGTCAGCAACACATTTCCAAAAAGGATCCTGTCACCTTCCTTCGCGCAGTTGATAATTTCATCCGTGATGAATGTAGACAAATTATAGATGGTGCCCTCTGAAATCTTTCTGTAAATGTTTAACCATGGCTTACTGACTTGAGTCCATCTCTCCTAGCCATTTAGCTTTGACACCAGGTGTGGCCATCTTCATTACTAGATCCTTGATGTCTGTGACATCATAGTACCTTGACCCCTTTTTGCAAGCAAGAGTGGCAATAGTTTCCTTAATCGCTTCCTTGTCTATCAAATCATCTTCCAACCCATCTCCTTCATAGATGAGGCCTGTGAATTGTGAAATGAGCTGAGGAGTTATGCACATCTTACGCCCCATGAAGTAGAAATAGTCCTTGTGCATGCGTGACATCAGCCACTGATACAGTCACTCAGGTTTCCCTGAAGTAGGGAAACTCAAAGAGTTGTAGTAACCTTGCCTTCTCCAATTTGACCTTCACATCATCATTATATATGGGAAAACCTTCTGGCATCCTCTTGTTTGTTGGGTGCACTAACTCCAGCACCAATCCTTTTCAATTGTGCTTGTCCAATGATTATAATCATTTACAGACATATCCCTAAGATGGGACTCCCACTCCTTCCCCAACAACACTCCATCTGGGTACTGCATTTCTGCATACCATTCCTCATTTGTGCTTGCTTCAATTTCTTGTCTGCTTTCCCTTTCCCTTTCCTTTTCCCTTCTTGGGTGTACTAGCTAGTTTCTTGGGTGCCATTTTCTAGGTCTTCTACCCACTTCAATCACTTTTGTTACTTCATTCTTCTGCTCTCTCCAACCCTAGATCTTCAAACTTGTGAAGAAAATTACTTAACCCTGTGCCCTAGTTCTTCAAACCCTAACTGGGATACTCCCTTCACAAGATGACGTCTTCTCACACTTTCTCCCATGCCCATGAAATCCCTTCCTCCTAGTTTGCAAATCTGAACTAGCTACTCACGCTTCAATTTCTCCAAATTTTTCTTCACACGGATCAGTTTTTTTTTTGGAAGCCCTAGTTTGCAAAGGTGCAAAAAGTGCTTCATTCTCTTATACACAAAGTGAAAAATGAAGTGTCCCGACCCCCTTATTTATAGTTTTTCCCTTTTTGAGCATTAAGTGCTACTTCACCTACCACCATACTTTCTTCATTTAATGTGGATTTTTCAAACAAAGCCTGACTTAAGTGCTTTCCCTCACGCACCCAACCTACATGAAAAATCCTCCAACCTTCTGGCACATGCAACCAATCCAACCTGACAGGAGACTCTTATGCACAAAACCAAGGCCTGAAGGCACTTCTTCTTTCCTGATTTTTTGCTCTCACCTACCTCATGTTGCTTAATGCACTTTCTCCTCCTTTGTACGTGGGATCTATAAGTAGCTTTATCTTGGCACCAACCATCCTTTTTCTATCTTTTCTCTCCATACACCTCTTTCAACCAGGCCATTCAACTGGGATTTTTAACACAAAATTCCTTGGCACTTTAACCATGCGCTCCTTCACATTACTCCACCCCACACTTAAAATGATGTGCGGTCCTCTGCGCACTCACAAATTCTCAAAAAGTAGCAATAAGGTTACCGGCACCCAAGGCGCAAAACAAAACAACAACGCGAAAGGGAAACACAAGAAAAGAAATGCATAAAGGAAAATTCTAAACTAACTAGAAAAACTACCTTATTTACAAACACCAAGAAGACTTATTTATAGTAGGGCTTCAGCCTACTCCCATTGAAGTGTCTAGGAAATTTCGTCCCATCCAGCACTTGTAACTGGCACGCGCCCAAATCAAGGATGTACGAGATTGTGTAAGGACCCAACCAATGGAATTTCAACTTCCCAGGATGGCGCAGAAACTTAGAATCATATAGTAAAACCATCTACCCAACCTCAAACTTCTTGTTTCTAATGTGGCAATCATGCCAAGCTTTCTACTTTGCTTTCTCTATTGTTTGGCTCCACCTGGTGAGTGATCGTCTTTCATCCAATTTCATTAACTCCTCAATTCTTTCTTCTAGCACTTGCTCATTGGCCAACCCTCTTGTGCGTGCTATTCATAGAGAAGGTAACATGAATTCAACCAGCAGAACAACTTCCATGCCAAACACCAACTGAAATGGTGTGGCTTTGTTCAGCCTTTTATACGTTGTCCTGTAAGCCCACAATACTACTGATACTTTTTCATCCCAATCTTGTCTTCTGACATCACAAATTTTGGTCAGGGTATGACTCAATATTTTGTTGAATGCTTCCATGGTTCCATTTGCTTGTGGGTGATAGGGCATAGTCTTGTGATGAGCCACCATGAACTCTGCTAACAGGATCCTCATGGTCTCATTCAAGAAATGCATACCCCTATCGCTGGTCAAACTCAATGGACATCCATACCTCATGATAATGTTCTCCCACAAGAACCTTGCCATTGTGGCTGTTGTGCAATCTTTAGTTGGGGCTGCCTCTGCCCACCTGGTCAAATAATCCTGTGCAAGTGATGACATAGCGTGACCCAGTCCTATGTGCCACTAGTGTAATAGGGCCTACAAAGTCTATTGCCCACTTTTCAAAAGGCTCCACGCTAGGGATAGGGCACAAAGGCATTTCATCTCTCCTTCCTTGTTTGCCAATGTGCTGACAATGGTCACACACTTTACAATAGTCTTTACAATCCTTGTACAGGGTTTCCCACCAAAAACCTGCCATTAATATCTTACGCGTGGTGGCATCACCTGCATAATGCCCACCCACACTTCCTCCATGTGCTTCCTCCATGATGGCTAGGTGCTCATGCTCTAATACACACCTATGCAAAAAACTTCATCACGTCCCAACTTGTATAAGTCTCCACTGATTAACATGTAGGGCGTGGCGCACGTATGGCTAACTACTTTTTCTCTAATGCCTTCATTCCTTCTGGTGCCACACCTTCCTTTAAAAATACTGCAATCTCTTCCAAATCTGAGGGTGCATACCACAACCTAAATAGTTGTGCATCTGGCATTGTCTCCTCAATACTCTGTGCGTCCTCCCCTGAATCAATTCTTGACAGATGATCAGGTCCACAATTACTTTTCCTAGGCTTCACTACAACAGTGAATTCAAACTCTTGAAACAACAACACCCACCGACATATGCACCCTTGTAGAACAGGCTTGTTCACCAAATACTTTAATGCCATGTGGTCGGTGTAAAACACAAAGGGTGTTGCCAACAGATACTATCTAAACTTGAAAAGTCATGTAGATCATTGAAAATGCCTCACACTCAGTTGTGGTGTAGTTCTGCTCTACTGGTGTCAGCTTCCTGCTTGCAAAACATAGAGGATGATCAACAATTCCTTCACCTGGTTGTGCAAGCACTACTCCAATACCGGTCCTTGAGGCATCTACATGGACATGAAAGGGCTTGTCCCAAGAGGGAAAATGTAATATAGGTTCGGTGACAAGCCTATCTTTTAGTGTATCAAATTCCCTCTACTGCGCCTCTCCCTAATGGAAGGAACTTTTATGTCTGAGTAGTTCCTCTAAAGGTGCGACGATCTTGGCATACCCCTTGATGAATTTCCTGTAATAACCCATATGCCCAAGGAATCTGTACTGCGCTCTGGCTAGTAGGCTCCCCTAACCCAATAATAACTACAACCTTAGCGGGATCTACCAGGAAATCCCTCCTTACATATGATATGCCCCAATAAAGTCCCAAAGGGTGTAGCAAACACACACTTCTTAATGTTGAGGGATATCCTCAACTGCCTACACCTCTCAAACATTAACCTTAAATTGTCACAATGGTCTTTAACTAGACCATACACTATCCAATCATCCAAATAGACCTAAAGAAACTTATGGATGAAGTCCTGGAACACTTGCACCACTATGCGCAAAAAAATAACAGGCACATTCTTCAACCCAAAGGGCATGACCGTGTATGCAAAACTTCCCCACTCAGTGGAAAAATTTGTCTTCTCCTGGTCCTCCTTTGCAATCTGGACTTGGTGGTACCCCAAAAATCCATCTGTAAAGGAATAGATTTCGTGCCCAGTGACTCCTTCCAAAATTTCTTCAGTGAAGGGGTTCGGAAAGGGATCAATGACACAAACTACGTTTAGCTCCCTATAATCCACGCAGATCCTAATTTTCCCATCCTTCTTGATGTTGATTACCATCAGAAACTTATCCACTTTGATTCCTCCACTGCTTCAATGATCCCAGAAGCTATCATTTTATCTATCTCCTCCTTAACCTTCACGCATAAATTGGGATTCATCTAGTAGGGCCTCTTCCTAACTGGGTGTGCACCATCCTTCAGCTTTATCTTCATCTCCCCCAAGGAATGGTGAATGCCTTTGAGCTCATGGTACCACGTGGGAATAAATCCTCAAATTCACAACAGATCAATGATCTTAGAGACTTCCTTCTCCAACCAGTAATCTCCAATAATAGCTTCCTTAGGTTCTTCTCCTAAACCGATGTTAACCTTCTTTGTCTTTAAGGGCTCATGGTAGGCATGCGCGTAAGTATCAGCACTGTCCACTACTTTCACACATCCCTACAGAATGGCTAACATCCAAGATTTCTGATTCCTCTCCATCAATCACATACACCAACTTTCCTTTCTCCTTTTCCAAACACACGCGCTCAAGCTGTAACTCTTCTATTTCCTCTACTTCTTCTTCAAAGTGCGCCTCCAATCCTGGTTCACCTAGTAATTCCAATAACCTATCCTCTGCCATGGCACTATCCCCCATGGTAAGGTGTTTGATACCCTACAAGGATTTATCAACTGATGGCTTGGTACTCTAATACTCAAAGGTTTGAATAAGGTTAGCCGTGAGCTCTTGCCAATTCCCTATCTACGGTGTGTCTCTAGAATGAATGTACCATGCACATGCACAACCTTGCAGTGTAGAATACAACTTGTGCACCCTAGGGATGGTGGAAAAGCTTCCACACCTTCTCTCCAGACCCGTTCACACTCCTAGATATGGAAAGAGGTGGGCTCCTTCCCATGGTAGTCCTTGATGGTGGTGGGCACGTTGCTCCTAGAGAATCTGACAGAGAGAGAAATTCTTACCTCGCACCATTCCAAGAGGCTCTCCTAATGTGTATCCCACCACCGTGCTACTATGTTGAGTAGGACATAACTTAGCATCCCTCTCCATTCCTTCTCATCCTTCCATTGAGCTTCCACCTCCTGTAGAAAGATCTCAGGGAAGGCTCCTCTTGAATACTTGGGCAACTCTTTTCCTCCTAGGTGCCGAACTGTGCATGCCTTTATTACCTTGGTCACTGACCCTCTCAACTTGTCATCCCATCAATTCATAAGTCCCCTACACCCAATTGTCACATGCTAGATTGGTGGTATCACTTACTAACTGAGCATCCTCAAACTAGATAACTCCGTTAGTAGGATGTATTATCTCTGGGTCCCTGATTGAGTGCATGTATATCCTATCTAGAAATTCTTCCCCCAAAGGTTCAATATAGGGTGTCAACTTCCCATCAGTCAAGGGTATAATGACCCACTCCTCCTTGTTTTCAAAGCTGATGTACCCTTTGTTGAACTGAAGGTTTGCATTGTTCTTGTAACACCATGGGCGCCCAAGTAGCACTGGGAAATTGTTTGCCTCGGAGAGCCAAGACTTCAAAGTCCCCAGTAAACTTATCTCCCTGGATAGTAATAGTTACATCCTTTAAGATGCCGATGGGCATCACCTTAGTCTTTTTTTCCATATACAACACATTTGAAGATGGATGTAACGCAGGTCTTCCCATTTGATGCCATGCATCCAAAGTTAGAACATTAACCTCAATGCGTCAGTGTCAATGAGGATATTACTAAGGAGCCATCCATCTACAACTACATTCAATGTGATCTCCTTGTCATAGTCAAGGCTGTGAGGGGGAAGGTTTTGCATGCAAGACCTACCTCTCACGCTCTCCTCTGGAACATGTGTGGTACCTTCTCTCTCAACCATGATCCTAGCAAGGGAATGATATTCTCTTGCCTTAGCATTTTACACACCTCCTTGACCTCATCCAGGTCATCCTTTGTGCCTCGACTCTCCTTCCTTGTTCCTCCCTCCTGGATTTCTCCTTTAGACACTGTATTTCCCCTTGTAAGCTTGAATGACATCCATAGTGTCTTGATATACCTCCTTCTGATGCTAGGGTCTAGATAATTTCCATGAACTACTTCCTCCCTTGAAACCAGGTTCTTCTGCCTTGGTATCTCTCTTACGTGTGTGGCTTCTACCCTTATTGTTACCAAGATAGGCTCCAACCCTACATCCCATGTTACCCGAGGCATCCACTGGGTGTCTTCCTTCTTAATACTGACCATTCTAGTGCCCTTGTCTTTCTAGTGCTGCTGATTCATGTGCTCAAACAATTCCGGGCACTCCTCATACTTATGCTTCTTTCCACACCACGAGCACTGCAACAGGTCTGAGAATTCATGTTTGTAATGATCTGTAGATCCACAGTTGAAATAGGTTCCATGCAGGAACTTAGTCCTTCCTCCCTTGTGGTTACCATAACCACATAACCCTCCTCAAAAACCTCTTCCACGCACGCCTCCATCTACACACTCCTCATAACGAAGATCATCACCCTTGGAACTACTGGCAACACTGGTCTAGCACACCCCATGATCAATGGCCTCATGGATCTGATCAATGAGCCTACAATCCTTAGTATCATGGGTTATAGAGGTGAAAATATTTAGTAACAAGATACATTCTTCTGGATTGCATGTTGCAACAAGGGGAACCTACTCACATCATGGTCCCCATGACAAATTTCACAATCTACTACCATGGTGTGTACTGTCCTCTGGGGGAAATTATCCTTAACATGCCCCTCTACTTCACAATCTATGCACCACAAACCACTGTGAGTCTCATGGGCTGAGTTCATAGAAAATTTTCCAACTGCTTGGCCATAGCAGCAATTTGAGCCTCCAAGAACGGGCTAACACCAATATCAACACTACCAACAGCCTTGGTGCAGTGCATAGAGCAGTCTTCCAATGCCTCACGCTGGTCTATAAAAGTTTTATGAGATAAGGCCCTTCTAAAAGGAGTGATCAACCCTCCAACAAACCACTGAGCATGCTGTGAAGGGTGAATATCATATGATAATTTAGACAAGAGAGTTTTAAAGCACACATCATACTCCCGCACACTCTCTATCCATTCCTTGTTGAATCTCCTTCAAAGTCACTGATGCTCTTCTGCTCAAACTTAGGAATGTGGAATTCTACCAAGAATGCATTCTTTAAAGTAGTATAGTCCACTAACATCTGATGAGGGTCATACTTCCTATACCAGCTATGTGCGTGCCCTTGCAATGTGGTTGCAAACTGACTAGCCTTCTGTTATGGGGTTGTGATACCCTTTACGTGCCATAGCAGTTCACACTTGTGAACATGTTCTGTAGCATCCTCAATACCTCTGTAATTAGAAAATGTAGAGACATTTCAAATAAAACTTGTGGGGGTGGTTGGGGCCTAAATCCTCCTGAGCCAGAGCCTTGGTTTCCACCTGTGTTTATCTGTCGCCTGATCCACCAAGTCCACCAGGTCCTAAACCACCAGATCCACTACGCCCACTAGGTCCTTAAACCACCCACTAGATTCCCACCCTAGACCCACCAGGTCTACCAGGTCCTAAACCACCAGATCCACCAGACCCACCAGGTCCTAAAGTGGTCATGCCAAGGGTCCCCATAGTTCCACTGAGTTATACGTTCCTACGGTCTACGACAATGCCCCACTACCAATAGTATACCCCACACCACTCCTAGATGTGAGACCAAAAGCTTGTGTGTCTATACCTTTCCCTAAAATTCCTAACATTGGGTTGGTGTTTACAGCCATAGAAGGCCCAAATGAGAAATTATACCTCCTGGGTGTAGATCGATCACTTCCAATGTAACCAACTGGACTGGAAATATTTTCCCCCTGATTCAGAAAACCAAGCACCAGGGTCCGGTCACTAGTGGGCTCAAATGCGCACCAACAGCTCTTCTTTCTCCATGCGACGAACTCTCATCAGAAGCTGAAGGGGTCTCTCTTACACAGCTTTCCAAGATGGGGTCACACAGACTGCTTAGGTTCCACATCCTCTGTATGAACCTCAAATCCTTCCCACAATGTCTACCGCCATACATCCATCACACCTATAACCTTTACATTGTCTAGCAATCTCCCTTTCATGTGCTTCACCATACTTGAGTCATCTTTCCTCCATATCCTTCTTTGTCGCAACATCTGTCCATCTTCCTCCACCCTAGCTTCCTTGCCCAACGCTTAGAATGGTTTATCCAGCCATTGGGAATGCCTCTAAACTCATGGTAACCATCAAGATCTTCATAGCCAAAGGGACAACATGTAGAAATGATCCTCTGGGCTCCCATAGAAACTCAAACTCAGCAACCTCCAAACAATAATAGGTGGAAATGGTGTACTCCAGAGTGTAGCTAGCCAATACTCCTTTCCACCAATGATCCACAACATGGGTCCATGTCAGATCTGTATCCTATAGCCTCTAGTATTCTTCTTGGGTCCACACATGTGATCCATATAGCACCAACTTGATCTAGATGCATAGGCTGTGAGCCATTCATACAATTCCACTGGGAAGCAGTAGAAAATAGTCTCATACAGATCATGGTAGAGGTTCTCTTCTACCCATCTACGTGTATTAAACTCAGGTCTAGTGCTGCATCTCTGAGTGAATTCATCCTCTGTGCTCTTAAACCATGATTCAACACTTTCCAAAGTTAACTGCTCTGTCATTACTCACTACATAGACCATGATGAATGCTAACTCCCACTACAACTTTGAAAAGAGGTCCTAGCAATGGAACCAATATGTAGTCATTTTTACCCTTAACACAAAATAAAGGAACCCCATGCACACTGACCTATCACCCAGTGAAATTTGGGCACTCACCCAAGGCATGCATGGGTACCGAGTCTCTCTTTTATGTGAGTTAAGTGGGAAACATCATCTATGATTTGTGTTTAAAAGACTTTCAAATGGGTTTAGGACATACAAGAACCATAGAGCTCAGAACGGCCTCTAGATCCTTGTAGTCAATTCATATAGAGTACTTAACAGAATCTATAATGTGTATCATAACAGAAAGAAGTATACAAGAATCCATACTTAGCATAAAAGGAAAGAGAACTCATGAGAGAGAAGTATGCATTAGAATCATTGATATTCATGTATATATAAGCAGGTAACCTCATTACATCCATGGAGCCATTACAGAGTGTCACAGAGAAGCAGACCGTAGTCATGCATTACAACTAGACTTATGTAACTAAGCTACCAAAAAGAAAATTACAATCCCCATATCCAATACATCCTTTCCCAAATGTAATTATCCATTAACAGAGTTCTTGCAGTATTTTTGTAGAGCTCAGCCCACACTCTAAGTCTCTCTTGTTTACTTTGCAGGTGCTTGTATTTATAGCTTTTCTGGACTACCAACTCATCCTCTAGTGCCCTCATATCTGATGCCAAGTGTTTGAATGTGGTCCTCCATGTGAGCATGCTCCTCCAGGCCTAAGCTTCCCACTTTATCCCATGATGTGCTTCTAGAAGATTCTACCGCAGGCATGCTCCTTCCTGGGTCAACCTGTCGCCAGGCTGGCATCTTATCCACGCATAGTCGAGTCATGCTTTTCACATGTGTTCAGCCCAAACGTCCAATTTTTCTAAGTCCCAAACCCTTGGTTCTGTCCACGTGCATCACGTGCGCCACAGGCTTCCTTAAACCCTTTTCTAAAACCCTACCTTGCACACTTTGTCATGTGCGTCTTTCTTTAACTGGGACCTTGCATGCCTACTCACCTTTTGTACTTAGTTAATATTCTAGGGGCCCAATAGTTCCCTAGCCCAACATTCACAAACTGAAAATGTGGTTCAAACACAAATACCAACATAACTAGTGGCTAATCCTAGAAACAAACAAACAACCTTTGTCCATGGGACAAAACAAGAAAAACTAGTTGATCTTAATGCCATGGATTATAAATATATTCAAAACTGATTTGGTAAAATAATTATTAGTCCACTTGTTATGATTACTTAAATGATAGAAGAAACTGAAACCCCTAGTTCGGTTATTCCTAAGAAGGATGATAAATAAAAAGATAAGGAGCCAGATAGCAACTCTATTGAAACTCCATTTCCAGAGAGATTTAAAGAAGCTAAAGAGACCAAGGAATATGGGTTGGTGCAGGAGTTGAGGAAATTAAATGTTTAAATAACATTGTTGCAAGAAATCAAAGACATTCTGGAGTTAAACAAGTTAATCAAAATGCTATGTTTAAATAGACCTGGAAGGAAGAAGTAGTACCCTAAAACTATTAATGTATATGGGAATCTGGTTGATTTATTAGTAGGAAAACTCTTACTTCCTAAATATGGAGATCCTGGAAGCCCTGTTATTTCTCTCTCTATATGGAATACATATATACATAATGTTTTGGTTGATTTGGGAGCAACTATAAATGTGATGACAGTGGACACTTTGAAAACATTACCATTAATAGGTATATAACCTACTAGCACTATATTGCAGATGGAGGATCAGTCTGTAGAAAAACCAGAAGGAGTTATTGAAGATGTGGTAGTTATGGTGGAGTCATGGGAATATCCAATGGAGTTCCTTATACTATGGCCAAAAGGTAAAACACTTGGTTATCCTATTATTTTGGGCAGACCATGGTTAGATACAGTTGCTTTCTTAATTGATTACAGATCAGGTGATATGACTATCTCAAATGGTAAGAATTCTAAGAAAAATTCCTTATATCCTTCTGCATTACCTTTTATGGATAATCAAGAACAATTATGGGTTGATGATCTTGATAATAATAAGAAAAAATTGTATTCTTTGGCTATGATAACATTGTAGGATCATGTATGGGAGGTGGAAGATATGATTAATCAACCATTGAATGAACACCAATTATCCTCGAAGCAATCAGGGATAGTTCCGGAACCTATGGACTTAGTTCTAGAACCATCAAATTTAGTTATAGAACATTCACACTTGTCTCTAGAACCACACCAACAATAATTCCCTATTAATGCAAATAATTTCACTTCAGAGGAATGCTATTTCTCTTGGGGAGCGGTAGAAATAGCTATGGAATTAGTAGCTTCAGTCTCAAAGATATTAGGAAATGGTGTGGAATTTTTTGAAAGCAGCACTGGTAAGGAGTTTTATTGACAACAAGACTGTCCTTTTTCTAGTATTCTTTCTCAAGGAAATTTTAGAGATATTGTTACATATCATATGTTATTACAAAATCCATGTCCAATAAACACCTTAATGGAAACCTTTCAACAAATTAGTTCATCACACACTAGAACCAAACATGTTGAGATTCAATTGGGTAAAATTTTGAACATTAATAGTTGGTTAAAGAATGATGAAGTTAAATTGTTTGATGTTTTGAAATATCATACTAGAGATTTTTCTTGGGACTATAAAGACATGAAAGGAATCCATCCAAGTATTTTCACCCATCACATCTATACTGAAAACATTAAACCAGTTAGATAACCTCAGAGAAGTATTAATCTAGCCTTAAGGGACATAGTCAAGCAAGAAATTGAAAAACTATTACAAGTAGGTTTTATCTACCCTATCTGATATAGTCAGTGGGTGTCTCCTCTTGTAATTGTTCCTAAAAAGAACGGAAAATGGAG
Organism: Taxus chinensis; assembly: GCA_019776745.2. Lineage (NCBI taxonomy): Eukaryota > Viridiplantae > Streptophyta > Pinopsida > Cupressales > Taxaceae > Taxus > Taxus chinensis. The sequence goes on from CM034146.1 coordinate 991,092,588, forward strand.
AATTTGTGTTGATTATAGGGAGCTAACCAAAGCCACATTGAAAGATTATTTTCCTTTACCATTCATAGATCAAGTTTTATACAACCTTGCAGGTAAACAATACTTTTCTTTCCTGGATGGCTTTAGTGGATATAATCAGATAAGAGTTGCTACCGAGGATTAGGAAAAAACTAATTTTACTTGTCCATCAGGTACATTTTCCTACAGTGTATTTCCATTTGGACTATGTAATGCTCCAGCAACCTTGCAAAGAGTCGTATTAGTAATTTTTACAGACCTAACGAATGATTGTGTAGAGGTATACATGGATGAATTTACTGTGCATGGATAAAAATTTGATGATGCTTTGAAGAATTTAGATAGAGTATTAACAATATGTGAGAAACACCATTTTTCTCTTAGTCATGAGAAATTTTTGATGATGGTTGATGAGGGGATTGTATTAGGACACCACATTTCAAAAAAGGAATTCAAGTTTACCAAAACAAAATCAGGATTATTTTAGACTTACCTGTTCCTCAAACCCCCACAGATATCAAGTCATTCTTAGGGAATGTTGGATACTATAGGTGTTTTATCAAGGATTTTAGTAAAATTGTTGCCCCCATGTTTAGTTTACTTACCAAGGATTGTGAATTTTGTTGGGATGAAAAGTGTCAACATGCTTTTAAATAAATTAAAGAAAAATTAATTACTGCCTCAATATTGAGAGGACCTAATTCAAAGAAAATTTTTTACATCCAAACAAATGCCTCAAATAACTCAATTGGTGCAGTTTTGGGACAGAAAGATGAAGAAGGGAAAATGTATGCTATTTACTACCTTAGCATAAATATTACTCCCACTGAAAGAAATTACACCGCCACTGAAAATGAATTTCTTGTTGTGATTTATGCAATTAATAAGTTCAAACATTATATTATAGGGTATAAAATATTTGTACATACAGATCACTCATCAATTAGATACTTAATGAACAAACTAGTGGTTGGAGGAAGGATAATTAGATGGTTATTACTTTTACAAGAATTTGATATTACCATAGTGGATAATCCAAGAAAATTTAATGTGGTAGTTGATTTCTTGTCAAGATTAACCACTACAAGAGAGCAAGATCCAGTTAAAGAAAACTTTCCAGATGAACAATTATTTGCTATTTCAGCTGATACATCATGGTTTGCTGATATGTCGAATTATCTTACAAACAGGGAAGTTTCCTCCTTCTTTTACTAAGCAGAAAATGAATAAGTTAATCAAAACTAGTGCACAATTTAAATGGTTAAATGGAATTTTATTTAAATGTGGTCCTGATTTGGTTTTACACAGGTGTGTGAGAGAAGATGAAATCTTTGACATACTCAGGGCATGTCATGATGAACCAAGTGGAGGAAACTTTTAAGTGAAAATAACATCTCACAAGATACTTGGCACTGGCTATTATTAGCCATATCTGTATAAATATGTGAAGAGATATATCAAGTGGTGTGATCCTTGTTAAAGGATGGGACAACCAACCTTTACCAGTGAAATGCATCTACAACCTCAAGTAGTGATTGAACCATTTGAAAGGTGGGGGATGGATTTTGTTGGTTCCTTTAGTCCTCCTTCATAATAAAAGGATCACATTCTTGTGTGTACTAATTATGTGACAAAGTGAGAAGAGGTGCAATTTAACAAATGCCACTGAAGAAGCAGATGTTGATTTCCTTTGGCACAAAATTATGATGAATTTTGTTGCACTGAGGAGTATAGTTTCAGATCAAGGGCCACAGTTCATGTCTAATATGATCCAGGACTTCACACTATACTATCAGATCAATCATAGGAATTCATCTCCCTATCACCCACAAGCAAAAAGTAACAGATAGAGAATTGGAAAACATCCTTACTAAAACAGTTGAAGCAGGTAGAAGAGATTGGATAAAGAGACTATTTGAGGCTTTCTGGAATTATAATATAACTTTGAAGACTACAACAGGGTTCTCACCATATGAGTTATTCTATGGAAAAAATATCTTGTTACCTATTGAATTTGAACTGCAAACATTGAGGACAATAGCTAAACTGGGTATTGAATTGAATGCAACACAAAAGGAAAGAATTTTACAACTCAATGAATTGGATGAGCTGAGATTGGAAGAACTTCATCAGACAAAGATAATCCAAGACCAAAGGAAGTAGAGGTATGATACACATATCAAGGAAAGGAAATTAAAGGTAGGAGATTGGGCATTATTGTTTGATTCCATGTACCAATAATTCAAAGGCAAGTTGAGAACTAGATGGTTAGGACCCTATCAGATTGGGTGGATATTTGACAATGGCTCTATTCAGCTACTTCTCATTGATGGAAACAGAAGGAAAATTTTGGTCAATTGACACATGTTAAAACTTTATAGGAAGCCTCCTACAAGGGATGAATTATTGAAGTAGAAAAAGAATTTGATCATATGGAAGAACTCAGTTCTTACAAAATGATCAAATAATCAGATGCATGAATAAAAAATAAAGGGAAGGGAATGAAAACCCAAAAATGGTGTTCTCTTCCCAAAAAAAGGGGAAGGAATGAAAACTAGTAAATGGTGTTCTTTTCCCCAAAAATTAAAAAAATCTCTCAAAAGACCAATTAAAAACCAGAAATGGCGGTTGGTCTCTTCAATAAATGGCTAATACAAAATAAAAGGAATTTATTTGGGATTCCAGCTGTCTTTTCTAACCGTTTTTCCTTTTTTCATTTTTAGGAATGACTAGTCATCAAGGCATAGGGATCTCATCAACAAGGATGGTAATTATGTATTAATCTTATTAAAAGTTAAATTAAAAGTTTGTATGTGTGATTAGACTTGATTTAAGAAGTCGGTATGATAAATCATTTATTATACATTATTATTAAAAGCAAGTAATCATGAGGGTGATGTCATTGTAACAAGAAAGTGGTGGCGTATTTTTAATGAGCTATCATTTGGGCAGAATAAATGAAGTTGAGAAGCAGTTGCAGAAAAACTTCAAGGAAGAAGTAGAAGAATTATATTTGAATTCCGTAGCTAAACCCAATTGAATCCAATATTTCTACAGCTAATTCTGACAGAGTAATAATTTTATGAAGGAATAATTTGAATCATCCTCTTTGCCATGGGGATTAAAAATAAGTTAGAGCTAGAGGATGATACACAACTTCTTGTAGATGGAGAAGTAGCAGCCATTTTTGAATAAACAGGGTGGCTGGAGTTCCTGAAAAAGTTCTCGAGATTCATTGATGAATTGGTAAGGAATTTTTTTACAAATTTAGAATAATCCACAACTAAAGTTAAAAGCATTGTAATTACCTTTACTATCAATACAATGAGTAATGTATCAGGGGTAACGATTGTACACGTTCCTAATCCTGTAAAAGGGACCCTCAAAGAACTAGTGGAAACCTTGATACAAGAGGAGGAATTCGAACCCTAATACATTTATAACACTAATAAAATCATAAAGGGGGTCAGAAGAGCTAGCTTGCCCCAACCCTATGACAGGGTAGCATTTTGGGTAGTTAAGTACCTAACCTGTGATGGCCAATTTGGGACTGTAGAAAGAGAGGTCCTTAAGATGCTAATATATCTTAGGTATGGGGCTGAAAAACCAGAATATATAGTAAACCTTTCGGGGCTCCTTTTTTATTCCATCCATAAAATGGCTCAAGGTATTCTTGGGGAGTTGGAACAATTATACATCATGGATTAGTCCATCAAGTCTGTCAACACCATTTTCTTTCAAAGAAAAATGGTGAAGAAGCATGGGAAAATTTCCTTAACAAATTCAAAAAAAGCCCTGATATTATCAAGAGGGGAATACCAAACCCTTTCTCACCTAACATTAATTTGAATATTGATCTTCCTGCAGAGAAAAATAAGGAAGTAGGTGGAGTTAATGTGCTAAAGAGGAGGATATTTGAAAGAATGATCAAAGCTGCAAAACATATTGTGCCTTCAAAAGAAACCCCTTCCTCTGGAGTAATAATAGAAGAACTAATATATGTCTCTGATGGTGACAATTCACCTAAGTTGGATTATGAAGTGCAAATCAGAAGAAGCTCTAGAAGGAAACCCACTTCAAGACATTTTGAAGCTCCTCAAAGAAGAAGAGTTCATAAGAGGTCTAGAGAAACTCTAAAATAAATTGAAGAACGGGATGGTTTGGAGAAAGAAGCTATTGATATTCTTGGTAGCATGGCAATGAATCCTTGAACAAATCAAACTGATGTGGAAAAGGAAGAGGAGAGATATGAAGAATAGGATTTTCAAGAGATGAGTGAATCAGTGGTACAATCACATGAAGAAGAGGAATTGGCATCTTGGAAACGAAAAGGAAAATCCCCTTTGGTAGAAGAGGAATGCTCATTTCCTAAGGAAATTTCAGAAAATGAGGAAAAACATCACTTAAAACAGACTTTGTTCTTGTCTAGATAAGAACTTATCATCAGGGAGAAGGATGAGGAATTAAATTTCCTCAAACTCAAATTGGAACAAAGGGAAATGCTCATTGAGCAACTAAAAATTCAGCTCACAGATAGGACTGAATAATTGACATTGGTCAAACAACAAATGGTAGAAAAAGAGAATGAATGTCAATTGGCTAGTAAACAAAATGATATGTCAAAAATATCTTCAATGAATCAGGTTGTGCAAACTGAATTGACTTACTGGCCACTTAAGCAATTGTGGGATGATACCTACAGGGAACTTAATGAATTTAAAACATCAAATGTGGAACTAAGAAGCAAGATGGAAGAGGAGAAGAAGGCAAGGAAGGAATGGGAAGAAAATTTTCACAAAGAGTAAGAAGACAAATGTAAATGTCTAGTAAAGATACAAATGGTTTGCATAATGAGTGAAAAAATTACTCACATGCAGAAGACCTTCTCCTGCATACAACATATTTCTGGAAGAACTATTTATTTGTTTACCGCTGTCAAGAATTGCATGTGGCCTTCCATATGAAATAAAATATTAATCTGAGTTCATGACAGCATATTCCTCAACCATTGCAAAGTAGAAAAATCTTCTCTGCAATTTTATGCTGGAAAAGAATACAAGCTTCATGATCAATTTATATGTAGGGGAAAGCCAACTAAATGCATTTGTTTGTGTACTTCAAAATCAGATTGCATGGAAAGAGAGGGATTTTGAACATCTATTAAAATCTAGTTCATTGGGCATCTACATGAGGGCTCACTATGGTAAACCATTTTCCTTTGTTATACATTTCATATCCCATGCCTTTGATAGTCGGTTCAAGGCATATTATCTTGCCAGTTTACAAAAAATTATTGATGCCTTCACCTCTTATGAGGAGGAAAACTTTGAAGATATTTATGATGGATGTTTGCAAAGATGGGAGTTTCTCACAGTTTCATTGAGAATAAGAGAAGTGTTATCTCCCACAAACTTAATATGGAGTCTGGAAAGAGCTAAAGCTTTGTGTACACTAATCCCTTGGGTCAATGAAAAATATAGGGTCATATGGATGGGAATGAGAACAAGGCCTCCTCTCCTTCTCACCTCCATGTCTCCATGGAAAAACAGAGAGCCTCAAGATCCCACTCACTTTTAGGAGATAAAAATTAGGGTATAGTAATTCCAAACTAAAGCACTAGGATATTTAGTTTCAGCAATTTGACCTGAGTAGTCAATAGGAATGCAGAATTCACAACCCAAGATTTGAAGAGTAAATTTTGTAAGGGGACTTACAAACAAGTAAGTATGGGGGAGATGATAAGGAAAAAATATGTCTCGTTAATGTGTAATAAATGATGTTATTTTACTCTCATTTTTATCAAGTTTGACTATAATTTGTGACTTTTGTTTAATCTAGTATAAGTTAGGATGTAATTGTCCATATTTTGTTGGATTTAGTTCTAACGTCTAAAAACTCTATAATTCCTAACAAAGTGTGTGGAAATTCCATTTTTTGTAATAAAATAGGTCACAATCAGTCAGAAGAACGAAGTATGAAGCAATCAACGAGTTTTTGGGAGCATTGGCTTCAATACGGCTTAGTTTCGAAACTTCCAGACTTAGTTCCAGAACTCCATCACACATCTAAGGAGCTATATCACTTAGTTCCAGAACTCCAACACTTACTTTTGGAACTCCAACACTTAGTTCTAGAACTCATGTGCATAGCTCCAAAACTTTCACAGTTAGTTCTGGAATAGTCCCCTTTGGCTCCGGAACTTCAACAAATTTCCAGAGTAAATGGGAATCCATTTATTTTGAAAAAATCTAATGATAGAGACATCAATGGGCCTTCCAATTAGGAGCAGATCAATAGATTGTCGATTCTTCATACTCCAGATCTAGAGATAAATTATCAGACAGTTGTATGTCCAGCAAGGTTTCTAAACTCCACATTTATTTTGGGCACTATTCGGTTCCATTTGAATTCGATAGAATAGATATGGTTGTAAATACATATTTGGATGATGAAATATACATAAAGACCTGTAGATAGATTTAATACATATATATAGAGATAGACAAAGAGAGATATAGAATATTTATGATAGAGGTACATTGAAGTTTTGTAAGACAAGAAAATTTCAAGTAATAAAATAACCACTTTGTTTTAAGAGAATAATACTTTTTTTCAAATCCTAATTCAAGTTGGAGCAAGGGACCACTCCTCCAAGAACCAGGATCCTTGTTTTATTGGTATTTATATTTCTAAGAAAATCATGTAGATCTATTAATTGTGTAAATGCTTTCGATTCTTTAGTTGAATTCTGTTATGTACTTGTCAGTGCAGGTGTTATAGACTAGAATCTTATTTCCTTACAAGAATTTTCACAACATTTTCAACTGTGTTTTTATTTCCAAGAAAGTGTGTTTACTTCTGTAATGTGTTTTTATTTCCAGCAATTTATTTCATTCTGCAATGTGTGTTTATTTCCAGTAATTTATTCCAGCAATGAGTGTTTATTTCAGCAAGTTTCTTGTAGCATAGATATAATAAGGATTTGGCCATGGAATCCTAAGGACACTGAAAAAAACCCCAGAAATTAAAATAACAAATACCTACAGTCAATTAATAGATCACTAGGATTCTTCTTGTTGCATATAGCTTCAGACACACTCCTGGTTTGAATATGACATCAACATAGTTGATTAAATGAAGGGAATAACGACACCCATCATTATTCTCCCTGTAAAATAGAAAAATTCCTTATGGAATCAAGACATCAACCATTAATACAATTTCTCTAGTTTTCCAAAATATAACAGCTCATATAGCTACATAACTCTGACATTCACCAACAGCTTTTATCTTGCATCATCATAAATGGCCATGTCGTTCTCTATGTGCAAATATTTTTTACCACTAATTTTTTTTCCAATTCATCCATGTTATCCTTAGTAAAATGATTGTATTCACTTACTTTTCTTTGTTTAATATGTGACTCACAATCCAATTCCATTATGACACCTTCTGGGTACTACATTTCCAAAAATCTACTTTTGGGGATATCCTCCATCTCTAGTTCCACTTTGTTTTTCTTCTTTAGAATCAAGAGAATTTTTTTTTAATAATGTTCACTGTTCTAAATAAAGCAATATTTAGAACAAACATTCCATGCCAATCAAATTCAATGGATAAACATATGCAGCTGTAATGACTCGGTGATTCACCGATCTATTCATTCCATAACTCGGTAAGCTACCGATCTATTTATGTTATCTTATGTATTGAATACATATTGTATACTTCGTATACTTTGTCATCCTACCCTACACTGGGTACTGAGTGATCTGTTTAAAGAACATATCTGAATATCTGTTACCAATATTCATCTGATATCACGTTGTTTTAAACTTGGTGACATAGGACAATGCAACCAGTAGTTTGCGATACTTTGGCCAAAGATTTATAACATACTGTGTATGTCACTATTCCTAGATGACATACTCATCATTTTGGAATACGTCCTTCACCTCACTCTTCTATTATCATGATTGGTCTTTACTGACTACCATCAGTCCACTTGTTCCAGGTTTTACCCTAGCCCTAGATAGAAACATAACCTATTATAGGAAGATGCTCACAAAGGCTTAGGGTAGATGGGCATACTCATTTGACCTAAGTCATCTGAATGTGCAAACGTACCCTGAGCCTTTGGAAGCTAATTCCTATCCTAAATATGCTCCTATCCAGACCTAGAGAGAAACTAGGTTCAAGTCTGAGTTCCAGATGTGTGTAGATCTAGATGATCAATGTGGAAGGGTGATGCCACATGTCAACTACAACGTTGTATTCTCGAGAAGACCCAAGCCTTCTCAAAAGTACAGCCCTGCAGTTGGTGTGTGCCAACATCCTACAGAAACTACCTCATCGAGATGTACATACCCCCAAGGAGATTGTTAATACATTGTTAGTTTGGATTAAAACCTGATTACAACAACCCTGCCAAACCCTAATCCAATGCTCAATAAGTTCTTCCTAAATTTTGCTTCATTTAGCCCATTAAGAACTTTGTTATTTTCATGGTCTCTTTTAATATTTGATCACATAGTTAAACTGTCAATTAACCGTAACTGTACAACGTTATAATATGTCTTATTTAAAAAGTACAATAACTTTTTGGAAAGATTCAACATCTGAAATATATCCAATTTAAAGTAGACTTCATACAATTTGAAGTCTAATAAATTGTAGTCATATTTCCAAACCTTTTTGGTTTATATTCAATTAAGAAAGAGAAAGAGTCTTTCTCTACATGTTAAGTGTTAGGGTTTATCCTACCCAATGTCCACATTTCTTAATGTATGTTCATCACACGTTACATTACTATGTTATATAGTTTAGATAACGAATATCATATTCTGCAACTTAACAAGCTACATCACAAGTAGGGAGATTGAACTAAATCCCTCTATCCAACTTATTAAAAGATAACCAATTAACATATAAATAATATGAAGAATATCAACAAGATAGAATCCATCTCTTCCATACAAGTACAAAATAATTTACACAACCAATACAGGTAAACTCTCAACTTTCAATTTATCTTTATAACTTATACATTTACAAGACTTATGCATTTAGGTATACTGCATAACAACCGTCTTCATTATAAAATAATACTACTTTTCTTTTTTGTTACAATCTCAAGAATGAATCAGAATTCTTCACAAGGAATCAGATTTAATTCAGCCAATGCATCATATAAGTTTTTCCTTCTTTTATCACTTACGAAGTCCATCTGCAAAAATTGCTAGCATGGGTCAGTTCAATGAACTGAGCATGATAAGCACTAAGCCTTAAAATGAGGTGCATTCCAATAATTGTTCCATTAAAACAACTCTACTTTAATGAGACAATTATGACATCATAAATATCAATATAAGTAATAGCAAATGGAAAAGAAGTACATTTAACCAATTGAATTCACTTCCAAGAGAAGAATGAAATATAATCCACTATATCTGCCTTACAAAATTAAAGTTTAATTGATCCTATCAATTATCCTTAAGCAAACAACAGATCATATCATCTCATTGTTCCCAATTCTATCATAATAGAATACAACATTTATCTTTGCTTTAAGCCAAAAGAAGGGTTTAAAGCATGGTTCTCATTAGGATGATTCATCTAACTCTTAAGCAAAAGAAGAAGAAGAACCATTACAAACTATGCCCAAACACAAGACATCTGAAAAACTGAAACAGATTCATAACATGAATTAACGGTTTCATTTAAAGGACAACTACCTTAAAATTCAACATTTAAGATATTCATCAGAACAGAATCCCATTTCAATCCAAGAAGGAATAGAGAATCAAACAGTCTACCTGCAAGTCTAAATCTACTTCCACATGTTAGAAGTTAACATTTAAAGATCTGAAACCAACGTTCACAAATCAAAGTAGACTCATACAGGAGTTAATCTCTACTCGAGTCCATCCAAGGAGGATCCATAAAAAGATAGAGTGCAAGAGACAAAACTTACTCATCTCAAACCAAACAAAGCAAAGCCTTGTCAAACAAACAGTCTGCCAAACAAGCTTACATTTTCTGTTCAACAAAACCGAATCATCTAATCTCTTCCTACATCATTTCAACAAATGATTTGAACAAGGAAGACCAAACAACTCATAAAGAAATCTCCATTTCATAAGAGAATCAAAACAGAAAAGTTCAACCAATGAACTTATCCCAACAATAGAAAGAAAGGGATCTTAATTAGAAAATGTTCCAATCAATAATTCATTTTATTGTACTAACAAATGAATTTCCACTTTTAATTCAAACATAGAAATTCATAAGCTAGTTCCCAGGAGAGAGAACAAAATTGACTCACAGTAAGAAGAAAGCACACTGCCATTTTCCTTACAATTCTTTACCTTCAATAAACACGAGTTTCAATTCCAATCTCAGAATGAAATACGCATAACAGTCCTAAAAACAACATTTCTGTTCCAAAGGAATCACATTCCTTTCTTTTACAAAGACACAAGGTTTATTTACTATATCCAACAAGAGATAGAAAAACAAACCGATCAGTAAGCTAAACATGTTCAGAAGTATCAACGAACTCAAAGACTGAAATCCCATTGTCAGGTTTCAATATTGCATTACAAAAGAGTAATTAGTTCTCGATTCAATAAGTACTATAATACAAAAACAATCTGAACAGAGACAAAGTAATCCCACCATAACAATTCAGAGCACTAAAGTAATAAACTCTTCTTTTAAATGAAACCCAGAGCTTATTTTAAAAGATCTGAAGATGTGGGTTTCCACAAAACAGAGGGGAAAAGAATACCCCCGATAAAATGCCATTGCCATCTCAGAAAAGATGAAACAGTTCTCAGAAAAGAATTACCCAATCCATTCATCAAACAAAGACGTTTTCAGTTAAGATCTCAAAGAGTTTACCCAACAACTCAGCCAACTATTCTCCCAGTTTTCTTTGAGCAATAGTTCAACAAAAGAGTTATAAGTTTTTAAACTTTTAATACAAGTAAAACCCAACTCAAAATACCAGAACAGAGTCGAACACGAAGTCTCAACAAAAGTTCAGAACTACACAAGTATTTAAATATGAGGGAAGTATAAAATATGAACTTCCAATAACAGTTCAGAGCTACACGAGTCTCTAATCACAGGTTCAGGGCAACACAAAGTTCCCATTCCAGTTTATATTTTAAACAAGAAGCCCTAATACCAGCTCAAAATGAAACACGAGCTTCAAACAAGAGTTCAGAACTATACAAGTAACAAAATACGAGTGCGGTGTAAAACATGAACCTCCAATAACAGTTCAGAGAAACACAAGTAATAAAATATGAGTACAGAGCCATATACGAACTTCGAACAATAGTCCAGAGCTACCCAGGATTCCAAACACTGGTTCAGAACAACAAGAAGCTCCAACACAAGTTCATATCAAAACACGAAGCCCAAATACAAGCTCAAATGGAACTCAAGGTTCCCATATAGTTCAGAATCCACATATTGCAATGAAGGTCAGTTCCAACACAACAACCTTGAATACAAATTTCAGAAATGGAAAGCAGAGCTACTAATACAAGCTTCGCATGCATGTTTCACTATTAAACTATCACAAAGAAAGTTTCAAAACCAACATTATTTTTGCCATGGATTCATATCCAAGATAACAGAGATTATAAAACCCAACAAACAAGTAACCAGATAAAACATGCAAGCCAAGAATCTCAAAAGAGTAGAATCATTTTAATGAAACATTTAGAAGAAAGCAAGAGATCTTAAAGATTAGAGCCTATCATGCCTGATAGTGCTTCTGCCAAATCGAAGGAGACCTCCAGCCGAGCTCACAACTTCTCCTCTTCTCCACGAAAGATCAAACAACCATATTCTTTTTCCACAATGCCTCTTATACATCCCACGAACCGAAAATAGGTCTAAGACTTCAAAAATAGCCATTAAGTGTAGTTCAATCTGCTGGTTTGAAAAACCAGAGAGCATGCAGAGAAAAAATCATGGAACATGCAAAGTGAAACAACCCCAGACAAACCCGCTTGCATGCCTTCCAAGATGGTTTGTGCATGAAAACCAAAAACAATAAGTTTCATTAATTCCAATTTTCCCACCTATCCTTCCTTGCCACCACCTTCCAAGTCTGGCGATTGCCAAATCAAAATTAACATGAAATTCCATTTTAGTGATACTTCCACATAAGCCTCCGCCAAGTCACTAGCCCCTGCCAAAACTGGCAGTACCCTATGCATTCAAAACCTTATCAATAACATAAATGCCATAGGAACCGTCACCCTTAATGCATGCAACCACCTAATTCCCCTTTCATACCCATTAGTTTAGGATAGATCAAATTGCTTAGGTTAGACCTTAGGTAGTTTATAATATATACCTTAGGATATAACCCTAACAACAAATTTCCACCATAGGTCTTAACACATAGCCTTAGGTAGTTTCCACATAGGTTAGATTAATTCACAACATAATAGTTTTAGGCATTAGGTTAGATCATCATAAAACCTTATAGTATTAGGTTCTAGGTTAATTTTAATAGCCTAGTAACCTTTCCATATCCTTTAGCACAGAGCTTAGGTTAGGATGCCAATCAACCAACAAAGTAGAATAGGAAGCTTTAGGTTAGAATAAGAATTCTATTAAGTGACATAGCTTAGGTAGCAAATATTCTTACCTAGCTTAGGATTCCATAGGATAGTCCTTTTTAGGATCCTGAATCCTTCCTATGCCGTGAACAGGCTGTATTTTCATGTTCGTCAGCAATGTCCTGCCATGATCGATCTCCAAGGACCCAAGCACAACATACAACTGAATGGAAATACGTTCACACAAAAATCAAAGAACTTGTAACAACAAAGTTCAGTCAATATGTCTCTTAATTCATGGAATGTCAATTTACCATTCGTTCAACAGAGCAGATTTAAAACATTCCTTGGATCACTGAAATTGATCCAAGGATGAGTCAGATTAATAGATAAGTTTACAACTCTTAAACCAGATTGCAACTCACCTACAAGAAGTGAAAAATGGATTCAAGGAAGCCATTCCAATTCAGTCAAAGGATCTTAAGAACAGAAATGATTTTTCCATATCAAGCATGATCTCCAACAATCAAAAGAACATATCTTTATAAGGAAAATCACATGTCAACACTTGAAATGCAAAGGAGGAAAATAACAACTGTCAAGGGTGTTACATGCTTCCCTCCTAAAAGAATCATCGTCCCGATGATTACCTCTTTTAACAATTTACACCAAGGACAATCAATTCATTCACTTCTCTTATCCTAAGTCAAATATATCAAAACCTTATAGTTCCAGAAATCAGCATTAAATAGTTGTTTATTCAAATCAAATAAATATCTACCCAAAACTGGCATACTTATTGTCATATAAAGATAAAATCATAAATTTTTATCAATCAACAGAATCAATTCTATTCAAATAGATATGGAAAAGTAGTTTTCATATCCTCTAGATTTTCCCAAGTTGCACTCTCTTCGTTAAACTGGTCCCACTGGACCTTACATTGACTTATTTCTCGATTTCTTAAATGCAACTGGTGAGTTTCAAGCACTCGTATGGGTTTAACCATGATTATTCCTGGGTCTTGGACCTACAAGGAATTCCAATTTAACACATGTGATAAATCTGAAACATATTTCTTAAGCAAAGAAATATGGAAAACATCATGCATTCATGACAAAGCAGGTGGTAATGCTAAACGATAAGCTACAGGGTTGATTACTTCAACTATTTCAAAAGGTCCCACATAACGAGGTGATAACTTGGTAGCCTTGCCAAAAGTTATAGAACTCTTTTTCGGTTTAACCCGAAGAAAAACCTTCTCACCAAGTTCAAATTTCCTGTCAACCCACTTTAAGTCAGCATAACTCTTTTTCCTATCTGCTGCTTCTTTCAAGCGTTCACGAATCATTTTAACTTGTTGTTCCATTTCCGTAAGGATTTCAGGTCCAATTACCTCTCTATCTTCTATGTTATCCCAACTAACAGGGGTTCTACATTTTCTTCCGTATAATGCCTCGAAAGGTGCCATCTTAAGAGAAGCATGATATGTATTATTGTATGTGAATTCAACTAATGGAAGATACTCTTCCCACTTATACTGTTGATCCATGCAATACATTCGTAACATATCTTCTAAAACTTGATTTACTCTTTCAGTCTGCCCATCTGTTTCTGGATGATACGCAGAACTGAAATTTAGCTTAGTTCCTAGAGCTGCATTAAGTGTTTGCCAAAATCTTGATGTCATTCTAGGATCTCTATCTGAAATGATTAACTCAGGTACTCCATGTAATCTGAAAATTTCATGTACAAATCTTCTTGCCAAAATAGGAGAATCATCCTTCAGATTTCCAGCAATAAAATGTGCTACCTTTGTTAGTTTATCAACAACTACTAAGATAACATCATGCTTATTTCTTGACATAGGTAACCCTTGTACAAAATCCATGCTTATTACCTGCCATTTGTACTGCGGTATGCTATGAGGATACAACAAACCGGCTGGGTGCATATGTTCTGCTTTAACACGTTGACATTCAAGGCAATGTGTCACAAAATCAATAACATCCTTTTTCATTCCTTTCCAGAAATATTGTTGTTTTATATCAGCAAGCATCTTAGTAATGCCAGGGTGTCCAGAAAAAGGTGAATTGTGAAATTCAGTTAACAATTTCTTTCTCAAATTATTAAGCAAAGGTACATAGACTCTGTTTTCAAATCGTAAGATTCCTTCTTTATCAAAGCAAAAACCTTTATACCTCGAATCATTAGAATCTGCAGCAAGTGCTGCTTTTACTTGTTGAAAGTAAGAATCAGATTCCATAACACTTTTTACTTCATCCTTAAACTGAGTTCTAAGTGTTATAAGAGCAGAAATGTGCTTCCTACGACTTAGAGCATCAGCCACTCTATTTTCTTTTCCTTTAATGTAACTTATGTCAAAATCATATTGAGACAAAAACTCTAACCACCTTCGTTGTCTTGCATTCAGATTTGGCTGAGTAAAAATGTACTTCAGCCCAAGATGATCAGTTTTCAACTCAAATGGTTTACCAAGCAGATAATGCCTCCAAACTTGGAGTGCATGAACAATGGAAGCAAGCTCTAAATCATGTGGAGCATAATTCAACTCATGTAACTTAAGTTTTCTACTTTCGTATGCTATAACATGACCACTTTGTAACAAAATACCTCCTAGACCTTCACCAGATGCATCAGTTACCACCATAAAATCTCCATTAGGATCTGGTACTGCAAGAATAGGTGCTGAAGTTAACTGTTCCTTCAAGGTTTTAAATGTAATTTCACATTTCTCACTCCAAAAAAACTTTTTATCTTTCTTCTGTAAGGAAGTTATTGGTGCAGCTATCTTAGAAAAGTCTTTTACAAATTTCCTATAGTAGCCAGCAAGTCCCATGAAGCTTCTAACTTCATGTACATTCTTTGGTGCAGGCCATTCTGTTATAGCTATAATTTTAGAAGGATCTACAACAATTCCATCTTTACTAATTACATGACCCAAATAGTGCACTTCTGTGTCATAAAAGGAACATTTGGACAGCTTACCAAACAACCGTCTCTTTCTCAGAATTTCCAAAACTATTTTCAAATGCTCATGATGCTCCTCAATGCTTTTAGAATATATGAGAATGTCATCCAAGAATACGAGCACAAATTTGTCCAAGTATTCTTGAAAGATATTATTCATTAAATTCATAAATGCCACAGGTGCATTAGTTAATCCAAAAGGTAAAACCGTAAACTCATAATGTCCATACCTTGTTCTGAAAGTTGTTTTATGAATATCCTCATCCTTAATTCACAGTTGATGATATCCAGATCAAAGATCTATCTTGGAATATACCGATGCTCCACGCATCTGATCAAATAAATCATCAATCCTAGGGAGTGGATATCTATTCTTGATTGTTGCCTTGTTTAACATTCTGTAATCAATGCACAATCTAAGTGTTCCATCTTTCTTTTTCACAAAAATTACGGGTGCTCCCCAAGGTGAAACACTTGGTCTAATCAAACCCTTAGACAAAATTTCTTGCAATTGAGCCTTAAGCTCTACTAATTCTATAGTAGTCATTCGATAAGGTGCCTTAGAAATAGGTTCAGTACCTGGTTTGATTTCAATCGTGAAGTCAAACTCCCTTTTGGGTGGTAGACCTAGCAATTCTTCTGGAAATACATCACTGAAGTCTCGTAACAGTGGATATCGTTCCATAATATCACTACTTTCTTCTGTTGATTCAGTAATTTTTACTGCATATAAGGTACATCCTTTATTTTTGGCCTTTTTAAGTTGCATAGCTGACAGTTTTCTAACAGAAATCTCACGTTTCACACCCTGAATCTCTGTTGTTTTCTGCAGGTCATCTAAACAACTAATGTGTTTTTCAAAATAGTCCACTTTAGCCTTATGTTCTGCTAACCAATTAACACCTATGATTACATCATAAGACCCTAAAGGTGCAACATAAAGATCAACCTCTGTGGAAAAGTTAGGTAAATCAAGGACTGCTCCAAAAAGACACATACTAACCGTATGAACAACATTATTACCATACTGTACAGTCCATGTTTTATCCATGTTTCCAGCTTTTCTTTTTAATTTTGATGCTAATTTACTAGAAATAAAACATTCAGTAGCTCCGGTATCAAAAATAATAGTTATTGGTAAACCAAATAACTTACCTGGAACTTCTATGGGTGTGGCCTGTTTCTCAGCCTGCTTGTCAGCTACTGTAGCATGTATCTTGTGCTACTGATTACGATCATCCTTCTTCAAAGGACATTGATTTGTGTAATGATCTTTTCCATAGTTATAACAGCCTCCTACAGGTCCCTTCCTAGGCTCAGGTTTAATTCCAGCCTTAGAGTTATCATTCTGACCCCCATAGGACTTATGTCTGTTATTATTGTTCTTGGCAAAGTTGTTCCTGTGTATTACCAACAAACTTGTTTGTTGCTGCTTTCCTATTTGTATCAGATGAAAACTTACTTTTCATTCTGAATTTCTTCCATGGTCCTTTCTTGGGTGCAAGAGAGGATGAAGAGGAGTTGGGATTCTTCTTCCTTACTTCCTCCTTGTGAGTAGAAATTGCCTTTAATTTTTGTTCCTACCTTATGGATTTTTCAACAACCCCTTCCATCATGGTTGGGCTGTGAACATCCACCTCTCCTCCTATAATGGGATTTAATCCCATGATGAATTTCCATATCCTAAACTTCTCATCAGTTTGGTACTGAGGCACATACTTAAGGAGTTTTGTAAATCACTCCCAATACTCAGTTACAGTTAGCTTTCCTTGAGCTAAGTTCTGAAATTCAGTCATTTTCTGATCATAGTAAAGTTGTGGCAGCCATTGTTGCCTAAAGTAACCCTTAAATTGGTCCCATGTGATATTAGATTCATCAATGTTCAACTCATCCTTGTGGCTGTCCCACCATGAAGATGCTTCGTGTGAAAGTTGATATGCTCCCCATATCACCTTTGTTTCTTCTGAGAAATTTCTTATTGCAAAGTATTTCTCCATTTCACTGAGCCAGTTCTCAGCCCCATCTCCTAATGTGGTGCCATCAAACTTGGGTGGACTTATCCTTTTTATGTCATTAGTGAGTTCTACTGCTAGCCTAGCCTTTTTGTTCTCAGGCTGAACAGGTATGTTAACATTGTTATTATCAACACCCACATTGGCATTGTCCCCTAGAGGTGGCTGATTATTGTTATCAGCTTCTTCTTCCTCCTCATTACCCATTACTTGTTGTTCCAGCACAGCCAAATGATCTCTTGTGTCCAATAGGGCAGCAAGGATCTCATCGAGTTTCTGGGTAGTTGCCACTCCTTCCTCAGGTGGAGGGTTATTTGCAACATTTCCTCTTGTTCTCACCATTTTCTGTTACAAGAAAATTTAAGTTTCATCAGATTGTGGACACAATAGGTCCAAGAGCTACAACCTTCAGCTCTGATACCAAGATGTAACATTCCCATTTTAAGACTTTAGAATCAAGAGAATTTTTTTTTTTTTTTAATAATGTTCACTATTCTAAATAAAGCAATATTTAGAACAAACATTCCATGCCAATCAAATTCAATGGATAAACATATGCAGCTATAATGACTCGGTGATTCACCAATCTATTCATTCCATAACTCGGTAAGCTACCGATCTATTTATGTTATCTTATGTATTGAATACATATTGTATACTTCATATACTTTTTCATCCTACCCTACACCGGGTACTGAGTGATCTGTTTAAAGAACATATCTGAATATCTGTTACCAATATTCATCTGATATCATGTTGTTTTAAACTTGGTGACATAGGACAATGCAACCAGTAGTTTGCGATACTTTGGCCAAAGATTTATAACATACTATGTATGTCACTATTCCTAGATGACATACTCATCATTTTGGAATACGTCCTTCACCTCACTCTTCTATTATCATGATTGGTCTTTACTGACTACCGTCAGTCCACTTGTTCCAGGTTTTACCCTAGCCCTAGATAGAAACATAACCTATTATAGGAAGATGCTCACAAAGGCTTAGGGTAGATGGGCATACTCATTTGACCTAAGTCATCTGAATGTGCAAATGTACCCTAAGCCTTTGGAAGCTAATTCCTATCCTAAATATGCTCCTATCCAGACCTAGAGAGAAACTAGGTTCAAGTCTGAGTTCCAGATGTGTGTAGATCTAGATGATCAATGTGGAAGGGTGATGCCACATGTCAACTACAATGCTGTATTCTCGAGAAGACCAAGCCTTCTCAAAAGTACAGCCCTGCAGTTGGCATGTGCCAACATCCTACAAAAACTACCTCATCGAGATGTACATACCCCCAAGGAGATTGTTAATACATTGTTAGTTTGGATTAAAACCTGATTACAACAACCCTGCCAAACCCTAATCCAACACTCAATAAGTTCTTTCCTAAATTTTCTTCATTTAGCCCATTAAGAACTTGTTATTTTCATGGTCACTTTTAATATTTGATCACATAGTTAAACTGTCAATTAACCGTAACTGTACAGCGTTATAATATGTCTTATTTAAAAAGTACAATAACTTTTTGGAAAGATTCAACATCCTAAATATATCCAATATAAAGTAGACTTCATACAAAATGAAGTCTAATAAATTGTAGTCATATTTCCAAACCTTTTTGGTTTATGATTCCATTAAGAAAGAGAAAGAGTCTTTCTCTACATGTTAAGTGTTAGGGTTTATCCTACCCAATGTCCACATTTCTTAATGTATGTTCATCACACGTTACATTACTATGTTATATAGTTTAGATAACGAATATCATATTCTGCAACTTAACAAGCTGCATCACAAGTAGGGAGATTGAACTAAATCCCTCTATCCAACTTATTAAAAGATAACCAATTAACATATAAATAATATGAAGAATATCAACAAGATAGAATCCATCTCTTCCATACAAGTACAAAATAATTTACACAACCAATGCAGGTAAACTCTCAACTTTCAATTTATCTTTATAACTTATACATTTACAAGACTTATGCATTTAGGTATACTGCATAACAACCGTCTTCATTATAAAAGAATACTACTTTTCTTTTTCAATTACAATCTCAAGAATGAATCAGAATTCTTCACAAGGAATCAGATTTAATTCAGCCAATGCATCATATAAGTTTTTCCTTCTTTTATCACTTACGAAGTCCATCTGCAAAAATTGCTAGCATGGGTCAGTTCAATGAACTAAGCATGATAAGCACTAAGCCTTAAAACGAGGTGCATTCCAATAATTGTTCCATTAAAACAACTCTGCTTTAATGAGACAATTATGACATCATAAATATCAATATAAGTAATAGCAAACGGAAAAGAAGTACATTTAACCAATTGAATTCACTTCCAAGAGAAGAACAGAATATAATCCACTATATCTGCCTTACAAAATTAAAGTTTAATTGATCCTATCAATTATCCTTAAGCAAACAACAAATCATATCATCTCATTGTTCCCAATTCTATCATAATAGAATACAACATTTATCTTTTCTTTAACCAAAAGAAGGGTTTAAAGCATGGTTCTCATTAGGATGATTCATCTAACTCTTAAGAAAAAGAAAAGAAGAACCATTACAAACTATGCCCAAACACAAGACATCTGAAAAAATTGAAACAGATTCATAACATGAATTAACAGTTTCATTTAAAGGAAAACTACCTTAAAATTCAACATTTAAGATATTCATCAGAACAGAATCCCATTTCAATCCAAGAAGGAATAGAGAATCAAACAGTCTACCTGCAAGTCTAAATCTACTTCCACATGTTAGAAGTTAACATTTAAAGATCTGAAACCAACGTTCACAAATCAAAGTAGACTCATACAGGAGTTAATCTCTACTCGAGTCCATCCAAGGAGGATCCATAAAAAGATAGAGTGCAAGAGACAAAACTTACTCATCTCAAACCAAACAAAGCAAAGCCTTGTCAAACAACAGTCTGCCAAACAAGCTTACATTTTCTGTTCAACAAAACCAAATCATCTAATCTCTTCCTACATCATTTCTACAAATGATTTGAACAAGGAAGACCAAACAACTCATAAAGAAATCTCCATTTCATAAGAGAATCAAAATAGAAAAGTTCAACCAATGAACTTATCCCAGCAATAGAAAGAAAGGGATCTTAATTAGAAAATGTTCCAATCAATAATTCATTTTATTGTACTAACAAATGAATTTCTGCTTTTAATTCAAACATAGAAATTCATAAGCTAGTTCCCAGGAGAGAGAACAAAATCGACTCACAGTAAGAAGAAAGCACACTGCCATTTTCCTTACAATTCTTTACCTTCAATAAACACGAGTTTCAATTCCAATCTCAGAATGAAATACGCATAACAGTCCTAAAAACAACATTTTGTTCCAAAGGAATCACATTCCTTTCTTTTACAAAGACACAAGGTTTATTTACTATATCCAACAAGAGATAGAAAAACAAACCGATCAGTAAGCTAAACATGTTCAGAAGTATCAATGAACTCAAAGACTGAAATCCCATTGTCAGGTTTCAATATTGCATTACAAAAGAGTAATTAGTTCTTGATTCAATAAGTACTATAATACAAAAACAATCTGAACAGAGACAAAGTAATCCCACCATAACAATTCAGAGCACTAAAGTAAATAACTCTTCTTTTAAATGAAACCCAAAGCTTATTTTAAAAGATCTGAAGATGTGGGTTTCCACAAAATAGAGGGGAAAAGAATACCCCGATAAAACACCATTGCCATCTCAGAAAAGATGAAACAGTTCTCAGAAAAGAATTACCCAATCCATTCATCAAACAAAAACATTTTCAGTTAAGGTCTCAAAGAGTTTACCCAACAACTCAGCCAACTATTCTCCCAGTTTTCTTTGAGCAATAGTTCAACAAAAGAGTTATAAGTTTTTAAACTTTTAATACAAGTAAAACCCAACTCAAAATACCATAACAGAGTCGAACACGAAGTCTCAACAAAAGTTAGAACTACACAAGTATTTAAATACGAGGGAAGTATAAAATATGATCTTCCAATAACAGTTCAGAGCTACAGAGTCTCTAATCAGTTTAGGGAAACACGAAGTTCCCATTCCAAGTTTATATTTTAAACAAGAAGCCCTAATACCAGCTCAAAATGAAACACGAGCTTCAACAAGAGTTCAGAACTATACAAGTAACAAAATATGAGTGCGGTGTAAAACATGAACCTCCAATAATAGTTTAGAGAAACACAAGTAATAAAATATGAGTACAGAGCCATATACAAACTTCAAACAATAGTCCAGAGCTACCCAAGATTCCAAACACCAGATTCAGAACAACAAGAAGCTCCAAGCACAAGTTCATATCAAAACACGAAGCCCAAATACAAGCTCAAATGGAACTCAAGGTTCCCATATAGTTCAGAATCCACATATTGCAACGAAGGTCAGTTCCAACACAACAACCTCGAATACAAATTTCAGAAATGGAAAGCAGAGCTACTAATACAAGCTTCGCATGCATGTTTCACTATTAAACTATCACAAAGAAAGTTTCAAAACCAACATTATTTTTTCCATGGATTCATATCCAAGATAACAGAGATTATAAAACCTAGCAAACAAGTAACCAGATAAAACATGCAAGCCAAGAATCTCAAAAGAGTAGACTTGTTTTAATGAAACATTTAGAAGAAAGCAAGAGATCTTAAAGATTAGAGCCTATCATGCCTGATAGTGCTTCTGCCAAATCGAAGGAGACCTCCAGCCGAGCTCACAACTTCTCCTCTTCTCCATGAAAGATCAAACAACCATATTCTTTTTCCACAATGTCTCTTATACATCCCACGAACCGAAAATAGGTCTAAGACTTCAAAAATAGCCATTAAGTGTAGTTCAATCTATTGGTTTGAAAAACCAGAGAGCATGCAGAGCAAAAATCGTGAAACATGCAAAGTGAAACAACCCTAGACAAACCTGCTTGCATGCCTTCCAAGATGGTTTGTGCATGAAAACTGAAAATAATAAGTTTCATTAATTCCAATTTTCCCGCCTATCCTTCCTTGCCACCACCTTCCAAGTCTGGTGATTGCCAAATCAAAATTAACATGAAATTCCATTTTAGTGACACTTCCACATAAGCCTCCGCCAAGTCACTAGCCCCTGCCAAAACTGGCAGTACCCTATGCATTCAAAACCTTATCAATAACATAAATGCCATAGGAACCATCCCTTAATGCATGCGACCACCTAATTCCCCTTTCATACCCATTAGTTTAGGATAGATCAAATTTCTTAGGTTAGACCTTAGGTAGTTTATAATATATACCTTAGGATATAACCCTAACAACAAATTTCCACCATAGGTCTTAACACATAGCCTTAGGTAGTTTCCACATAGGTTAGATTAATTCACAACATAATAGTTTTAGGCATTAGGTTAGATCATCATAAAACCTTATAGTATTAGGTTCTAGGTTAATTTTAATAGCCTAGTAACCTTTCCATATCCTTTAGCACAGAGCTTAGGTTAGGATGCCAATCAACCAACAAAGTAGAATAGGAAGCTTTAGGTTAGAATAAGAATTCTATTAAGTGACATAGCTTAGGTAGCAAATATTCTTACCTAGCTTAGGATTCCATAGGATAGTCCTTTTTAGGATCCTGAATCCTTCCTATGCCGTGAACAGGCTGTATTTTCATGTTCGTCAGCAATGTCCTGCCATGATCGATCTCCAAGGACCCAAGCACAACATACAACTGAATGGAAATACGTTCACACAAAAATCAAAGAACTTGTAACAACAAAGTTCAGTCAATATGTCTCTTAATTCATGGAATGTCAATTTACCATTCGTTCAACAGAGCAGATTTAAAACATTCCTTGGATCACTGAAATTGATCCAAGGATGAGTCAGATTAATAGATAAGTTTACAACTCTTAAACCAGATTGCAACTCACCTACAAGAAGTGAAAAATGGATTCAAGGAAGCCATTCCAATTCAGTCAAAGGATCTTAAGAACAGAAATGATTTTTCCATATCAAGCATGATCTCCAACAATCAAAAGAACATATCTTTATAAGGAAAATCACATGTCAACACTTGAAATGCAAAGGAGGAAAATAACAACTGTCAAGGGTGTCAAATTTCCCTACATTTATTTCTCTCCATCTACCACCATACCTAACATTAAATGACATTTCACTCCTATTTCCACACTTCACAAATAACTTTTATGTGCCCCAGTCGTAACCTTCTAACATGCCCACTACTTCTTGGCCACGAACCTCCTCTCATGCACCTTCATGCACCAAAGTACAAAACCTTTGTGCCTAATACCAAGTAGTTTTGTATGTTGTTTCCTACCTCACGTTACACTGCACGTCCATCCATCTACATGTGGTATTCATTTATGAGAAATTTTCTTGATCCACACCTTTACTTCAAGCACCTATAACATATTTCCTTTATGCATACCCATCTTCTAGAGGGCATTCAATTTTGGCATATTTATCATGCATCTGATCCACTCCACACTAAAATTATGTGCAATCCTCTATGCATGAATGCACTAGATAGCAATCAACTACTGGCACATACACGCGCTTATTAGAAAATAACCAAATTGATAAAGCATAATAATGATGAAAGGAAACATGTATACATAAAATGCATAAAATAGAATCTAATCTAAATGGCATCACTGCCTTACTAAAATCACCAAAAATACTTATTTATAGTAGGGATTTAGCCTACTCCCATTGAAATAACTGAGAAACCATGTTCCATCCAGCGCCTATAACTGACAAGCGCCTGAATAATGTATATATGTCACCATATACGGTCCCAACCAATACACCTTAAATTTCCCAAGGTGTCATGCAAACTTGGAATCATAAAGAAGAACCATTTGTCCAACATCAAACTACTTATTCTTAATATTCTATCATTCCATACCTTCTTCCTGGCCATTTTTGTCTCCTAGTTCCAACATGTGATGATGCGCCTCTCATCCAACTGCATCAATTTGTCTATACTCTCTTCAATTTTGTGTTCATCATTTATTCCTCTTGTGCGTGAAATACGTAGGGAGGGTAACATGAATTCCACCGGTAAAACAACCTTCCACTGAAAGGGTGTGGCCTTGTTCAATATTTTCTAAGTTTTCTTGTATGCCCAAAATATAACAAAGACTTTATCATCCCATTATTTCCTTCCAACATCACAGATCTTTATCAATGTGTGTCCCAATATCTTATTATAATCCTTAGTAGTCCCATTGGGCATTGGGTGATAGGGTTTTTTCTTATGATGCACCACCATAAACTCAGCCAATAATAGTCTGATAGTCTCATTCAAAACGTGTGTGCCCCTATCACTTGTAAAGCTCAACAGACATCCATCTCTGCTGATAATGTTCTCCCATAAGAACCTTGTTGTTGTAGCTTCCGTGCAATCCTTTATAAGCATTTCTTCTTCCCACCTGGTCAAATAATTTGTACATGTAATGATATAGAGTGATCCATTCCTATGCGCAGGTGGGGAAATAGGACCTACAAATTCTATTTCCCATATCTCAAAAGGTTATGCACTCGCTATAGGTCTCAAAGTCATTTCATCCCTATGTGTAGGCTTCCCAAGGTACTGACAATGATCACATGCCATGACATACTCTTTACAATCCTTATATAGTGTTTCCCACCAGAGGCCAGCCAATAAAATCTTACACACGGTAGCATTTTCTGAATAATGTCCTCCTACAATCCCACCATGAGCTTCCTCCATTATATCTTTGTGCTCATGTTCAAGTACACAGCAACGCAAAACCTCATCATGATATAACTTCTATAAACCTCCACTGATTAACATATAAGGCGCGACACGTATAAAAAAAATTTGTCTCTAAACTTTTCATCCCTTTAGGTGCCACACCAATACACAAAAACACAACAATATCTTCTAATTCAGAGGGTGTGCGGTTCAATCTCAATAGTTGTGCATTTCACATTTTTTCATCAGTGCTTTGTGCATCCTCTCCTAAGTAAATTCTTGATAAGTGATCCATTCTAGAATTGCTCTTTCCTGGCTTTACCACTAAGGTAAAGTTAAATTCCTGAAACAAGAGAATCCATCAGCATATGCACCCCTGCAAAACATGATTATTAACCAAGTACTTAAGTGCCATGTGATCTATATAAAATATAAAGGAGATGCCAAAAAGTATTGTCTAAATTTGTGTAGCACGTAAATCATGGACAATGCTTCACACTTTGTAGTTGGATAATTATGTTCAGCTAGTGTTAACTCCCTGCTCGCAAAATAGATAGGATGATCAAAAATCCCATCACCAAGATGTGCTAACATTATGTTAATGACCATACCAGAGGCATCAACATGTACATGAAATGGTTTATCCCAAGAAGGAAATCAAAAAAGTAAGTATTTTCTTTAATGTCTCAAATGTTAGTTGTTGTGCCTCATTCCAATGGAAATTTCCTTTAGTTTTTAACAATTATTCCAAGGGCATGGAAATCTTAGCATATCCCTTAATGAACTTCATGTAGTAACTTATGTGCCCTAAAAACCCATGCACCTTGCTCTGATTGGTAGGCTCCTCTGAGCCCAAGATAATTGTGACCTTAGCAAAATCTACCAACAAACCTTCCTTGCATATAATATGTCCCAACAAAGTTCTAAAGGGTGTCACAAAGATACACCTCTTAATGCTGAGAGAGATGCTCAACTGATGGAACCTCTCAAACATAAGTCTCAAGTTTTCACAGTGATCTTTTACCAGCCCATATACAATCCAATCATCTAATTAAACCTGTGAAAACTTGTGTATAAAGTCCTTAAATGATTGTACAATAATTTGCAAAAAGACAGTAGGCATATTCTGCAACCCAAAGGGCATAATTGTATATGCAAATCTTCCCCACTCAGTAGTGAAATTTATCTTTTCTTAGTCTTCTTTAGCAATCCATGCCTGATGATAACTAGAGAATCCATCAGTGAAAGAGTAAATCTCACACCCTACAATGCCCTCCAAGATCTCCTCAATAAAAGATGTGGGAAAAGGATCTATAACCCATGCAACATTCAATTTTTTGTAATCCACATAGATCCTTATCCTACCATATTTCTTTATGCTTATCACCATGGGTCTAACCCACTTTGACTCCTCAATGGGCTCAATGATTCCAGATTTCAAAATCTTATCAATCTCTTCCTTTATTTTGACATGCGGATTAGGATTCATCTTGTAAGGCCTCTTCCTAACCATGTGTGCACCTTCCTTCAACTTAATCCTCATCTCATCTAAAGAGTGATGCACTCCCTTCAACTCATGATAGCCTCGTGTAAATAATTCCTAGAAGTTGTAGTAGTAGCTCAATAATATTTGCCACCTCTTTTTCAGAAAAATATTCACCAATAATGGCTTCCTTAGGTTTTGTATATGTCCCAATGTTGACCTTCTTTATTTTTATAGGCTCGTGATAAGCATGTGCCTTCTCATTAGCACTATCTAATACCTTGCGTGTACCTATAGTGTGATCAACATCTAGATTCTCTACTTATTCATCATCAATCATGTAAAAATGTTTACCCTTTTCTTTTTCCATTTAGGTAGGCCCAAGTTGAGCCTTATTTGTCTCTTCTTCTTCAAAGTGTGCCTCCAAATCTAAATCTCCAAACATATCTAACAGAAGTTCCTCATCATTTTCACTATCCCCCATCATAATGCGCTTCACAATCTGTAATGCTTCATTAACTAGAGGTTTATTAGAAAAATATTCAAAGGTCTAAATCATACGTGAGGTCATCTCCTACCAATTAACATTTTCTCTTATTATCTCTACATGAACATACCATGTGCACGTAATCACTTAGAGTGACGTAGAACTTATGTACCTAGACTAAGGGAGACAAGACCTCTTGCCCCTCCATCTAGAGTCTCTCACACTTCTAAATGTGGTATGAAGTAGAATACTTCCCATGGGATTCACATATCTGAGAAGGTACATTATTTCTTAAAAACCTAGTAGAAAAGGTGATTCTCACCACTCTCCATTCGAAAATGTTATCTCTATGTGTATTCCACCAATGCACTGCTATTTCATGTAGAGTATAAACCCACATATTTCTTCTATCACCCTCATCCTTCCACTGGGCTTCCATGGCGCATAAAAGTACATCAGGATTTCCTTCACCATTGTACTAAGGTACTTAGTTATGACTCAAACACCGAACAGTGCACATCCTGATCACATGAGCAAATGTATTATTGATCTCTCACCCAACCATTTCATACATTCCATGCACCCAATTTTTAGAGGAAATATTGGTTGTATCACTCATAGACTGAGCATTATCCCACTAAATAATACCTTCCTTAGATGGCTCAAGTAATTTAGGATCTCTAACTGTATGTGCATATATCCTATTCATATCCTCTTAAATCAAGGGTTATTTATAAGGTACAACCTCCCCATCTGTCAAAGGAATAATCAGGTGGGCTCCTTGTTCTCAAAACTGATATAACCTTTATTGAAGCATAGATCAACATTATTCACGTAACACTAAGGGTGCCCAAGTAATGTTGGAAAACTATCTGCTTTTGAAAGCACCAAGACCTCAAAGTCCCCAGTGAACTGTGCCCCTTGTATAATAATAGTGGCATCCTTCAATACTCCAATGGGCATGGCTCTATTCCTGTTCACCATATACAACTCATTCGAAGAGGGTTGTAATGGAGGTCTCCCCATCTGATTCCACACATCTAAAGTGAGTACATTTACTTTGACACATGTATCAATCAGTATGTTACTCAATAGCCACCCATAACCAACTACGTTCAAAGTGATCTCTTTATCATACTTAAGACCATGAGGAGGTAATTTATCATGTAATATTTGTCTCTCGTGTTGTAATACAACACGCGGTATCTTCTCCATCATCCATTCCTCTAACAAAGGAATGATATTTTCTTGGCGTAGCATCTTATAAACCTCCGTTAAGTCATAAACATATTTCTGAGGAAGCTCAACTTTTTTCTCCTACTCCATCTTCCACGACTACTCTTTCAAGCATTTTCTTTCACCCTATAAGTTTCTAATAACCTCCATATTTTCTTGATAAAGTTCCTTCTAATGGGCAAGATCTAGATATTTCACATTTATAACCTCTTACTTTGTAATAACAATTTTCTTCTTCATGATCTCATGAGCGCATGCATCATGAGTGCGTGTAGTCACTAACACAGGCACCATCTCAGGATCAGGTGAAACCTTGAGAGTCCATTGGTCTTCTACGACGTGTTGCACTTTAATCATCCCCACACCTTTATCATTCTTCTTATGGTTCTTACTCATGTTCTCATATAACTCAGGAAATTCTTCAAACTTATGTTACTTACCATACCATGAGTAGACTATGTTTTGAGGGCATTAACGCCTATAGTGATCAAGGGATCTGCATGTAAAACAAGTTCCTTGAGGGAAGTCACTTCTTCTACTGCCATAACCACAACCTTTGTATCCTCCAAGGTAACCTCTACATCTACCACCTCCATCAAAATTACCTTCATGATGTTATCCCTCTTACTCCTTTGAATTATTCACAACACTAGTTTGGCACATGCTAGTTTCAATAGCTTCATGAATCTGATCAATTAGTCTACAATTATCCATATCATGAGTGTGAGACTTACAAATCTTATAGTAACGGGACATGTTCTTCCGGATCACACACTTTAACAATGGGCACCTACCTGGATCATGATCCAAGTGACAGATCTCACAATTGAGAAACATGGCACACAATTATTTATGAGGGTAGCTATCATTAGTGCGTCCTTCAACCTCACAATATTTACACCATATTCCACTCCACATCTCATGAGCTAAATTGACCAAATTTTTCTCCAACTATTTCATCATAGATGTAATCTACACCTCTAATAATGGGATAACTCTGGTGTCTATGCTCCCAACTTCCTTAGCAAGCATATCTTCCTTTAAAGCCTCATGTAGATATGTAAACGTCTTATGAGAGAGTGCCCTTCTAAACAATGTGATCAAAATGCCAACAAACCATTGTGCATGTTGG
Organism: Taxus chinensis; assembly: GCA_019776745.2. Classification (NCBI taxonomy): domain Eukaryota; kingdom Viridiplantae; phylum Streptophyta; class Pinopsida; order Cupressales; family Taxaceae; genus Taxus; species Taxus chinensis. The sequence continues at coordinate 991,122,273 of CM034146.1, forward strand.
CTAGGGTGAATATCATAAGACAACTTTGATAGAAAAATTTTAAAGTGTTGTTGTCTCCAAATCACTACACCCCACGAATGGCCTAGAAATTAATCATGACATTCGGGGGGGTGTAGTGATTTGGAGACAACAGTTTTTGGCATGCCCAGTGGGATGAGAGTTAGTACCTCTCTTCTCATTCCATTGACACAAGGTACCTAACGACTCCATCTCTCTGGATTTCAAAGTTCAGTAAATCAACTCATGCGAAGGATTCACATAAGAGATTCTTCAAGGTGAGATAATTATTATCATACAGAGATTTCTTTGTCTCCCCCAAGGAGAAGGGGAAGAAACCTTTCAGTACCATCAGCTGCCCCTTTATCTTGTTGAGGGCATTCAACTCCTCCTGAAAGACATTTTTCTTCACCAAGACACAACTAGCTTTTGAAGGTCATGGTAGCCAATGCTTTTCCTCCTTTTAATACCAGCAGTCCTTTGTTATTAGCACAAAGAGACACCATACTAGCAGCAGCCTTGAAAATTTTACCATTTTATAATGTAGAGACTAATGTTTCACCTCGTGAGCACATATTGAATGTAGCCAGCATTTGGATAGTACACAGTATCACAGAGGATAACATAGCAGTTTGAATCCTTGCTACCTCATTCAAAGGGAGAGCACTTTAATGGTTCCAGAGTTTAACTGTTGGATCTGTTACCCCTTGGAATGAGTTAGACATGAAGTTGTGTAAGCAATTCGAAGATAAAAGTGATATTATCTCACTTGTAGAAAAAATTCATACTATCAAGCGGTCTGCTGAAGAGTATATGAGTGATTTCAACCTCTGTTTTGATAAGAATTGGAAATGAATCCCGAAACTTGTAAGGCCATCCCCAGATAACACATTTTTAGATTACTTATAGGCATTAAATAGTGATTTCATTGTCATGATTCAATCCATAGGGGAACCATTATCCCTGATGCTTATGAAATTGTTGTACAAGCTAAAAATTGCTTGATTCAAGAAGGTAAAATTACTCCTAGACCTCCCATACCTATTTTTACAAATCTTGCAGTCCAACAACTAGTCATTGCCCCAATTTTGGTAGCTTCTACTTTGATAGCTATGCATGCGTCCAATCCCTCAAATGACCTAGCTGAGGTGAATTCATTGTTACAAAATTTTGGGAACAAAATCATAGTAATGAAGAGGAAGCAGTCCCAATATACTTGCCCCTTCCAATCTCAGTATCAAGCAAATCGTCCTCCATTTCAAGGAAACGGTTAGCCTCATAGACAAGCCATAACCCAAACTACAAATGTGAAGCCTTTAAATTTTTGAAACCCTTATGCTGCCAGTTCTTCCATAACTATAGTTCTAGTCTAGAACAACGTCATCCAAGACTATGAATGGTGTTACCCTTTTTCTTAGCCCCATAATCAGAATCTCTACCCAAATGGATTTTTAAGTCAAGACCAACCTCTTGATGAAACCCACACTACTAAATTGGCAAGCAAAAGACTTTTTTGGTTTAAATACTGATGCCTCCACTGTAGCATCCAACACACGTTCCAAGAAAATGGAAATAGATACACAGTATTCCAATACTAACTAGACATCTACTTCTCAGTCCCCAACACAAGTACCAAATGGTAAAGACATGAAAAAGAAATCAATAGAAATATCTGTTGGTCAATCTACAAAGAGAGATGGAACTTCAAGTATCACGATGCCTAATAAGCATTATCCAAAAAAGGACCCCAATGCCCCAAAAAGCATTAGCAAAGTGGGAGTGATTTCATTCAACATTGTGGAGAAAATGAAGAAAACCAATTTGAGTGTCATAATGTGGGATGCACTCTCAATTCCTTCTCAAAGGAACTTGCTACAAGAGGATTTAAATATTTTTGGCACTACTAGCCGATCGTCAAGTCAGGATGTAGCAGTGGCAAACCAGCTTATGCCAACCTAAGACAAAGATACACGCTAAGACCAACAAGCCCCCACCATTTTTATATCTCATTGATTATTGGTGAGCATTTGGTGCACAATTATATGATTAATTTTGGAGCCAGTAGTTCTGTAATGCTTAAACAAGTCACAGATGTACTACAAATTCCATATGCTCCAATTATAAGAGGGTTTGTTCAAATTGATGGTACTGCAGTCCAAAATATGGGGGTCATTAAAGGGCTTCAACTTACTATCCACACATTTCTTAGCTTGACATTTACACAGGACATATCTGTCATTGATATTCCTCCCCTCTTTTCCATTTGTTTATCATGGGATTTTACCACAAAAATGGGTGTTTATTTTTCATCAGATTGGTCACATATGATCCTGAGGACTAGGTATGGAACTAAGGTAACTATAAGGGAAAAACCAATTTGTCAGAATCACATGGAACCTTACACATCCAAACCCATAGAAAGTAATTATGTCATTTGTGACCACAAAGATGAGGATGCGGATCATGAACCAACTACTCTATTAGAGGAGGTGCCTGATATAATGCTTGATGAGGTAAGTATAGACCATCAATACTACCCGTATGCTGATTTATTAGCTAACGAAGAATCTGGTCTATTATTTTTGGATGAGACTAGATTGGGAACTTATTGTATACATGAAGAAGGTACAATCATGCCTTAGTTGGTTAAGACACCCAGTGATTCTGAAGGACTGTGGAAGCTATTCTTCGATGGTTCAAGGAGTAAAAATGGATGTAGTGTAGGAGTCATTTTAATTTCTCCAGGAGCGGATAAATATTTCTCATATTTTCGATTGCAGTTCAGCTGTACTAATAATGTCGCTAAGTAGGAGGATCTTATACAAGGGTTGCAGCTAGCCCAACAAAGAGGAATCAAATCCCTGATTGTTTTTGGCGATAGTGAATTGGTGGTTCATCAAGTAACATTCCATAGTGCATCGAATAATGATCTCTTAAGATCATATAAAAATCAATTTTGGGACCTAACAGAGGAGTTCGAAGCTTTAAAAATTCATGCGGTTCCTAGAAATTGAAATCAAGATGCTAACAGGATTTATAATATCGGATCTCAATATGATATACCTGTGGACCTCATGAAGGAAGGGCAGCAAACAGTCAAAATGGTTGTTTGTCTCGCAGTACCGGATAATGTAAGCAGTTGGCAAGTCTTTGATAATGATGAACAGATTGTTATTTTTCTACAACAAGAAGCAGAGTTCACTGTAAAACACCAAGGTAAATTATAGGAATCCTATGGTGACCATCTCATTTAGTTAAAAGGAAACAAATTGCCAAAAGGCTTGGTCACGCTTGAATCTATCTTCAATTCAGATGACCAGGCCAAATGAAAAAGCATAAATATGGTGGTCAAAGAAGAAGATTTTGAGGAAGTTGAGGTGGCCAGTGAGAAATGTTTAAAAATTGGTAAGGTATGCACTGCTCAGGAAAAGAAATATTTCATTGAATTGTGTTGAGAGTATCATGATATTTTTGCATGGAGCTACAAATACCTGCGTGGTTTTGACCTAGGCCTATCTCAACACACAATTGAACTAGATCCGAACTCTAAGCTAGTTCGCCAAAAATAAAGGCCAATCAATCCCAAGATTGAGCTGCTAATGAGGAAAGAGCTAACCAAGCTTATCGAATCTTGCATAATTTTTCCCATAAATCATTCATCGTGGGTAGCTAATCTAGTGCCCGTAAGGAAAAAGAACGGAGAGATTTAGATTTGTGTAGATTTCAGGGATTTGAACCGTGCCTCCTTAAAGGATCATTACCCTCTTCTGTCAATGGAACAGATCCTCCAAACAGTGGCAGGAGATCAAATATTTTCTCTACTAGATGGCTATTCAGGGTACAGTCAGATTTTGGTCCAAGAATCTGATCAATTCAAAATAGATTTCACCACTAAGTGGGGCATGTATGCATACAACAAAATGCCATTTGGATTATCTAATGCATGTGCTACTTTTCAAAGAGCCATGGACATGACATTTAAAGGACTCATCAATGATATGATCTTAGTTTACCTTGATGATATAACTATCTATTCCAAACATGTAGAAGATCATATTGCGCATCTAAAGAGAGTTTTTCGAAGGTGTAGAGAATTTGGGATCTAATTAAACCCTAAAAAATGCATTTTTGCAGTTCAAGAAGGCAAGTTATTGGGGCATATTGTTTCAGCTGAAGGACTCTCAATCAACCCAGCCAGGATTCAGTAATTTTTGTCTCTATCCCTCCCAAGTCACAAGAAAGGTTTCCAGAGTTTCTTGGGAACTATAAACTTTGTGCGGAGATTCATTCCTTGGTTTGCAACATTGGTAAAACCACTAGTGGCCATGCTTATAAATAATTTCCCATTTTCATGGACGAAGGAGGGATGAGAAAGTTTCAAAGCCATCAAAACAACTATCACCCAAGCTCCTACACGGGTGAATCCTCATTTTGACAGGGATTTTATTCTATACACTTTCGCAGGTCAGGAAAGTATTTCATGAATTCTCACTCAGCAAAATGATGACCTGATGGAGCAACCCATTTCATTTTTTAGTCAGTCTCTTAAGGAATATGAACTCAAATATTCCTTCATCTAAAAATAGGTCATTGCAAGTCTTTCGAGCCCTAAACAAGTTAAGGCATCTGTTGTCTAACAACAAGATCCATTTAATGGTTTCTCATCCTGGCATCAAAGAGTTTTTGTTGAATCAAAGAAATGAATGAGAAACACGCTGAGTGGATTATGAAAGTAATGGAGTATGATGTACACATCGAATTCACTAAACTTGTCAGAGGTAAGGGGTTATGCCAATAGTTGGCTACAGACATGGAAATCAAGGATGTTAAGGATGTTGCGCTCTTCAATATTAATGAAGGAAATGATTAGATTGATTGGTTAACCAAGATGGAAAATTTCCTCCTCTCAGGATTATATCCTCCAAATATGGATAAGACTCAATGGCGTACTTTCTATCTCTGGTCTATTCCATATGTTGTGGTAGATGGCATTCTTTTCTGAAAGGATTTGAATGGTGTTCTTTTATGCTACATCAAACCAGAAGCAAGTGAACAAGATATTGGAAGAGTTTCACAATGGGTTGTTAAGAGGACATTACTTTGCAACGAATGACATTGTTACACAAGATCATGCAAGTTGGTTACTACAGGCCAGACTTGTTCAAAGATGCCCATTTTTGTGTAAGAAAATGTAAATAATGTGCTCTTTTTGTAGGCAACACAAAAGATGTACAGCTCTCCCGTTGCATCCCATTAAGGTGGATCAACCCTTTGTTCAATGGGGGTTGGATTTTATTGGTATGATCAATCCTCCATCCATTGAAGGACATAAATGGGTCCTTACTCTAACAAATTATTTCACTCTGCTGGATAGATGTGGTGGCCTTGAAGGAGAGCAATGAAAAAGTTTTCCTTGAATTCTTGGAGAGTATCATGACTAGGTTCGGTGTTCCATTTAATGTTATCTATGACAATGCAATGGCATTCCTCGGGATGAAAATAAGTGAATGGGCCATCAAGAATGGGGTATATCTCAAGACTTTGTCTAACTACTATCCACACGGAAATGGGTTGGCTGAATCTAGCAATAAGAACCTAATAAGGATCGTCAAGCACACAATGTAGGCCAATAAAAGGTCCTGGCATATGTAGCATAAGGTTGCTCTGTGCGAAGATTGAATAACACCCTAAAAAGGTCATTGGGGTTTCACCTTTCATGCTGGTATATGGATGAGAAGCAAAACTCCCACTTTCCTTGGAAATACCTTCCTTGGAATTGGCCTATTGGCTAGAGGTTATGGGCGATGATGCTTTGACAGTAAGATTTGTTGAACTCATGGAGTATGTGGAAATTTGGAACAAAGCTATGCATACACTCACACGACATCAGAATCATGTTAAAAAATTATTCGACAAGAAATCTTCTGATAGATCATTCAAAGAAGGAGATTTGGTACTTAAATGGGACGAAGACCGGGCTAAACCAAGTAGGCATGCTAAGTTTGATGCCGTCTAGAGTGGGCCCTATATTATTACAACCTACAAAGAGGTGAATTCTTTTCGTCTATCCAGACTCAATGGAGAATAATTTCGTATTCATGTGAATGGCATACATCTCAAGGCTTGTTTTTGAGATTGTTCCACCCTGTACAATGTTTTATCTTTTCCTCCAAGTGCTCTGCACATTGTTTTATTTGTTTGTTTTTTGCATTTTTGTTTTTGTTTTCATTATGTTTTCTCTTTGGGACTCTTTTGCCAAATGTTTTGTTTAAGGGTAATTGTCTAAAAGCTTAACATGCAATTTTTCCCTTGAGATTGTCCAAAATGTTAACCATTTAACCTACCTAGAATAAGGCTATATGTCTGACTAATGTTGTTTAAAGAAATCCTCGCAGAGTGAAGATTACTAAGGCCGAGAATCCAAAAAAAATCAATTTTTGGGCTTCGTAGATTTTCCTCTTTTGGATTTTTTAAAGCTCAATTTCAGAATTTCTTTTGAAATTTTCTAAAGTCCAAAACTCTAAAAGTCTGAATTTTCAGACTTTCGGGTTTCGGGTTTTGAGACTTTTTGGATCATATTTTTTAAATCCTTCTCGAAATTTCGAAGTCTGAAACTCTGAAAGTCCGAATTTTCAGACTTTCGGGTTTTGGCATTTCGGAGTTCTCCGAGTCAATTTTAGGATTTTCACTTGAAGTTTTCTAAAGACCAAATTTTTCAAATTCTGAATTTTGAAATTTCAGGTTTTTGGGTTTCAGAATTTTCAATCACCAATTCATATTTTTTCTTTCCATTTTCCGAAGTCTGATATCCCAAATTTTTGGAATTTTAGAGATTCTATGCGTAATTAATTTTCACCTACCTCCTTACAGATCAATTTTTTACCATTAATATCACGATTTCTATATAAACTCATATTTTTACTTGTCATTTTCACCTTATACATTCACTCTGACATTTCATTCTTGTACTTTGCGACGTATTATTCAAGGTATGTTTTTTGTTTAATTTTCTTTTGGTTTTAGGTCTTTTTCCTCCGTTTTCTCCTCATTTGAGTTTTCTTTTGGTTTCCCTCTGCATTTTTTGTGATGTCGTTCTTTTGGTTGACCATGTTTCACTTTGTGAGTTTCATCCATGTTTTCAAGTTTATTCAAAGGATGTTTTTAGGCCCCTCGTACTTCCTTTCATTTCTCGATTTCCAACTTAGCAATTTAACATTTATTTTGTAGTTTCCTCCACAGATCATTTGGAAAGACTTATTCATTTCAGAGAATTCGTTTGAGAGATCACAAGGCAGGAAAATCATTTGTAGAACTCCTTTGGTGAAAATCTTTAAACTTTTCAGCTTTGAAACTTTCTTGTTTCCAGAATTTTAAAGAACTATTGTTCTTAGAAATTCAGAGAGCTGTTGCTTTCAGGTTTTCAGAGTTTTCTTGTTTCAAGAATTTTAGAGAACTGTTACTTCAGAGAATTATTGCTTTTAGGTTTTTGGGACCTCTGGATTTGGGAAACTCTTTCGAAAAATTTATTTTTGGAAAAATTCATTTCGGATATTTCTTTCAGAGTTTTGATTTTGGAAATTTCAATTAAAAAAAACTCTTTCGGGGATTTTGATTCGGTGATTCCTCTCAGAATTTTTTGGTTCAGAATTTCAGAGTTTTTTTGTTTTTAGGTTTTGCGAATTTATGCGACATTCAGCTCCTGAAAAATAGGTTTTGATGTCTTCCAACATTTCAAAGGGAAAACAGAAGATGAAGTACACATTTCTTGGGGTTGCTCCCCAATCTTGCTTGACCTCTAACTTAGGAAATATTAGGGACACCGATCTAGGACAAATTGATCTTCCCAAGTTCTGGGAGAGATTAAAGGCCCCGAACAAGAAGCCATGAATGCAGGCCATCTATAACAGTGGTTTTTCCATTGCCGTCAGTTTTCCCACATTTTTGCAATGCCCAGAGTTTGTCTTGGTTGTGGTACCCCCACTACGATGAGGACTCCATGTTAATCAGAGATAGGGATGAAAAGGTGGTGATCCGTTTAGACCCAGATTTCTTCGAGGACTTTTTTAAACTTCTAGATGTTCAAGACTACACCACAATTTCACCGAAAATAGTAGTGGAACATTAGGATAAAAAAGAAGTATGATCAAAGGTTATGATGAAATCCTATCTGACTAAGAATTTTTCCAAAGGTTATGATGTGCTAAAGGGCATGTAGGAAAATGACGAGGTCCTAGATTCATCATACAAGAGTGATAATATTTCCAATCAACCAATGCCATGGGTTGATTAGTATGTGGAAGAAAGTAGCAATACTAAGGAAAGGGAGGGACCCCATTCTCAAAAGGACTTTCAGTTAGTTGGTCACCTTTGGAATCTCACCCAAAGGGGAAAATCAACCTACAAATATACTGTCTACATAAGCAATAAACCAACCAACACCCACAAAAGGAAAGATGTCGACTCAAAGGGTTCCTACCGGTCCGAAGAAGATCTCATTTGTGGTTAATGGCTCATCTCTCTCTAGGTTTGTTTCTCCCAAGATTACTCATCTCTAGTTCCAGTTACAGAGGTAGTTGAAGTCAGTCACTCTACCTAGTGTCATTCAGGAGTCATCACATCTTTCCCTTCCTCCATTATCACTTCCAGTATCAATCATTTCCACTTATACCATCATTTCTTCTTTCCCATCCCCTTTTATGGCCCAGGTATTCTCGTCAGTTCCAGTTATATCAGCTGGGGAGAATATTGGGTCACCCATTTCCTCTTCACTGCCTTTGACGCTCCCATTTTCTTCAATTACAACTCCCAGCATTACTTTGTCAATTCCTATGGCTGTCCTTACATCCACACCTTCCATAATTGCTACCTCTGCTAAGATATCATCTGGTATTTCTAGTGATCTTGCTCTAACTGATGCTTTAGGTATCAGATCTACCAATCCATCTTCATCGGATCTAGCCATACCAGAGTGTCTATTTAGACAAACTCCTAAGAAAAAGAAAAAGGTTCCTGTAGGAGATGTTATAGATCTCAGTATATTGGAATCCATGCCCAAAAGACAGGCCAAGAGACTGAGAACCATATCAAGTCTGATGGTTAATCCATTTGAAGAGTGTGTGATAGAAGTGGCTACCCCTATTGAGGAGAAAACTAAAGAAACCATCACAGTAGCAGATTACCAAATATCAAAGTTCTCATTCAGGAATGCTACTCATGAAGGAGCCAAGTAGGATGTACACACTACTCTTGGGGGCCCTTTTGGAGAAATATGACAAAGACAAGGCTACCAAGGATGAGCTCAAGGCCAAGGTCAAGAAATTCATAGCATTGTTGTGTAGAGTAACCCATCCCACTCCATCCACTGACATCTCAACTACTATGGCTATGAAAATTTCATCTACAATCAATGATATTTGTTTATCATGAGCTCAAGAAGCTAGGTTGGAAAGGGAGATCAGTGAGTGGATTGATGGAAATAATCCTACAGGAATCCAATCCTTTAATCAAGGAAGTCGTTGAGATTTATAATGATTTACAGGTTACAAATATCACCATTGCTAAGATGGATGAAACTTTCTCTGAGGATAATAATAATTTAAATTTAACTTTGGCAACATGGAGTGACATTAGAGAGGAAGATTCTGACTCTATTCTTCAGGAAGAGGTGATTGATGATGCCTCTAAATTGTTCGAATATCAAAAGGCTATGGAATTCCAGTGTCAGGTATTACAAGATATGATTAAGAAATTGAAGGAGAAGCGAGTGGATATTACATATGCCCTCAATTATATCTCATAGGAATTAGACAATTCCAACTGCAATTTCTTCAATAAAAATATCAATGCTCTTCCTTAGGACCAAATTAAGGAAAATTTCGAAGATTTGGTGAAGCGGGACAATGACATCATGAAGACTTTCAATAGTGACTCCATTGACCAACTAGTCTTATGTCATAATTTCATAGGGAGACTAAATAAAGTCACTAATAAACTTGGAATGTTGCCATCCGGGATCACAAAACAGATCGAGACAATAGACGTAGTGAATTACTATGCATGTGGACCTGGAGACAAAGAAACTTAGGGTGTTATCAAGTGCTTCTTCGAGTACAGACACCGAATGGCTATATGGGAAGAAGGACAATAGAAACTTGTAGAGAAAGGAGATGCAAATGAACCAGGACAAGTTGAGCAGCCATGAAAGGATAGGTTCAAGCTTTGGAATCAGTCAAAGTTGTAGGGTTCACTTAGTTAACTTTTTGCAAAAAAATTGCTATTTTCATGGGAGCATGTTCCCTTCTATTAAAAACATTACTATTTTTAGTAGATTTTAGTTAAATGCCCAGCTATAATGGCTCAGCCTAGGAACTTATAAATAGTGGAATGCTTCTTTTTTATATATACATTTTTAGAGATTTTTGGTTGCTCTTCAAGCTTGGAAGAGTACCTTCAGAGATTGATTGAATTTTTTTGATTAAATCCATAATTTCCTTACACTTAAAGATCTATTCTATCGTGTTGAATGATTAGTCATTGTATCCTTTTTTAATGTGATTTCATGGCATTATTGATTAATTTACCTTTATTCCAGGTTATATATTTCATATTGTGAAAAGAATAGTGTGATTACCTTTCATCATCTATGAGAAACCATTTTCCTTCTGTTGATTAAAAGTTGCATTATTATTATCACTTAAGTGGATGCTTGACATGTGCTTATGATTATCCTCTTGATAAAATTATGTGTATCAAATCAAAGCTCGTCTTTTCTATTGTGTATGTTTAAAGTTTAACATAGGAGCATCTGCCATTGGTTTGTGGTATTTTTGTACCCTTTCTAGTTGCTAAAGGTGAAGGTGGTCAATGATGTAAACCTTATTCCCACATTAACCCTTCCAGATGTTAAATATTTTCCAAATTGGTGCATCACTGCTTCTAGTTTAAGTTTTATTCCTTGCAAATATCTCCCCGTAATCCCATGAAATGTTAGTATAGGTTTAGTTGGACATTTTTCTTACCTTAGAGGTAGTGTTGTGTTTAGTTTAGGAAGAGGAAGTCATCCTTCTCCAGAGGTTCACCTTGAGCCCAAATCCCATAGCTTGAGAGGTGATCCCATGTGTCCCAATCACACCGAATGTCATGATTAATTTCCAAGCCATTCGGGGGGTGCAGTGATTTGGAGACAACAAATGTGCATCATACTCCCTTATGCTCTTAGCCATGCCCTATTTTATTTCCTTCAGCAAACTAATGCTTTTATGTTCAAACTCAGGTGTATGAAACACAACCAAGAAAGAATCACACAAGACATTGTAATATACAACAATCTAGTTCAGATCATACTTCTTATACCAACTATGTGTGTGCCCTTACAAAGTAGTAGCAAACTGAATTTCCTTATGCTCAGGAGTTGTGATTCCCTTAGCGTGCTATATTAGCTCACATATATTCACATGATCTCCTACATTCTCAATGCCTCTATACTTTGGTAGGTGAAGAGACATCTCGTAATAGACTTGTTATGGATAGTGTAGACCATGCCCACTAGATCCATAACTTGTATTACCTCCATTATTCCCTCCACCTCCAAAACCACCTGATCCACTAGATCCTGAACCTCCTGATCCTCCTTATCCCCCTCCTGTAGCAGATACTGAACCAAAGGATGAGCTACTCTATGTTTAAACTATTATACTAAATTGAACTCCCATAGTCTAAGAAGTTGTGTTAATTCCAAATGTATTACCCACATTTTTTGTTCCCACACTCTGTCATGATGATGTCCAGAAAATATACCACCAATCAGACCACCAAATAAAGAAGATGTTTGCATAGCCATAGATGGACTTGTTGTGTGAAGAACTTATGTATTCAACAGAAAATGAAATCTACTTTTCACCACTCTATCACCAACACTGGCCTATTTCTCAATAACTATTTTAGGAAGTGGAACACCAAGCACAAGGGAAAGGTTTCTAGGTAGGATCAAATGTGTACCTACGGTCCTTTTCTTTCTGACGCACTCTAATCTAAAGCTGAAGGGGATTATCTTCCACACTTTCCTAAATGGGGGAGTACCGGCTGCTCAGGTTCCACGTCCTCTGTGTGAACCTTAAATCCTTCCTGCATCACATGTCTCCACATCTCCATAAACTCCTCAACACCACACTTCTTCGCTAATTCCCTCTCTTGTACTTCATTATACTTAAGAAGTCTTTCGTCTCTTTTGTTTTCTGCCATAAGTTAATCCATATTTGACCACACATGCTCCTACACCCATGCACAATGGGGATTTAGCTATCCATAGGTCATTCTTCCAAATCCAAAGTCACCAATGAGATTAAATAGTGCACAAATAAGATCCTCTGGGGTTGCATAAATACTGAAAATCAACAACCTATGGATACGAATAAGTAGAAACAACATACTCCAATGTGTAACTATGTAAAACACCACTCCACTAATGATCTACAGTGTGTGTTGAAGTTGCATCGACATCATACAAATTCTGGTAATCTTCTTGTGTCCAAACTATTGTTCTATACTTCCAATTCCACTTTGATGCATATGCTACCAGGAACTCGTACAACTCTATAGGAAAACAAAAAAATAATGTATCATAGAGTTCATGATACATATGTTCTTTAACCCAGGTGGGAGCATTGAAATCGGGTCCAGTTTTATATTTGTGATAAAACTAGTCTTCTAAGTTCACAACCCAACTCTCAATGTTGTCCAAAGTCAACCGATACATCTTCATCATGCAACATCCTTGAAAAATATTGAAAAGAGGTCCTAGTAAAGAAACCAAAATGTAGTCTCTATTTCTTACTCAAACCCTAGACATGTTGGCCCATCACTCAGATAGATCTAAGCACTCACCAAAAGCGCGCAAAGGTACCATGTCCCTCTTTTTATACCAGATTTTTCAAGATGTTGCATGATCATTTACATATTCCATAACAAGTAATCAAAGCAAATCATAACAATAAGCAACTCACAACTGTAGTGCATAATGAATCAAACAAGGATCAAGATCAGATTTATCATACAAGAACCAATAACAGATATGTCAATTACTAGTAACCATCCACAATGATCAATTAAATTAATCCACGATAAAACCTAGTAGTTAAATACACCAAAAGTAACAATACAAAGTCATGCACGCATCATACTAGTAGCATAACTCTGTCACAATCCAACAGTCGATCTCAGTCACCAAAAATAGTGTAAATCAATACACATATATACGGGGTGGGGACTTTCCCTTCACCGCCCATGCACTCTCAAAATAATTTACATGCTCAAAATAGCCACGTGTTTCTACAAAATCAACTATAGAAGCATGCAAGATTCACCTAAAAATAGATTACCTATAATTAACTCTAGATTTAATCCTATTATTAGCTCAAACTTTACATGACACTTGATCTTCCACTTGGTCCAAAAATATTTTTGTGTAGCCTTCAATTCTTCTTGTTCTTATTCAATGTGTGCTCTGCACTCAATCCTATTGTTAGCCCGTAACATGCAAAATGGCTAAGTCCCAAACTTTTTATTTCCCCAGCACACCCTTTTTTGTTGAACTTCTACGCATACCTATGCACCCTTTTTCTACATGCCCCATCCTTATGCGCCTCTAATACTTAGGAATAATTTTTCCTGTCAACATTATTATTCACGGTCAACATACATTTTACTTTATAAACTCATTAATGATCATTACTAGTATTTCCATGATAAACATCGTGTTCAACAACTTTCTTTCTATTGTTCTAATTTAATCATAACACTAGTTAAGTAATGGATTCAAATTAATAAATGACTTAATAAATCATCTAAATTTCTTTTTAACCACTTATTTCATTAATAGATTAGCATTAGTTTACATATGAAGACATAACCATTAAAATAGGAACGTAGATTTTATATATATGTATACTATGGTCGTATAAATAATCCATTCATTTCTTTATTAACAAAAATCACATGAACTTGTAAAACCAACTTTCATCATTATAAGTCAATACAATTCATAATTAGAATTATACATTGGGGTCATATGCCCATCCTTTCAATTTGGATTTCTTCATGAAATCATTTAATACAAAGAAAATACTAATTTAAAAGATCCTTTTTACATATGACTGCAAGGTCATAATAAAAAATTTATAAAATTGTTTCAAGTATTCACTTCATAGCTTCTCCTATCTACATGTACATTAATTAGGAGATAGAAAATATACATGGGTCAGTTTGAGAGAACGAGCATAATGTAACTCACTCATTTTCTATATTGGAATCATTGTATAATGATAATAACAGTCAAGGTTTAACCCTCTACTAAATAAAATCAATTATCAAATGGAATTAAACCAAATTTAGTCAAAAATATAATATCACCACTTTTACCATAGTATGAAATTACTCATCTATAGTGAATTTTATTTGTATTTCATATCGAATCACATTTAATCATAGAATAATGATCTTCAACTTATAATATCCAACACCCATTTCATTCATCTGGAATAGGCTTATACAGATTTTCCATGTTTTCTACAACCCATACAGTCAAGACTTTAAATCATGAAAGCATTATTATCTAAAGCCAAAAAAAAATTCTTATAACAATAATATTTTAATCATTGCTAATAAGTTTATTTTGCAACTAAACCAATTTGCATACAATTATTACATAAAGTTCTGTATTGATCTAGTTATAAGAGAATACAACTGAAGTATGTTTTTCCTGCAAGTACTTATATCCTTGAGAGAGAGAACAAACATATGACTTAATATCTTATAAATACTAAAATATAAAGGAGAAATACCATTCTTGATAGCCTTCAAACAGACTCATATTCAAAAAGATAAATAGACAACATAAAAACCTCCTACTCTCCTTATTTCGCATACCCACACAAGAAGGTGAATTAAACAGTTGGTTCCTATATCTAAATATGCACACATATACTTACAGAAAATCCTTAACACATAGGCCCATAATTGGTGTATTCAAATTGAATACCAGAATGACAAATGATTCTAAACATTTAAATGTAGTCCTAACTAGGACATTCATATTTCTTCTTCTTATAACAATACATAGACTAGAACATAACTCCCTTTACTTTATTCATTTTATTCTCAAAATAAGAAAACCCATATTGAAATGTATGCCCAAAAGTATAGTGCAGTCAACTCACAAAATATTCCATCTCATAAAACCAATAATGTGCATACTCAATAATTTTTTCAACACTTATACTTTCAAAGCTATATGTAGATTTAACATGATATCCAAATAGAAGGTTCTAATTCAATACAGAACAGTTTGCTATAAAACCCATCAAAAAATTTCTTAAATAACATATTATAAAAATTATTCCTTGAAACCCACACTCTCAAAAACACCCAGAAAGCTATTAACAAAATATAACTATTAGGATTTACAATATGAGGAAGAAGCTCATGCATGTAATGCCCATTTTTCTATTTAACTCTTGTTTCATTCTACTGTAAACTTCTTCGAAAATGAAAACAATAATGCATTATGTTAGCATAATCAAATGTTAGCGAATAGGTTGTTTACATTATTTTAGATTGTTCGGTGTAACTATTTTTGTTGCACTAGTATTACCTTTTCTTAGAGATTTTGGTAAATTGGTTACAACCATTTGCTAGCAGGTTAGTTACCATTATATGCTCTCTCTCTCTCTCTCTCCCTCTCTCTCTCTCCTCTCCTCTCTCTCTCTCTCTCTCTCTCTATCATGCTCCACTCTACTCTCCATCTATTCTCTCTCTCCTCTCTCTCTCTCATCTCTATCTCCTCTCTCTCTCTTCTCTCTCTCATCTCTCCCTCTCTCCTCTCATCTCTCTCTCTCTCATCCTCGCCTCCCCGCCGTCCGTCACTCCTCGTCATCTCGCATCTCTCACTCTCTCAATCACCACTCACTCTCTCTGCGCTCTCTCCAAAAACGATCATATCAGGTTCTCTCAAACCTCCTCCGCAGTCTCATCGACGAAGGTCTCTCTCGCATCTCGCTCACTGACTCTCCTTATCTCGTCGTCAACGGCAACCTCTCTGCTCTCAGTCCTCCTGGCATACCAAAGATCGCGAGAAGTCTGCGGTCATCGTAGTCAAATACCATCAGACTACCTCTCATCCACGTCTACAAAGAAACTCTCTAGCAGTACTGCCTCGTCCCCTCTCTCAACAGCTCTCCTCGCATCCATCATCTCGTCGACCTCCATCTCACTCTCCTCTCAAGATCTCAGGGCAAATGCAAGGAGTCTCCCTCCCTCCTCTCTCTATATGTTTGGGGTGTGTGTGTGCGTCGCGCGCGCGCAGCTGCGGGCATGTGCATTGATAAAATGAATTATCTCTTAGAGTGTGGAAGTAGGAGAGTGTAGAACAAGGTTGGTAGAGACAGGTTGACACATATGTGGAGAAAAATTTGGCTCAAGAAAGTGGAGGATGTTTCACATACCTCTATTCTTTTTTATCATGACCAAGCGGTGGATATTGGGGTGAATGAATTGATTTGAGAGTGATACAAAATTTTCCAAAGATTGCAACAAGTCTATTATGTGAGGTGTACACCCACTTATGTAGTATGTTTCACTAGACAATCTATCATTCGTGAGCATACGAAAAATATTTCCTTGAATCGCTTCCCCTATTTCCGAGTATTTTTCCTTACATGGAAGACGTTGCACCCTCATGGAATACAACCATGGTTGACAGGATATTTTCCCACTCTGAACTATTAACATAAACTGTAGATTCATTAGCAGAGTTTCGTGTGAAATCAGAGGTACAAAAAGAGTTTAAAAGCATCATGCAGTAGTTTGCAGCCAAGGTGGATTTTCCTAAAGAGCATTGCCATCATGAGTACCAGTAGCATAGTAAGGATATTATGAATACCATTCTTGTTTTCTCATTTTCTTCCTTTTATCATATTGATCTACGTCTCTTATGGTTTCTTAGTTTATTAAAAAATAGAAATTCCTATCAAGAAATATTATGGTTTAAACTTTCATATGTGGAAGGTTAAAATACAAAAGCAATTGATGCAGAAAAATTTGTTGGGCATCGTAAATGGGGGTGAACAACAACCCGCTGATGCAATAAAATTATTGGAGTGGAAAACAAGAGATGAAAAATCCAAAGCTATTATTGGCCTTGCGCTTTCATATTATGAGTTACATCACATGGATTTGGAAAATTCATCCAATGAAATTTGGGATATGCTTAAAAACTTGTTCGGTGCAAAAGTTGTAAATGCCCAATTTTCACTGAAATTGTAATTATATAGATTCAAAATGGATGATGGACTTACTATGTTTAGCCATATAAAAAATATGAGGTCTCTTATTAGGAAACTTGCTGAGGTAAAAACTAAAGTTGAAGATTTGGGATGCACTCTACCATACAGATATAACAATATTGTATTTACTCTTATCCAATTACCATCAAAATATCTCGATTATATGATTGTAGAACTACTCACATAATACAAAAGGATTCATGTAGATGATGAATATATTTCACAAAAAGAGAATACACTTTATTCTTGAAATTTTCATAAAAAATCCAATATTGACAAAAGGGACATAAAATTCCGCTACTGCAAGAAGAAAGTTCATACAACATGGGACTGTCTTTTTCAAGTGAAAGACATTCTCAAAGGAAATTTAAAGCCCAATGAAGATAATGTTTCTCAGGTAAACTATTCACCAAATACACATGAAAGTGAAGATTCAACTGCTGAGGTTGCGTCCACTTCACATCTCTTGCTATGAAGTATGTAGTAGCACCTTATTGGAGGTTGGAGGATACATGAAGGTTAGAGGACAATTGGCATCCTCTCGTGAGTCACCTACGATGGGATTTCATCATTGCTATGGTGAAATTTTTTAGTGTACTTCCTTTATGTTGTGTGTGGTGTGGTTCTATTATGTGTAGTGTGTTTTTTTCAATAGAAATATTGAGCATTATTTTCCAGTTTGGTACCTCATGATGAAGAACATTGTGAGGAGAAAAAGAACTAAAGTATCACTTGGTTCTTGGAAAAGGGTTTATGGAGATACGAGAAACCACTAAAGTCTATATTTGAGACCTTCTATCACCTCCAGGTTCAAGGTCAACCTACAAATAAAAAACTAGAGGGGTTCGTGGTAATCCATGAAACCACCAAACATATTAGAAGAAATATATACTTGTGTCACCTCCATTTTTGTGGTAATCCTGTAAGGAAAAACCAAGGTGTCACTAAGACCATGAAGCCACAAAGATGGCATGTCACCTCAAAGGTGAGAAGGCTATGTGAAGAGTGTACAAACTTTTTACCGTGTTTGAAATAATGGGGGTCTACTATCTAGAAAGATGATGTTTAAAAATAAAGTAATAAGGGGGGAATGTTTGCATAATTGAATGTTAGTGAAGGTTGTTTACATTATTTTATATTTTTCCATGTAATTGTTTATGTTGAACCAATATTATAGTAGTTTTTAGAGAGTTAGAAAATTGGTTACAACCATTCCTAACAGGTTAGTTACCATTTTGGTAAATTTATTTGTGTGTTTGTTTTTGTGTGTGTGTGTGTGTGTGTGTGCATTGATAATGATTTGCCTTCTTATTCCATGTAAGACATTCATTTACATATTCCTCTTTGAAACAAAAATTCCCTATATCCATATCTAGAATCACATTCATGGCCGCAAAACATGCATAGTGGGGTATAAATTCCACTATCTCCATAAAACCAAAAAAATAGCTCGACAAAACAAAACAAGAAAATTATCAAAGAGAGGAATATTACGACCACATTTAGGGTTAGCTTCTCAGGGAATCTAACCATTCTCAAGGCTTCAGTCTTGCATTAATTAGCATTAAACCCAAAACCTGTCGATACAAATTCCACATGCCACTTACTCCTCTTAACTTCACAAACATGTTCCATATTACTTTTACCAAATTGATTGACCGAGTCACCCTACCACATAACGTACTATGCCATGACATTCAAGTAAGGTTGTAATATATATGCCATGAAATCAAATCATGACATTGTTATATTGCCTCCACTCAAATCTAGTGGATTAATATTCATACATTTAAGAGATCTTTTGAATCCTTCACACACCTTAATTGAACTCTTTAATCGAACTTAGTATAAATATTAACCCATGGTCATATGCCATATCATTAATACCTCACAATTCAATATTCAACAAAGTTAACATCATGAATACATGTCGCAAAATTCAAGTCATTTTTCAATGCATACCACACCACTTAATATGCAACTAAGTCCCAAAAAAACACTTTATATATATATATATATATATATATATATATATATCACATAGTTAGTGCCAAATGATCTAACAAACGACTTGACGGAAGAATTCAAGAAAGATAAAAACATGAATAAAATTATCATCTTCTGATTACTTTCCAAATTTTACTTTTTTACAGCATAGGTTAGGAATATCAAATACTAATATTCCAACATATGATAAAACAAATATTCGATAGAAAATTTTGGTGCGAGTGAAGACTCCCAATTGTTAACTTTTTTTAAACCGGATTTTGGTCTATTGGCCATCTATATGGTCAACAATTTTGAAACTCAAAAGGGTGGAATGTTGTATACTTCCCCCTAAAAAGAGTCACCATCCCTTATGACATATTTTATTTATTCCAGATAATAAAACACTTAGCCAAAACACAAATAGTAAGTACATGGCCCATCCAATAACTACATAGTAAAATGTACATCTGAGGCCCCAAACCACTAGGTATACCCTCGATCTCCCTTCTCAGACCACCAATACTCTTCCTACTAGAAGCAAGAACTCGCTGAGATACATGTCATTGACTCACCATATGCTCTACGTATCATGGCACCCATGGGAACCTCTCCCCCACCACCCCTCATAATATGTCTACTCTACACATAACACCTATTAATAAACCAAGCTCACCATCCTAGGTGGCCCGATATCACCTCCTAGAATTGCTCCAACCACCTCTCTTTATGTTCCCACTCCTCCTAACATACTCCTGACCCAACTAGCTTGATACTTCTAGTATACTCCTAATCACTCCAAATTCACTCCCTCAAGATATCTCACTAATGATGGTACCTATCTCAGTCCTACCGCACCTACCCCACCTCTACCTTTAACATTGTCACATGTTCATCTCTCTCTCTCTCTCTCTCTCTCTCTCTCTCTCTCTCTCTCTCTCTCTCTCTCTCTCTCTTAGCTACTTCATCAATCTCACTACCTCATCCTATAAGGTTTTCACTTGAGCATCTCTCTCAACTAGACATTGTCTCAACCTCTCCACCTCCGTCTCCAACCCACCTCCTTCCTATCACTCCACCTCGTCTCCCACCTCCACATCCTCCTTTCCCCTCTCCCGTCATACCCTCATGACCCTATCTCCTTGGGCTTACATCTTCCCCTGCCACCACATTGTGCACTCAAGTGTCTCCCTAACATCATCAATCTCGGAAGGAACTACCTCCTTATCTTCCATCTCTGTAACATCTCTCATATGTGTTGCTGGAAGCTCTATAGCTCCCTCATCTCTGATAGAAAATAGTATTTTTGGGTACATCTTGTAGTAGGCTAAACTACCGCCTCACCTATCTAAAATATACCACCTCAATCAACTCTACTCATTTCCCCCACATCCACCTCTCTTGTTGCATCTGTAAACACAAAATCACGCACTTAATACTATTATTATACCACCATGTATGTTGTTTTATATATGAATCTTGAGTAAGAAAAGTATTCACTGAAGACCCATTCCATAGTCCATCTGTTTGTCTTATTAGTATTTATTGTTATTTGTCTTGCACATTTATCACTCACACACACAGTTCTTGTCAAATCTCAAGGATCCCTTTCTTTCAATTCTCACTCATCTATCACCATTGGCCTCTAGACACTAGTGCCTAGAGTTAGACGGTAGCACCAGGCACTCCTGTCAATCCTGGGTGCCCTTTTACTCTTTGTATTTGATTTTATTTTTGACATTTGAGGTCGGTGTTTCTGGTTTTCCCTCTCATCTCCCGAGGTACTAGTCAGCATGTCAGGTCATTAGTGTTGAAAATCAAACAAGAGATCTCTATATAAACACAACATACATATCATTATATGTGTAGACTATTATTTTCAAGGGATAGCTATCTACATAGATTAGGAGACTATATTTGGCCAATACTCTGCATACAAACTACATAGGAAGGGGATTTTTCTATATTCCATCCACAAATTTGTATTTTTATATAGCTATTACCCGATATTTTAAAGTCATTGGTGCGAGGGTGACCTAGGATTCCTATCGCACACACAAGCACACAAAAATATATTGGCTATGATTTTTCTAGGATGATTTTTTGTATTGGATCCTCTTCACTTACATCGGTTGGACTCAACTTTGTCGTTGTGCATCAGCCTACACCATCAACTCAAGCTCATGACACTAGTTTCATTCCATTCCACTCACATTAAAAGCTAAGTTTTCTAGGCCCTGCTACATGGAGAGTTCCCTCGACGCATCTCGAACTTGTGCGCTTGTGCTAAGCTAGGCCTAGGTCTAACCTAATTTTCCTCTAACCCATTCAACACCCAAGAGCCTGTTGGTGTGAATCTTTTCGTGACACCTCTTCTCAATTGTTTCATTATTGCAAGCCTAGAAAATCTCCACACGCAGATCAGCCACCTTTCCCCTGATTGACACGTGGTCCTTGCTCAGTCTTGGTAGTTTCCTGGTGACTTCAACACCTTTGTCATTCCTTATCTACCTGACATGGAGCATTAATCCCTGACACGTGGACCACCTACATTGAACTCAACATGTTTAGCCTACCTCAACACACAATGGTGCAAACCATGTCAACTCGGCAGTGTCTGTGTTAAAATGGATCAGTTTTCATTGCACGTAGAAGACTATAACATGTACGTGGCACAGACCCCTAGCTTGGTCAACTTCCACCACATGGATTGGCAATGTGGGCACCCATCCATTTCCTTTTAGAACTTGTTTGGTAGTTAAAACAACCTTTTTTTAATGTTTTAAGGAAAAAACATTCTTATCTTAGCATTGTAATATTTTTTGGAACCTATTTTGCTTGTATTTAATTTCCTTCATTCGTGTGTCAAAGATGGAGGGTGAGGTTTTGGGTTAGCAGGAGGCTAATCCCCCCTTACAAGCAAAACAAACTCTTCCTAAAATTTTATTTCATTTCCAACGAGTACCCACATGACACCCCTTGTACCCATTTCTGGAACTTTTTTAATTAGTTTGCAAAGCTTATTGGCATTTTCCATCAGTTGCGGGAATTGTACTTTTGCTATAACTTTTGACTCGTTGCTTAGTTTTGAGTGCTTCTTTATTCAAAGTTGCATGATTTTTCACACATTACATGATGACATTTTTCATTTTTATAAATGCACTACTTTATAAAGTGTCGCATTCGGGGGGGTCACTAGTACTCTTGGGCCTTGTACTACATGCAGACGCATTATCGGCCAAGTCCGTTGTCTTACATTTGTGCACCATGCACTTTTGATTCTGCATCATGGAGGGTTCTCTTTCCAAACTTGAGTGTCATAGGATCAATTTATAGCCTCTGCCACTTCTTACTGGGAGAGAGAACTATTTAGTTTGGTGTGCTTCTATGGAACATTACTTCACCTACGAGGGTCTTTCACACTTCTTGCTTGGGCTAGTTTCTGCTCCCACTGATCATCGTCAGCTTAATGATTTTCTCAACAATTTTGACTGTGTTTTTGGTACCATGATGATGCATGTCTCTCCATCTCACTAGTTTCACATGGAAGGCTCAAATCCACTCCACTGTGTCTAGAGCATTCTTCAGTCCCTCTATGGAGACCTTTAACATGCTGTCGACATTTTTTTTGTTGTTGATTCAGTTTTCTCCTCTATTTCTTCATGTGATGACAGTTCCACTGACACAGACTCACTTGGTTCTACTTCTGATGACAAGGATTATGCACCATTTTTTATGTCGAGAGTACTATAGATGACTCTTCTCCTCCTTCTCTCACTATTATAGAGAGTATTGACACATCCCACGTCTCATCAGATATCGAGCAATCTCCTATAGAATCTCATAAAGTCATCTCACCCACCTCTTTTCCACCTTCAGTGTGTGAGTCCCCTTTCACTCCTCTACCTTCATTAGATGACTCATACCTATCTAACATTGTTCTTCTTCTTATTAAGCCCCCTCATTGGGACAAGTATCTACCTGACCTTATTCGTATTTTTGTAGAGTACACTTATGATGTACTATAGGTTCCTCATCCATCTACAAGTATTTTAGAGGAGTTCATCATCTCCATTGTTGGGAGTGCCCCTTCTGGGACTCTTACCACTTCCACTTTTCCGGAGACATTCATTGATCAACCCTTACTTGTGGATCAATTTTATATTGTGGGGATGTTTTTTTGCCTTCACATCAATTGGAAATCCTTTCTACCAGTGTTCACCCTTCATACTCTGACAATTCTGCACTCGTGACATTACCTTCAATTCATTTGCTGGCAATTCTGCACTCGTGACATTACCTTCGGTTCCTTTGCACTCACTTGCTAGACCTATGTCACACTTTCGTGGACTAAACTTAGAGTTCTTCATGTTGTTGGCTTAGGTTTCCTTCATGGAGTGGGAAGACTTCACATCATTTCAATCCTTCCTAAGGGCAGGCACACAGTTCAGTACAGATGGCTCTTCTTCAGTACAGAGGCAGAGGATCTCATGACCTACATTATTTTGGGAGACCGCGTAGAGCTATAGAGTTCAGATCCATCCATGACATCTTCTACATTCCTCTCGTCTCCCTCTTCTTCTCTTTGCTTCTTCTTTCTGAGAGATTACCTCTTTATACATGGGTACCTTAATAGGCTCATATGTGGCTGGGACCCATCTTTGGAATCTTTCTTAGATTAGAGAGTGGACTTGTCTCTCTTTTGGGGGGGTGAGTTTTTCCCACTGGGTTTTCTCCTTTTACTCCACTTTTTGAGATTTTCTTTTACGTGGGTACCAAATCAGGCTTGTTTTCAGGACCCACTTCTCCTTGTTTTCATCTATGTCTCCACCTAATATATGCTTTAGGGGGGGTGTTGGTGTAGGATAATTACCATGCACATATTTTAAGTACATGAGATTCCTCCACATAGGTGATTCACCATGCTTAGGTGTCCTAGGGTGTCATTATGGCCTTACAAATGTCATAGAGTGTCTTAGGAGTTACATTTGACCAGATATTCTGGGAATGTAACTCCCACCTCTTGATGATTATATTTTTGGGGGAGTTACACACCAAAATAATATTTGTACAGCTTTCATCTTGAGCAATGGAATGAAATAGACTATGGGATCTGAGCCATTTTTTCCTTAATGCATGCACATTTCTCTCATGGGTGATTTCTTGCTTCGATCTTGAAGCTACATAATTTTGTGGTTCAATGCAATGTTTTGATGCTCATGGAGTCCCTCCATATCTTCATCATTCCTAAAAAAAATCTAAGATGTAGTGTAGCGCTTAGTTGTAATTCCACCATTGTGGTGGCTAAGGACAATCTGAGCTCTCATTTTGCATCCTTCTTTTATAGGATTTGATGCCTATTTGAGGGTTTTGCATGTGCTTTCTTCATTGTAGTTTTATATGAACCTCAGTGATCCAAGTGTGACATACACACGGCAAAAGGCAAACAAGTGTGAAGCCCTAGCGACCATATCAGAACTAGGTTCCGACCTTTTCTACAAACCTAGGTGCCTAGATTTAGGACCATGGTGCCCCCATCCCTCTCTAGGTGCCCCAGTCCAGCCAGTTCCCCACTCTGTTGCATTTTTCTATGGTTCGTTGCGATATTTTGTTCTGTTGTTTGATCACACTGCTCAGTCCCAGGTCATTGCTAGATAAGTAAAATCAAGTACCTTATCCCTCTTGTTTCCTTTCATTAATAAAATTAAATAAACTGTTTAACATTCATATTTTATTGGATATCATTTATATTATAGCAGTGCATTTAGATTCATATAAAATAATCAATTTTTTATTTAATCATTTTGGTGAACCCATGGCTTAGAACTATTTTCCCTAGGATCCATTAAAACCCTAATGGTTAAAGACAGATATTCTCCTTCTTGGCTAGTCATGCCTCATATGAGTATCAATCCTATTTATGATGAAGCAACCATCGCTGAACTCACTACCATATATCATGATGTTACTCTTATGTATGATACTTAAAGACAACTATTAGCTAATGAATGCAATGTACCTACTGTAGACACTAAATCACGCACTAGGTAATTATTTAGGCCTAGTTTCATACTACTATTCATATGGTTCTTGAGTGAAAAATAGTACTAATTAACCCATGTCTTCAGAAATATTTCATTTTTTTATTTTTGTTACTTTTGATCTTGTACCCACACTTTTCCACTCCATATTGTTATACAACATTTTCCCTATTTGTGACTGGGGCGCCTAGCCAAGACCTAGGTGCCCTAATCCTCTTTGTAGTTTCCTCTCACTTTTTGGGCACTTTCTAGCCATTTTAGATTTATATATTTTTGGTGGTAAGCCTTTTGGGGTTGATTACGAAATTAAAGCAAGAGAACCATATAAATATAAAGTTATGAGACCATAATGAGGGACCAAGACTAAGCACCTAGTATCACCACCTAAGGTTGAATCCATCAAAGGCTTATACTACTACATTTGCATCCATCTAGCTCCATCACAAGGGACAAAGGTTGGTTCATCTACATAACACTTCATAGGAGGGTAGTTTATTCTACTCCATGCACCATTTACTTACAAAATACATCTAGTTATTACTTGCTACTCACAAAGTGCAACTGACACAAGAGCACCTAGGGCACAATTACACACACACATCTAGAACTACATTGGGTATGAGATGTAGTGTAATGCTCAGTGATAAGTCCATCCATTTGGTAGCTAAGGAAATTTTGACCCCTTCATATGCATTTTTCTTTTTTAGGTTTTTGATGCTTTATTTGGGGTTTTGTAGGTGATTAGTCTATTACAGATTGACCAATGCTTTGGTGATCACACAAAGACATTCACATGATAGGAAGAGAACATATGAAAACATTTAACAACACCTTATAGGAGGTTTAAAAAACTTTATCACAAACCAGGGTGCTCAAATTGTAGATCAGGGCACCCCAAGTGACCCAATTCCTTTTCCAAGCGCCCCAATCTAACTAGACATATTGGATCTGAATTTTCTCACGATCCTGTGCAATGATTTCCTCCTCCTATTTAGCCGATATCCTTTGCGACACATTCCCACAAAATCGACGAATCATCTATGTCTTTCCAACCCTCTTTACTGATTAGGGTTTCATATTTTCATAGCTTAGTTGTCTGGTTACTTTCAAATTTACATTTATTTATTTACTGCTCCTATAGCACTGAGTTTAGGCTAATATATTTCATTTTATTTTAATCATTTTTGTGAACCCGATGTGATATACATCGTATGCTACATCATCACTTACTCTAGCATCATCATCACAAATTCTGATAATATTTTAGTAATATACGCTTTAGGCTAAATCATTACTCCTCCGATCATCTTGTTGTGATATATGCTTAGAATACAATGTCACACACATCTCATCTCTATGTCGCAAGTAATCAATACACATTCACCACAACATGCTACACACAACACATAGTTTGACCATTTCCCGATGATGCACTCTTGTTTACAGTTCATTCTTGACTGTTGAGGGGTAATAAATAAATGAACCTCACTATATACACTTCCATTCACTTAGGCGGCACACGGCTTCTATCATTCACTCTGTAATCCATTCCATCCATCCGTAGCTACTACATGTCTTGGTCATATTTACTTTTTCTTATATTTTTTTGTATATGTTCATCTTATTACACATGTTAGATAGATTTCTTGTATGTCATTATCTTTACCACACACACATGCACATTCATTTCCTTTTCTAGTTGTGATCATAGATACAAAAATTATACACGCAACATGTATGCTTGACACATTACCAGTCCCAGAGCAGCTCCTGGGGGCATCCACTTTCATACACTACATGTGTTATTGTTTCATTTTGTACTTAGCACTCTACTTTATCAGTTATACACACTTTGACATACTTTTTATCTTTCTAACATGCTAACGGGTGTTTCATGTGTAACATTTTTTTACATGATTACTTTCTACCATGGCTATTTTTTTTTTGTCCTTACTTGTCTCGGTTTTCCATTGTATGCAAGAACAACCCTTTGTTTTGTGTGCACAATTTCTTGTTTGTTTGTGGCCACTACGGCCTTGAGTTTCTTGCGACATCGTGAGTGATGTCCCATGTTTGCAACCCATTTTTTATGGTGTACATTTTCTTCTTGGGTGTTTACATTATCATTTTGTGTCTTAGCTTATATATTGTCTACATAGCTTACACTTATTCTCTACATGCATTCGTGTTCATACTAATACTTTTTTTTAACCACACTGTTTGTGTGTGCCTTAGTTTCTACCAAGCACGTCCCCTCCCCCTTACAGGGTACATTTTCTAAGGTTGGTCCTCTTTTAGGTTGCATTCTCCTATCTGTGACATTGCATGTGCCCCCAAAGAGGGTGGAATCATTTAGGTTTATAGCATGGTACCCGTATAGTCCAGTTTTCAATTTCTGTCCATGACACAGTGGGTTATACACCGAGTGAGTTCATATCATTCTACAAAACTCCATACACATCGGATTTTATAGGGTAGATTTCCATAGCATTCTAGGGAGTACTTATAGGCTAGAGGATAAATTATACCTTCCTCTCTACACTTCTTTGGCCAAAGGTGTTGGATCGCCCAAAAAACTAGACAGTGTAGAGATCTCTTCACTCTAGAGAAGTAGTTACAGGTTAGAAGATGCATTAGAATTTACTCCATACACTTTTTCGGTCAGTGGCGTGAGATCGCCCAAAAATATCACTCTTCATTGACATTTAAAAGATCCTTTCTACACCCTTATTCTCATCATGGATCAGATGCACATGTTCATTTTTCTTTTTCATACTTTCATTACATGTTTTTTACATACATACATGCATATTTACACATGTTTTTACACATATACATGTGTATTTGACTACTTGATCATCTTCTATTTTCTAGGGTCATCCATATGGGAAGTAAGAAATCAACATCAATAAAAATATCACTTGACATCACACACAACATACTAACATGTAGGTATATTACATAGATTAGCATCTACACACGTGCTTCCACCTTGGGTTCACTCTCATCACTTTTTTACACTTTTGCATCTTTAGTCTCCATGCTCCATCTTTTTGTCACTCCACGCTTTGTCTAGTCCCTCGGCATGTTTTCTACATCACTCTACATGGATATAAGGTATGCATCTCTATCTACTTAGACCAAGCATTCTACTCACCAATATAAAGTGGTGGAAAATGTAGAAACCAAATATTGCACTTTGGATATTTTTTTTTTTATTATGGGAAAATAGTTTTTTGAAAGGGACTATACCCTTATAAAAAAGTGCTCAATAGCAAGATTTAACCCCAGAAAAGCCCAACAATAGAAAATAATCAGCCGAGGAGAGAACTAGCAAAAGCAAACCAGCTGCTACAAAAACAGCTAAAAACAACCACAAAACAGCAACACAGCTGCCTATCAACTGCGTATAAGACCATATGCCTAAATGTATCAATGAAAGCACTCAAAAGACAAGAATCAAACCTTGTCCGATATGGTGGGGGATTTAGATTTGGCAGTTCCCTTCTTTATCCTATCTACCACAGTCCATTCCTGATTTCCCACATCCACTACAGTCGGAATGATGGGGATGTGACCCATAGGAAGGGGGGTCGAAATATCCTTAATCACTGAGTCAGTAGCCTATAAAGAATAGTCTGGAAGCTTCTTTGTATTGGTCTGTGAATCTACCATGATGGGTGAGTTAACTTGCAAAGGAGCACTAGATTCCTTAGCCAGATCTGAGTCAATTGTAAGATGTTCAGGTAGAGAATCCTTCCACCAGGTTGTTTTGTTCTTACGTTTGAATTGTTCACAGTCATCTGTAATATGACCAGTTTAGAAGCAGCGCTTACATCTGAAGGCAAGTCTCTCATAGTCAATCCTCTGCACCTAGAGCCTATCACCAATCTGGAGATTGATTTCTGCTGGTAAGAGTTTGGAGGTATCGAGATTAACCAGGATTCAAGCATAAGTAGTATGTGCTTGAATGGAGGTCTTATCATCAACTACCACACTTGAGCCTAGAGTATCGCTTATAGCAGTGAGACAAGATCTGTTCCAAAGCTGCAGTGGGAGTCCTAGTAAACGAACCCAAATTGGGTAGGTATCAAAAGACTCATTTAACGGGTCGAAAGACAGATACCATGGTTTGGACATAAGCCCGTGTTCCCCCCAAACCCAATGTTGGCTAAAAATTATATCCCTATCCTCAGGGGTTTCAAAGACAGCAATGAAGTAAGCTTTAGCACAAGGGTAAAGCTCAATCTTACCTTGTATTTTTTCTCTCCATCTCTGGGTTATCCAGACATGAAGCTGAGAAAGCTTAGGCCAAAATTTGTGAAATCTATTATTATCTCTGGGTTATCCTTGCACTTTGGATATTTATTTAGTCACAGTTTCATATTATTATTCATATGGTTTCTTGAGTGAAAAAGAGTATTAATTAACCCATGTCTTTGGCCATCTTTCATTTGTTTTCTATTGTTACGTTTGATCTTGCACCCGCACTTTCCCAATATATATTTTTATATTGTGTTTTCCCTATTTCTGACGTGGGTACCCAGCCAGGACAGGGGTGCCCCAGGCACTCTGGTCCCCCTCTGGGTACTGTGATCCTCTTTTCACTTTCCTCTCACTTTTTGGGAACTTTCTAGCCATTTTAGCTTTCTATATTTTTAGTGGTTGGCCTTTTTTGGGGTTAATTACAAAATTAAAGTAACATAACCATATAAATATAAATTTATGAGACCATAATGAGGTACCAAGCACTAAGCACTAGTATCGCCACCTAAGGTTACATCCATCAAAGGCTTCTACAACTACATTTGCATCTATATAGCTCCATCACAAGGGACAAAGGTTGGTTCATCTTCATCACACTTCATAGGAGGGGATTTTATTCTATTCCATGCACCATTTAATTACATTCTATATCTAGTTATTGTTCACTACTCACAAAGTGTGGCTAACACAAGAGCACCTAGGGCATAATTCTACACACACACACCTAGAACTACATTAGGTCTGAGATGTAGTGCATCACTCAGTGATAAGTCCATCCATTTGGAAGTTGATGATAGTCTGAACCCTTTATATGCATCTTTATTTTTTTAGGGTTTTTTATGCTTTGTCTAGGGTTTTACAACTGATTCTTCTATTATGGGTTTACCAGTGCTTTAGCAATCACATAGCGACATTCACGCAATAGGAAGAGAACACAAGAAAACATTCAATGACACCTTGGAGGAGGTTTATAGAGATTTTTCACAGACCATGGCACCCAGATTACAGACCAAGGGGATCCAATTCCTTTTACAGGCCCTCCATTCCATCCAGGCAAATCAGATCTACATTTTCTCAAGATCCGGTATAACGGTTTACTCCTCTTATTTAGTCAGTCTCCTCTACGACACAGTCTCGAGAAATCTACGAATCAACTAAAACCTTTCTAACCCTCTTTGCACATTAGGGTTTCATATTTTCATAGCTTAGTTTCTTGGGTAATTTCATCTTTATTATTTATTTGTTTCTCCTATAGCATTGAGATTAGGCTAATATATTTCATTTTAGTTTAATCACCTACTATCTTTGAGCATTCTACTATTGGCATTATGTCTTATCTAATGAACATTACTTGTTGCACACCTTTTAATATAGTTAGCCACACTCCTCCTGAAATTTCTAATGAAAACTTAGATGATGCTACTATTAGTTTCATGCTTGGTATTGATGACAATAAACATGTGCACAATGATTCTCATACTAGTCAGGCTGGATCTCATACTTATTCTATCTTTGAAAATTATCCTCATAATACATCAAATACTAGATCTCCTTCTCCTTCATTCTATGTCAATGATACACTTAATGATATCCTTCTATCTAAATCTTTATTTGATTTTGATGAAACACTTAATAGTCATGATTCTACTTATTTTCATATTTTTGAGTGTGAATCCCCTGTTCCACTTTCCTCTTCTTTTGAGATTTTATCTAACAACGTGTATGATGTATCTCCTTCAATTAGTTTATCTCCTCCTATCACTTCATCTCCATATATTAGTTCATCTCCTCCTATCACTTCATCTCCTCCTACCACCCCACCTCCATATATATATATATATATATCACTTCATCTCCAAGGGATGTTTCTGATGCTAGTATTATTGATTCTATGGATGTTCCACGTCCTTTTTCACCTACTAATTCTTTGGCACCAACATCTAGTGTTCCCTTTACATCGGAATCTCCTATGTCTCCTCTTGATATTCCTATTATTACTCATAATGGAAAACTGTAATCATTTAACACATTATTACCATCCTCTATTATACCTTCACATGTAATCTTGTCCCTCATGCATGTTGTTGTTCACTTACAATCTCAGGTTCAATCTCTCACATTAGAAAGAAAGGCCTATTATGCTTCCATTGATAATAATTCATTGCATGGAAATACCATTCCCAAAAAATATTCACAACTTAGCATTTCCTAAGGATTTTTCTATGCCTACATTTTCATGTTTTGATGGTACCGGAAATCCGTATTTACATCTCAAGCATTACCATATGGATATGTCTTCATATTCTAATGATCGACTATTACTCAAATCCTTTCACCATAGTCTTACGGATAAAGCTCTCAAATGGTCCGCACATATACCCTTTGGATCTATTAGTACCTATTACAAGATGGAAGAAGCCTTTATTCTATGATTCATAGTTAACAATGACCCTATAGTCACATATGATCATCTACCTAGTTTACATCAAGGTAAAATAAAACCTATCATTGATTACATTTTGCGATTCAATGTTTTCATGCACCAGCTAGTCTTTCAACCTATTGACTTAGAAAAACAATTTATCTTGAGTCATGGTTTGATTCATGTATTAAAGAAACGATTGAAATATAACACATGTGAATAATTCACACTTTTATGTTATAGGGTCATTGATCTAGAACAAGATCTCATTGCTACACATGTTATAGATCCTCCTCCTATTATTGCTTACTGTTACATCATCTATTGTTTCTCCACTCCCATCTATTGAGCATCCTACATGGTTTCCATATCTTCCACCTCTCAAACAAGTTCACTCTACTCCATTACATAACCATCCTCCATCTCCTACTTCACATCAGGATAGACCTTATATTTCTCCACCTGTTTAATGGGAACCATTACACTTTTCTAATCACATGATACCTCATGATGTGTTGTGTGTATTTCTTGAAAACAATTTGATTCTCTTACCTTCCAATAAAAATCATTCACCTCATCACTTATAACACTAATGTGATCAACCTTACCGTAGTTATCACCGTATCTGATTAAACTAAAATGTAATACCCTAGTGTAATCTGATGTTATGAAAAGTAGTAAATAACAGCTAAATAAATAAAGGAAACGACCCAAATAACTAAACAATAAATATTGAACCCCTAGTTCTAATGAAGGAATAGAAATACTTATTTATTTCATAATTATGCCAAGGGTATGCTGAGATGGAAACCTAGTACAATGGAAGTGCAGGCTATTATGACCGTGCTTAGAAAATTATGCATCTATTGGATAAGGGTGGACAAGAGTGCCTAGGAGGATGGGAGTTCCTATCACTAATGTCTGATCTGGGATCTATTGTCCTGGTAGGTCCTCAGGTTAGAAATTTTTCTAGGTCAGAAGAGTATCACAAAAATATACTCTTTTGGTCACTCTGAGGTTTCTCCAAGATCATCAAATGTCTTTCTAGATCTAGAATGAATGAATCACCTACAAAACCCCCAAACAAAGCATCAAAAACCTAAAAATTAAAGATGCCTATGAAGGGGTTAGATTGTCCTTAACATCCACAATGGTGGTCTTATAACTAAGTGTTACATTACATCTTAGACCCAATGTAGTTCGGTGTTATTATGTGTATAATAATGTGCCTAGGATTCCCTAGCACCATTGGCATAGAAATAGCGGGTAATAGCTAGATAGAATGTAAATGGTGGATGGAATAGAATAGAAATCCCTTTCCTATGTAGTGTGTGATGTAGAATAGTGCCCAAATATAATCCATTGCTCTATGTAGATAGCTAGCCCTTAGTAGTAAATAGTTTTCACATAAGGTAGTATGTATGTTGTGTTTATATAGGGATCACTTGCTCAAATTTCAACACTAATGACCCGACATGCTGACTAATACCTAAGGGAATGGGAGGAAAAATCATAAAGACTGACCTCGAACCTCTAAATTAGAATCAAGTGTGCCAGAGACCAGGGTGCCTAGAATGAGGACTAGGGATCCTCGGGCACCCTAATCCCTTCCTAGAAACCCTAGTCAAAACTAGAGATGACAACTAAGTGAATAAAAATAGCTAAGACTCCCTGAGAGATGGCCAGAAATGTGCTAGTGGATAATGATTGTGCAAGAAAAACAATGATAAAGACCAACTAAACTGATAACCAGACTATGGGATAGGTCATTAGTGAATACTTTTCTTACGCAAGATCCATTTATAAAATAACATACTTTGTGGTATAAATTATAATAGTAAGTGCATGATTTTTTTACTACATTTTCTCCCACTTTATGCTAGTGGGTGAAATCTTGGTAACATAAAGTAGTTAGAGATGTGTACTTGAGAGAACTCTAAAGAATCCCATTCTACAGTAGAATGTGCAAACATGGTAGAAAAGCATGTCAAATGAACCATATAGCATGTTGAACCATGGATCAGTGTGTTGACCTGATGGGTCGTTGTGTTCTCCAATCATTTAACTAACATGATATCCTGTTAGTGTCATTATAAACCAAGGTTGTGTCCTAGGCTATATGCAATGGAGCTTTATGTAACCAATTCCTATTGGGACTTTTTTTGGGGGTGTTGTGAGATCTTTTAAGTTGGTTACTAATATACGGAAACCTAATGTAAATCTACGGAATTCATCTACTACAATTAAAGGAATTCTAAAAGCTACACTTCTAATTGAAATTGAAATACACACACACAGTACTCAAACAAATGGAATTGCAACTACACAATTGAAGCTAGAACTTAGTAAAAGAAAGATCACATGTTAATTATAATTTACATAAAAGAAAACACATATTCCAAATAAAAGTGCTGGTAAGGAAAACAAATACATTCAAACAAAGATTGCATGAAATATACTAAAACAAGGATTGCAGTAAGACTTATCAGAAAACCATGTGCATATGTGAACATAAAACAACCTCTTGTCTCCTTGGTCGAGTGGGCCCTTGATCTCCCTTGGGACAAATGAATTACCAGCAACTTTAGATCTCCAAAATGACATTTACTTATATTAATTTAAATAAGTTCCATATCGTAGACAACATATGAAGTTGAAAGTTCTGAATACCACAGACGATATATTGCAAAGTATCTCCAAAAAATAATAGCTAACCATGTTCTTAAGAAGGTGTCTAAATATACACATAAACGGTTACATAATTCACCATAATATGCAACACTAACATCTTCCACTAATCAATATTAACTAAAACTCATAAATTCTTATGGGACAATTAGAAACAAGTCCCATACTGATAGGTCGACTGGTGGAAAAATTCTTCTAATCCCGTATTCCAACTCCAAACTCAGACTTCATAATTACATCAGAAACAACTGTTCATCATTTCCCTGCACACATCATCAAATTTTCCTCACAAAGACAGTTAGTAGGAAGTTTATACGATAATGTTTTCATGAAAAAAAGCAAGGAAAATGCATGAAACTCACTATGATATAACTATACAAATCATCTTCATGCATTAGCAAATCATATTTAAGTGGAAATTTACTGATCGTAGGAATGATATAAATGAGCCAAATAATGCACTCATCATTTCCCCCTTTACTTTACTTATTGCATGTCCCAATGCAACCTATCTACATCCTGCTTTGTGACTAAGCTATTGAGCCATGTCATACTCTTCGAACTGATCAACATATTTCTTCCTCATACCTTTACATACCTGAGTATTTGAAGTGACCTCGAACCAAGCTGTAAAAATCTTGTTTGATTGTGCAACATTTTTTTCCCAAGTGGTAGTAAAACTCAAGAGGAGGGGTGGACACACCTGAAGTCCTACCCATTCATCATTGTATTGTTTGCTAGCTTTTTATGACAACTATCTTATAATTGTAATGAGGGCATCACCTCGACACATACTCCAACTCAAGTTCTGAGTGGAAATAACCTCCCTACATTTCAATGGCAATCTCAAAGTGTCCCATCTCCTATCACATGTCTTCCTGGCCAGCCCAAAGTATTGTTGACTATAGGTTTCAAAATCCTCTACACAATTTTAGTAGGATTTTTGAAGTATTCTCTCTAATACATGTTTGGTAGTAGAGAGATATGAAGTTTTTCCACAAATCCACATCAGTATGATGTGTAGGATGGATATAGAAACCTATTGTTTGATCTGTGTGATTGAATATCAATTTCCTCACCCCATATGATCTGATTTCGCAACAAGGACTAAAAGGATTTTAATTGAAAATCCCTGACAAATAAGTTAATTAAAAATTCAGGGACATTGGTAACTAACATATTATGGAGGTAAAACTCATAGAGCAAGTTTTGAATTTCAGGTGTACTGGACTTGTAAACAGATAAGAAAAAATTACCATCAGGAGATTCATAAGGTATGCCTGATAACACAACTGAAACAACTTCCAAGAATAAAACTACTCCTGAATAAATATGTTGTAAACTGAGGAGGGTTTCCTATAGGATAAGAGCTTAAAATCCAAAGGACATACAGAGTCTGAAAGGGAGAGCAATTTTTGTTTTTTCATCTTGGATAATTTCCATCTCCCCTTTTAATGTTCTTATTTTCCTTTTTTAATTCTGCATTCTGAAGATATATTTGGTGGAAATCATTCAAAATGATAAGGCCATTATCCTTCTGTCACTTTAAGCTACTAACTTCAATTTGTAAAGCAGTTATTTCTCTAACTTTCTCCACTATGCATTGGGTAAATTCAGTTTGTAAAGAAAAGTTTATGTCTCCTCCATACCTTTAAATTGGGCCTTAAGGAGTGTGATTTATTCTAGATAATTTTGAGGATTGGTAGATTGACATGACCCGAGATGATCAATTTCCATTGCAACAGGCGTTGGAATGGGATTCTGAGCTTCCCAGGTATCAAAGTAGTTTCTGGAGCTGCGGAGTGAACTTCTGAAGATGTAGGCATGGCTGAATACTGGGGAAAAGGATGAATGGAAAGTGAAGACGGTGTCTGGTGATTTATCAGTGGGGAAAACCTTGTTATCTCCCTCATTCCCCACTTCCCACACAAGGACAGAAAACATCATCGAATCCCTCCGACCTAGAGCTTCCAATTTTATGCAATGTACAAGACCATCATGGTCGGGGGCACATAGAAGAAGATGGAGTAGAGGTATTCCTACCTCTAGAACTGGAAGTGGTCGAAGATGGAATTACTTGAGCACCTCATTTGTTCAAGTGCTCTGGAGCACCAAGTTCCTCCTTTTTCTTATGTGCAGGGGTGAGAGAATGGTGCGGGGAATAGACCGAGGTGTGGAAGATGGCCCTGATTTTAAATATTTTGGCTTAGAACTCTCCCCCACAGTAATCCTTTCGAGCCTCCACTTTGGCTTAAAAAATAATTGATATGAGTAAAATAAATGAATTATCCCTGGGTGTTACAACATCGCTTTGCCTCCTCCAGACTTGTATTTTTGGCCAACTTTGATAACGGCATTCGCCAAGTATTTAGGTAAATTTACCTTGAGAGTTGGGTTGATGCATCCTTTCTTCAAATGAATAAGAATCTTGAGTGCATTGCCACCCAACACAGAGGATTAACCGTCACATATAAAATACATGTTAACCCATTTGGCCATCTCTCTCCAAATTTTGGGTAGGCTATCCCACTTAATGCCTTTCTGAACACCCTGGGGGGTAAGGATAACCTCGAGGAATGCCTCACTCTCCTCATGAAATAGAGTAAGAAATTATTTGGGGGGAGCATTCGTCATTACTTTCAAACCAAAATTTGGTAAGCCGAATAGTTCAGAAACTACCTGGCTGGAAATCTTAACTTGTTTCCCTCTAACACGTGAACAGGTAGCTTCAAAATTTTCCAGGAACTCCTCCATGACACCCTCATCAAAACCTTTGAATTTCTATATGAATTCAAGCCAACCTAAATCATAAAACACCTGCAAAATCGCAACTGTTCTTGAGTAATGGGTCTAGAGAAACATGCTCGGATTTCTTCGTTTTTCCCATGCTGAAGGCAAATGAATCCAGATAGTAGAGAAATAAGAACAAGACGTTCTCAAATTCACTGTGTGATGGAAAATAGAATGATATGCTCAATACTCATGAAGCAATGATAGGAAGTAGCTTGGAACTATTAATTTGAATTGCACCTGAATCGTTGAATTATGTAAAATCAGAGTGAATTTGGTGACATTAAAAGGTGGGCAAGACCAACCATCCTTGAGATTTTAGGATATACGAGATGGTGCACATCCCATCATTTGAAACCGAATTGAAACCTATCCTTCTTTGTAGAATGTGACGCATATGATGTGTGTGAAAATAATGACTCATTACACCCTTATGCCATCATATTGTTGTGTCGGATTTGGAAGGATATCTGCAATAAATATATTGAAAATTTCATGATGGATCAAATTATGAAAAGTGCACGCATGGGGGATTTCTTTATAAGGAAATATCCATAGTGAGTTAAGATGTACTTACCCATGCCAATTTCAGCATCTGATATCCATAGATTCCCACATCCTGCAGTCTGAGATTAAATGTGATTAGTGGCTTCTAAATGAAGATTTCTGCATTTATTGAAAACAAAAAAACTAAGGGAAGAATATCAAAGTCATGACCATCCTCCTTTATTGAAATTAACAGTAAACAATTATGCCAAGCTCAAGGGGCAAAGATCCGCCTCAGCATGCATGTCCTCACTTAGCATAATGTCACTGGTGAAATTTTTCTTGTTAACAGGTCGTTGGTAAATCTTGAGTTTGTGTCCATTCACAAGAAGAGTCTGTTTGTTGCCATCAATTGGTAATAGCCACACAAAGACATTATCATACACTTTTTCGATCTGATAGGGGCCTAACTAGCATGTCCGTAACTTACCTTTAAACTGTTGATATATGGAATCAAATAGTAAGACCCAGTCCCCTTCATGAAATTTCCTGGATTTGATATGAGCATCGTGTTAGGTATTCCTCTGATATTGAAGAATTTAGGTCTGTTTTTGTTCCTCCATCTGCATTTCATCCAATTCATTCAGCTGCATCACTCATTCGCATTGTGCTTCATCCAAATCAATTCTAACTTCTAGTGTTGTTCTCTAGGTGCGCAATTCAAACTCAACAGGTAATAGTGGCTTCTTCCCAGATACTAACTCATAGGGGGAAAAACCAGTAATGGATTTCCAGGTCATGTTATAGGCCCAGACTGCATTGGGAAGTTTTGGTACCCAATTCTTTTTTTCAGCACTAACCACTTTAGTCATAATATTCTCAAGTTCTCGATTGGTTACTTCCACCTGCCCATTGGATTGGGGGTGATAGGGTGACAATTTTTAGTGCTTAATTCGGTAGATTTCCAAAAAATCATCAATCATGTTTGAAACAAATTAAGGACATTGATCAGATACAACGGCCCTGGGTGCACCAATCATAACAATATCTAATTGTACAAAAAATCAGCAACAACGTCCTCATTGGCAAATGCCAATTCTTGAACTTAGTCCATTTAGTGACGTAGTCCATGCATACCAAGAGGTATTCCTTCCTAAAATATGGGGGATCAAAAGTTCCAACAAAATCAATTCCCCATTTCTCAAACGGTCAAAAGACCAGTTGAGGATTAAGAGGTATTTCCATTGAAAGTGTGGGCTTCCCCATTCGTTGGCATGCATCACACTACCATACATATTTTTTGACAATCCTGTGGAGGGAAGGCCCTGCTCAAAGGAATTTGTGAATTGTCCATTTTACTAAATAATGTCTACCTCCTAGCTCATCATGACAAGCTTGCAATATGTCATGTACTTCATCTTATCGAATGCACCTTCGAAGAACCATATCAGGACAACATTTGAATAAAATTCCATTACATCATTTATACATTGCACTATTTTTAACCAGTCTCCATTTCTCCTTATGAGTGAAATAGGTAGGAAACTATTGGTGTGTGTGACATGCCTAGTCATCATCCACATC
Source organism: Taxus chinensis (assembly GCA_019776745.2). Taxonomy (NCBI): domain Eukaryota; kingdom Viridiplantae; phylum Streptophyta; class Pinopsida; order Cupressales; family Taxaceae; genus Taxus; species Taxus chinensis. Next base: position 991,161,869 of record CM034146.1, read on the forward strand.
ACCTGGTGAGTCATCTCGCCTTGCGAGATTCATAGGTATTAGGAAGTCAAATGACTAGTTTCATATTTTGTCATAGAATCTGTCATTATCATTTGTGTCAGTGTGTCATAGGAGATACATTCCTTATTTGGAATTGTAACTCCTCCTTTAGTGGTGTCATATGTGTTAGTCATGTCATATGCATCAGTGGCGTCATTGATATTCTTTCCTTGTTTAGGCATGGGGGCTACACAACACCCCTATTTGTACTTCCTTTTTTGATCTATGAGGATGAGAAAACATGTTTTTCTTATTTACATTTTCTTTCCATTGTTCGAATCTTTCTTATTGTGTTGGAGCTTGACGTTACCTTTGGAGTGCAACTTCGTTGTGGTACATTGTTTTCGACATCAGTTCCCGAAAATCCCTCTTTCATGGTATCAGATCTTGTTGGTGTGTGTGACATGCCTAGTCATCATCCACATCACCTGGTGAGTCATCTTGCAAGGTGAGATGACTCACCAGGTGATGTGGATGATGACTAGGCATGTCACACACACCAACACCCCCCCTTCATCATAGTTGAGGAAGAGGTCATGGTAAGCCAAAACAGAAAAGAAGACTCCCCTAGACAACTACGAAAGATGTGTTAATGGGGCCTGACAACTAAAGGCCTGATAAGGTGCCCATATACAAACAACATCTTTCTCGAAAGAAGAAGAGGAGAAGAAGGAGGACTACATAGCTCGAAGAAGATGGGTGGCTACAGTAGACATCACCCCAAGAAGAGACCACAAGTGAAGAAATTTCACCTTAGTGAAGGGCTTGGTGAATATGTCTACTTCTGATCTACCATCTTTCTAGGAAGCTTATGGGTTTCCGGAGTGGGATTTTACTATGGATGAGGAGTATTCCTCACTCATAAATAATGACACTTGGGATCTTACCCCTCTTCTGAAAGAAAGTATGGAGCCAATGGAGAAGTTGAGAAGTATAAAGCGTAACTTGTAGCTAAGGGTTTCTCCCAGGTAGCTGGGGTTGATTACTCAGAAACCTTTTCTCTAGTTGTGAAGATGACTTCCATTCGACTGACCCTTGCCATCACTACCGCTAACAAATGGGAAGTCCACCAAATGGACATTAAGAGTGCCTTCCTTCATGGGGACCTAGAGGAATAGGACCCATATGGAGAAACCTTTGAGTTATATCCATGATCCATCCCTCATTTGCAAGTTAAATAAGTCTCTCTACGGCCTTAAACAAGCCCCTCGGGCTTGTTATGCCAAGATGGAATCCTTTCTACCTACATTAGGGTTCACTCAGTGTCACTCTGACCCAAATGTGTATATTCTATGGTAGGATGACTCCATGCTTATTCTTGTTCTCTATGTTGATGACTTGTTGATCACGGGTAGATCTTCCTCTATCATTGATTCTGTGAAGATCTCCTTGGCCAACAAGTTCTCCATGTCTGACTTAGGATTGCTTCATTACTTTCTTGGGATCCAGATTTCACAATCTGACTCAGGAATTATGATCTCACAGCCTAAGTACTTTCTTGATTTTCTTTCTCAGTTTCACATGTCTGATTACAAGTCCTCACCTACTCCGTTTCTTTCTGGGGTCAAGTTGGTTTCTGATTTCTCTTCCCCCTTGGTTGACGGTACCCTTTATTGGAATTTGGTGGGGAGCTTGATCTACCTTACTCACACTCAGCCAAATCTTTTGTATGTTATCAGGATTGTGTCTAGATTTATGTAGGAGCCTCATGAGCTGCATTTAAAATAAGCAAAGTGGATCCTTCACTATGTTCGTGGCACTCACACAAATGGTATTCATTACTTAGGAGGGAATGAGATTGACTTGGTTGGATTTACAGAATCAAATTGGGCCAGTGATCTAGATCATCAGAATTCTACCTCAGGCTACAGTTTCAATCTTGGTTCAGGTCCTGCCAGTTGGTCCAGCAAGAAGCAGAATGCCATTGCCATATCATCGATAAAAGTAGAATACAGAGGCACAGTTAATGCTGCCACAAAAGTTGTTTGGTTACAGTGTATCTTGATAGAGTTTGGCATCCACTTTCAGCGGCCTACCATTATCTACTGTGACAACATGAGCACTATCTCAATTTGTAGAAATATAGTTCAGCATCAGTAGATGAAGAACATTGAGATTCACATGCACTTCATATGGGAGATAATACATGAAAATTTCATCGACATATAGTATGTTCATATAGTTGATTAGGTTGTAGACATATTCACTAAGCCCTTAACTGAGGTGAAATTTCTTCACTTGCGGTCTCTTTTTGGGGTGAGGTCTGTTGCATCCACCCATCTTCTTCAAGCTATATATTCCTCCTTATTCTCCTCTTCTTCTTTTGAGAAAGATGTTATTTGTATATGGGCACCTTATCATGCCTTTAGTTGTCGGGCCCCATTAACACATCTTTCTTAGTTGTCTAGGGGAGTCTTCTTTTCTGTTCTGGTTTACCATTACCTCTTCCTCGGCTTCGATGAAGATGGGGGTGTTGGTGTGTGTGATATGGCTAGTCATCATCCACATCACTTTATGAGTCATCTCACCTTGCGAGAGTCATAGGTCTTAGGAATTCAAATGACAAGTGTCATATTCTGTCATATAATCTATCATTTTCATTTGCTGTTAGTGCGTCATAGGAGTTTCATTCCTTATTTGGAATTATAACTCCTCCTTTAGTGGCGTCATATGCTTCAGTGGCGTCATTGATATTCTTTCCTTGTTTATGAATTTACACAACACCCCTATTTGTACTTCCTTTTTTTCGATCTATGAGGATGAGCAGACCTATTTTCTTATTTGCATATTCTTTCAATTGTTTGAATATTGCTTATTGTGTTGGAGCTTGACGTTACCTTCAGAGTGTAACTTCATTGCGGTGCATTGTTTTTGACATCGGTTCTCGTAAATCCCTCTTTCAGAAACTTCCCTATTGTTAAATAATTCACAAGATCGACAAACCACAGATTCTTAGTTGTTATAGCAAACAAATGTTTGTCAGGAAATTGATCCTGGACTACTTCATCATTACCTGAAACATTCAATTTTGAAAGGAAATCAGCAACAACATTAGATTTTCCTGGCTTATCAATAATGGTAAGATTGAATTCCTATAATAAGAGTAACCATTGAATAATCCTACCTCCAACCATTGGTTTATTCATCAAATATTGAATGGTAGAGTGGTCAGTATAAACAAATATTTTATACCTAGTGATGTAATGACAAAATTTATTCACAAAGTATACAACAGCCAAGAATTCCTTTTCCGTAGTAGTGTAATTTATTTCCATAGGAGTCAGTTTCTTGCTGATAAAGTAAATGGCATACATGTGATCTTCTACATATTTTTACCCAAGGACATCACCCATGGCTTTATTAGAGGCATCAGTGTGGATATGGAAAGGTTTCCCATAATCAGGGCCTCGTAAGACTAGGGGAGTGGTCAACTTCTCTTTGGTAGAATCAAATGACTACTGGCACTGAGGGGACCATTCAAAAACACAATATTTTGTTAGCAATGAAAACATAGGTGCAACAATTTTACTAAAATATTTTATGAACTACCGATAATACCCTACATGACCAAGGAAACTTTTGATGTCATTCTGATTAGTTGGTGTAGGTAACTAAGTGATGATTGATATCTTTTGGGTTCAACCTGTATACCTTTGGTAGAAACATGGTGACCTAAGGAAATTCCCTGATTGACCATCATGAGATATTTTTCATGACTCAGAGATAATTATCATTTCTCACATCTGCTCAATAATTTCTTAAGGTTATTAAGAGATTAATCAAAAGTGGATCCATAGACAGTGAAGTCATCCATGTAAACTTCAACATAGTCGGTAGTAAGATCTGCAAAGATGGCCAAGACTACTCTCTGAAACGTAGCGGATACATTACAAAGTCTAAAAGGTAAGACTCGATAATAAAATGTACCCTAGGGGAAAGTAAAGGTATTTTTACATTGATCAACAGGGGAAATACTAATTTGGTTATACCCACTAAACCCATCCAAGAAAGAAAATTATTTCTTACTAGCAAGATTGTCCAGAACCTGGTTAATAAAAGGAAGGGGAAAATAATATTTCTTCGTGGCTTTGTTAAGTTCCCTGTAGTCAACACATATTCTCCATTTACCATTTTTCCTGGAAACTATAACTAATGGGGAGACTCGTTGACTATCAAATATAGGGTAGATGAATCCTACCTTTAGCATTTTTTCTATCTTGCCTTCGACTATGTCTCTGAGCATTGGGTTAATTCTCCGTTATGGCTGACTTATAGGTTTTACATCCTTAATGTAGATATGGTGAGTACAAATGTTAGGATGAATTCCCTTCATATCAGTGTAATCCTAGGAAAAAATGTGGGAATGTTTCTTCAAAACATTGAGAACCTTGACTTCTTGATTGGCCTCTAAATCATTACCAATGTTCAACTCTTTTCCTATGCCGACAAGAACCTGCTTGGTATCATTCAAAAAAGTGAGCTTTGCATTGGTGATTAAGGAATTCAATGGCCAAACATGGGGTTGAAGTATGTGCAGAATGGGTATATTGTCAAGAGACAAAATCTTGGTCAAAGGATAATAGAAATTAGGGACTGAATATTCTGAATTATAAGCATATATTTCTTTACAAGACTCATCAGAAGTATTAATTACCAAGGAAATATCATCAGACATGTCTAGAGAAAATGGGTCTACAATCAGAGTTCCAATTTCTATAGCCAAAGTGATAATTTCCATAGTCACAGAGCCCTCTGTATCAGCCAGTGTATGTGACTCAATAACTTCTGCCATATGGTTTTGCATTCCAATGGTGGCCAAATAAGAAGAACTCAAAGATTTAGTATCCAAAGAATCTACCCATACATGGTCACAAGAATTCACATAAGGCTTGGCAGGAGGGTATAATGAAATATGTTTGGATTTATGCCCATTTAGAATGGTCATTTTTCCTAACCTACAATCAATATACGCAGCAACAGTAGCTAACCAGGGTCTTCCCATGATAACTGGATATCCAAATTTCTGAGCTTTAGGTTGTAAGACCATAAATCTACAGGGGTACTCTGAGGATTCAATGGTGACCATTATATCCTTGACCAAACCATCTGGTACAATAATGGATTGATATGCAAGTTGAAGAATAGTATTGGTAGGTTGTAGTCCTATTAAGGACAGTAGATTAAACATTTCTATTGTGATGACATTAATGGTAGCACCAAGATCCACCAAAACATTAGATATTGACTTATTGTTTATACAAATAGTAATAACTAGACTCCCAGGATCCCCTTTTTTTGGTGAAATAAGGTTGTTAGCTACTAAATCAACCAAATTTCCTTCCACCCTAACAGTTTTTGGGTATTTATTTTTCCTCCATGGTGTTTTTATACACTCATTTATAATGGATTGGTTTAATTTAGGAATGTCCCTTATTTCTCATAGAAGTGGGACCTCAATGTGCACTTTTTTCAATTCTTGTACTAGTATTTTTTCATCTGCAGTTTGAGTGTCCTGTAACCGCTCAAGGAAAGGAGCTTTGGGGGTATTTTGGTTAAGTTTTTTATTGTTCTGAGTGTTTTGTGTCTGTGGAGAAGGTGCAGGTCTTGTATTGTCCTCAAGTGTCTCTTCTTTATTAGTGTCTACAGGCATTTCTGTAATAACAATAGGAGGATTCAATGTTTTTCTAGACCTCAGTCACAAATTACCAATAGTATTAACCTGTATTGTGTTACTTGGTCTTGCTTCATCAATTGAAGTTGTCTACTGATTTTTAGGATTTGCTATCAGCTAGGATGGAATTTGTGTTTTTGTTTCTTTTCTGTGTTGTTGGTGGGCTTGTGGTGGGGCCATTAAAGCTTGTTGTGGTTGATGGAATCTCCATTGTTGATTAATGTTTTGTGGTGGTGTACATGGCTGGTTTTGGTTAGGATTCTGTTGAGGACCCCATTGTTGATTGTTCAATGGACTTGCTAGGGTTGGTGGTGTCCAACCTAGCTGAGTGTAGGGATTCATCTAAGGTGGTGGATGTGGATAAGTCATCCAATTTGATGTTTTCCACTCAGGTTGTCCCCAAGTAGGCTGAGGGGCCTCATTAGGCCATGACATCCTCTAAGGGTTCTGAGCAGGTCAAGGTGGAAATCCAACCTAATTATTTGGCCTTTGAACAAAGTTTAACTATGTGTCAGCTTGAGAGATAGCATTTAAGTCTCCTTTCAATTGTGGTAAGAAGGTGCAATCCTTAGTGTCATGGTCAACCACTTCACAGATTAAACACATGTCTATGACATCCAAAGGACATTCTCTAAGGAGGTGTGTCTTCTTACACTTAGGGCAATATATATCCATAGGTTCTTTGGCAGGACTGGTTTTGGCCTTTAGTCCATATATGGTTGATGTTAACTATAGAAAAATGTTTTTTTTCATGTTAGCCATTTCCTCCAGAAGTTCATAGGTACCCAGAGTAAGTTTGGATGTCTTTTTTTCTTATACCCCTCATGTTCTAGAGTAACTTCTACATAGCTCAGTGATTTATTCCATGGTAATTTTATGCACATCTCCTCCTCCCATGAGATGGAGGGAATCCTTGGTTTCGTTGTCAAGTCCTTTAAGAAAAATTGTTTTACTAATGTTTGCATGTAACTCATAACCACTTTGTTGGTGGAGAAAGAGAAATCTATCCAGATAATCCTCTAGATTTTCATCTTCTTTTTTCCCATATCTGGAAGAAATATTCTTTCTTATCCCTTCCCATGCAATAGTCTTGATATTTATCCTAAAAATTTGTCTCCATGGCTTCCCAAGAATTAATGGAGTTAGAGGACAACCCCATGAACCATCTCATAGTAGATTCTTTGACAGTGGAAGGAAGAATTTTGAGTTTTTGATGTTCGTTTTGTAGTCATATGTCTGGCAAACAACTTTGAATTTAAACAAGAACTAATCAGGGTCTTCCATAGACATGCCTCAAAAGATAGGGAGGATGGATGGTGAGCTATTTTTCATGGGTAAATCCTCATCCTCATCCAAGACAATGGGGTAAGTAAAGGTCTGAATCAAGGGGCGGTCTCCATTATTCCCATGGTCCCCCATTTCTGAGTGTTGGTTGGAGGAGACAGAATGATCAGAAATGATTCTAGGTTTTGTATTGGATGCAGTGGCACTCACAGTGTTTTCTACATGTAAACTATCTAGAGATATTTTTTGAATAGTGTTTTGTTGTAAATCTCCCTTGATCGTCCCATGGCCTAATTGCATCAAAGGTGGTTATTGAAAAAAATCCCAAGACATCTAATGGTTGCATATATGAACTCCATTAACACCCATAGCATGTGAAGTGAAAAAAAATGGTGTAGTGTCCTTATGGTGTCCCCCAAAAATGGTGCCAAAAATGATGGGTTGTTGTGTTCTCCAATCATTTAACTAACATGATCTCATGTAAGTGTCATTATAAACTAGGGTTGTGTCCTAGGGGTGTATGTAATGGAGCTTTATGTAACTAGTTCCTATTGGGATTTCTGTTGGGGGTGTTGTGAGAACTTTTAATTTGGTTACTAATCTATAGAAACCTAATGTAAATCTACGGAATTCATCTGTACTGCAATGAAAGGAATTCTAAAATCTACACTTCTAATTGAAATTGAAATACACACACAGTACTTAAACAAATCGAATTACAACTGCACAATTGAAGCTAGAACTTAGTAAAAGTAAGATCACGTGTTAATTAGAATCTACATAAAAGAAAACACATATTCCAAATAAAAATTGTTGGTAAGGAAAACAAATACATTCAACAAAATATTGCATGAAATATACTTAAAGAAAGGATTACAATAAGACTTATCAAAAAACCATATGCATATGTGAACATAAAACAACCTCTTGTCTCCTCAGTCGAGTGGGCCCTTGCTCTCCCTTGGGACAGAGGAATTACCAGTAGCTTTAGATCTCCAAAATGATGTTTACTTCTATTAGTTTAAATAAGTTCCATATCATAGCAGCATATGAAGTTGAAAGTTTTGAATACCACAAACGATATATTGCACAGTATCTCCAAAAAAATAGCTAACCATGTTCTTAAGAAGGTTTCTTAATATAGGACACAAATGGTTAACAAATTCACCATAATAGGTGGCACTAACATCTTCAAACTAATCAATATTAACTAAAACTCATAAATTCCTATGGGACAGTTAGAAACAAGTCCCATACTGATAGGTTGACTGGTGGAAAAAGTCTTCTGCTCCCATATTCCAGCTCCAAACTTGGACTTCGTAATTACATCAGCAATAACTCTTCATCATTTCCCTGCACACATCATCACATTTTCCTCACAAATATAGTTTAGTAGGAGTTTTATACGGTAATCAGTTTTCATGAATAAAATCAAGAAAAATGCATCAAACTCACTATGATATAACTATAACGAAGCATCCCCATGCGCATTAGCAAATCATATCTAAGTGGCAATTTAATAATCATAGGAATGATATAAATGAGCCAAATAATGCACTCATCATGACCCATGCAACGTAGCAAGAGATGTAATATTGTGATGAAGTGCACTAAATGAGACTAATGATTGTGATATTGGATGATTGATGATTTTGAATGTTGTTTGATGGCGATAAGATGGGGTAGGGAGTGATTAGTTCCCAACCTGATTCCATGTATACAAAAAATTAACAAGAGGATTTGGGCATCCTGCCACCAAAGGAAGAGTGTAGGGATAAAGGTACATTATTCTCCAACGTATAACTATATCTTCAAGATCTAGCTGATGCAGACAGACTCAGATCAAAGCTTTTGTCATTTTTGGATCCAAATATTTTTTTATCAAATCAATTGATGCATTGATTAATCACATAGTGGTGTAGGGGAAACATAGGATGAGCCCCAATTGTATGCGCCCCCTTTTGGCAAAAGGGAAAATGATGAGAAGAACGAATGATGAGCCAAAAGTAAGCACAAAATATATAGTGTATTATGAATATCGTCAAAATGTGTATAGATTTAGTAAAATAAAATGTCAAGGAGAGATAACATGTGATTCATATGTATGATACGATGGTAGGTGAAATTCTGAAAAGAGCACCGTAAATGAGGTGTAAATCGTAGTGAAAACGTTCAAGATATAGCAAAAATTGTGTGTTGTGTATTAGTTGAGAAATGATCACAAAATAATGACTATAGTAGAGTATGTAAAATGGAATTATAAATAGTAAGTTGAAAAAGTGATTAGTCACGTCATTTTTCTTTTGCATGAGAGTGATAGTAATCTCTGAGTGATTATTTATTTCACAAGTTAGAGTAACATGACCTAGTTGATTTGATATGGTGGCGACCATCATAGCATCATGTACGACGATGGAGTTGGTAAGTGCGTTGTTTTTTCAAAAACTGTGTGTAGTATTCATTTTTAATTTTTTCTTAATTTTATTCTTGTACAAGGGCATTAAAATCACTAATGGCCTTCAAGACAGGAGTGTCCAGACCTAGGCACTAGTTTCCTACTCCTGGGCACCCCAATCTTGTTTCTAGGTGCCCCAGTCTAGAGAGTTTACATTTTTTCTAGAGTGCTGTAAAAAAAATTTCTATTGTGATAAGTGAGTTTATATGGGTTTTTATAGTGTTCTAACGCTGCATTTTTTTTTTGTGATGTGTAGAGGGATATCCATTGAAGGGAGTTCCACAGAGGTCATCATTTAAGTAATTTTCTGTGGTTGGGTTTATCAGACGATGATTGGGAGGTTATAGACCATTTCAACTTGTGACACATAGTGAGGATGGGGGATGTACCCCATAATATACCCATGTTGACACCCTTATGTGAGGTGGTGTGTGGATACTTGTACTTTTTGGTTTCCTACTGGTGAGATGACAATCATGTTATAGGATGTATATCGCATACTTTGATTACTAGTTGTTGGGGAGAGAGTATAGATCATTCCCTTGAAGGATATGGAGAGATAAATTCGGGCCGCTAAATAGTATTTTGTGGGGACTTGAGTACCTTCCAAGGCCCAAATTATTTTGGATGTTATTTTGAGGTTAAAGGTTCCATGCTTGTGGAAATTTATAGTCATTATTATTACTTCATCTATCATTGTAAAAGGAGGAGGTGCGGGCATCTTGTATAAGATACACAATATATGCCTCAGGAGAGAGAGGAGGAGAGTACCAGATATGCATGGGCACGATGTGTGTTTGCCCACATGTATAGAGATTTATACATATTTACATAGGAGGATCATGGAGGTGGGATAGGAGATACTAAACTATTACAAGTATGGGCGTACGAGCATATAATAGTGTTGAGGTCAGTTGGTGGTCCACAAGAAGAGTGGGCTAGGCCAAATATATTTGCTAGGAGGTGGGTTGGTTTGTGTGGGTGTAAGATGGATACAGATACCTACAGGAAACTGATAGACCGGATGGGGCCTAAGACAGCGATAAGGAATGACATGGGAAATAAATTGAGTTCATATCCATAATCAATCAAGGTACACTTAATACCCATATTATGAATGTGACGCATGATATGCAAATGTGGGTCATTATCGAAAATGTTAAGATCAACAAGAGGATTAGATTTGAATGCTATGTGTTGAGAAAATGCATCACCAAATGTTTGATAGACCGAGTTAGGGTGCATATCATCCCGAATGTGAGTAATAGCAAAAATATGTTGGACTTTATGCCTTAGATAAATATTTGTAATAAAATAATCATTGATGGATATACTCATGATGAATAGACGCTAGGATGATAAGAAACAAATGAGGATCGTATAAGCGTGATGTTCAAATTCAGGTTCACCAAAATGATTAAACTAAAATGTAATAACCTAGTGTAATATGATGTAATGTAAAGCAGTAAATAACGACTAAATAAATAAAGGAAATGACCTGAGCAATTAAGCAATAAATATTGAAACCCTAGTTATAAAGAAGGGATTAAAAGACTTAGCTATTTCATAATGATGCCGAGGGTATGCTGACCTGGAAACCTGGTAAAATGGAAGTGCAGACTACCATAACCATGCTCAAAAAATTGTGTGACTGTTAGATAAGGGTGGACAAGAGAACCTAGGAGGACAGGAGCGTCTACCACTACTGTCTAGTTTGTGCTCTAGTGTCCTGGAAGGTCCTCAAGTTTTGAATTTTTTTGGGTTGAAGGAGTATTGTAAATATTCACTTTTGGTCACTCCAACATTGTTGAATGTCATTGTGGAGCTAGAATGAATGAGTCACATACAAAACCCCAACTAAAACATCAAAACCCTAAAAATGAAAGATGTGTATGAAGGGTTCAGAGTCTCCTTAGCAGCCGCAATGGTGGTCTTACAACTACTACACTAAATCTCAAACCAAATGTATCTATGTGTCATTGTGTGTGCAATAATGTCCTAGGATGCCCTAGTGCCAATGACACAGAAATTGTGGTCAATAGCTAGATAGAATGCAAAATTGTGGATGGAATATAATATAATTCCCTTTCTTATGTAGTGTGTGATGTAGAATAGTGCCCAAATGTAGTCCATTACTCTATGTAGATAGCTATCCCTTAGTATTAAATATTCCACCCATAAGGTAGTATGTATGGTGTGTTCATATAGGGATCTCTTGCTCAAACTATGACACTAATGACCCGAAATGTTGAGTAGTACCTAGGGGAATGGGAAGAAAAATCATAAAGACTGACCTCAAACCTCTAAATTATAACCAAGTGTGTCAAAGACCAAGGTGCCTAGAAATGAGGACCAGGGAACCCTGGGCACTCTAATTCTTCTTAGGTTCCCTGGTCAAAGACTAGAGACAACAACTAAGTGAACAAAAGCAACTAATAATCCCTAAGATATGACCGAAACTATGATAGTGACTAAAGACTATGTAAGACAAAAAACAATAAAGACCAACTAAACTCAAAACTAGACTAAGGGACGGGTCATTAGTGAATACTTTTTTTACACAATATCCATATATAAAACAACATACTTGGCAGTATAATTATACTAGTAAGTATGTGATTTTATGACTATAGTATCAATGGTCATAGGGACAATGAATGTTACGCCCTTCATGATCACTTGCAATAATTATAAGATAATGACATCATTTCCTTTGGATCTCACTCACATGAGAATTCTATATCTCCACTCCCTCATAGGCGTGTTGTTACTCTTGATGAGTTATTTCCTACATCTAGTTCTAAGGTCATTATTTTTCCACTACCATAGGTTGTTACTCATGTGCTCTCTCCATCTCATCCATCCATCACTACACCATGTCATCTGCCATGTCATGTTACTACTACACATTGGTTTCCATATCCCTTAGCATCTGCACTTCCCATTGTTAGTTCACCCATCATTGTCATCACTCCAAATGACATTCAGTTTAGGTCATACACTCATACTACTTTCATACCACATACTTCCACTGCTCCATGCCAACTTGGTCTTTGGTATGTGATCTCTATCACCTTACCCTCCGATGATGTACTCGTGTTATTATGTGACTATTGACGGATTTGTTATAATAAAAACCTCTCTTCATGTTCTTTTATTAGTTCATCTAGTACACATTATCGAATCATTTCCCGATGACGCACTCTTACTTCATGGTTGATTCTTGACTGCTAAGGGGTATCATCTAAATTTAACCTCGTCATCTCTACACTGGGGCTCATCTTTATCCCCCTGCACTTTCCTCATCATACTGACATATGCTTCACTACGCTATTACGACCACATCATACTTTTACATGTCATCAATCATTCATCACAATTTTATTTTTGCAATCATATTACATGCATCATCTATCATCATCACGTACAATATATTATCATCACATTACTCAATATCAACAACTACCCATTGTAAATTAACTCAACAAATGGTAACAATATTTAACACATCACACATTGGAACAATAATCAATGAATCATACATCATCAGCACAACAACATATCTATCAACATCAAATGCAATTATCATACGAAAATAAATCCATATATATATATATATATATATATATATATAGACACACACACACACACACACACACACACACACACACACACACACACACACACACACACACACACATATATACACACATATATATACATACATATACATATATATATATATATATATATATATATATATATACATATACATATATATATATATATATATATATACATATACATATACATATATATATACATACATACATACATATATATATATATATATATATATCATTCACAATCATAGTTACAAAACATATCATCACTAGAGATAACTCCCCTACATCAATACAATAATAAAAAACATATCTCATCATCGCTATCATTATAAAAAACTACAAGAGATCTAGATCTAGAAGCCTCACCACTAACTCTGCACCGCTGATCGTAGCATATATATCTCTCTACCTTCCTACGTAATAGTGTCACCTCTATTGACTACCCTACGAAACGACTTTGTATCTTGAAAAAATGTGTAAATACATCTTATGCTAGAAGACCACAACCCACTGCCTCTTTAGCTCATCATGTCTCCTCGTGTACCTCATCCCTCTTGCTCAGTAACACGGTACATGTTTTTGTTGCTATCGCAAATAGATCAAATAAATGGGAATGATTTCCCACAATATCATCTACACGCTCTAGCATGCCTCCACCTACGAGTATGTTGGTGGGAACATTATGCGTCAATGTGTGGATAGATGTGTCCATGATTAATGACCAATACACATCACCTACAATGATAATAACAACACATTAGACAACAATGACCATTACACAAACAAGTAACAAATCATACAACATAAATATGTAAATACTCACACTCTGCTATCGCCACCACTATGCCACTGGCAGAAGGTGGTTTCCTCTCTACTCCTCCTTCTGGTGTTGTTTCTTTCACTACCAAAAATATTGGGAAAAAATATACCCACCGATGTGATGCCCACCATGTATGATATGCCTTGGTGGACCATGCGTCATCCACATATATTGACTTTATCGCCACTTCAACTTCATCTAGCTCGGGAGGTACTAGCTGCTCTCTTTTTGGCCCCGGTCTCCCTCTAACCATCCTCGGTGCTCTAATATCTCTAACCTATATATATGGCTCTAGGGTCACATACTGGGCCATACCAAATTATCGTGAAACCCACTCAACCTAAAATAACTCAGCCACCCCTATAAACCAATCCTCTAACCACATTTTGTGTTGTATGCATCATAGCTCTAATACATCCTCTAGCCATCCTCCGTAGTCTCAGCATGGTCTTCATATCATGGCCTCTAGTCTCATGTGATCTATCATCGCTCTATGGGTATCTGTATCCATCTTCCTGCCATGTACACCTACACATCTCCTATAAAATATGTCTGGTCTCGTCCACTCTCCCTGTGGTCCACCAACTGGCCTCAGTACTAAAATATTCTCATAGGCACATACATGTAACAATTTTGTAGCTCCAACGCCACCCTCATGGTCCCCTTATGTAAATATGTATAGATCCCTGTACATGTGAGCCTATAGACACCAAAAATTGGGTCACACTCTCATTGGTCCCTCGTAAAATAAACACCTTGAACACATTTACCTAACCATGGCCCCCTTCACCCCACTCTAATATTAATTTAATTAAATTAATTCATTATCCTCACAATATTTATTATTTAAATATCCTAATTGGGATAGTGCCCCATATCCACCTCACCTAGACACCTCATCTAGCCACCTCACCCTAAGACCTATTCTTAGTAAGTTTCCATAACTAACTAAGACCTACCCAAACCCTAAAAATCAAAGCCTATATTCCCTCTAACCACATTCATCGTACGTTAGAAGGAAGCTTCCATTCTATTCCACGGAGCAAAAAATGAAGCGAGATCCAAGAAAATCAAAAAGGATCTACCCATTTTAGAAAACCTAGGAAATCCCACCCTAACCGAACCTGGTCACCCTAAACCACCACCAGTAAACCTGGAACCACAGTCGTCAGTTACCATTTAACCCCCAAAATAACCTTATTTCAAGGTTGGCACATTTATGAGAGGTTAGAGACATCTTCTGAGAACAAGTGATGAAACCAGAGCTACATGCAATCAAAACTAGTATCCGTACATGCATCAGAGCATCCATAGATAGCACCAAAAGTAACTATAGAGCCATTTTCCTTCATGGGAGCATCTAGAGGAAGCGCCAACACCACACTGAGTTCCTTCCATTTGATCACCCACCATTGCCAACTAGACATCAAGCTCATAAAAACAATAAGTTTTGTTAACCTGACACTGGTTCATTATCATTTGAGTAGATCCTTTTACTTGTGTTGTTAGTTTCTACTCCCATTCCCATGTCCCACCATCTTACCTCCATGACAAATTTGACCATCCCTTTACCCACACCCTTGAACTTCCCATATCTAGATTCCAATCATTCCTGTGCATACTTGAGACCCACCCGAATCTGACCATTGCCCTTCCATTTTCACCTGGCCTCAGATCTATCACCTTGACAAGTTTTTATTGAGTTTCTTGTACCCCAACCATACCGAGTGCCGGTTACCCACAACCATCATTGGTTAACCTAAACCGACATCGGTCATACCAGACCAACATCGGTCTCTATGTTTTTGACCAGAAACCAAGAACATAGCTTAAAACATCCACCAAAATACCTAGACCAGCCTAGAACATCACTTTGACCCATCACCAATACCCTGACCAATGACCTTGACCTTCAGATTCAATCATAGCTTAGCCTATTGTTAATTAATTTACTTATTTTAGATGAATGAGATACCTAAATCATTTTAACAACAGTAGGATGTCCTTTATTATTAACATTAAGTTATTTTAAATAGTGGATTGACAGTCATCTAGGAAATACCAAACTTCCTGGATCTAGCATACGCTAGGCAGTCCACTGCATATAGTATTTAAATATTCATTTGGTGGTCTTGTTTTCCATTTTTGGGTAGTTCCTCCAAGTAAAAAGGAAGAGCTCTCACGATCAGACTGTGGATTCAAGAAGTCATACGCACATGCAATAACCTACAACCAACATCCTAATAGGTATTCCTCCTAACCTTTTACCCTTATCTATTTTATTAACATTCAAGGAAACACTCTAGAATTAGGTAAAACATTTTGGCATGTTGGGTGGGACCCATTCAGAGTTCTTTGCATTCTTTCATTTTCTAGGTGAAAAGGTTGTATGTTTGTTTCTTTTCTAAACATTTATTACGTTAATATTTTCTCCACAGGAACCCTCTCCTCTTCTAATTGTCTCAAAGTAGTCATTTTTTGGTGTTTTAAAAAGAAAACTTCTTCCCTTTCATTAGTATCACATTAGTGAAAGAGAATCCCTTCTCTTATTCATCTTTTTGTGTCATTGAATTCAACATTTCAATTTGGGTTTTAAGACTTGTTTCATTTCATTATGCCTCTTTATATCAGCTCACATTAATTGAGGGAAACCTATACGCTAGAAGTCATGCCCAACTGATCGTTGACAAACGAATCATAGAAAAGCACTTCCTTTATTTTTCTCTCTCTAAGTCTTACCAAACATCACAAAATTAAAAATATATACATATTCTTAAACAACATCTCACCTCGAAAGAAGTTGTAAGTGATCAACACGATCACGGTACATTGTGGGCACCCCTGTTAGTTATCTCTTTCTATTACCCCATTAGAGGAAGGCCCTACCCCCACCATAACATACATGAAATCTCTCCTTATGGATATCCTTATTCACTAGGAAGCCATTCTCACCAAAAACAATTCTATTCTAAAGTTCATGAGTCAGCCCTTAAATAGCATAAGCTAAATAAACATAATAGAAAAATCACTCTTAAGATTGTATTTTTCTTAGTATTTCTACTTGGCTTGCGTTTTGAGGTGAGCGATCACATTATTTATTTTTCTTATTTCCCCTTGCACATGCTTATCATCATAGTTGGTGTATTCCAGCTTCATCTGAGTGTTCCTGGACCATATTCTCACCATTCTTAGAATTATGGGTTTGATTCCACATTTATTTTTAACTCACAACCAAATTTTCTTCACCACTTGTTTCAATTTCATAGTAATCTAGTGTCAATCCAGTGACCATTCATCAGTTACCCTTTGAACGTCATCGGTTTCACTCAATCGACATCGGTTTACTGTTATTTTGGTTAACCTACCCAAAAGGACACCTATTCACATTATTTGACTTGTTCAAAGTCTTTGTTACACTTATTATATTCACTAACTTGGTGATTCCATCAGCATATTGCATACTTGACAAAGTATTTGTTTTTTACCTTGTTTTGATCAACTGTCCACTTTCCGTAGTGACTGACTGTGATTACCTGTGACCAGCATCAGTTCAAATTAACCGGCATTGGTTAGCTCTATGTAATTTTTCAAGCTGACATTTTAACCCCAATTCTCCTACTACTGTCTATTTATCTTATTTCTATTGTATTTCTACTGTCATTTACAGAAAGCAGTTCCTACCATGCCAGTGCTTGTTCACATGGTTCTGACCTAAAGCCAAGCAAACGTCATCATATTCCACATGCCAGTCATTAACCACTCCAACCTATTCCTTCAACACCTTTTGTTTTATCACCCATGGATCCTACCTAACCTATCACTATCGCCACAGGAGACGCGGATTTCACATGATTCCTTGACCAGAACCCCGCCACCTTATAGTTTTATCTTTCTGACTAATTTACTTGAGATGCCTTGGGTCATTTGATATACGACATGCCTATATCTATTCCCCTTGATACTCGCTCCTACTGTCTACTGTTAACCCCCTCTAGTTCCACACTACCTGTACCTGCCTTGATCCTAGTCATTTCACATCTAGGCCCAATACCTATTACAACCACCACATGTCTGCCACATCTATTACACCCACCACATCCACAATACCTTTGCCAACCATCTAGAACATAACTTCATTCACACCTATTATTTCGTAGATACTTGTACCTACACAACTACCCCCGGTGTCGGTGATGCCTACCCCTTTTCAAAACGTTGTTCTTTCTATTCCATAATCCTTAGCCCCCATTGCCACCAAGGTCACCACAACCCTTCCACCTCCATATACATACTATCAACATCCTTCTATCCCATCTATAATTCATTTTGGGTAAGTACCCCCCTATTTCATTCGGGGTACGTACCCCCTATTTTATTCCCTCTTTCTCAATCTACCTATACGGTAGCGCACTATATACTAGAATGCACACCCTTGCCATATGCTTAATACCAACCCTCTTACAATATAGGAGTCACCCAACAATCACAACCTACCAATGACCTAATCAAGTCAATGATGGACAAGATGTAGACATTGGAAGCACCAGTTTCTAGCTCCTGCAACACTCTCACCTATGATGCATATTTGTAATGAGCCTATCCACCCATGCATTCCTATTTGTCCATATCCCATGCATTGGAAAATGCCCAAATTTAACTACTTCAATAGCAAAGAAGACTCGTAACAACATTTGTGGTCTTTCAAACATGGGTATTATCTTGATCACTCATGATGACGCTTTTGCTTCTGAGGACCTTTCCCATTTCTCTGACTAGGCCTGCATTAGATTGGTATAGTGGGTTACCTAGACACTCTATCTTCTAATTTAATTAGGTAGCCCAAGCCTTCTTGGATCACTTCTCCATCAATGTCGTTAAGAAAGTTACCATGACTGACCTCTACTCTACACTTCAGTATGATGACAAATCTATCACAGATTTTGTTGCTCACTGGCATAGCCTGATCAATCAACTCACATTCCAACTACCACAAACCAAACTCATCGAACTCTTCATGCGGGATAGTGCTAGACATATCTCGCCGACCCTATAGGTCCAGACTTTCTGAACTTTCAATGAGGCATTCACCATGGCACAAAAGCTAGAGATTCAGGCCATCAAAGAGAAGAAAATCCAACTACACAATAAGAATTCGGAATTAAAATCAAATGATGCCTCTTCTGCTTCAAAACCACAAAATAATTATTCAAAAGCCAAGGGAACCACTAACGTAGTGGTATTCAAGGCCGGCCTAGCTCATCCTTCAAATCAGGCTAGTCCCTCATCTAATATTTCTCCTGTCCATAATTTTTAATTCAGACGGTAACAACGGAAATACACCCCAATTAGGAAACCTTATTCTTCTGTCTTGGAAAAGCTCATTAAATTTGGGACATCACCCTTCTTCCCATAAAACCACACAATGGTTTTGACCCTTCTCGTCCCACACTCGCATGGTATAAAGATCACGAATTTTGTAATTATCATCAAGTAAAGGGTCATAGTGATGGCAATTGCATCACTTTCAAAAACAATTCCAAGAAATGCTCGAGAAAGGTGAGTTAACCTTGGATAATCCCAATGCACCTACCAATCAAAACCTACACATATTCAAGAATCCATTTCCTAATCATGCCCCTTCTTCTGATCAAATTGGAGAGACCTCAACTCATGATAACCATACCCGCGAGGTCCATGCTATTTTCAGCGATGCACCTGTTGCTGCCCAATTACCTCATATTTCCTTCCATTGAGGAAATCCTAGCCCAAAGTCCTCCACCTACACTTGAACCCACCTCACCTATTCCTCCAACCTATAGAGGAAATACCCTTCATCCCCTCCCTCACCTATGAAGGAGCCTCCTGTTAACATTGAGATCATTTCACCTTTGGCTTCTCCATCTAGAGAATCATCACCCACAGTACATCTCTGACCCACAGAAGAGGCTTTTTTATCTCCTCCACCCATAAAGGAGCACCCATTATCTCCTCCACCCACATAGGAGCACCCATTTTCTCCTCCCCCTATCAAGGATCTAGTAGAAATACCTTTGCCTCTAGGTGACCATTCTCCATCAGCTATCCAAAATCTTGCAGACTTATTTTCGGCTCTTTTACCCATGGAAGCTAAAGCTAGAAAATTCCCCATCTCTAAGACTCATTTTAAGGGAATTTCCAATGGGTCCTCATCAACCCCACCTACAATAGTTCATTTTTCATGCATAGTCTGATTGCTTAGGTTATGTGGATAGGGCCTTACTTTGGGGGCATCTTCTACTTCCTATCTCAACATAAATGCAGATGTCACTTGCTGAAACTTCCACTATCTATGCAAAAGTATTTCAGCCAATTAAACCAAACACAACTACAACTACCAAAAAGTCCACCATGATACCCCTCGTGACTCAACTCACACCTCTACCCATAACCCAACATGCGATCTAAATCCAAACCCACACCTACATCATCTTCCTTGCCTAAACATATTATTACCTTAGGGGTCATCCCAACCGCTAGCCTTACTCATCCACCCATCAAATTAGATTTAGCTACATCCTCCAAAGCCAACAAAAAACCTACTCCGAGCCCCCAAACAGGAGAACCAATCCCATAAATATCATACTCCAACCTCACCAATTACACCTTCATCACTTTCACCCCTTTTCATCTGTCCTAGGACCTCATCTCTCTAGCATGCAGTTAAGAAACCTCCACCCGCCAGTAAACTAAAAATGTAGCAACCCATTCATCCCTCATAAAACTCTACCATACCCAATCACCGGACGTGACTTACACCCCACACCTATAACATCTTTACCAATAATACCTCCAATACCATCGATAGCTTCTGCATTATCTCCAACATTTCAATCTCTTTCCCTCACACCTCCTTCATGACCTGTGCCAGCTACCTTCACAGAACCTTCGTTTATCCCCGTGGGTGACATGACCCCTTCCGCCATCCTACCTTTCCCTCTAGAGCTCATGTTCTCGTATCACCTTTACCCAAAAAGGTACAACATAAAGACAAGAATCCACTACCCTCCAATAAGGTAGTCACAAACAACCACACACTCTCCTACCAATTTCGTCTACCATTACCCCTACCCAAAAAAACACGACCAACACCTAACATCACACTAAAACCTAAAATTGTAGCTTCGACCTACTCCCCCCTCATGCAAAGACCCTTCCTGCTACAGTCTGTCTGTGCCTATACCCAAACCCACCTTCACTTCCCATTTCGATCCACTAGAGGGGTCCTACGCTAAAATCTTAACCAAACTCCTTGAAACTTCTAGAGTAGTGCGGGGGCCCTTGCGGACATGGAGGATGATGGTGCCAAGTGTAGAGGTGATATTGTCATTGAAGGAACGCAACAAGATGGGATGTTTATGCATGCAAGTGTCAGGTATGTGCATTTTAGTGAGTTCATGGGAGGAGATGATATTAATGCTAGCGCCCCCATCGATCATAACACGTTGTACATGTATATCATCAATGTGGACAGAGATGAAGAGAGATGGGTCTGGGTAATCAGTTTGGTGCGATGTGATCTCTTCCTTTGAGAAGCTAAGGGAGGCTACTTGGTGAGTAGGTGGAGGTGTGGATAAAGGTGGTAATTTGGTGAGAGAGGCTACATGATGGGGTGTAATAATGGAGGCTATGAGTGTAGGGTCATTGGGTAAAACATCAATAGATTGCAGGACCTCCATGAGAGCTTGACAATGGGATTCTAAGGTTTGGATGAGGTCATACAAAGACATTTTGAGGGGGGATTGGTACAACTGTTTGAGCATGGTGTGATGTGTAACCCTGTTAGAAATAGGATATATGGGGCCGCGGATAGTGATTTTAGATGTAGGTGCAGATGGTTTGTTGGGTATAGGTTTGGTCGGTGGGTCAGTTGCCTTTATCTTTCTGGGCATGGGTAGCAATGTGGATCATGTTGATCTGAGGTGGGGAGGTAGGTGAGGTAGGTGAGCCATGAAAGGTATAGCGACATGAAGGGAAAAAGCCTAGTGGCGGGATGGAACCTTGTGAGATGAGTTGAGTACACTAACATTTGGGTGGAGGTTTGACGAATTCTTTAATGTTGACCATGTTAATTTCACCTAATTCTAGAGTGTTTCTTCGAATGTTGACGAAACAGATAAGGGTAAAGGGATAGGAGAAATACCTGCTAAGATGTTGGTTGTAGGTTGTTACACACGTATGACTTCTGAATCCACTACTAATCGTGAGAGTATCCTTTTTGCTTGGAGGAACTACCTGAAATGGAAAAAAAAACCACCAAATAATAGCTAAACAGTATATGCAGTGGACTACTTAGCGTGTGCTAGATCCGAGAAGCGTGATACTTCCTAGATGGATATCAACCCACTATTTAAAACAACTTAATGCTAACAATAAAGGAAATCCTACTGTAGTTAAAATGATTTAGGTATCTCATTCATCTACAATAAGAAAATTCATTCACAACAGGCTAAGCTATGACTGAATCTGAAGGTCAAGGTCTTGGTCAGGGTATTGGCACAAGTCAGAGTGAGGTTCTGGGATGTTTTGGCTATTTGGTGGAGGTTTTAAGCTATGTTCTTGGTTTCTGGTCAAAAACATAGAGACTGACGTCATTCTGGCATAACCGATGTCAGTTTAGGTTAACCGGTGACGGTTGTGGGTAACCAGCGTCGGTATGGTCGAGGTATAGGAAACTCAATAAAAACTTATCAAGGTGATAGATCTGAGGCCAGGTGAAAATGGAAGGTCAATGGTCAAATTCGGGTGGTCTCAGGTATGCACAAGAATGATTGGAATCCGGATATTGGTAGTTCAAGGGTGTGGGTAAAGGGATGGTAAAATTTTCATGGAGGTAAGATGGTGGGGCATGGGAATGGGAGCAGAAACTAACAACATAAGTAAAAGGATCTGCTCAAATGATAATGAACCAATACAAGTTAACAAAACTTACTGTTTGTATGAGCTTGATGTCTGGTTGGCAATGGTGGGTGATCAAATAGAAGGAACTCAATGTGGTGTTGGTGCTTCCTCGGATGCTACCGTGAAGGAAAATTGCTCTGTAGTTGCTTTTGGTGCTGGCTATGGATGCTCTGATATGTGTACGGATATTTGTTCTACTTGCATGCAGCTCTGGTTTCGTCACTTGTTCTCAGAAGATGTCTCTAACCTCTCAGAAATGTGCCAACCTTGAAATAAGGTTATTTTTGGGGTTAAGTGGTAACCGACGGTGGTTCCGGGTTGACCGA
Source organism: Taxus chinensis (assembly GCA_019776745.2). Lineage (NCBI taxonomy): Eukaryota > Viridiplantae > Streptophyta > Pinopsida > Cupressales > Taxaceae > Taxus > Taxus chinensis. The sequence continues at coordinate 991,185,027 of CM034146.1, forward strand.
CGGTGGTTTAGGGTGACTGGCGTCATTTAGGGCGGGATTTCCTAGGTTTTCTAAAATGGGTAGATCCTTTTTTATTTTCATGGATCTCACCCATTTTTGCTCCGCGGAATAGAATGGATGCTTCCTTTTAACGGACAGGAATGTGGTTAGAGGGAATAGAGGGTTTGATGTTTAGGGTTTGGGTAGGTCTTAGTTAGTTATGGAAAATTACTAAGAATAGGTCTTAGGGTGAGGTGGCTAGATGAGGTGGATATGTGGGCACTATATCAATTAGGATATTAAAATAATAAATATTGTGAGGATAATGAATTAATTTAATTTAATTAATTAAATTAATATTAGAGTGGGGTGAAGGGGGCCATGGTAATGTAAATGTGTTCAAGGTGTTTATTTGACAAGGGACCAAGGAGAGTGTGACCAAATTTTTGGTGTCTACAGGGCCAATACACATCATGTCCAAGCATACCTAGTGCTATCCTCCTCTATCTGGTTGCAGATATCATGCATCTTATATAATATTGTTACACCACCACCCTCTACTGTAATTGATGATGTTATCACCATGGCAATAAAATTCCACAATCGCAGAACCCCTGATCTCAAAATATAATCCAAGCTAATATGGGCCTCAGTAGGAACTTGAGTTCCCACAAAATACCGCCTAGCAGCCCTCATCTGTCTTTACATATCATCCATTTCCATAACTTGTACCATCTTGCCAACAATAGGTAATCATGGTATGTGATACACATCCTCTAATGTGACTATCATCTCCCCTATCGGTATCCGAAAGGTGTAAGTATCTATACACCACCTCTCACACTAATTTGTAAGCATATACATATTTTGGGGCACATCCCCCATCCTCGTTATGTGCCACAAGCCAACATGGTCCAAAACATCCCACTCATCATTTGACAACTCTAATATGAGTAATGTACTCAAATAACAACCACCATGAAACTCTCTCGAATGGATGCCCCTCTTCACACCACAAAATAACAACAAACATATCATTAGAACATCATTCATATACAAAACTACCCACTTACAACATCAACACACATCAATTTCCACATTTACATCACTATGAACTCAACTCACACTCTCTGGACATGGGCACCCAAAAGTAGGATTGGGGCGCCCAGGAGCAAGACACCAGCACCCATATCTAGGTGCTCATATTATGAACGTCATTAGTGCCTTCACCACTCTTGTATAGGTCCAAAATGCCAATAAATTCAAAAATAAAAACTTTCACAAAAAAATCATCAGAAGTGGCTAATATCAACATATTTTTTGAAAAACATCATGCTTACCAACTCTTACCATCGTACCTGACACCACCATTGTCGCCACCATCTCGAATTGACTCAGTTGTAGTGCTCTAACTTATAGCATCCTGACACACTCAAAGCTCACTATCACACTCGCACAAAATAAAAATGAGTTGCTTATTCACCTTTCACATTACTATTTATAGTAACTTTCCATTATTCGCTTTACTTTAGCCATTCTCCACACTCATTTTCTTAACTAATACACATCACACGATTTCACTCATATCTTGAGCAATCTTACTCTAATTTCTATCCCGTTTGTGGAATTCTTTTCAAAATTCCACCTACTATCATATCATACACATTACACACACAATATTTCTCTTTAACATTATATTGTACTCAATATACACATACTTTTGTGATATTTCTCATACATTATCCATTACATCATTACGTGTTTACTTTCGACTCAATGTTCGTTCTCATTATCAATTCCCCTTTTTCCGAAGAAGGGGATATATACAATCGGCGGTCATCCTAAAATTCCCCTTACACCACTACACAATCAATCTATCATTATCAAACACTTACTCATACACCATACGAAATCTCACATCACTTTCTAGTGATTCCCCCCTAATGACCTAACCTGGGGGAAACAAGCGTAAAATATCTCCATGAGTAACCAATCAATCAATAACATATACTTCAATCTGTACAAAAATCAAAATGATATCAATCAATCAACATGAACACAACACATTTATTCTCTAAGATGACCTAACTTGGGAGCTATATCACCACTTTCCCAGATGACCTAACATGGGAAGTTATTTTATATTTCGTGATTGCTTCCAGATGACCATAACATGGAATCCACCACATACACATTGCAACGACACCCTTGGAGTTGGGGTATGAGACAGCATTGCCTTTCCTATATTACTCCTATATGGATTATCACATTTGATCAAAATTTTGGATCCAAAATCAACAAAACTTTATCTTTATCCATCTGCAATGGCTATAGATATTTTGAGGATTTAGTTAAAGTTAGAGAGTAAAACTAGACTTCTCTCCCTACACTCTTCCTTTGGCAGAAGGACAACCCAATCCTCAGTTTTTTCATACACATGAAATCAGGTTGGGAACGTATCACTCCTTTCCCCATCACATCTCCATCAACGAAAAAAATCAAAATCTCCAATCATTTAACACCAAAATCATCAATATTGCTTAGATCTCCTCATAACGGTCCCATTGTCTCTCGTTACGCCGTATGGATCAACATACTAATCTATGGTTCACCACATTATATGTTCTCACTTGGCACATTACTACACTGTTCATGCACTTCAGTGACATGGAATTCTTCAGAATTCTCAGGTTTGCATCTCTATCTACTTTATGTTACTCGGCATTTTTTCTCACCAACATAAAGTGGGGGCAAATGTAAACACAAAATCACACACTTACTACTATTATTATACTACCAAGGTATGTTGTTTTATATATGAAATCTTGCATAAGAATAGTATTCACTAATGACCCATTCCATATTCCATCTAATTATCTTATTGGTCTTTATTGTTGTGATTTTCACTCACACAAACGGTTATGGTCAGGTCTCACTCATCTATCATCATTGGTCTTTGGACACTAGCACCTAGAGTTAGATGGTAGCACCAGGTGCTCCTCTCCATCCTGGGAACCCTTTTTCTCTTTGTATTTTATTTTATTTTTGACATTTGAGGTCAGTCTTTCTAGTTTTCCCTCTAATTTTTCGAGGTACTAGTTGGCATGTTGGTTCATTAGTGTTGAAATTTCGAACAAGAGATCCCTATATAAACACAACATACCTACCATTATATGTGCAAATTATTCTTATCAAGGGCTAGCTATCTACATAGAGCAATGAGAATGCATTTGGGCCATTATTCTGTATAACACACCTGCATATGAAGGGGAGTTCATTTTATTCCATCCACACATTTGCATTTTTATCTAGCTATTTCCCATTATCTTGGATTCATTGGCGTGAGGGAGACCTAGGAGCACTATTACACACATAAGTACACAGAACTACATTAGGTTTGATATGTAGTGCATTGCTCAGTTGTAATTCAACCATTGTGGTGGTTGAGGATAGTCTGACCCCTCATTTTTCATCTTTCTTTTTTAGGATTTGATGTTTATTTAATGGTTTTACAAGTGTTTTCTTCATTGCAAAGTTTATAGGTACCCTCGGTGATCCAAGTGTAACATACACTCGACAAAAAGGAGAACAAGTGTGAAGCCCTAGCAAGCATATCAAAACTAGGTTCTAACCTTTCTCTGCAAACCCAGGTGCCCAGGAATAGGACTAGGGTGCCCACAGGTGCCCCCATCCCTCTACAGGCACCCCAGGTCCCAGTCAGTTCCACATCTATTGCATTTTTTTTAGTTTGTTGCGATGGTTTTTTCTTCTATTTCATCATGTTGCTCAGATCCCAATTCATTGCAAGGTAAGAAAAAACAAGGTAAGTTCATTATCCCTCTTATTTCCTTTCATTAATAAAATTAAATAAATTGTTTAGCATTTATATTTTATTGTATATCTTTTATATCATAGCTGTGCATTCAAATTTATATAAAATAATCATATTTTTATTGAATCAACATCATCCGTAGCTCATCTCCCTCTCATGGCCATGTAGGGAAGCATACAAATGGCCCCCAAAAAAAATTCATTTACCTCCAAGCCATCCAGTAACCCCCACACAATACTCCAGACTCCAAGATGGAGCATCTCGGGAAAAAATCACTACATTATCTCATGAATCCTATCATAATATGCTTTGTCATAACATCTGGATCATGGAAGACCACATGGCTAGATCACAGGGATGTGCTCATAGTCCTATCATTGCAACACAAATGTCACGTCTAACCCATACCTCTTCCATACAGGCCATTCCCACAACTTGATATAAAACCTATGACAATAAAGATGGCCCTCAAGCAAAAATAGTTAGATACTCAACTATATCTTCCACAATCCCATATCCTTGTAATCAACACCAATCCCATATACTCATATAGAAAAAAAAATCATAAACAAAAGTACAAAAAAAAAAACCTACCTTTATCTTAGATGGTTATCATCTCCTCTATCCACTCCCACTAGCCTTCATCTCTCAAAATGGCAGAATGAAAATTTATAACAAATGAGCACAAAAAATGTAATGAGCATAATGGACTTTCATGATTACATGAATCCTATATATAGGCATCCTGCCTCGATTGCCATCAATTTCCAATCAGTTCCGATTCTGATGGAATCAACACTAATCCTACCGATCAACCACAATCCCATTAAAATTCCACACTTTCAAAATGTATGCCCCTTTTTGGTCCCCAAGGCCCTCATAAAATCTAAAATTTATCCTATTCATATTGATCATGTGTTCCCAATTAACCATGGATTTCACATCCCTCTCGGGAACCTTTTCGTGATGCTTCCAACAAATTCATATGTCTATGGGTCACAAACCCATTGGTTCCCCTATCACTTGACTTCTTAGTCGCGTGAGCCCACCTTTGTGGAAATATATTTCATATCGAGACTGTGTTTTCCCAACCCATAATGGATTCCATAGCCACGTGCAAACACTTTTCTTCCATTTCTTATAATTCATATGTCTATTAGTCGAGAGCCCATTGGTTCCCCTATCAATTGACTTCTTATTCGTGTAAGCCCACCTTTGTGGCAATATATTTCATGCCTAGTCTTGGGGCACCTTAAATTAAACACATCAATTTACAAATGCAATCCTACACAAACCTACATGATCTTGTGTTTATTCATCCACCATCGATTAAAAGTGGTGACCATCACACTTTCTCGTGATGACCCCCCATTTTGAGGGGGATCGTCTATCTAGCATAGATCTAACTATCTCACTTTTTATCGTTGCACAACTTATCCATCACAAACCATTTGAAAAAAGGGGAAAATTTAGACACCAAAATTTAGGGCACCCTAAGTTCTACACATGCACACGCACCCTAGAAACACCCCTTCTTAAATCCCACACGGTCACTTGACCTATTTACTGACTTACATTCACTTTTTTACCACTCATAATCACTTATAACCACAAAACAAACTAAAATAAAATAAAAACAAAAATATACAAAACAACCTAACCTCCCAAAAAATTCCCCCATGAGCTCAAAACAACCCTTTACCATCATAAAATCTGAAAATTCTGAAAAAGGAAATTGTTGAAACTAAATTCAGCCATTTTCCTCAAAATGGACAAAAATCAGCGTAGTTTCCTACAATTGGCATCGATCGACATGTGTATTCTGATCAAACAACATTGATCCTATAAAGGGTGGCTCAAGTCGCTACCCCAAGGATCTGAAAAACTTACATGTGACAAGAACAAGCTTTTGAAATTTGTGCATTAAGCAGACAAAAAGTGGCCAGAATCTCCTACTGCCTTGCATTCCCTGTGGAGCAATCTTCCTCAACATCCAATCATATCCCAATTTCATCAACCTCAAAGGTATGCCATTTTATTTGGATCTATAAAGTGTTGTTTTTTGTTTTAATCATATTATAATCTAGGTATTTGTATTTAAGAATATTCATACCTCCATTTAGAATCATAGACATTAGAACACACTCCCCTAATCAAAAATAATTTTAATAGAAATCAGCATTGATCTCCTAGATCGACACTGATTCAAGCTAGATCGGTGTGGATCCTTGCTAAAATTCCCCTACTCTGCATTCTTAATACATTTTTCTATATATGTTAATATATTATAATCATGGCTAATGGTATGATCCTTGTAAGCTTGTATTTTAGTTAGATGACCATTACAGGAGTAGTTTATGAGCCCGATACTATTTAAGACCTACCCATCATTCATCAACCACGCATGTCAGAGAAATCCAACATTAACTACGAGCTAAACATATGTGTCATCGTCCTCATGCCTAACCCAGACGACATCCTGGATAAGGTAGACATCCTTCTCGAGTACCGTGATGAGGCCAAACTCTACTGTGACAACGTTTTCAAACCTCCTCGGCCTATCATCGAGGACGTTGATTAAGTCATGACTTCTAGACATTACACATCTAAATTTTGTTGTTCGTATAATCTTATAGTACTTGTAATATTATCATTAACATCAACTTAATTATCTCAAAGCGAGTTGACACTCATCAAAGGAAGTCATTTGGTTCATGGGATTGGCCTTTACCAAGCAACTCTCGCCTCATTATAATCTAATATCTTCCTTGAACTAAGTTGTCTATGTGTGTGCAGGTTCTCAGTTCTCTAGAAGAGGAGTTTTTTTCACCCATTTGTATCCATTACCTTTGGCATCATGTATGCAAGTATTGTTAAACCCTTTTATTTATGAATTTTAGTGATCTATTTCACACAATAAGACCGAATTCTAAAATCTACTAAAACAATAGGGTTCCAAACTGAAATGAACCTTCTCAACCAATACTTCCTCAAACTCAAGGATTTCTCAAGGGTTGATTCAAATACCTCATGAGAGAAAATGTCATCAATGAGGAACAACATGGGGTCCAAACCAAGCTTCAAGGAGCTACAAGTTTCAAGATTTGAATCCTCAATAAATGTTTAGAAAATTTAAAAGAATCCAAGAATGAATGGATTGATGCCACACACAATCTCGATGAGGTAATAGAATAGATCCATTGTATATTCAATGATGATCAAGGAAATCCTCATACCTCCAAGGAAATCATTAAGCAATTCAAGGAGATGATATTGAAGGATTCCAACCCTAAGAGATCTACCAATTATGATTCTATTCAGAGGTACATCAAGTATCAAAATTGCCTCAACAAGCTAACCAAGAAGATGAAGGTATTAAGAAATCTCACGTTCAAAGGATGATTGACATTGAAGCAGAATGTCACATTCATGAGTTTTACACAAGTGGTCCAAATGAGGAATGAATCAAAGAGGTTTTCAAGAAATTTGACACATATCAGTGAATGTCTTCGGCTATCTAAAGAGAAAGCAATCGGTGTGAAAGACGATCCATAGAATAATAAAGGCTAGATTTGCAGTTAATCATAATTTACAGGGAAAGTGGATTTCATATATCATGTAATTTACTTTTGTAAACATATACATTGTGTTATTTTGAACTGCAAATCTATGTTTTAAATTTGCATTTTCAAAGACACACGAATCTACTTTATAAAATCGTGCTTTTTAGAGGTGCGAATCTATGTTGCAAATTGTCAATTTTGACTAAGTCCAATATCCATAGGGCCAAATGACTCATTCAAAATCATGAGTCTTAGGATGCTTTGTATTTTGATACTTGTAAGCATGTGTCACATTTGAAGATTATATTATTATCATTTGAGACTTTTTCCCATGCATGTAGTTGGGAAATAGGAAGATTTCTCTATATATATACAAGAGACGTGTTGTATTAAGGATCTTGTTGGTTGTATGCAATTTTTGGGTATTAAAGGTGCTAAAAGCCTTGGATTCCACATATTTTATCAAGCAAAATAATAAAGAGAGGAAGTTATTCAAACTTTGTGTTGTGTTTCCTTCTTTCTTAAATTACGGTTATTTTCTATTATGTGCACATGATAATATATTGTTTTGATCGAGTATTTTTATTTGACTGAATGATCATTATTGTTAACTTTTTCGTGTATAATTAAAATAAGGATTTGCAATTGCCTATCGGAAAGCACAAGTGCTTCTTCTCCTCCATTTCCACCATTCCATCTAATATCCTCTCATTCTTTCCCTTCTTCCTACATTTCATTTTATTTTAGAATATCAACCTTGATATGAAATCTTAGAACTCCCAAGATAAAGTAGTGTACATACTTTCCTTGCCTGCATTCTAGCCTAGTAATAAAGGTTGTCTCCCCATTATAATAGAGGAGAGACTATGTCTCATTTACAATGTTGCTAAAACCAACCATTTTGCCCACATTGCAAAATCATTTACCAACAAATTCTTACACCAATAGGGGTGATATTGCAATGAAGGTGGCCCTCCCACTAATACAATATGTCAATAATGTTGACACCCCCAACCTTCGTTTGATGCTTGAGTGATGTCGTTGATATCACATGAGATGGCAACAATAGACACCCTAAATATTGCATTTTGAAATTGTTTCTACGATTTTGCAAACCTTACGTACCTTATCACCTATGTCAGACATTACTCTTCAATGTATCTTGAAATTGTTTCGATGACACAACAAGTTAATAACGAATATTTTATGATACAACAAATTAATACGAATAGATTATGATACAACAAGTTAATAACGATTATTTTATGATACAACATGCATTGTTAATAACACGCCACAATAAATATTTTGAATATCACCGACGGTAAGGTTACCCAATATTTCCCTGTCCTGGAATCAAAACAATTAAAAACCATATAGGGGAGAGGGGCCAATAGGTGAACAGGGTCCAATAGTTGATATGACTATTGATCACACAATACCCAATAGTTGTCATAGTAACTAATGTAGTAGTAATTTATTTTTGACATAATAATTATGTAGAGTAGCCAATCACATAATGACATGTAAGAGTTTTCACCCATGTACAAGTACAAAAAAGTCAATGTTCAAACAATTTCACTTATATTCAAGTATTGGTTTCCACCATGGTTGTAGCATTTTCACATATATTATTTTAAATCAATTCAAAATATGGTTTTCCCTCCAATTAAACATTCCAAACAAAAAATATAAGTTAACACAAATCTAAACTACATATTAGTGAAAAAATCACAATCCCATATCATAAATAATTGATTTTGTGGACCCCTTAACTTAGGGTGTACCACTACTGGGCCCCTCTCCCCTACGTAGTACGTGAGAATGTGAGAGGGTGGACCCTGTGGGGGCTAACTAACTGAAAGTATAATGCTCGAGCAGCAAAAATTACGCACAAACCATTGAAACATGAAATTAATGAAAACATGAGGCAACATTTCAGAGCGTAAGTTTTTGCTTCTCGGGAATTTTATCTGTACGGATTGGCAATGTGTATGTAATAATGGAAGGTCGTATTTTCAAAAGCTTTCACGTGCGGCTGAATCATTGATTGCTTAAATTTTAAACAAAATTATATTCCATTTCGTATCAAATCCCCGTCAACATCCTGTGGAATTTGTTGCCTGCGTTCCAACTTCTATTATTTCGAGTACTTGAATACCTATCACCTATTGCATTTGGCTGCTTTAAAATTTTTGGACCATTTCTTGATTTATGTGTCATCCTTTTGATGTTATTGTTGGTTATGTGTATTACTCTTTTGATTTTATCACAATTGAATGAGATTTTAAGGTTTCCAAACAAGCTTCATTCAAAGTCCTAAACCGAGTAATGCTCCCTTGGTTAACAATCCATTTTTGGATTACCTTAAACAAACAGTTTAGCGTATACTTGACGAGTGATTTTCCATGAGTAGGAACATTTCTACTCTGCACAATCGAGAAAACAAGTAGTATGTGTTGGGGTTGACATTTTGAAAGACTTACAAGAGTTGATAGAAATTTAGGTGGGATAGTAATGTTTCATGTAGAAATTGCTTAAAATCAATATGGTGAACACTTGCTTTCATTGTCAAGCCCTCGACCAAAAAATTAATGCCTCTCCACTTATGCCTCGAGTACACCCAAAGCCATCAGTTGTAAAAGAGACTTATGTGGATAAGGACTTTTGGACAACAATTGAGATTGAGAAACAACAATCGAGAAATAAAGCAAGGCTAATTAGTTTTTGTTAGCGTCATTCCTGACCACTAATCTCAATCTAACCACTTTTAGTAAAGCCTAATTTTTCAAAAAGGTTGAGGCTAGTCTTCTTCTCTCCACCCCAGTATCACAAAGTTAAACTTTTGTGCTTCTTGTCAAAAAATTTATTACTATGCTTCCTAGGAAAGCCATTCCCAACCCTCCTCCCTATAGGCGTTTGCGTAACACACCTCATAGTAGTAGCGACTCACTAAGGAAAATAATGGGGTTAATCACCACTCCATTCCACTAGATGAACTCATTCTTTCACATCATTGACCTCTTTTGTGTTAAAAAGGTATAATTTTTTATATCGAGGAAGATTTCAAAGAGGGGCATAGAGAATTACATATAGACGATTCCTCCTCATCAATATTTTCTCATAGAATATGCACAACCTCACAGAATCCTCGTAAATATATATCTATGAGATCTTCTTTCCAATAACTTGGTGTCTTATATATTGTTTGTTTACAATAAGTTAAAGTTTATAATTTTTTGCAAACATCACTAAGGAATATTTAGTCTAATTTTGTGTATTTCACCACCTCATAGAAGGATGGTTAGGGAAAATTTAATATTTTGATTTTTCCCATTTTTCAACCTCACATTTTGCTTCAAGGGAGGATGCAGTGCATCACATTTGGCTGCTCATATTTGACATAAATGGTCAACTAATATCTCATTAATGTGTATTCCCTAGAGAGGGTGGAGCTTTGACATTAGATGAAATTTAATTTTCTTTTTTCTACCTTAACTTATTTGTAGAGGCTTTAAAATGATTAAATTTCCTCATGGAAAAGTGAGGGTTTTACAAATGCGGTGGTGTGTGTGCAAGTGTGAAGCTTAGTTTTTACTTTAAAAATTGTTTTTTTTTCAAACCCTCTTTTTGAAAGTGTGCTTTGACTTCAAGCCTTTGGTTTACGTGGTCCAATTTTTAAGTGGGCCTTGATTGAGTTCTAGTGAGTGGATGGCACCATGCTACTGGTAGAGAAACAAAACTTCACTTTACAAACTCGCGATAGAGAAACCATCACTATCCATTAAAAAATATTCTCTTTAACTAAAATCCCATCGATTTCCATTTGGAGAGGGGTGATGAGCCATGAAAAGTAATGAGCACATAATTCTTTTTGAATATATCACTTCTAGAGCATGAAGGTATGATCCAACTCATTTCTTGAATCTCAAATTTTGGTGTTATATCCACCTTACACTACCGTATGGATCAATTTATGGATTAATAATTTCATCCAAACCACCTCTTTCATCCACCAATTTGGTAAGCATTGGTAAGATTTTGCATATGCGATACTGTTTTCGTGGTTGAATAATTTTAAAGAGCCATGTCATATCTTAAGAAGAGCCCAATAGATACCCAACTATAGTCTATCATTATTCATCTTAAACATAAACTCAATCTTTCCAAATGTCATGCTACCAAAGTGTGCAAATTCACGCCCAATTGCATTGGCTCCAAGTTGGTGATCGAGAATTCAAAGGTTTTTTTCAAATTCGTACACATTTAACAATCTTGGGAGAAAATCAAGGCCATTAAAATTGCTCATTATTTCCTAATGAAACCCCCAAAAATTATTTGGCTTTCCTTGATCATTATAAATTATATTTTTCAGGCTCAAGAGAAACCCTATAGGAGCATGTACAAGCTTAGGAATGGATTTATATTGTTCCATGATAGCTTGAATCCTTTGTAGATATGATTTATGATGTTTTAGCTCACCTTAGATAAGAGTTTTATGGTAGTTAAGTATGTGGCCAAGGAAAAACTCTCGTGTTAGATAGATTTCCTTTTGAATTCTACAAATCCATTGGGAATTTTGTTATAACCATATCTACTTCAAGTATACAATGAAGCACTATAAAAGGTCCATACGAAAATTTACCAATTAATGAAGTGTACAATTTATTCCCAAGGCTAGATATCCTGAGCTCATAACCAGTTGGAGTACCATTACCTTTAGAAATTCAACATCATTCTACAAGTTCTAGCGATGTGTTAGTGACATCAAATTGTGAAATTGGTTTGTGTAAAGTTGCATAAATATGATTTTTAAATTATGGGGACATGAAGATGATATCTAAATAGATTCATCTAAAGCTAGAAAACATAGGCTAGTGATGTTTTCCCACACATGGCTAATTGTGTCCTTTGTTATTGTGATATGCAACTAAAATCCAACAACTCGTTCACTTGTGTCTCTAGATTTGGGATCTACACTTGAAATCTAGTGATCAAACTAGAAATATAGCTATAAAATAACTTGTTTTTATCTTCAATCGCTCTTGTCTTGTGACCTAAAAAGGGGTTATGTCGGATTTGGTTTGAGCTACTACAATGATTCCTACATAGATATACTATGAAGAGGCCTTTGACACGTGTAGTTCACCCTTGCAAAGAATATGTGTAAATCTGTATGAACAATATGATTGGGGTCCATGCATACTAAGCCCAAGTTGTAAACATGCTTTCATAGGTAGTCCTCCTAAAAAAATTAGGGCTATATCATACAAAATTGCTTAAGTAATTGATAACCAAAATAAAATTCATTCAATAGGTAAAACATCATTAAGGAAAGTATCATTACCTCGTGAAACATTGTAGACACAAATTTTATGATTGCTCCGGTGGAGGTACCATCACAATTTGTCATAGTTTCAATAATTGGACTTTGATTATGAGTAACCATACAAAAAAGGTACCCAAAGATCATAATGTTTAAAAGAATCAATAAATAAATAAAATGTGAAAACATTCCCGCGGAAAGTGATATAACATAAACAGCCATGCAAACACTAAAAAACTCAGGCAACTGCGTAGTAATTTTTATCAATAAAGAGCCAAAAAGTTTCAGTGCTATTTCTTTAAAAGGACACTTTGAGTCGAAAATTTGATCACTAAATATTAAAATCTTTGTGACATCGAAACAAAAATAATTAATTTTTGTTTAGTATTGTACTCTTTGATGAATCTTATATATTTAAGACACTTAATGAGATGAACATTAAACACACCAATTATTTATCACATTTACGTGTGGTGATGTAAATATAGATAGTTTTAATATTGAGCAGCTAAATGTATCACCCTAGGATTGGATGAAATTTCACGGCTGTTTATATATTTTAGTGTAAAATGTTTTACGGCAAAAGCAGCACTCTTATAATTAATTGAAAACGTAAGGGTGCAAAATTAAAGCTGCTACATAACAAAAGCTAATACTGAAGTTGTGGCACAGACTATTCAATTGACAAAATTGGAAAGAAGTGTTCGAAAGTAATATTTTTGTATTATGCGGGAAATTTGATTAATGACTTTTATGTCTGCAAGACATAAAAAATTAGAGAGGTTGAATTCATGACATGACAATGCCATTGCCGACCATCCATTGAGATTCCTCTTCACTTTTCCGACATATGCTGACATGGGCCAATTGCAGATGCAGAGGCTGAGGCCGAGGCTCTTCTGATCTTGTTCAGACGGAGTAATACAAGTGAGTGAAATCAAGTGGTGAGAGTGAGAGTGAGAGGCATCCTGCTGTGGTGTTGAGATTCAGTACAGTACACCATTCGGAGACTCCTCTCGATCTGATATCCTCCGCCCATCCCAACTTCTCTCTTCACATGTGAACAGTAGCTCTCAAAAACACTCACCGTCACCTGCAACTTGAACTTCATCAGAAACAAAAACTCCATCTCCATCTCATTTATCTCCTCCACTTCCAATCCTCCTACTGCACCGTAGTAACAATTCCTGTAATTCCTGCAACATTCAATCAACAACAACAAATCATCAGTAACCCCACAACTCCATGATATACTAGAAAAGAGGGAAAGAATTAAACATTTACTCACAGATCTTCAAGGAACTTGGAGGCGACCATGACGACGGTGATGAGAAGCCTATGCACGTTGAGAGAAGTTATGCGAAATTCGGGATGGAATGCACAGAATCTATCGATGTAGGCATATGCCACTACAAACACGGACGGGCTCGCATTGGTGTGCTTCAAAATCCTCTGCAAATATCTCTCTATACTCATTTCTGGAACTCTATCAACGTTAAACACGCGATACTTGTTGCCACTTAATGTACATTTGTCATTAATCACTCTATTGTTCCTACCAACTGTTCTCTCCAATACAGATGCCAAAACAGACACAATGCATGTCGACGATGACAATACTCCGCCACAATCCACGCTACTGTACTCTGAACAAATATAATCATCTACTGAATCTTTCACGCCTAACAAATTTTCCATACCCAATATTCCAGCTAGGAGAAACCTGGAGACGGTACTGAAATATAATTGTACGAGGAGTTCTTTGGAGTCGTGAAGCAATTCCAATAAAGTATTGGAATGGGTGTACATATATAGATGGGTGACGAGGTAGAGGGAGAAACGCGGAAATAGCAGAGGGGGAGCGTGGAAGGCCAAGAGGAAGCTTATAACAGCTTGCGTTTGTTGCATTATCATCATTTGTTTTTGTCAATAATTAACTAGAGCTAAGGATACTCATTGCAATTATTTGCAGGGACCACTGCAGATTTTTCTGACATTTGACAAGTGGATAATCTTTAATGGCATTGATGAATACATGTTTTTCATCATGACGCACCCGACAATGGTGGCCTTTGAATTAAAAACAAAACAATCATAAGATAGGTAGCGTTACAGTAATTGACAAAAATCGGAGATGACGGTGGCAACTAAGCATATAACAAGTGGCTTTAAGAATCTGTACGCTGCACCGTAAATGTGATAACAAATTATAATACTAGCAATCGCATGTATACAATGCAATGTGAACGCCGAATGGTATATATTATTTGATTTAGAGGGATAGTTATTACTTTTATAGTTGATGTTGATAAATGGTGTGCCCAATCCAGATACACCATCTGTTATGGGGGTCAATGCAATGTGAACGCCAAATGGTATATGTTATTTGTTTTAGAGGGATAGTTATTACTTTTGTAGTTGATGTTGGTAAGGGATGTGATTGATTTTATAAGTGTAGAAATATAGATGAACTCTTTAATTTAAAGGTTCTATCTCTACATTTCAAATTTGTTACAAATTTGTACAAATATATTCGTAAATCTTATATCATGAGTGGTAGTGTTTTTCATAGTAGTTACTTTGAAATAAACATTTATACATGAAGACTTCCATATATTTGCAGGGTTTGTGTCAATTTTCATTGGCAGATGGCATCCATTTGACATATTCGGCCACTCTTGCTTGATTGTTGCATATTAACTAAACATTGCAACCATTAATATGCAAATGCTTAATGTAGTTTGTAACTATAGTTGTAAATAATATTATGAAAACTTGGTTACATGACTATTAATAAACATACCATAGGCATACACTGTTGTCTGAATTCAAAAGAATAAACATAATATTATGAAAAACTTGTCATGTGACTATTAATAACCATACCATAGGCATACACTCTTGTCTGAATTCAAAAGAATAACATAATTTCTATGGTTACCACACAAGTATTGCTTGAGAGATTACACCTTCAAATGCTGAGAACAGAGAAGTTTTAAATGTTGTAATATATTATGTCCAAATCAAGACAGACAGAGAGACCTCATACCAAGGGCATTTTGACACCGAAATCACCTCATATTTATGCTATCTGTGCAGAGGTCCCACTAGTGCTCTTCCAGTCCATAGGTTGCACAAATGAATTGTAGGTCAAACCTCCACATAAAGAGGAGCTTGACAGCCAACATTTGGAGGTGGAAGAACTTAAACCACATAAGGTCATTTATGTTTTACACAAGGTGGCAAAATTTGTACAAAGGGTTTTATATGTTGGACCTTAAACATAAACTCTTCCACCAAAGAGATCGGTTTCAGAACTTTGTATAAGGTGGTTTATAAAAACTGAGAACTGCGGTAAATCTCTCCTATTTGGTAACTATGCTCCATACCTTAAGGACTCGAGCATTGAGACCAGACCACAAGGTATCATGACAAACAAACTATGGTTAGACACTCTCTTATGAACTCCTACATGTGGGAAGTTAAGAACAATAATTCTAGGTAGCAATTTTAGTTTAAGCAAAGATAAAAGTTATCTGCATCTTATCACTAAAAAATGGGCACTTACATGATATGAGAAGGGGTCCAGAGAATACTGTAATTGTGAAAGTCTTCAGTGGGATCAAACCAGAGATGAAACTTGAGCTCTCTGCTTGTAAGAACCTGCCCATCTCCACTTCCACTGATGTAGATGTTGGTCTGTAACGTGTATGGTTTTCCTGGTATTGTCCCAAGGAACTCCATGTCAATCTCATCATGGTGGCCTGGATATTGCTGACTATTGGACAGTTGAAAAAAACTTAGATGTCAATGGATGATATTCATATCATAATACTTATGAAGTATATGGTATACACATGTATGTATATACCAAATTGTGGCTACACTTTAAGCTAATTATCAATATGGGCGCCCTTTAAGTTAGTTATGTACAGTTACATTGGTTAACAACACAAGCTTTAATATGAGATGGATCTCTGAAACTATTAGACAAGATCCATGCCATGACTCATGGATTGTCTGCATGATAGATAAGAGAATTACATATAAATCTGCAATGACTCCTGCTGTATGACCAACTTGCAGCTTGATGGCATCATTGAAGAAACCTGACTTGTATGCCTGCAAGGACTTGAATCCACTTCCT
Organism: Taxus chinensis; assembly: GCA_019776745.2. Taxonomy (NCBI): domain Eukaryota; kingdom Viridiplantae; phylum Streptophyta; class Pinopsida; order Cupressales; family Taxaceae; genus Taxus; species Taxus chinensis. Next base: position 991,201,874 of record CM034146.1, read on the forward strand.
GAATGCATCCAACACAAGATTCATCAGACTCAAACATCAAAATTAAGTACATAGATTATAATAATTACCTAACAAAATGAAAATAAAACCATAGTCGTGAGATCTACTTCTAGGACTACCATTTGGACACAAGTCCATAAAAGTCATATGCAAAGAGTACTCACAGAGTGTAGTGTACCGTGATTTAATTTCAAAACACAAGTAACAAGGCCACTAAAAGTCCTACACATCTTTATTTTAAATGTCATCTTTGGTCTTGGTAGCTTTTTTATTGGAAAATAATCAATCACATATTTCTGGCCTGAGGCATAACCTGGTAAGAGTATGTAGTATTACTTCAAGAGTAAATGCTTCTTTATTATAGGACATCAAGTATTCCGTATATGTATCATCTATTATTCAACTTCATTATTTCAAATTTCACCCTAACTGATGGCTATGCATTAATGCAATGGTAGAAAATTAAAAATTCATGTTAGCTAAAGGAGAGAGAAGAAACATTGACCTTCACAACTTGACATAAATTGTAATTTACCTACCTTCCTTTAGTTTACATGTGCAATTGCCATCATGATATAAAATTTGAGTTCAAAAAATAAAAAAGAGGAAATGATTAGTGCAAGCTCTTGAGGATCATTCTTTCAAATTTACCAGTGGTATCTTCAACTTTGTTTTCTAACAAGAGACAAATGTTCTCCTCTATCCAGGACCTATTTTAAGATTTTCCAACCAGAATCACTGGGAGATCAGAAAATGACCCCTTCAAATTCGCTGAAATGCATTGTCTTCATGGTCCAACATCTGAAAAATTTACAGAAAAAAAATAATGTATATATTCTTAAAAGATTTTACAGCTATACACCAGGTTCATAAGAAATGGTTGAACACATTTTAAGGCTATTCAACATGTTTCTGACAACAAGACATGGAGAAGCATGGATTCTTACATGGCATTTTTCTTCTCTGCACCTTCAAGTAAGGCCAAGCTTTCCCATTTTCTATAATCACATCTCCAAAGTATTGTGGCTGCATAAAAAATCCAAAAAGAGAATTTCTTTCATTCATACTCTCCTCCATAAATAAACAATATATACAAAATCCTAAACAGATAAGAATACTTGTTGTTCTCATGAATTACTGAAAGATGACGACTTCCAAAGATCCAACAATAAATAATTTGAAACTCAAGAGTCAGAAGTTGCATTTAAATTTGAGTGCATTTCGTCAATCAGTTATCATGCGACCTCAAAACTGACAAATTTATTTTAGTGGTCATGAATGTTGCCTTCTTCTAGAAGGCTTGCTTTCATTATTTTTAGCCTCTCCTTTGTGCCAGGAATCTCCTGCAGATACCAAATCTTCTCCACAATATTTAATTACAAGAAAATACAGGATTTGAAAAAGAAAAATAGAGTTTTCATAAACCCAATATAAGTGTAATTGGATTTGAAGACATAATCAGGGTATCAGAATGGTTAGTCAGGATGAATATCTATGACATGAAAGGCCAAAAAAAAAAGTGAATGTATAGATACTCACTGAATATATGACACAAATAAGTTCAATGTTCCGCCCTTATAGTCCATGTTCTCAAATCTGGTCCAACAACCAAAGGAACAAGAGTACACTGCAGTGTCCCATAGATGCAAGCAAAGCAGAGAGGGATAATTGAGCTGGGTATTTTTAAATGTTGAAACTTTTATTTCCATCAAAAGAGTTTGAAACCACGATCTGAGCTTCATATGCCTAGAAAACTGTTAAAAAACAGGGCAATTTGTTGATTAATAAGTTAGATAACTTGCAATAATAATCCAAGTAGACCAACACAAACAAATTCCAAAAAGGAAAAGACAATCCATCTGCCAATCTTGTATTACAAAATGATCTCCAAGCCTAAAAGGATTACCAGCAACATGCAAGCCTCTACTCCAAAGCTGCTCGATTAATAGCCCCTTGTAAAGAGACATAACCATTGCTCCACCCACATAGAGTAAAGATATTCTCGGACGCCAGGGCCACCGACCTGCTGAAATTTGAGTTCAAAGATCTCAAAGACGATGCCTGTTTTGACTTTATGAGGAGTTTTCGTGGTTTGCGGATGAAGCAGTTGACGAAGTGTTTGATTGTTTGCAGAGTGTGGAGGGGGATGATAAATTCATCGAAACCCTGATCGACAGAGGTCCCAAACTTTAGCGCTTGTTGGACTATGCAATTCCATGCCTACCTTTGGGAGAGGCGATGTGAAGCTACCTGGTAGCTATGGCGGTGGAGCCCGTAGTGTGGGAGAGCTTCAGGCTGTACGCGGAAATGTGCTCCTGTATTTCCGCCTTGCTCGACAATTTCTTCGACATGCGCCACTTTCTCTGCGCTTCAGTCTTTCGAAATCTACAAAAAATCCGCCTTTCAAAGTGAAAAACAACTTTATGAAAGTAAAAACGTCAAATTTAAATACCTAGCACGAATGTCAAACCTAAAACGAATGTCAAAAAGGCCGTCAAATTTAACTCAGTCACAGAAACGTCCGCAGGGGCCTTTCCCATAGGGGGAACGCCTTCGGCGTAATAACAAGTGCCAGTGGCTCATTTTTCTCCAAAACATCGTAGTTTATTTGTATTTAATGAATGCTATATTTAGCAATTGTGTTGAAGTGTGCCGAAGTAATTATTCACGAGTAATTTTTTTAAAATGCCAAAGTATTTTTATACTACTTGTTGCTCTATGAGGAGCAAGTCTAGGCCAAAAGGGTACTTGGCGGAAGGGACGTTGTTGGAAGTGTTGTATATGCAAAGATAGAGTTTTGGGTCATGTCATGGTTTTATGAATTAGTCTTGTTAGTTGGATTTCATTTAGTCCTCTTAATACAGAAGTTGTACAACATGATGTAACTCGTAATTTCCAATGGTATTAAAAGGGAAACTTTGTAAGACATTTGTTAAATATTTAAGGAAATTACCTTAAAGCCTTTTCCATTGTAGATGGACAGTCAAGGGAGATGTTTAAATCTTTTATAAAACAAATGTTTTGTGATGTATGTTTGTCAAAGATATACATTGTTTTATTTGCGTAAAGAAACATAATATTGGGCAAGTGGTAATTGTTTAATTCATTGTTTAAATGTGTGTGTTAGTTAAGTCCTTCCTATGGGCTTTAAGGTTAAAATAAGACAACCATAGTGTTTTTGGATTGTAAACATTTTTAGATGGTTTAGACTGCATGTTTTGTTTTTTAATTACTTGCTAGGATCATGATTTGTTATAGAGGTACTGAAAATGATAATGTCAATAAGTTTTCATTTATGAAGTTAGTTTTAGTGGTAGGAAACTTTAGGAGTAATTCCATCCATTATTGTTGAGGGGCTGCACTGTGAGGTTGTACTTAAATATAACATACAACGCAATATGCCATAGAAATATAGTCTAAACTATCTACCGTGTAAATTTACAACTGTCCTAAATTATAAGTATGGATAACAAGGTAAACACAATAGTACTTTTTTGGCCTTGGCGAGGTTACCTTTTGTTTTGCAAGTATCTCTTAATCTCTACAACATGTGTGCAGGAGAATGGAACATATCTATTAAATGATGATGAGTTGAAAGTGGTGGTCCCTGTTGTTGTTGGTTCAGTTACATATTTGGTACAAGAAGGTTGTAGCAAGGCAAGAGATTTCCCATGCATGTAAGGTAGGGTAGCGGAGATATCTTGAACGATAGTGGGCAAGCTTGTAAGGGAACCTTCGTCTATAATGACATCCCCTGTAGTATGGGTCATGTCGTATTTTAAAATCGGAGTGCTATCACTGACATGTGCCTTGTTTATAAAGCAATTCATATGCTCCTAGTATCTTCAGTATTAGGATAACAAGTCTACACCGTGAAAACCTAATCAAGAGATGCCTTGATTATTTATTTGAGTGTTGATCTATTGTAAGATGCGTTGAAGAAGCTTGATGGAATACAAAACACGAAACTATTTCACAAATTTATAATTTTCAATTTTATGACTTGAATACATCTGCACCTTCAATATTCACTATGCACATAATTAAATATTCATAGAAACACATTTACCTCATACAACAACCACCAAATTTGTCTCGCAGATTGTTGATAATAGTAAAACAACTTGTGTCCCGCTGATGTGTATGAGTACACATGGAGTGGACAGAAGGGGAGCTTAAGAAAGACCCCTCTTTACTTTGAAACCTCGTAGTCTTGTTCCAATCCATTCAACATGTGGGTTGGAATATTTTCTCCCACAAAACACTCCAAGGGAAAACAAAATTAAAAATTCAAACATGATATCCAGTTACAAAATACATAAAGTCATACATAACAAGTTTGTATCCACTTTGTAAGCTTTGCCTCCTGTGTTACCATTAGTAATTTGATAAATGAAAGATGCATAAGGAACCCATGTGATTTGACACCCGCAATCATTCGTTGTCAGCGCTAAATTAAATGAGAGTTGATCCATTCCTATCATAACGAGCATTAGCTAACTGCTAGAAAATTTCTTGCACAACACGTAATTTAGAGTGATTTACATATAAAATAGTTACAAAATGGTTTTATAGCGGCCATGGATGGCATGTTTTTTAATATGCTTGTTGTACAACGTAGGAGCGTATCAGATCTGTCTTGCAACAACACCACTACAGGGATATTTCCTGTCAAATATGACACAATTGTCTTCTCATCCATTGATCATCAGAAATTGCAAAGCCGGGTAAATTTTAGTGGCGAATCTTCGCTAATTCATGAATATTTAATTTTTGCAATTTGCATTTGGAGATTTTGAGTAGTTGTATGGAGCAACATTTTGCCTAAATTTTTTGGGTACAAGTTAATTTTGCGGTTCGGCTCGCCTAGTGTTTAAAATAAATTTCATACTTATGCATGTATATCGCCACTACCTCGAAACACCAATCAGGTACATTCACCAGTATGCACTATTAAAAAATATAAGCATCTTTAAAATTTAAAGTCTCTTACATAAAAGGTGTGAGACGGATGAACTTGACCATATGGTCTCGATGCCTAATTGCAGATGTTTGACTGTATACTCAAGAAGCATGATGACATATCCCAGACACCAGCCTACATAATTTCAGGTGTGTGGTACTATAAACCAAATGTCTAACTACTGGATGATTGAAAGTCCTCTTCCTAAACCTACTGCTACAACTACTCCTAAATGCAAAAAACTAACTAAACCTATCCTAATACTTCCAAGGAGACATGGAGAGAGAGAGAGAGAGGAGAGAGATGAGAAGATAGAGAGAGAGAGAGAGAGAGAGAGAGAGCATGAAAAGAGAAATCCTATAATAAAGGGTGATAACACCAAGAAAAGGGGTTGTTAGGCATTTTCCCAACCTACAAATTGAGAAGGATGAACTTGGAGAGGGTGGGCATGCACCACAGACCAAAACACATACATTAGACCATTCCAATAAACACAAAAACCACTAAATCCTACAATGAAACAAGAATATGCATAAAACACATAATTTATGATGAGAGGAAAGATAAAACAATAAAAGCATGAAAGGCTAGAGAGATTAGCACAAACATAGTTTTATTGCTCCACAAGATATGCACATTACATCACATGCAGGGAGAGGCAAGATTACCATTATAGTATTCAGAGTGAAGGCTTGAATCCTCAAAATTCACAATAGTCTAGCTGTGGAGAAGAGGGGTGCATGAGGAGGAAAATGTCTAACTCTTTGTAATATGCATCCCCTTTACATTTTTATAGAATAAATTGTGTAAGAGAGAGAGAGAAGAAATTTGGATTTATAGGAGTTATGGGGCACCATGCTTGATTACATCACAATATGGGGGCCTTTGATGATGCATATGTCTTTTATACCCTTCCCTATGTGAGGAAAATGGGTGCCCATACCTCATTAATTACACTTTCACCTACTTAGGCATTGTTCACTACTGGAAGCATTCCTACAGTTTGGGGATTTTATATATTCCCAAAATCCATTTTTTATGATTTCATCATGTAGCTCTTCTTCTCATGATTCCATCGACTATAATTTTGCCAAAATCGGATAAGCAGAGCTCAAGTTATCTCAGTTTTAGCAAAAAGGGGGGGAATTTTGCCATTTTTGGCCTGTGCATTGTTGAATGAGTAGCTCGTCGAGCTACTCAATGAGCTAGGTGTTGAGTTCCCCCTAGTTTGCTTCCATGAAGGCATATTTTATAACTCCTACCTATTACTTCAACCTCAAGCCCGAAAATGGCTTGTGCATTGCCCTTGAGATCCTCACGCTTCACATGCATTAGCTTTGACTGAACAAGCTCCCACATTGGCCGTTGAGATCCTCGGCCTTCTCCCCGCTTAATATATTTCCACTTCACATGGTTCTCCAAATGGATTCATTCTTCTTTTCACTAATCCCCTAAACCATCGACCACTTTGCATCAATCTCCAAATTACCCCTATTGCTTACTGCCTCAAGCTCAGTGTTCAACCACTTGGCACACCCTACGAACTCCCACACATGGCCATGACCTTGCCACCTACCCTCTGACACAACTCCTGATCTCTCCATGTTTTTAGAACTTTCACCTAGACTATTTTGGATTTTAACTCCCGCCTAGCTTGTTTACCCCGTCCCAAACTTTGACCACCCCCCTCTCTGAAGTCCAAAATTCTGGCTTCAAAGTCTGAGCTCTTCAGACTTTTCAGCCCCCCAACTCTGATGTTGGCTCCCTATGAAACTTCAACACATATGCACTCTATTGACCTGTAAAACTGATTTTACCCCTGAAACTCCAACTTGTTCCGCCGAGTCATACTTTGGGCGCAGACATTGGCCTGCCACCTACGTAACACTATTTAGCTAGCTCACGAGGACCTCTGATTCCCTAAAATCCCAAAGTCTAAAATTCAGACTTCGAGGACCCCGAGCTCCCAAATAATTCATCTTGCTTTAAACTCAAAACTCTGTGTTATACGATCACCTCGACGCCACGTCAGAAACATCTCGTTGACCCTTGCACCTTGGCTCTTTATGGATCACGCCGAGTTCACCTTTCACACACCATTCTTAGCTCAGGCTCTTAGCTTTGGCTTGGCTTTCCAATCCAAGCTATTCCCCATGAGATCACCACCTTGTAAAGATCCATGGGCTCACCTTCCATGCTACCCTCCCATACTGAGCCATGAGGTTACCTTTCCCTTCATGCTTCCAAGTGACTCAGCCCGCCAATGCTTTTCTTGAGATGGTGATTTAATGCCCGAGTCATGCCCATCCATCCGCTCAGGAATCCTCGCGAGATCCCTCCTGTAACTCCAACTCTTCTCATCAATTCAGCGAATCATCCCATTCTGCCGCGGATGTTCAATTCCGACCCCCAAACACCTATCCTGCCGAGCTCGTGCCATGCTTTGAGCTATCTTTGATCACCAACCCATACCTCCACCAACTAAACTCACCGAGTAGCTCAATGAGCTACTTGGCTTCCCCATTAGAATAACCTAAACCGCCAATGCTATCGTCTCACCACCTTACAAAATGAGCTCACCCAAGCTACCAGAACCCTGACCCCCATTCACTCATGTGAGATTGCTGAGTTGCTCGGTGAGCTACTTTTAGCTCGATGCCTCCCTGAGTGCCATTTTGTAAATATTCCTTGTTTTGTACCTTTCTTGGGTTTTTTCCAAATTTTCTTGTGTCAATGGGTTATAAGGGACTGATGGAAACATCATAGGGCCCACTACCTAATTTTTTGCCATTTTTGCTTATTTTATTGAATGTGGGCCTGCTGGAGCCCATTTTCACATATAGGCCAACACTGAGTCTTTCAAAACCTGGAAGAGGAAAAACCTCCTGGATCAGAGGTGGAGAATACCTGGTGAATATCCCCGGAACCGGTTTCACGGGAAGGTGAATTTTTTGGGGGTTGTATGAAAAAATTTCACCGTGATTATTAAGCACTACGACAGAAAGTTGCAGACGCGCAACGGGAGATTTTGCTGTCGCACGTCAAAAAAAATGTAGTGACGCGCGTCAAAAGACCTTAGTGATGCGCGTCAACAGACCTTCAGTGACGCATGTCAACAGACCTATTAACACACGTCACCAGCAGCCTCCGACCTCTGCTTTCTCATCAAAAAATATCCATGTCGCGCATCAACAAACTCTTTGTCGTGCGTCTGCTATGCATCAATATCTATTGTACCTCCTTGTCGCGCATCAAAAAAATGCAGTGACGTGCGTCAACAGGGCCTTAGTGACGTGAGTCAACAGGCCTTAGTGACGCGCGTCAACAGACCTTAGTGATGCGCGTCACTAAGGCCCTCGTTGACAGCGCTGTCACTAAGGCCTGTTGACCGCCTTAGTGACGTGCGTCAACAGGCCTTAGTGATGCGCCGTCAACAGACCTTAGTGACGCGTGATGCGCGTCACTAAGGCTTTTTGACGCGCGTCACTGCATTTTTTTTGATGCGCGACAGCAAATATCCTGTCGCACGTCTATAACCTCTGCCCTCTTCTTGCTCATACGAAAAAAAATCCATGTCGCTCGTAAAAAAAAATCTTTGTCATGCATCTACTATGCGTCAATATCTACAGTATCTCCTTGTCTGTAAAACCCTCCTTATCGTGTGTCAATAACTTACCCCCTTAGTCGCGCGTCTATAATACGGGATATATCATATTGTTGAAAAATGTGAAGTAGAAGTGTTCTACCTGGCGAATAATCTAGGTTTATATAGGGGATATTTTTCAAGGGTAGGCGAAGCCAACCCCTAAAAAAAATTAAAGTGTAATTTTTAGGCGAACCAGGTCACTGGCCCGTGCCAAAAAATTCGCCTTTTCAAAATTTTCAAAAATGAAATATTCGACATATTACGAATATTCGCCACTAAAATTTTCCCTGGAAAAATGGATAACAATTTTGGCAACTCACGGGGACATTTGCATGTTAGATGTGTTTGGCTAGTAGCCTGCAGCCTCCATTGGACATGGAGTCAGGATTGATAGCCTGAAACTGATCTAAACCTCTGAATTCTATCCCCGAGATCTACTTGAAGCAATGCCAAGACTAGGAATCAATCGTTGCTTATTTGTTACTTGCATTTTCCAACTTTTATAAGAAAATATTAAGATTTGCGTGAGTGGAAAATTGTTTTGATTTTTTGAAAAAAATATTTCTTCTTCATCTCTACAAATTGATCTGTGGGACTACATGATGAACACTTTTAACTGCTCGAACATCTAATTTTTTTCTAAATTTGAAGCTCAATTGACTGTTGATATTTGGCAAGGTGAAGCACTACAATAATTATAGGCATATGTTGATTTTGGGAACTAAAGGGGACTGCTGCTAAAAACTAAATTCTTACCTCTCATGGTTGATTGGAACACTACTGGGATGGATCTTTGAAAGAATGGGAAGACTACCTGTTGATTTTCTTATTTCTTTGCAAGGGGTACTAGAAGCTCAGTTGTAATTGATCTTGAATGAAAAAGTAGATGAAAATCATTAAAACGTTAGGTTGTGGAGCTTGTTTTCATGTGTGGAAGTGTTGAATATTGTATACTAAAAGTACTATACACTTTCCATATTTATCTCGCTTGATATTTCAGGAAACGTGCTCTTCTCATATGGGAGGGATTTTTGACCTATAGGTTTATGGGTCAGTTTTGGCCCATGGTTTTGGTACCCATGGTATTGTAAAAATGTTTAAGCAGTTGCCTATTTATGTGGTTTTGTGCATATGGTAGGGGTGATGTAACATTATAGATGTGTGTGAATTCGGGTGTGAATTCTATAGAGTTTGTTGAGAATAGCTCCAAACAGATTTGTGTATTGTATTAAGAGAAGAGGTGGCTTGCAATAAAATATGAGCAAGTGATTCTCGGTGGACGTAGCCCAAATCAGGTTAACCATGTTAAATATTGTCTATTTGTGTTGTGTTCCTTTTATTCTACACTTTTATTTCAGATCTGTAGTAATCTTTGCATATTAGTTTTATAATTTTGTGATTCTTTGAGGGATTGTTCCATGTATTTCATCCCTTATTTCCTAACATAAAATATATCCCTAACTGATTTAAAGTTGCTCTATATTTTAATGTTCTTAAGTATTGAAACTACAAGCTTCTTACTGTAACCACTTCTACGAAACATGATGCACTATGTTTGGAGTAACAATGAGAAAAGGCTATATACAAAGAGACAAATCATACATACCTCATGTGAGACATGTAGAGTGTGTACAAGCACTTCTTCTGCTAGAAAAAACCTACTACTACCCTACACTAACCGAAGAAAAAGGAATATTCAAACAAACTCTGAAACTGGCAAGGCACAGTAGCTTCCTTTCCTCGAAACTTGCAGCCATGCAAATTATTTTGCATTAAACATGGCTATGGATAACCATGGAATGTTGTCCCGAAGTTGGCTTTCCATTTTAGGACCCAAAATACCAGCAACAAACAAGAAAATTACCTCCTTCGGGATGATTTTCATGGGGTTCCTAGAGGTGTTGTAGTTGATCCTTGGTGTCTTGAAATTTATCCTCATGCCCTGTAGTGGGCATGACTGATTGTGGCTTCTCCCTTGGATTTAATGAAGCCAAGTACCTAATGGGTCAACGTTTGATCTGAAGGTTTTTTCTGCTTCTCTGAGTCCCAACTTCGATAAGGAAGTCTTCTTGCAGAAATTCTTGGAAAAGGTGATTGTCTATAAGATTATTTTATATTTATTACTCATCTATAGACAACTAATGTCATGCATTAGAGAATGGTATTTAATTTATGTCACCCTCTTCCTTTTCTCTCTTCTTATCCAATGAGAAACTTGGAAGATTCAATTCTTCCAATATTGGTTGGAGAGGGTTGTTTGCAGAAGCAGGACATTCTTGAATGTTATCCCCCATGGCAACTGGTGTAGCCTCTTATCTCAGCTATCCTTCATAGTAAAATCATGTCCAATACTCAATATTAAACCCACGTGTCTTAATTCATGTAAGCGTGTTTAAGATTTCATGGTATATGTTCTTGTCTTCAGTATCAAGCCTTGGTTTATCCAAATGATGTATTCTCCTATCTTTGTCCCCAAACAGGGTTATACCTCCTATATCATGCATGAACCATCATAATACAGTAACATCTCTACATATCAAATCTTAATCCACAATACCATGTGATCAAGAACCTTGTGGGAATTAAGTCTTAAAGGATCAAGTGGGAGTTTGCATTGGTATCCGCCATTCAATCAAAAAAATATATCTAATACAACTTATAAATCTAATATACATTATCCTTACCATACTCCAATCTTTTAACATGAGAATTTATCAACCATTACATCAATCACCTTATTTTGTTTGTTGTCCTACTCCTATAGAACTTGTAGAATTATGTCATTAATATCTCAAATAATATTCAATTTCAACACAAACCATTCAATACCCATTTCCCAAAAATGGATCATGACCTTGCACATAAAATTTAAGGTCATAACTCTTAAAAACCTATGAGTTATGCTACTTTTTTCAAGGTGGACATTTTTTCAAACAAGTATCATGGAACCTCAAACTTGTTCGTAAAACACATCATATCAAAAAAAAAATTGATCATCAAATCAAACCCATCAATACCCATTTGAAAAATGATTTTTTACCTCTATGGTTAAAATCTCAGCTTGTTTTGAGCTCAGATAAAAATTTATGAATGTTTTCCTCAGACAGGTTTGCAGAGATCAAAGTTTACCATTTACTCTTTGTAATGCATACAAGTTTTATGTCTTCATCTTAGCACAAGGAGATTTCTCCATTGTTCACCACCCAATTAGCAATAAATAAAACATATTAACACCTAAAACATGAATCATACATTACCAATCACAGAGTATACAAGCAATACTGAAGGATGAGAGACATGCCAATAAAAAAATTCAAAGCATCAACTCTTATTCACTCCAAGAGCTTTCATACAACATTGTTCTCCACTTAATTCTTGCATACCTCCTCTGATGATCACTTTTTCATGCTTATTATCCACCATTATATTCTTTCCATGTTGGATTCGATCTCATACTCCTCCTCTATATCTTGATTAATTGTGATCCCTCCTTATCAAGATCTAAAATCCCAAATTTGGGTAAGGTTTTCAACTGGGCATGCAAAATTTGAGGAAATTTTTGGTCAACTATGACCTTGGACTTCTAGATATTATTAAATTTAATATATTTAAACTCCTTCAATCCTCCTCCTACAAAGATATGGAGATAAGACAACTCATACACACCTATTCAACCTCCCTTAGTCAACTAAACAAATTTCCTCTTATTACAATGTTTTCACTTTCACTATTACAACACACATATAAATTTGAACTTGAACAATGGAGGGAAAGTAATCAAACTCCTAGTAGAAAGTGTTAATTCCCTTGAGAAGGCTTATTCAAACTGATTCATGCTCCTCGAGTCTCGCGAAGATGCTCCTGCATCAGCAACAAACTCTTAGTGTTGGAGGATGAATGATGGGATAGAAAAAGTAACCAATTCCATATGCTCTTCCCCATCAAAACAATCTTCCAAATCTAATAAATAATGAGCTTATTCATTGTTCACATGTGTTAAATTTTTTTACCTCATCCTCAAACATACAGTTTGAGAGTTTAAACTCATCCCTAAAATCAGCATTTTGAAATGATTGAGTGGGAGAAGAGTGATGAACCTCTTGTATGACCTTCCTTAAACTCGAGACCTTTGAATCTACATGGTTCTCCTCCATGTGTGCCCCGCTTGGACTTGGAGCTGATTTCTCTTCTTTCTCAACTGATTCTGCAGTGGATGATGGATCTACAATCTTCGAAAAAAGAGTTCTCGCATGAACATTACATTCCAAACACATTGATTGTTGATCTTCTTCTTGTTGTTCTTGTTTTTCAACTGTTGTAGACTCAATTTTTCACCACCTATTCCCTAACCTTAGCCTTTTCTGAAGGCTTGACTAGTAAGGGCATCTTCTCTATTATGAACCTTGAATCCCAATCCTTCAAAAAAATTGTCATTTCTTCTCTGTTCGGCTCTTCTCTTTGTTGTCCCTTTTGACTAATTTCTGAGCTTCTTCCCAACATGGTTTTGGGAATGTAAGAGAAAGTGTGGGTTTGGTCTCAAATGATTTTTGAATTGTTTGTGATGGAAGGAGAGGTATTATATTCTAATCTTGTGGAAGGGACTTGGGTTTGGAAGGGAAAAGGGCTAAAAATCCAAGATGAGATGGGAGACTAGGATATGGAGAAGTGGATTCCATGCTAGGGGTAGCATGCAAGAAGCTAGGATCATGATAATGTTAAAATGATGTGTCTTAGGAAGGAGAAAATGAAATACTATGAGGTGGTGGTGAACCTACCCATTGACAAGATTCCCTCACATCAAGTTCATAAGATTCTATCTCCTCACTCCACTTTGCAAGTAGTGGAAGCATTTCAATCATGAAGTCAAGCTTCTGCTAAGGGCTGACATGTCTTGGCATAGGGGCAACCCATGGACAAGGTGCCCTAGAACCAATCCTAAATGTTTGCATCTAAGATGTAGCCCTTAACTGCACCATCTTAGCCTCCATGCTTTAAATTTTCTCCTGAAAACCATCATCTCCATATGTGGGATAGCCTCCATAGTCTACATATCATTTTTCTTCAATTGTTCCATAGTTTGGTGGGTAGCCAAATTGAACTTTATCTTGCTCATATGAGTATGTACACTATTGGTTTTCATCATAGTATAGATCTGAAGGTCATGTATAATGGTTTGGGAATGAATCCTGCAAATTGGTATGTAGGTTAAACTAGTATTGCTACTGCTGCAAGCATGAATTCCAAGCGGGAAATGAAGTCATGATTGCAAAACTTCATGGAATGGAAGAAAATGAAAAGGTGTGGAAGAAAAAATGGATGGAAATAGGTGAAAAGGAATGATCTATAACACAAATAATGGATTGTATGGACCAATGGAGTAGCCATATGTGTTTTCCATTTGCCTCTAAAGGCTAGGGTTTTACTAAGACACACATCACCTCTTGGAAAAATAGAAATGCAGTATTTGAAAGGCCTAGATACTAATTTTATGAGGCTAGAACTTGTTTTATAGTTGTTAACCTCTGAAATTTGGAACTTGGCTCATGCAGGACAACCTTCGAAGTATGAAATCTGAAACTCAAAACCTCTGAAGTCTGAAGTCTAAAATTCAAAGTGAACCTCCAGAGTTAGAAATACAAAATGACCCTGAAAGTTTGAAATGCCAAAATCAGAATTTAAGACCACTTTTGTAACCTCTAACCCCCGATCTAATCTTTTGGGAACTTAAGACCTGTTTTACACATGTGAAATCCCTAAAAATCAAGTTTGGAACTTGGACCCTTGAATGTAACCGCTGAAGTCTGAAACGCAAAAAAATCTAAAATCCAAAGTTTGAAAACTCTGAAATGTAAAATACAAGGCAACCATGGACTTTCAAATTTTTAAACTTCCTTCAAGGGATGATGATTTCAACAAGAGCAACGCAACTTGATCTACAATGAAAAATATGGGTCAGATGCCTTATGGAACACCTGCAAAAAATACTTCCTGTAAGTCTTACTAGGCTTGCTAGAACTGTTATCACCAAATCACAACACCCCCCGAATTACTAGGTTGACTGTGTGAGGAATTCAGTGTGATTGCATAAAATGGGTACCATCTATCAAGTTGTGGGACTTGCGGGCTTGAGATGGACCTATGGAGAAGGTTGGATTCATCTTCCTAATCCTTCTGCTACAACTACTCCTAAATGCAAAAAACACCTAACTAAACAGAGAGAGAGAGAGAGAGAGAGAGATAGAGAGAGAGAGAGAGAGAGAGAGAGAGAGAGAGGATGATATCACAAAGAAAAGGGGGTTGCTAGATAATTTTTCCAGCCTGTAAATGGAGAAGGATGAACTTAGAGAGGGTGGGCATGCACCAAAAACAAAAACACATGCATTACACCATTCTAATAAAAATAAAAACCAATAGATCCTACACTGAAACTAGAATATGCACAAAACATCTGATTTATGATGAGAGGAAAGATAAAACAACAAAACCATGAAAGGTTAGAAATATTAACACAAACATAGTTTTATTGCTCCACAAGACATGTATATTACATCACATGTAGGGAGAGGAAATATTTCCATTATAGTATTCAAATTGAAGGCTTGAAGCCCCAAAATTCACAACAGTCCAACTATGGAGAAGAGGGGAGCATGAGGAGAAAAATGTCTAACTCTTTGTAATATGCATCCCCTTTACTTTTTTATAGAAGAAATTGTGCAAGAGAGAGAATAAATTAATATTTCTAGGAGCTATGGGGAACCATGCTATATTAAATCATAGTATGGGGGCCTTTGATGATACCCATGTCTTTTATACTCTGCCCTATGTGAGGAAAATGGGTTCCCATACCTTATTAATTAAATCTTCACCTACCCGGACACTTTTCACTTCTAGAATAATTCCTACAATTTTGGGGAACCAGATCTTCCTAAAACCCATTTTTTATGATTTCATCATGCATCTCTTCTTCTCGCGATTCCATAGACTATACATTTTCCAAAATCAGAAAAGAAGAGCTCAAGTTATCTCATTTTTAGCAAAAAGGAGGTAATTTTGCAATTTTTGGCCTATGCATCGTTGATTGAGTAGCTCGCTGAGCTACTCGGCAAGCTGGGTGGCGAGTTTCCCCTGGTTTTCTTCCGTGGAGGCCTCCTTCATAACTCCTACCTACCACTTTGACCCTGAACCCGAAAAAGGCTTATGCATTACCCCCAAGCTCCTCACACTTCACATATATTGGCACTGCCTGGGCAAGTTCCCACAATTGTCGCTGAGCTCCTAGGCCTTCTTTAATTTTAATCCATTTCTATTTTTCACGGTTCACCTAATGGCTCAGATCTCCTTTTGACTACTCCCTAAAAATCATCTCCCACTTAATATCGGTCTTCAAACTACCCCTATCGCTTACCACCTCGACACACCCTACAAGCTTCCACATGCAGCCCTGACTTGACATAACCTCGCCACTTACCCTCTGACACAACTCCCAAGCTCTCTGTAATTTAAGACAATTCACTTAGTGGATTTCAAAGTTTAACTCCCGCCTAACATGTTTTCTCCGTCCCAAAATTTGACCACCCCAATCTCTGAAGTTTGAAATTCAGGGTTCGGAGTCTAAGCTCTTCAAAAAATTTAGCCTCCCAACTCTAATGTCGTCTCCCTCCAAAAATATAACAAATATGCACTCCATTAACCCGCAAAAATAATAAGTTGATCCCCAAAACCTCGACTGACCCCATTGAGTCAAAGTTTGGGGGAAAAAATTAGCCTCCCACCTACGTGGCACTATTCATCTAGCTTGTCAAGACCTCCGATACTCTGAACTCTATGTTATGTAAACACCTTGGTGCCACGTCACAAACACCTTACCTGACCCTATACCCTAACTCATTACTGATCCCTCCAAGTTCACCTTCCACTTACCTATGAGGTCACTGCCTTGTAAAACTCCATGGGCTTGCCTTCTATGCTGTCCTCCCGTACCAATCCACAAAGCTAGCTCACCGTTCATGCTACCGAGTGACTCGGCCCGCCAATTCTATTCCTAAGCCAATGAGTTGATGTCATGTCATTCCCATCCATCTGCTCAGTATCCTCATGAGATCTCACTTGTAATTCTAACTCATCTCAGTGAGTCGATGAGTAGTCCCCTTTTTCTATGGACCTTCAATGCCGACCCCCGAGCACCTATCCCGACGAGCTCATGTCATGCATTGAGCTATCTTCGATCACTGCTCGATACCTCCACCAACTCAACTCACCGAGTGGCTTGACAAGCTACTCGACTTCCCCATTAGCATAGCCCAACCCGTCAATGCTATCATCTCGTCACCTTGCAAAATGAGCTCACCCAAGCTACTCGGTTAACTACTTTTAGCTCGATACTTACTTGAGTTTCATTTAACAAATTTTCCTTGTTTTGGACTTTTTTGGGTTTTTTCCAAATTTTCTCATGTTATTATGAAATGAGGGATTGAGGGAAACAATAGTGCCAGTTACCCATTTTTTTTCCATTTTTTCTCATTTTTTTGAAAGTGGGCCCGCCATAGCCCATTTTCACCTTTACGTGAACACTGTGTCTTTCAAAACCCAGAAGAGGAAAGAATTCCTTGAATGATCCTAATTCTTCCCAAAACACTGCGACTGATCCTGAAACATAGTTTTTTTTCCTATAAACCCAAGATCTACCTACGAGGTCCTCGTCTAGTGCTCGGGTTTGATCCTACCATGTTGTCCATTTTGCTCAGGGGGAAAAAATGGATAACAATTTCAATTATAGATTTATTTTTGTTCACTATCACTCGGTAGTATATGTAGTCACACGGTAGTGATTTTATATAGAAGACTCGTCTATACTTACAGACACCTGATTATTTGGCTTCTGTGCATTTGTAATGAAATTACTTATATAAATATAAATATTAGTAGTAGCAATAGAACACCAAAAAAAACAAGATCTTAGATGAATGATTGAAATATGCAAGTAGAATAGCTTAGCCACTTTGATGGGGAAACCTCCAAACCATACAATAAGACTCAAATGATCAATACCATGATTAACTACTCCCCACTACAACCTATATATACTAATCCTATGATATGGCCAACACCAAGGCCAGCCAACTAAACATATGAAAACATAAATGAATAATATATGACAAGAAGAAATATTATGTAAGCCACAAGTTGACACTACATATCCAATATAAGCTATAGGACTAAGGGATTAGCATTCCCCTCCCCTTCAAAGTAACATTTTCCCCAATGTTGGGAAGCCTTGAATATTGTTACACAAATGCTTCATCATCCCATGATGCATCCGCAAAATTCATATTCTTCCACTTGATCAGGTACTTGGTAATGAGTTTGGTCCTCAATCTTTTGGTGTGTGCTGAATAATACCTTTAGGTTCCTATATGATCCTTGCTTTCTCATCCAGTTCAGGAAGTAAGGACTAGGTGGAAATGTGTTGCCCAATAAACTTCTTCAAGAAAGAAACATAGAAGACAGGATGTATTTTACTTCTTAGAGGGAGCTCCACCTTATATGCCATGTTGGTACCCAAATTTAACCTCCTTCAGAGAGAGCTCGAGCAACATCATGGGTTTGATAGGACACTCAGAGGTCAGATAGAAAATCATGTATGTCATTTTGTAGCTGGGGAAAGGAATCTATCTGACTTGTTGGCACTCAGGCTCTGAAGGGAGTGGGTAGAACATGCAAAAGGATGTGATATGATCCTCACTATTTTAGGTTGTGCCTTTCAACCAAGGTAAGAGAACCTATTTTTTAACCTCTATTATTTGAAAGGAGATTACAGGTACCTTTCTTTTGCATAAATTTTATAGAGAAGACCTTAGGGAAAATATGATCGACACACCAAATTTGACTCTCACGAGTTGTCATGTATAGATTATGGAGATATTCTCACAGCAAGGCAAAGGTTACTAAAGACATTTGAGACCCTGATTGTTTCTGCATGTTTTGGTAACAAAGATTATGCATTTGTGTACACACATGACAAACAGGGGTACTATGGGTAGGATTGGTTGTTTGTTAAATGAATTTTGGTGGGAGGGGAGATAGGATGGACTTGACTCACCAGATCCTTGAGAGCTTATGCAAAATGGAAAGATTCAATCAACAAAATGCCACAAAAAGTTAAATTGTTTCCTCAACTAGAATATGTGCTTCAATGGAGGCCGAGATTAGCACTCTTTCACACAACCTGTGGGATTCTATCATGAAGGCTCGAGTTAGAGAACCCAATAAAGCACCAAGATTTAAACCAAGTCATGCCTGAGGTACACCCAGAGGCTTACAGAGAATCTCTATCAACAAAATGAAAGAAAAGTGATTTTAAACCGTTTATCCCACTCCCAGATGAAGGCTCTTCTGAGAAATGAAATTGCAGATGCCACTAAACTATCACAAGGACTGAGACCTGTGTGATTGGACCCTATTTTGGTACAAGATTGCAATAGAAACAAGAAAAACTACTCATATGCATTCAGAGATGAAATAAATACACTTTACTCAAGATTAACACAGAATAACTCAAAGTTTGATCAAATTTATCAGCAAGGGAAAGTTTCCAGAACAATCTCAAAGCTTGTCAATGGTTGTACACTTGCAACCACCTTGACACGATAAAATTTGATACAAAGAGAGATATATAGGCTTCTCTGGACAGCTTCTCAAAATGGATGGGCTCTGTCAAGCTTTTTCTAGAGGAGAGAATCAGTCCTGATCTTTCCAAAAACTCCCAACCATTTGCACGAAAAATTTGTGCCATTTATAACATTTACAACAGAGCCCCTTCTCTGAAAAGACAAAAACATTGTAATGCACCAGTGCTCGCCATGATTCTTTCATGATTCTCAGAATCAGATCTGTAAAAATTCTCCAGGTGCTGAGGGGGTAAATTTCTTCGATTTCCTCCTACATTCAACTCCTTTCTCTGGTAGATCACTCTTCCTTCAATTCATCCAACCACTTCCACCCCTAATATGTCAAATCTGGCCCCTTGCATGCTCAGGAGAAGAAAAATAGAAAAAATGATCGGGCACGAAAGTCAGACCATTTTAATGAAGAAAGACATCTTCCAGATCTTCCCACCAAACTCTAGATATAAACATTAACTTCCTTCTCTGTCTTGGCGTGTAGAAAAAAGCAAGAAATCATGAAAACTCGCACTTCCTAGATGTGTTGCAGAGAAATGGAGGGAAAATTCAGATTTCGACTCTCAGCTATCGTTGATCTTTACTTTGAATTTGGGTTGTCCACGTGGAGGATTCAAACTTAAAAAGACCCAGGGGCTTCCCTTGATTTTTTACAACTTTTGGGAAAATTTAATATTTTGCTCTACATCTCCACCCTTCAGGAAATGAGCCTGACACGTGTCTAAGGTGGGCCCTAGTGGGACCGTGGCCAAATTCTGACATTTCAATCCCTTTTTGGAAAAGGGAAAAATTTTCCAAGTTTTCCCCATAGCTCCACCCTTGAAAAAATGGGCCTGACACGTGTCTAAATATATTGCAGAAAAACATCACTTCCCCTTTTACTTTTGGCCCCTTTTTCCTAAAAAGGAAATTTTTCAAAATTTCCCTCTGATAGTCCACACCTTTCAAACCACCATTGACTGGAGCAAGCTTTGATTTTACCTTTATTGGGCTTGTGGCCATTTTGAGATTTTAATCCGTTTGATGTTAAGAGGAAAAAAATCCAATTTGTCTCTGATGGTCTGCTTCCCCATCTTTTTAACTTTTCAAACCGCCATGTGTCACCATGGCGCACTTTGAGGTGATCCTAAAAATTTAATACCTTGAAATGAGCGCAGGCTCGCCACGTGTCCTGTTCTGCCAAACTACTTCCAACAACATAAAAATTTGTCTAAGTCCGGGCCAAGCAGAAAAAGCCTCCACGTGTCCTCCTATGGGGTCAAAGTAAGACCTTTTCCCTGCCCTTAAATTTGCTCCAATCAGAGCCTGGCGGGGCCGCGGGGTGGGTTCAAACTTTTTGCCAAAGTAGCCAAAAAAGAACAAGTTCAAAAATAGACCCGCCACGCCCCATCCAATCAGAAGAAGCCACGTAAGCACCAAAAGAACCAATGAGAAATGAGTGGGGCCATGGGACCAAATTTTCCTTTTTGCCAAAAAAGCAAAAAGTGATAAGTTAAAGCATTCGCCTTCCATCCCCTGAATGAACCAAAAGAAGCCACATACCCTGTCGATGCAAGGATGCAAATTTGACTAGGAGAAAATGCCCGTCAAACTATAAAATACAGAAAAATGATCATTTCGAGCCAGAAAATGAAAATTTCTTCAAGGACAAAGATTTTAGAAATGTTTACAAGGCTCAAATATGTTTTTAAAAGATACATCCACTCATTTTCTTCAAGTATTTAGGGTAGAAACGACAAGGAAGACAAATCCCAACTCGTGGAGACTGAAAGGTATGATAAAACCCAAGTTTTTTTGGACTTTTCTAGAGGAACAAAGAAACAAGGACCAAACCATGGACCCATAAATGATCCATGACCCAGGAACCAATTAAAAATGGCCACAAGGGTTAACTTGGCACAACACGAGGAAAAGGAAAATGACAGAGGTCATAAATCAATAAGATTTTCAAAGGCACAAACTGGGGTGAGACTATTTTGAGCACCAACACTGGCTCCAACTTCAGGGATGGGCACTCCCTGCGAGTGCCACAAGAACAAAAGTAGACCAAGTGCCAAAAATATCCATTGGGAAAAGGATTTAGTTTGTAGAGAAGAGGAACAGAGCCATCTCAAAAACAAACAGAGAAACCAACAAAAACAGGTCACCGAGGACTAGAATGAGAAAAAACACAAAAGAAGGGAACAAACAACAAACTATACACTGTACAAAAGACTTTTTCCTGATTTAAAGAAAATAATCAAGGAAATAATTCAAGTGCCTGCCATCCTAGATATGACCATGCCAAGAGGTTCTGATATGTTTTCATCAACTGGAAGTAGACCTCTTTTTCTTCTTTGTTCTATTTGTAAACCACCCATCTTCTCTAAACTCCTCCATTGTGTTTAAGTCAAATTGTTTGACATTCTTCAAGGCTGAAACACAGACCAGAATTCCTAGAAAAATCAAGCATACTTAGGAGCTCCATTTTCAACACTCTCATACTCCCTGAAATCCACAAAGCTCACAAAATTGTTAAGATCAACATCTTCTTGCAAAACTTCATAAGATGCATTGCTTGGGTCTTCAATCAGGTACATCATCTTCTTCTCTCCATACAATTTCACCAAGTTTCCTTCAATGGGGATAGTGGCATAAGACATGTCCATTTGCACACTACCACCAACACTTGTTGCCCACTTTCTTGACAACAACATCCCCCACTTGGCAGGGCAGTCAACAATGACTACATCAAGCTTTAAGTTCCTTCCAGGATAAGATGCAAGTTGCACTACTAGATCTTTGACACACCCCACCACTGGCACCTCTCTAGAGTCCATGGCAGTGCACTTCCCATATGTTGTTGTTACTTTGATACCTAATTCATTCATGACCTCAAGAGGCATGACATTACATGAAGCTCCAGAATCAAACATACAATTATGTAACAGCTTGTCTTTGATAACTAGGGTAGTGAAAAATGGATCCACATTCAGCTGGGATTTAACCAAAGAAATTCCTAAATAAACCTCTGGTGGTTCCCCCATCTCTTCCAATACTTGTGGCTTTTCCAACTCTACAACGGTAAGGGGAACCTCAACCTTGTTTACATCTTTGCCTTGTATGATCTCTCCCCCTTTGAATCCCAAATATTCAAAATCCCTCTTCTTGTGCTCAGGGATCCTAAGCAGCTCAACAATTGGGACAAGAATTTTGATTTGACTCAAAATTTGGGCTATGTCATATGGAGAAAATTTGGGTAGAGCAGCACTAGGGGAAAGATTGGAAAATTCATCAGATGGAATGGGATTATTTTCATTTTGGGCATGGGGAGGAACACAAGTTTTGCTTGGGGAAACAAGCTCTCTGCCAGATGCATTTTTCTTTGGGGTTTCTTTTGTAAGCACTGGAAATTTTGACTTGGCTTGTGGCCCCTTGACAGCTTTACTTCTGGTATTGTGCTCCTTTTCTTGGACAACTACAGCATTCATTAATAGCTGGCTATCTTCTTCTGAGGGAACTCCTCCATCATACTTTTCAATCATTAATTCCCTCAAGTATTCAAAATCATTAGTGGGACAATTCAAAATCTTGTACAATGTCTACTTCTAAAGTATGAGAGGGGGGAAGAAGAGGTACCCAGTGGATGCAATCCCAAAAAGTGGCAGCAGTCTCTAGCACTTATTACCTCAGTTGAAGTTGCTTCCCTTGGCGAACTCGTAGGGATCTCCATCATGTAGGCATCATCATCATTATCATCATCAACTGCTTCTTCTTCTTGCTGATCTTCTTCACAAGGAGCATGGGGCATGAAACATCTATCACACCAATCAATGACCTCTATTTCTTCCACAACAATAACTCTAGCAGCCAAAGGATCAGGTACCATTCTATTTTCTCTGCCTTGGGACTGTCTATTTCCAAACCCAACAGGTCCCTTACCTCTGTCATTAGATCTTTGGTGATTAGTGAACCTGTCTTGGCCTTGCTACTTGTGTTGACCTTGTGAGCTCTGCCCAATTCCCTTCTCAGCCCAGGCTAATTTGTAGGAAATTCTTTGTACATAGCCCCTGCCAAAGTTTTCACAACTTCTTCCAAATCAGCAGCCTTGCTTATTTGGGGCTTTTCTGGGTTAACCATCTTTACACCTTCTCTCTTTGGAGGCTTTCCAATTGCCTTGATATTATTCTCTATTTGTAAAGCCATGGTGAAGGCCTGCCTCAAATTTGTGGGGTTTTTATCTCTTAAATAATATGCAACCTTTTTATCAAATGCATCAGTATATTTGATTAAACATGACTCATCACAAGGCCTTATTCTAATAGGAAATCTTCTCAAGGTCTTATTAAACCTTGTGTTGAAATCATGTATGACTCATTAGGGCATGATGTTTTCAAAATCTGTTAATAGAAACCTAGGGTCAGTCCTATCACCATAATGCAACTAAATGCATTACTCATCTCATTCCAAGAATCAATTGAGTTAGGAAATGCTTTATACCAGGTAACATCTTCTTTGTGAACAAAAATCTTGATATACACATCTTCATGTTCAATCTCAAAATCTTCCATCATATTGAGGAAGAGCTTTAGATGTTGGTCACCATGGCATTGTTTCCCTAGAACTTAGGAATTTTGTTCCTTACATCTTGAGATGCATTTGGTAACCAGCCATTCCCACAAAATTTATAGGTCCAAAGGTTTTTACAACAAATGGGGGTTGAGCCATATTGACTGATGGGGGAGAAACAAATTGATGAGGGGAAGGTTCTTGGAACACATGAGTATAATTTTCAAAATGGATACCCCCCAAAGGCCTTGCTTCTTGGAAATATCTATGTACCTCAGAAAACACATGTGCAGAGTGTGAAGCAAACCTTTCAAAATCAAATGAAGGCCCTCTCCAGCTGGAGAGTTCAATTCCACAAAGAGGCTACCTAATTCAGATGTCACTTGAGCTGCAATCTTCAATGATAGGTTGTTCACTTTCATCAATAGAGATCCCTCTTCTTGTCTTGCTGATCTCCAACAACTCTCCAAGCTTTTCTTCCTTCTGATTTTGCTTTTCCTAGCTCTGGAAACAATGTCCTAGCAGGATCCCTAGCAAAAGAAATATCTTCTTCCCTCCAGCTTTGCAAATATTAGTAACAGATATGACTTTGACAGAGCTTTAAGACACTGGTACTTTTCAAAAATTAGATCAACAGGGAGTCACCACTAAGGAATTTCACCTTAGTTGTATAGATGCACTAAATATGATCTATCAAAGGTCTGTCAATGCAAGAAACTAGAAATGGAAAGTTTCTAACCTTTCTTCACCCAAATTTATCAAATGAAAGCTAGTGCACTAGGTGTGGAACTAAAATAATTGCACACATCACTTGGAGCATACAAGAAGTGTTTTACCAGGTTCTTGATTTTGAACTGAAATTCCCCAACAATGGCGCCACTAATGTTGGTGTTGTTGACAGGTCAAATAGATATGGCTTCAAATATGTATGCATGTGGATTAAATTGAACTAAGTTCCCAGCAACGTAAATCAGATCCCCGATAATGGTGCCATTTATGTTGGTACCCAAATTTAACCTCCTTCAGAGACCGAGCAACATCATGGGTTTGACAGGACACTCAAAGGCAGATAGACAATCATGTATGTAATTTTGTAGCAAGGGAAGCAACCAATCTAACTTTTTGGCACTCAGGATCTGAAGGGAGTGGGTAGCACATGCAAAAGGATGTGATCTGATCCTTACTATTTTAGGTTGTGCCTTTCAACCAAGGTAAGAGAACCTGTTTTGTAACCTCTGTTATTTGAAAGGAGATTGTAGGTACCTTTCTTTTGCATAAATTTTATAGAGAAGGCCTTGGGGAAAATATGATCAACACACCAAATCTGACTCTCACGAGTTGTCACGTCCATATTATGGAGATATTCTCACAACAAGGCAAAGGTTACTAAAGACATTTGAGACCCTGATTGTTTCTGCATGTTTTAGTAACAGAGATTATACATTTGTGTACACACATGATAAACAAGGGTACTATGGGTAGGATTGTTGTTATTAAATTAATTTTAGTGGGAGGGGAGACACGATGGACTTGACTCACCAGATCCTTGAGAGCTTATGCAAAATGGAAATATTCAATCAACAAAATGCCACAAAAATTTAAATTGTTTCCTCAACTAGAATATGTGCTTCAATGGAGGCCTAGATTAGCACTCTTTCACACAACCTGTGGGATTCTATCATGAAGGCTCAAGTTAGAGAACCCAATAAAGCACCAAGATTTAAACCAATTCATGCCTGAGGTACACCCAGAGGCTTTTAGAGAATCTTTATCAACAAAATGAAAGAAAAGTGATTTTAAACCATTTATCCCACTCCCAGATGAAGGCTCTTCTGAGAAATGAAATTGCAGATGCCACTAAACTATCACAAGGACTGAGACATGTGTGATTGGACCCTATTTTGGTACAAAATTGCAATAGAAATAATAAAAACTACTCGTATGCATTTAGAGATGAAATAAATACACTTTACTCAATATTAACAAAAAATTACTCAAAGTTTGATCAAATTTATCAGCACGGGAAAGTTTCCAGAACAATCTCAAAGCTTTTCAATAGCTATACACTTGCAACCACCTTGACACGATAAAATTTGATACAAAGAGAGATATACTGGCTTCTCTGGATGACTTCTCAAAATGGATGGGATCTATCAAGCTTTTTCTACTGGAGAGAATCAGTCCTGATCTTTCAAAAAACTCCCAACCATTTACACGAAAAATTCATTGCCATTTATAAAATTTCCCATAGAGCCCCTTCCTCCCAAAAAAACAAAAACTTTAAATACACCAGTGCTCGCCATGATTCTTTCGTTATTCATCAGAATCAAATCTGTAAAAGTCTCCAAGTTCTCGAGTGGAAAAATCTCATTTGATTTCCCCCTGCATTCAATTCCTTTCTTGTGAAAAACATGCACTCTTCTTTCCATTCGCCAACCACTTCCACCCCATATCAATCAAATATGGCCCCTTATGCATGCTTACGAGAAGAAAAATGGAAAACCAGATCGGGCCAGAGAGTCAAACTATTTTAATGGCAAAAGATTTCTTTAGATCTCTCCCACCGAACTCTAGATATCAAAATTAACCCGCTCCTCTATTTTGCATGTAGAAAATAGAAAGAAATCATGAAGACTCACACTTCTAGACGTGTTGCAGAGAAATGGAGGGAAAATCAAATTTCAACTCTTAGTTGTCGTTGATCTTTACTTTGAATTTAGGCCATCCACGTGGAGGATTCAAACTTAAAAATGGACCTGGGGGCTTCCTCTAACTTTTAACAACTTTTGGGAAAAAATTTCATATTTTTCTCCGCATCTCTGCCCTTGAAAAAATGGGCCTGACACGTGTTGTAAGGTGGGCTCCAGCAAGACCGTAGCCAAATTATGACATTTCACTCCCTTTTTCAGAAAGGGGAAAAATTTCCAAGTTTTTCCCTCAGCTTCGCCCTTGAAAAAATGGGCCTGAAACGTGTCTAAATATGATTACAGTGGAACAATGCTTCACCTTTTACTTTTGGCCCCCTTTTCCCAAAAATATTTTTTTCCAAATTTCCCTCGATAGTCTGAACCTTCGCCATTGACTAGAGCAAGCTTTGATTTTACCTTTATTGGGCTTGTGTGCCATTTTGAGATTTTAATGCTTTTGATGTTAAGAGGCAAAAAATCCAATTTTCCTCTGATGGTCCACTATCCCCATGGTCTTTGACTAAGTAAAATTTTCAGAACCCCCATGTGTCACCTTGGTGCACCTTCAAAAGGTGATCCTAAAAATTTAATACCTTGAACGAGTGCGGGCTCGCCACATGTCCTGTTCCGCCAAAATGCTTCCAATTACATAACAATTTGTCCAAGTATAAACCAAGCAGCAGAATCTTCCATGTGTCCTCCTGCGGGGTCAAAGCGAGACCTTTTCCCTGCCCTTAAATTTGCTCCAATAAGATCTTGGTGGGGCCGCGGGGTGGGTTCAACCTTTTTTCCAAAGTAGCCAAATAAGAACAAGTTCAAAAATAGACACGCCACGCCCCATCCAATCAGAAGAAGCCACATAAGCACCAAAAGAACCAATGAGAAATGAGTAGGGCCACGGGACCAAATTTTCCTTTTTTTCAAAAAATCGAAAAGCAATAAGTTAAAGCATTCGCCCGCCAATCCCTGACCAACCAAAAGAAGCCACATACCCTGGTTAATGCAAGGATGCAAATTTGACCGAGGAGAAAACACTTGTCAAACTGTAAAATACAGAAAAACGATCATTTGAGCCAGAAAATGAAAAATTCTTCAAGGAGAGAGAGTTTAGAAATGTTTGCAAGGCTCAAATATGTTTCTTCAAAGATACATCCACTCATTTTCTTCAAGTATTTACAGAAGAAATGATAAGAAATACTAATCCTGACTGTGGAGACCGAAAGGTATGATAAAACCCGAGTTTTTTAGACTTTTCCAGAGGAACAAATAAACAAGGAGCAAACCATGGACCCATAAATGATCCATGACGCAAGACTACAAGACCACTAGATTTTAATTAGACAATAAATGAGGGAGCTACCTTAGGCCCAGGAAATATAAAACTTCCTTTCGAAGGTGGTCAGTTCCCCTTTTAATACGAATTAACACAAATGATAACAAAGAAAGCTATTGCGAAATCATGATTTAGGTACCTCGTTACAAAGCAATAGAGGCTAAACTATCAATAATAAAGAGTCACGTTGTTTGTTCAGTTACTGGTCGTTGATACATTCAGGTTGAGTTACAGGGATAAACCAGACTAGACCTGAGGTTGTTAGGTGACAAATAGGCGAGAGGAAGGTTTTAGGGTATAAGTCACAGTGACCGATGCCGGTCACTGGATAACCGACCCTGGTTAGAGAACTGCTGCCGGTAGGGGATAACCGACACCGGTAGGGTCAGTAATCTAGGTGCTTCTGGATAGAGGTTGGTTGAAGGGTGATTGTGGGGTTATTAAGACTAGTGGATGGCTGAGGGGAATAGTGAGAGGACAGGGAAGACTCAGATTGTGATAAAATGGTCTTCTAGGCAATACAAGGATGTATGGATGAAGGTTAAGTGTAGGGTGCTGGTAGGTGGTAGATCTAGGAATGAGTTTATAATTACTATCAATCCACAGGCTCAAGAAATGGTGCTTAGAAACATACAAGACACTACTTACTCGTTCCTGATGAAGATGCAGGTTCCACAACTGTGATGACAAATACAGGGCTCAAGTAGGATGATCTAACAATCCAAAATGTGCTATCTCCTCTTCTGATGCTCGGATGAGTGTCACTGGGCTCTGGTTATTCAGTTGTAGTCTTGGGATTGATGTCCTTCTCTACAAACTCTTCTTGTTTCTTCACTTGTCTCTGTTCGGCCAAGCAAATCCAGATCCTTTCAATGATTTCTCCTCCTCCCGATCAAATGAAAATCTGATCCTTTGTTTTTGGTTGGAGGTGGTCATTTACAGGGAACCGATGGCGGTTACACAACCGATGGCGGTCGAGTAGGAACCGATGTCGGTCAGGTCAAAGCGGGCTATTTTTGGTAAAATAGCCAGCTTTCCCTCCTTTTCTCCCGAGGGATTGGTTGCGGGCTTAGTCAAGTCATTATGAGGTTGGTTTTAGGTGCGGGTGAGGAGTAATTAGTCATGGGTGTGGATGTGGGCCAAGTTATAGGTATTAATTAGGTTAGTTTAGGGTTAAGACTAGGTCATGATGAGGTGGTGAAATGAGGTGGCAGGTATGACGATGTGGATTTATTAATTATAAGGTAATTAATAAATAATCGTGTAAGGTTTAGGTGATGAGGTTAGGTTGCAAAATGAGATGCGGGGCACATGGTGTCGTAAGACACAAATTTGGTGTCTACATTTAGCCCCTTGTTGTCATGTAGCTTGTCTTTGTTAAAGCTACACGGATAATAATAAGAAGTGGTTACCCCTGTTAAGGGTATAGGTAATCCCCCTCAAATCTATCACAGATTGAGGTAGCGTGAAATCAGGGATACGGTTGATAAAGGGTAAATGGTGTTTAGATAATGGGAAGATGGTGGGGTAGGGCCAAGGAAGCAGACACACATTGACATGCAGTAGTGCGACCAGGGTACATGATTTGAAGAGAAAACAAGTAATTCATAGGCAAAGGTCGATAGTTTATCCAAACAAGGGTGATATAATCCTGGTATCCAAGGCATAGGAAGTAGCTCCAGGGGATATAACGGGTAAGGTACAGGAATGTTTAGGCATGTTCGGCAGTACCAAATGGTTGGTTTGGTTGAGATAAACGTCACAGTCTTGGTCTAGGCAAAGTTGGTCAACTGATCAAGTCAAGGACCCTAATCATGTTAAAACACGAACAGGTGAGCTCGATTGAACAAAAAGCTACCTGATGGGTGGATAAAATTGTATTGTGTTGAGGTTGGGTGAGGTATTTAATTGGTGCGGCCTTAGGTCGGGCCAAATGGTTGGGTGCGGCCTTGGGTCGGGCCAAATGGGTTGGTTGTGGCCTTGGGTCAGGCCAAATGGTTGGTTACGGCCTTAGGTCGGGCCAAATTGGTTGGTTGCGGCCTTGGGTCAGGCCAGATTGGTTGGTTGTGGCCTTGGGTCAGGCCAAATTGGTTGGTTACGACCTTGGGTCGGGCCAGATTGGTTGGTTATGGCCTTGGGTCGGGAAAGATTGGTTGGTTATGGCCTTGGGTTAGGCCAGATTGGTTGGTTACGGCCTTGGGTCGGGCCAAATTGGTTGGTTACAGCCTTGGGTCGGGCCAAATTGGTTGGTTACGGCCTTGGGTCGGGCCAAATTGGTTGGTTGCGGCCTTGGGTTGGGCCAGATTGGTTGGTTACGGCCTTGGGTCGGGCCAGATTGGTTGGTTACAGCCTTGGGTCGGGACAAATTGGTTGGTTATGGCCTTGGGTCGGGCCAAATTGGTTGGTTGCGGCCTTGGGTCGGGCCAGATTGGTTGGTTACGGCCTTGGGTCGGGCCAGATTGGTTGGTTACGGCCTTGGGTCGGGCCAAGGAAGTTAACAAAGGGTTTTCAGCTAAGGTGGATATAGGCGATGTTGTGAGAAAGGGCGATTAGTAAATAAGGGTAGAAATTAGGGAAGAGGTGGGATAAAACCGATATCGATTTTCTATGACCGATATTGGTTAGGTGACCGATACCAGTTCTTTAGGGCACAATATAACCGGTATCGGTTATAGGTCGAAAACCTATAAAAAGGAAAAATACGGCCTGTCATTGTCATATTGTCAATTTGAAAACCAATTTTAGTTATTTGAGGTCTTGTGGCGAGATTGTTGAGTTTTTCGGCTGAGGTGGCACTATTTGAGTGGAGAAGTGAGGGATTGGTAGGCCCTAGCGAGGAGGAGGCAACATTTGATTGGTAGAGGACCCAGCAGAGGAGAGTTTATAGCCATGGCACAGCCAGGAGGAGCTGGAGGTGCTGGACTAGCTGGACCACCACCACCAATCCCACCACCACGACGTGTCATCGTACCGGTAGGTTCGAAACCTCTCATGGTGTGAATTTGATGTTGTTAAGCTATTTTTGGGGGTTTGGGTAGGAATCCATGTTTTGGTAAAATAATGAATAAATTAAAGCTATTTGAAAAATGAAGAGGATAGATGGGTGAAGGAAGGCAAGGCGGCAGGGTGGGTAGATTTTTAGGGTGTTTGGGTGGGTAAATAGGTATAAATAGGCAAAAAAGGATTTGGGAGGGCCGCGTCGGGTTCGGCTCCGTGATTTTTCAGTGACCGATGCCGGTCACTAAGCGACCGGCATCGTTCAAGAAATTTCGGGGCAGGGTGGGTTTGTGGGTGACCGGTGTCGGTCGTACGTCGATCGGCGTCGGTGGAGAGGGGACCGGTGGCAGTCATGGGTGACCGGTACCGGTCCCTAGTTAGGAATATTTATTTTGTTGGTTGGTTTTACTGTGGTTTGGGGTGTTTGGTGGTTTTTGGGGCTGTTGTTTGGGTGTTTGGGTATTAGTGGTTTGGGTTTTGTGTTTGTGGGGGTGAAAAGGGAAGGGGTGGAGGTGAATAGGAAGGTTGATTGGTGAGTGGGGGGAAAAATGGGGTGATTGTGTGGTTGGTGCGGTTCGGATAGAGTAGGTGTTGGGCATGAATGGGGAGGTGTTAAATTGGTAGGGGTATAGGTAAAGTTTTTTAGGGTAAAATAGGTGGGTGTAGGTGTGTGTGATAGAGTCGGGTTGTGGTCGGTTGGGTAAAAGGGGGTATAGAAGGGTGAAGTAGTTGTTGTTTCAAAGGGTAGGTCTAATGAAGTGGGTGATTTGTGCAGGCACGTCAGCAGCTGAC
Organism: Taxus chinensis; assembly: GCA_019776745.2. NCBI lineage: Eukaryota > Viridiplantae > Streptophyta > Pinopsida > Cupressales > Taxaceae > Taxus > Taxus chinensis. Next base: position 991,233,519 of record CM034146.1, read on the forward strand.
CATGCGGGATAGGATGCCCCCATTGTTGAGACGGATGCGGCCACACATGTCTGCGGCGGACTGGGCCATCATGCGCTAGGTGGGACTCGGCGGAGTCCAGCGTTATAGGGCGATAGAGAGGGATCACAGTCTTATGGTCACCCTCATCGAGAGATGGGATCCGGCAACCAATGTGTTTCATCTCCCAACTGGAGATATGACCATTACATTGGAGGATGTGTATCACATCCTTAGATTACCAATCAATGGAGAGGTAGTTTTCCAGGTGGATGCAGAGACAGCCATGGACAGTATCTTACAGTTATTCGGGGATGTAGCTGCGCTATTGACTTATCACAACGCGAGCATCGCCTATGGGGATATGTATCATGCCCACCGACATGAGACACAGCTTGCCGTGTTGATGATGATCGGCATTACATGCTTCGCCCTCCCGGACTCAGAGGGAGGCCACTTTCCACGGGCACTGATGGGGGTATTACACGAGATGGTTGAGGAGCATACATGTTATGCTTGGGCACCAGTATACCTGGTGCAGTTATACCGAGAGCTGTGGGGCTACCGCCGGATGAGGTGATTTGGGATTTTCTCTACATTTTTGTTACACTGTTGGGCATATGAGCATATCATATGCATTCGACCAGTAGGGCTGCCCCAGCAGCCAGGGCCACAGGTGATTTACAGATATGGATTTCAGAGGTGGCTGGGGGTCATGGGTCAGCCATGGGCAGTTCTTTCCGGACGGGATGTAGCATATTACCGGCACGTATTAGAGGGCGTGACTGCCTTGGATATTGTATGGAGGCCTTACAGAGGTCATCAGCCCCACGGAGGAGCCCGATCATAGTTACGGTGGATCCAGTATACATTCTGGATAGCGGGATGGAGGCCGGGAGAGTACGAGTGGATACCGCTGGAGAGGGTACGAGGATAGCTGGGGCTATGACAGAATGAGCCACATCCCTTCCCTCAGTACTGGAGGGATGATGTAGAGGCTCCACTGCCTGCACCACAGCCTATGGACCCAGATTGGGTAGCTGAGCGGCAGGCAGATGATACAATGGATGATGCTGGGTGTACAGGATCATTTTTGGTATGGTGGGCAGGGGAGAGAGCCACGAGGAGAGCACATCCCACACAACCAAACTTAGTGGCTGTTAGAGCAGAGAGGGACCAGTTCAGAGGACAGGTATAGTTGTTACAGGGGCAGCTTGCTACCGCACAAGCACAGATAGGTGTCCTACAGGGGCAGTTAGCCCAGGCACAGGTACAGGCCCAGTCACAGGCACCAGCACAGGTATAGGTACCGCCACAGGCACCACCAGCGGCACCAGCATAGGCACAGGTATAGGCACCACCATCAGTGCAGCCACAGGCACCGATACCACCACTGACACCGGCACAGACACAGGGTGTACTGGTAGGACAGGGGCCATTGGTATTAGGAGTCGGGGGACCAGCCCCAGCAGCTTTGGTGGCACGGGCCCGGTATATGGAGGCGAGAGTGGAGGCTGGTACTATCAGGACATCCTTGATGGTACTGAGGCTGACTATTAGCCGTATGTGGTGCATAGAGCAGAGACCTCACGTAGCCAGAGATCCTAGGGTGGTGCAGCCACAGCCGGTGGGTTTGTTACAGGGAGGAGATGAGAGGTAGCACAGGGACCCGTAGGGAGACAGGTAGAGGGTGGTGGGGAGAGCTGACGGATCCCTGGGTCAGAGAGAGATGTTTTGTTTGTAGATGGATATTATATAGAGGCACCAGTCTGCTAACCGGCTATGTATAGAGAGGCCTGTGTGCCCACATATGATTCTTTCATTTATTTATTCATTTATTGTATATACCGGCCTACGAGCCGAGTACAGGTTGTACTGTTGATACCGGTCTGTGAGCCAAGTATATTTTTGATATGAGAGACCGGCCTGCGAGCCGAGTCGATATTTTGACAGTTGTTGAGGCCTGCGTGCCGGCTTTGTATTATTATGAGATCACATAGGCCCCTATGCAGGGTACATTGTATATTTGAAACTTTTGATGTATAGATATGATGATTTTGACCCATATGCTATGTTTAAAATGTGTTAAGTGTTTTGTCGATGGTTTGTGATATTTAATGTATGATGAGTTTGATCCACATGGTTTATATATTGATGGTTTTTGATATTGTTTGTTGATGGCTTGGTTGTTTTTGTAATATGGATAGATGATGTTGATGAAATTGTGATGAGATATGGATTTAATGAAAAATTATAGATAATGGTGTTGTTTATGCAGGAAAAAGGGACGGGTGCCACAAAAATTTGCAAAAATGAAGAAAAAGCTTAGGTTTAAGCAACAAGGGGGTACATGACCGATATCGGTTATGTAACCGATGTCGGTATCTATATGACTGATATCGGTTATGTAACCGATATCGGTTATGCAAGAATTATTTTCCTAAAAATAGAACTGCTTGGTTGGAAACTTAAGTTCTTATTTTTAGCATTCTTATTTTTAGAGTCATGCAACAAGTTAAATATGTGAATGCGACACTGTTTGACGACTGCTACAGGTAATTGCATGAAAGAATTTGAGTGATAAGGAGGAAAGAGTGCTCCGTAGGTGAAAAGAGCATGGGCTGAGATTCAGAAGGCAAAAAGACAAGTTATATTTGAAGAGGGTAGTGAACATGGCTGAACGAGGAGAAGCATCCAGCAGGTAGGGACGAGGGGGAAGACATGTTCCGCCCCAAGCTGCTACATCCCGAGAGGTAAACTGTTTGGTTGTAATTTGATTCTTGCATGTTTTGTGAATAGGATGAGAGAAGTGTAAGTGGGTAAAGATGAGAAAGAAAAGGTGATAGGCAAGGGTTGGGGATGGGGTGAGTGCTATGGGGTAGGTAAATAGGGTTGTCACGTATATTTTTAGGTATAAATAGGAGTAAACGGACAAAAATATCGTAGGTGTATGTTTTAAGCAGGGTAGGTATATTTTTGACAGTGACCGGTATCATTTAGAAATAACCGGTATTGGTTAGCAAACCGGTATCGGTTATTCATAACCGATATCGGTCACTGTAAGAGTTTCCAGAACTTGAGAAAAAAACCCGTAGAGATTTGTTCTTTTGAATAATTATGTGTCGTTTTGATGTATGCAGGCAGAAGCAGGGTTAAGGATGAATGATACTGTGCCAGCGTTGTTGTCACGAATCCGAGCGGATGTAACACTAGCTGAATGGGCATTGATAAATCGTTTGGGGTTAAGTGGAATCCGCTATTATTCAAGAATCGCGCGTAACCATGCTATGTTGCAGGCGTTGATTGAGAGATGGAATCCAGAAAAGAATACCTTCTATCTGCCAACAGGGGAGATGACAGTGACTTTGGAAGATGTGTTCCATATTTTGAGACTCCCAATGATAGGAAAAACAGTGTATCAGGTGTTGCCTAGCACGGGGCGGGCAGCGATAACAGCAGTATTTGGGTCAGTTGCACAAGATTTGACACAACGAGGTTTATCTTTTACGTATGATACAATGTATGTAACACACCTTGAGGAAACAAGGTTGGCCGTGCTATTAATGATAGCGGTGGGGTATTATGCATTGCCGAGGGCGGAAGGGGGAAGATTTCCAAAAGTGTTGATGAGTGTTATTTGGGAAATGATAGAAATGAGTGTGACTTTCACATGGGCACCCGCATATCTAGCAGAGTTATATAGGGGTCTATGGGCTTGCAAGCGAAAACACAGGACGACACTGGATTGTTCGTACTTATTACATTGTTGGGCCTATGAGCATATTGTTTGTGTGCGTCCAATAGGCCGACCCATCGAGTCGGGAGAGGCAGGAGTGCAAAGGTTGGGATTCAGATGATGGGTCCAGACAGAACAAGAAGCGAGATCCCAGGCCGTGATAGATGACATCGAGTATTATAGACAGGTATGGGAGATGGTGACGATTGCGGATATTTTTTGGAGGCCTTACAGGAACTATATGGTGACAGAGCACATAACTGAGGAGTTGAGGGGTGTAGAGCGATTAAGATGGATCGCAGGGCACAGGCCGGGTGAGTACGAGAGGATTCCTCTAGATCACGTGCGGCAACAATTTGGGTTCGTTCAGGATATACCGATGACATATAGACCATACATGAGGATCGACGCCGAGGCAGCATTCTCACCTCCGCGGCCTACACCTCCAGAAGGGCCAAAAGAGATAGCAACCGATCGTAGGGTAATGGATGCGGAAACGACAAAGGCCTATAGAGTATGGTGGGTAGCAGAGCTGCGAGGTGCACGTGAGCGCCTAGACATAGCTGTGATTATAGCGGAGAGAGATCGTCTGCAGGAGTTGGATCACCATATTCAAACACAGGTGAATGAGACAATGGGATTGTTAGAGGTTTCACAATTATGAGTGGAGAGACTGGAGGCAAGATTCCTCCACGCGAGAGGACGTATTTGTATGTTACAGGAGATGTTGGCGGATCAATGGGAGGAACCAATGGCAGTGGCACCTTTGAGGATGGAGAGTCCAACTGAGGGGCATCGACGATCACGATCACCACCTGATTTGGGAGGAGGTGCAAGCGTCTAAGTGAATTTCATAGGAATATAAGAATAAATAAGGATGCCGACCTGCGAGTCGATGATAGAGAAGATGTATTTGTTTAACATCTAAAATAAAACTAAAGATGTATGTGGTTTTGAGTGATGATAATAATAAGAATGGTTGTGTTTTGAATGTTTTTTTTGTTTTGTTTGAAAAAGGATAAAGATGAATGTTGGCAAATAGAAATACACAAAAAATATTTATATTTACAACACATGATAGGGTATGGTAGGGGATGGTCGAGCTAACCTTAGGAGACCCCATGTCTCCTAAGTGCTGCCTACATAGCCCATTGCACAAAGCAAGGAGGGGCCTCAGACCGATGTAGTTCTCCCTTAGGACCAGGGAGAGGTGAATTCAGGTAATTTAGGTATGGTTAGGCAATTTGTTGGTTGGTAAAAATATTGATATTGATATTGGTAGGGTAATGTTGTTGGTGTTGGTAATGAATTGGTGATTTTGGAATAGGTATAAGTGACGCGAAAGTTAGCCTACCCAAGTGGTAGGGAACCATGTCCTGATTAAGATCAACACATAATCCTAGATTCGAGTCAAAGAGGAAAGAGTGCTCCGTAGGTGAAAAGAGCTAAACAAACCACATAATAACGTAGAATGAGCTTGAACCCCTAGGTACCGTGCATAGACGAGAAGTCAATAGGTGAAAAGAGTTGTATGATCACAATATATCGGGTGTACGTCACGTCCCTTGAGTTGTGTTGTTTTAACAAATGTTGAGGTGAAGTGGATGGTGTAGCCGAGACACAGAGAACTTGTTATAAAGTGAGTATTCCGACGAAAGAGAACCTAACCCAAATAGACAAGTCCATGACCCAAAATTTCTTTTGAATGTGGATTTTATTTTACTGAATATAGACTGATCGATGCGGGAAGTCTACAAGGGATATTTTTTTGTTTTATTCTTGAGGTCTTCACGAAGCTGATCAATGTGAGAAGCTTCTGATAAAGGCTGACTGTGTATAGCCGTCCTTCAAGGGAGTAGTCTATTTATAGTAGCAGATGCGGTTTTAGTGCATAGCTGTCCTTCGGGGGAGTAGTCTATATATAATTTAGAGAGCTAGATGTCCTTTTGGCGTAAAGCATCTAGTTTGGTAGGAAGTTTGACTCAAGAAAATCCCATAAGCATATAATTAAGAATGTGTCATTTTAATACTTTGAAGTCATGGACTAGACTAAAAAGGGGAAGGCATCTTTAAGGGGAGGTGAGAATCAAACTATGTGAGCTTGATTTTATTTTGAGATGTAGGAAACAACGTGTATGTGGTGGTAAATGAGCTCAAGGGACGAGCGGTAGGTAGATAAGTAGTGATATAACACTAAATTCAATAGTAGAGTGGTCGAAGATGCAAGGCATTAAGGGGTTCAGGCTCAGGTTTACCATTAAGCGAAGCTAAATGATAAGTGCCTGATCCATAAGTGTGAGTGATTATGTAAGGCCCAATCCAATTGGGAGCAAATTTTCCACGTTTGCTCTTTTCTAGTTTGGTTACATGTTGATTCTATTTGAGGACAAGATCACCAACCTTAAAGGTACGCTCATGAAGTTGCTTATCATAAGCACGCTTGATGCGTTTTTGATAGATTTGAAGGTGATCAAGAGCTGTAAGACAATGCTCATCAAGAAGCTCCAATTGGGCTAACCGCTCTTGGCGGAAATCATCGTTGGTGAGAATATCTTGAAGAGATATTCTAAGGGAGGGTATTTGTATTTCGAGAGGCAAGACAGCCTCGGTACCATATACCAAAGAAAAAGGTGTAGCATTAGTGGAGGTACGAATGCTAGTACGATAAGCCCAAAGGGCAAAGGGGATGTGATCATGCCAATTTCTTGTAGAATCATTGACGACTTTCATGAGGATTTTGGTTAGGGTTTTATTAGAAGATTTGGCTTGTCCATTCGCTTGTGGATAGTAGGGTGATGAGAAGCTAAGTTTGATACCAAAATTATCACAAAGGTCTTGCAACAACTTATTTTTGAAAGATTTTCCATTATCTGTTATCAGGTGATGAGGAACACCAAAACGACAGATAATGTGGTGGTTAATGAACTCTACAATTTTTTCTTTTTTAGTTGAAATGAGTGGAATAGCCTCCACCCATTTTGTGTAATATTCGGTTACTGTGATTATCCATCGGTGACATTGTGAAGAGGGCGGATGAATCTCACCAATAAGGTCTAAACCCCATTGTGAGAAAGGCCAAAGATCTCGTGTGACCTGTAGCGGATGGCTAGGAGTATGTTGAAGGTTGGCATGTTGTTGACACATAACACAACGCTTAACATATTCATAGCAGTCGTTATTGAGAGTAGGCTAATAATAACCTAGGTGAAGGATTCGTTTGGCCATGGCAAGGCCGCTAAAATGTCCACCACAAATACCGTCATGGACCTGTTGGATGGCATAGGTGATCTTCGTGCCGGTTAGACATCGAAGGAGGATGCCATCAAAGCCACGTTTATAAAGGAGTCCCCCCATGACGACATAACGAGAAACACATTTAAGAAAAGCGTGTTTGTCGGTACTAGTAAGGTCAGGTGGGAGAACGGAGGTTGTTAGGTAGTCATGAAATTGGTGATACCAGGTATCCTGCGAATTAGCAGACACATTATTGATCATACAAACAACCGGGGCTAAGTAAGATGGGGCAAAGAGTTGTTGGACTAAGACAAAAATGTCAGAGTCAGTTGATGAAGCTGGAATTTGCGAGGCTAAGCAAGCCATAGTATCCGCAAATTTGTTAGTGGAGCGGGGAATGGTTTGGATAGAATAATGAGTAAATAAGGTTAGAAGTGAATCCACGTAATGTTTGTACTTTTGAAGTTCCTCATTTTTACATTGGTAGATGCCCATAACTTGATTGACTACCAATTGAGAGTCACCGAAAATATTGATAGATTTGACACCTAAGTGTAATGCAACTTGGAGACCCAAAACAAGAGCCTCGTATTCCGCTGTATTATTAGTGCAGGGGAAATCGAGTCGGAATGAAAGAGGCATAGGCTCAGCATCGAGAGGAATGAGAACAATGCTGGCTCCTCCGCCGCGTTGGCATTTGGATCCATCGAAGAAGAGGGTCATTGGATACGACTCCTCCCTGAGGAAAAGAGTAGCGATGAGTTCGTCGGGGAAATTAAAATTAGTAAATTGCGCCCCAGGTACAGGGGCTTCCGCGAGTTGATCGGCAATGGTTTGTCCTTTGATTGACTTATGTTGTACAAACTTAAGGTCGAGGTCAGCGAGGAGCATAAGCCATCGGGCGATGCATTGGTTTAGATGTGGTTTGGCGTACATATAATGAATGGGGTCCGTGTTGGTAATGACAAAAAATTTGTGATTCAGGAGGTAATGTTGAAGTTTGGTGGCTACGAATGATAGGGCTAGGCATAATTTTTCTACATGTGTATACCTAGTCTCGTAATCCACAAGAGTACGACTTATATAATAAACGGCTTGTTCTCGACGTGCCGAGTCCCGATGTGCGAGCATGGCTCCTATAGCATGGCCAGTGGCAGGAAGGTAAAGGTAGAAAGGGCGATCATCCTGAGGTGGAATAAGCACGGGTGGCTGCAAGAGATAATCTTTGAGAGCCTCAAAGGCTTGGTGGCACTCTTCGCTCCATTGAAAGGCAATATCCTTTTTAAGGAGGTGATGGAAAGGTTGACATCAATCCGAGAGTTGGGAGATGAAACGCCGGATATATTGGAGCTTACCTTGTAAACTACCCAATTGTTTGAGTTTAGTAGGTGGGGGCATTTCTAGGATAGCTTTGACTTTAGATGGATCGACCTCAATGCCACGTGCAAAGAGACGATCAATCTAATAAGTTTTCCTGAAAGAACACCAAAGACACATTTCTTTGGTTGAAGCCGGACTGAATATTGTAATAGGCAATCGAAAATAATGGTTAAAACATCAAGATGTTCACTGCGATGTTTAGATTTGTAAGAAGATCATCAACATAATCCTCAAGGATAGTGTGCATAATGTCATGAAAAATGTAAGTCATAGCCAGATGATAGGTCGCACCAGCATTCTTAAGGCCAAATGGCATGACACGATAACAAAAGGTTCCCCAAGGAGTTATGAAGGCAGTTTTATGTTGATCGGTAGGGGCAACCAAAATTTGGTTGTATCCTGAAAAGCCATCCATGAGAGAGAGCATCTCATGGCCCGCAGTGAGATCAACAAGTTGATCAATACTTGGGAGGGGGAAGTCATCCTTAGGGTAAGCGAGGTTAAGATCTCAGAAATCCGTGCATATCCAAAGTCCCCACGTCGCTTTAGTGACAGGTACAATGTTAGAAATCCATTGAGGATAGTCAATAGGCAGGATGAAGGAAACAGAAAGGAGTCGTTGAAGCTCTTCTTTGACCAAGAGGGCAATGCGTGGATGCATTTTCCTTAGTTTCTGTTTAATTGGCTTGGAATCGGGTTTCAGGGTAATGTTATGGACAGCAATGGCAGGATCAATTCCTGGCATGTCAGCGTAGGACCAAGTGAAAGCTTGGTTGCGGGTACGGAGAAAGGTAGTAAAGGTGGCTTGTTCTGATGTGTTAAGGGATTGTCTGATCTTCAAAATGTGAGGATCCTCCTCTATGTGGATGTTGATTTCTATAGTTGACTCGTTCAACATGGTTTGAGTTTCAGACGGTAAGGCACGTTGAATATAAGAGTCATCTGCACCAAGATAAGTGAGGATGGAGTCATCATCCTGGCACTCAACAACATTAATTGAAGGTGAATCCTCTTCGATCATGTCTGGATACAGAAGGGAAAGAGAAGATGGGTCCTCATTATCACATTGATAAGTGAGAGTACCTAGGGAGATAGCATTTATGAAAAAAAAAGTTAGGAGGGATAGATTCAGGGTCTATCGACTCTGTGGGTGATGATGGCAAAATGGGTGATGATGGTTTGGTAGGGGTGATGTCATCATCTTCCAGGATACAACTGACACGAGGTTTCTCTGGTGTAAGTGTTTCAGGAAAATTGAGACCACTACGATCATTGTGTTTGTGTGTAGTCACGGGAATGAGTGTATGTCGGCCTTGTTCATAAAGACCAAAACCAAAGCCTTTCCAAGCACAGCGAGTCAAGAAGGTGAGGGCGAAACGATGATTTTTCAAGTATTGAAAATCAGATTGGAAGGGAACCACACCAAGAGGAGGTTCAGGGGTAATAGAGGATGTGTCAACACCCCCATACGTTAGGTTGGTGTGGCAATGGGGTGGTCCGTAAGAGATTACCTCCCCCATGCGACAGTTGTAGGTAGGATATGCATGTAACTGTCCGTACTCCTATGGGGTATGGAAAGAGCTAACGTTATATAGGCGGTACCCCCCCAGTGTAAGGCGTTGAAAAACATCTACTAAGGGGTCGGAGGTTGGGATGTTATCTGCAGGAAAGGAAGTGGTATTTGTGACGGCGGTTTCATTGGTTGAAGGTGTAGGTGCGGTTAAAGTGCATGGTTGGGTTGGATGAATGGGTGTCTTAACTGGTACAAGCACATCATTAGGGTGATACAACATATTGTAGGTTTTGAAGGGGGGAGGATCAGCTTTTACGGTGTAGGACTTCCCCTCGTACTCAAATTTTATGCATCTATGTAAGGTGGAAGGAACGCATCCCATAGCCCGGATCCAAGGGTGGCCTAACAACATATTGTATTGGAACTCTCCCTCAAGGACATAGAAGAGTTCGGGTAAAGTGCGTGGACCTACACGAATGTTAAGGATCACGGTGCCTAAGGTAGAAGTAATAGCATCATTGAATGACCGCAACATGATGGGGTTGGCACACATGAAACTAGAAGGGATATTCATTTGTTGGAAGGCTTTTAAAGAGATGATGTTTAGGCTAGCACTCCCGTCAATCATAACATGACGTACCCGAATGTCCCAGACATAAGCTGAGATGAAAAGAGCAGGGTCAGGATCTTCAGCACCAAAGTCGATAATTTCGTCTTCGGAGAAACTGACAGCTGCGGCTTGCTGTACAGAGATAGAAGTGGTTGGGGAGATAGATTGTTTGGTGAGTGAAGCAACGTGATTGGGTGTTAGAATAGAGGTAATAGGCAAGGTTTCATTAGGTAAGACCTCTATCCCTTGAAGGATTTCAACGAGAGCTTGTCGATGAGATTCAGAAGTCTGAATGAGATCATACAGTGTCATTTTTACAGGTGATTGGTGAAGCTATTTGATCATGGTTCGGTGGGCAATTCCATTAGAGACGGGATAGGCGGGTCCGCGAATAAATACTTTAGGTGGTGGTGCCATCGGGATGGTGGACGGAGAAAGAGATGCCACAGGTGTGTTTTCTTTCGCTTCCTCATTGTTTTTCTGTCCTCGAGTAGCAACACTAATCATATTGATCTCGTGAATACGAGAGGAGGAAGACTGTAGGGATAGGTCATGGTCTTCGAGAGGTGGGGCTGTAATAATGATAGATCTTGGTGAGGTGGGGACAAGTGGTATAGGAGAGGGAATTGAAGCTAAAGGTCTCTCTCTTCGTAAGTTATCTTTCTTAACTTTTCTATCTGAGAGAGGTGACTGACGAAGTATAGCTTTCAACGCTTTGCATCCCTCTACGTCATGTCTTGGTGTGTGGTGGTAAGTGCAGATTTTAGACTCATCGTAACCTATAGGTCGAGGTTTAGATGGATCATAAGGTCTAAGTGGGGGTAGGGAAATGGTCGCATTCTCTACCAACATAGCAAGGATTTTGGCGTAAGACCCTTTGAGTGGGTCAAAGTCAGAGGAAGAGGAGGCTATTGACTGGGTCGATTCTGGTGATGACGTGGTATGGTTGGTTTGTATGGGTGGTGGTTTAGCCAAGGAGTTTTGATAATGGGTTTTAACTAAACGTGGCTTCTTTGACGCATAAGCTATGTTTAGCTTTTTGGATGATGAGGCCACAGATGATGTGGTATCAGAAAATAACCATGGAGAAATAGGAGTGACAGAAAAAAAATCTTTTGATGATGGAATTTGTTTAAGGTTGATAGGTGGACAGGATACATGGGGTGACAATGTTGCTATACCCTTGGATTTCTGTATGGGTGCAGAAGGCATAGGTCGCTTTAAAGAAAACGCAAGAGGTATGATATATTGATGCAGGGTAGAAGGATGGGGTCCCAATATGGAAGGTAGGTGTGACGACGAGGGTTTTAGTTGTGATAGCAGCATAGATTGAGGAGATTGAGTCTGTCTCCTAATGGGATGGACGGCTTTATTTTTAGATAAATCAAGCCACTTAGGTGGGTGTGTTAGACTGGGTATTGGTGGGGGTCCCAAGCGTAGGGAAAGATTTGGTTAGGTTAATAGAAGTGGATGAGGTATCTGGTAGAGATGAGGGGGGTGAAGATGAGGACATAGGCATTTTAAGCTTCTGTAAACACTTCGGGTATATGGTAGAGGCATCTGGATCGGTCATCTGCATTTGAGTAGAATATGGCATACTCAAATGTTCCCATAGGACCTCTCTTTCTTCTGGGGAATGACAGTCCTCACACGTGAATAGGAACTTTTGTATGGAAGAAAGGTGGGTTGTGATTCCGGTCCACTGTGGGTGTGATACGGGGGGTAGATGAGGCACTGTATCAATGGGCATTAAGAGGTCAACCGGTTGCTGAAAAGATTTAGGCGATGAAGAACTAATAGGTAGGAGGGCGTGTTTGAGAGGATCCGTCATGTTTAAAGAATGTGGTGATGTCAGTTCAAGAGGTTTTTTGTCTAAGGATGACAAAAGAAGTGGCGAGCCTTCCTCCTGTACAGCAAGAATGGTAGAAGGAGACGTTTGAGAAATAGATAAATTAGATAACATCCGCTCACAGTCTTGCAAGGATGTGGTGTAGGAAGGCTCATTTGTGAGAAGGGAACTCTGGGTGGTTAATTCCTTGATGGGTAAAGGAACGACAAGGATTTCAGTTTGTCTTGATGGTGAGGAAGGGGGTTCAGATTCTTGCGTTAGTGAAGAGGCTTGATTCAGAATTTGTTTGATAGAGGTTTTTGGTTGGGAGTCAAAGAATGCATGGATCTCGTGAACACTCTCCTCGGCTAAGATATCTTGGTTTATGATTACTATTAGAAGAGTGGTTCAAGAAATGGTTTGTTGAATATTTTCAAATTTCGGTTAGCAGGGGCGTTAGGATTATCGAGGGCTATATCACCCGCATTAACCATTTCCTGCACTATGTTTTTCAACATCTTGTAGTTTTCTCCTACAGGAATTTTGGGGATCTCACTGGTGTCCGTAGGATTCCACACAGAATGTGAAGGGGGTGATTCAGGCAAAGGCACAGAGCAGGCATGTGAAACCATGGCGGCGGTTTGCTTGCAAGTGATAACAACCATGGACAAGAGTACACAGTAGGGCTTCAATCTATCAGGAACAGAAACAGCCTCAGAATGGTGAAATTGGTAGGTTGCTGGTTTGTCAAGACCTGTAAAAGACAGTAACCGATATCGGTCTGATAACCGATGTCGGTTAGACTATAGCCAACGTCAGTAAGGTAACTGATGTCGGTGTAATAATCCTGGTATAAGAAAATATAAGAAGCTGCTGATTTGATTTTTAACAACGCTTAGTACATTTACCATATTGTTCTAAGGTGACCACAGAAGATAGTGTATAACAGTGAAAACAGAACTGAAAATAAGCAAGATGCTCACGCAAATCCAGATACTTACCCTAGGGTTAATTTTAATTATGGCGGGCTTATGCCTTTAGACATAGAATGATGTTGGGATTCTAAACCAGAGACTTAGGTGAAATGTCACGGCCCCTTTTGATTTCATAAGGTTACCTCGATCGGGTGGAGGAATACCGTAGAAAAAAGGGTGGATGTTTTGAGCTGTTGTGTTAATTGTGAAGTGAATCGGTATGTGTTGTTCAGTGAAAGTGGGGTTAATTTGTTGTCGCATACCGTGGATTTCTCTTCCTCTAAGTGCTACGAATCTGTTAGTTAATCGATGTTCACTAGAATTGAAAGGCAGCTCGTAAGAATGTGATGGACGTGTTTTGAATCCAAATTGAAAAGGGTATTCGATGAAGCAAAAGATGATGACTTTCAGCGCAGGCAAAGATGTAAAAGCAAGGTCAGTTCTTTTACCAAAATAACAAAATACCTTGTGAATATCTTTAGAAGAAGAAAACAGCAGGTATGCTCCCTATACGTAAGCAAGCAAGAATTAAAGAAACCCGAAATGGGTCCCACCGGGCATGCCAAAATGTTTCACACAGAATGTTTCAACTCTGTGGAATAGACTTGCTTCTATCCTATCATTCCTTTGAGAAATAGATAAGGGTTAGGGCTAGGAGGAATACCTATTGAATGTTGAGATGGTGTGCGCATACCATAGAGAAAGATCAGATCAACTGCAAAGAACTCCTTTTTGTCTTGGAAGGACTACATGCAAATAAGAATACAAGACCACCAAATTTTGATTAGAGAATAAATGAGGGAATTGCCTTGGGCCCAGGAAATATAAAACTTCCTTTCGAAGGTGGTTAGTTCCCCTTTTAATACGAATTAACACAAATGATAACAAAGAAAGCTATTGCAAAATCATGATTTAGGTACCCTCGTTACAAAGCAATAGAGGCTAAACTATCAATAATAAAGATTCACGTTGTTTGTTTGGTTACTGGTCGTTGATACATTCAGGTTGAGTTACAGGGATAAACCAGACTGGACCTGAGGTTGTTAGGTGACAAATAGGCGAGAGGAAGGTTTTAGGGATATAAGTCACAGTGACCGATGCCGGTCACTGGATAACTGACCGCAGTTAGAGAACCGCTGCCGGTAGGGGATAACCGACACCTGTAGGGTCAGTAATCTAGGTGCTTCTGGATAGAGGTTGGTTGCAGGGTGATTATGGGGTTATTAAGAGTAGCGGATGGCTGAGGGGAATAGTGAGAGGACAGGGAAGACTCAGAGTGTGATAAAATGGTCTTCTGGGCAATACAAGGATGTATGGATGAAGGTTAAGTGCAGGGTGCTGGTAGGTGGTAGATCTAGGAATGAGTTTATAATTACTATCAGTCCACAGGCTCAAGAAATGGTGCTTAGAAACATACAAGACACTTCTTACTCGTTCCTGATGAAGATGCAGGTTCCACGACTGTGATGATGAAGACAGGGCTCAAGTAGGATGATCTGACAATCCAAGATGTGCTATCTCCTCTTCTGATGCTTGGATGAGTGTCACTGGGCTCTGAGTTATTCAGTTGCAGTCTTGGGCTTGATGTCCTTCTCTGCAAACTCTTCTTGTTTCTTCACTTGTCTCTGTTCGGCCCAAGAAAATCTAGATCCTTTCAATGATTTCTCCTCCTCCCCGATCAAATGAAAATCCGATACCTTTGTTTTTGGTTAGAGGTGGTCATTTACAGGGAACTGATGGCGGTTACGCAACCGACGGCGGTCGAGTAGGAACCGATGTCGGTCAGGTCAAAGTGGGCTATTTTTGGTAAAATAGCCAGCTCTCCCTCCTTTTCTCCCGAGGGATTAGTTGCGGGCTTAGTCAAGTCATTATGAGGTCAGTTTTGGGGTGCGGGTGAGGAGTAATTAGTCATGGGTGTGGATGTGGACCAAGTTATAGGTCTTAATTAGGTTAGTTTAGGGTTAAGACTAGGTCATGATGAGGTGGTGAAATGAGGTGGCAGGTATGGCGATGTGGATTTATTAATTATAAGGTAATTAATAAATAATCGTGTAAGGTTTAGGTGATGAGGTTAGGTTGCGAAATGAGATACGGGGCACAGGGTGTCATAAGACACAAATTTGGTGTCTACAGATAGAGGCCGTAAATGGATAGGTTTTCAAAGGTAAACTGGGGTGAGACTATTTTAAGCACCAACATGCCACACTACCAAATTTTTGTAACACTCGATAAGGGCCAAAGTCTTTAGGAGTAAGCTTATTATCCTTATTTTGGTGTTTTAATAATAACTACTTATATGGAGGCAACCGTACAAAAACAAATTCACCCTCTTCCAAGTGTCGCTCACTATGGCGTTGATCAATATGTTGCTTCATGCAGTTTTTTGCCCTTGCCAAATTCTCTTTAAGACTAGAGATTACCTTGTGTTGGTGATGAATGTGATCTTTGATTGCTCTCATCTTTGGTTTGGCCTTCAAGCTAGAGATGAGTGATGGAAGATGATACACGTAAAGTACCAGAAATGGAGACATTTTGGAGGAGGTATGAAATTAAGTATTATACCACCATTTTACAAGTGGTAACCATTGGACCCAACGTTATTGTTTATCTAAAGTAAAATATCAAAGATATCCCTCTAAAAATTTATTTACCACATTAGTTTTCCCATCTAATTAAGGACGAAAAGATGAATTGAGGGATAGTTGGGTACCCAAACAAGAGAATAAATCAATCCAAAATTTTCTTGTAAATACTGGACCAAGATCACTTACTTATAATTTTGGGTGTGTCATGGAGATTTTGAATTGTGTCCACAAATGAGATGGTAACTTTACTAGCTGTGAAAGGATGAGCCATGACATAAAAATGAGCATAATTGGTACATGTCTATCCATCATGACTATGATGATGCTTTTCCCTTCTGATTTAGGAAATCTTGTGATTAATTCCATTAATACCTCTTCCCATCTCTCGCTAGGAATAGGTAAGGGTTGGAGGATTCCTAGTGTCTTAATTGTCTCGTCCTTATTACATTGACACACCTAAAATTTTGCCACAAATTTTTTATCATATCCTTTCAACCCCTCCCAAAATAAATCCCTCTTAACTCTATGATAATTTTGCAAGAACCCAGAATTGCCACCTAGTGGAGAAGAATGGATAAAATGATGTTTAAGTGTAGATTTCTTACATAAACATAACCTATCTTTGTACCACAATGTATCCCATTCAATATAAATGGTTTTGATATGGTTGGATTTTTCTGGAGATTCTGAATGAGAGAATGAGTTGTATCTTTTTCTTTCATTCTTCCCCTACTTGATCTATACAATCTTCCTTTAGTATAAAGATGACACACAATAATGATTTTGTGGACTCATCCCTTGTAGATATAACATTAGCAACCACATTTTCCTTCCCTTTCTTATAAATAATCTCAAAGTCATACCCCAACATCTTAGTGACCATTTTTTATTTCTCTTTTTAAGATAATCATTTCTCCAAGAAGTATTTCAAACTATCATGATTAGTTTTTACCTTAAAGTGTCTACCCATCAAGTATGGTCTCCATTATTTGACTACATGTAATATTTCCATCATTTCCTTCTCATAGTTGGGCTTCAAAAAATTCATTCCTTTTAGTTTTTGGCTCTCAAATGTTATGGGATGTCCTTCTTACATGAGTACTACTACGATCTTGTTATCCCAAATTAACCCCTCTTGGTTTAATTTGGATAAATCATTTAAAATGCACTTAGCACTTTATATAGGTCTGGGACATTCAAATGACCATTAAAGGTCTACACTGTCAAGAAATTAAAATGCCTAAAGGAAACGTGTAAGAATTTCAGTTCTTTCCATATCCAATGCATTCCATGGACCTGGAATCCACATAATAAACCAAGTTTTATAAGGGCTTTGGGTCCAAGAAATTATGAAAGGTCAATGAAACACGTTGCCAAAGCTAGAGGTGACAGGCGACATAGATCAATGGTTAGAACAGGACATATGTCACCATTTTTGAACTCTTCAAGAAAAATGCACTTGGTGGACATGAGGTCCACTCAAAATTAACCAAGGTTGAAATAATTTTAGGTTTAGGCATGGGTTGAACAGTCAGCGGGGTGAGCATAGTAGGTGGTGTAAATTAAATGGCGCCACATGGTACAAAATCAATGGTCCAAAATGGAAACATGGTGGAATTCCATCACACTTCATGGTGATGGAATCTAACGGATCTCAAACCCTAAAATTAATGGAATTTGGCAATAGGTGTTCGGGTCTGGAAAAGGGACAGGGTAGTCAAAAGGTCAGGGAAGTAGACACGTTAGCAAAGTCCGACCTCACAACCAACCACATACTAACATGTGATAAAGTAAAAATAAGTAACACATAGGTGAGGGAAATATCTGAGGCCAATCAAATCCTGGCACATGTCACATTATTGTGCTTCATGACATACAAATTTTCAAATGGCCATAACTTTCCCTCCATATCTCTAAAACATACAAAATCGGTCTTCTTGTAAAGGTCTCCTTGAGCCCTCCAATTTGACATCATTTGATTCAATATTTGATCACATTTGGTGGGAGAAAAAGGGAAAATTATTTATTCATTAATGTGTAGTTGCATATAGCTCAACCACTTGAATTGATGAAGTATGGGGCTCTTACCTTGTCTTAGAAGAAAAAACACACTAGGAAACAGGTTTAACAAGGTGCCCGTGATGTTTTTCAGAGATTAATGTATGATTGACGGTGGTTGAAGCTTGAAATCCACATTACAAGGAAAGAGATATTTTCATTAATAACAAGATAAAATCTAATCTCTTTCCATCTCTTTTTCCTCTTCACTCTCTCCATTATTCTATATATTGTAAATTGATGCTTCTGTCAGAGAGAGCACTCTTTGTTGTAAAGACACCATGTCAAAATGGTGTCCAACTTCCCATGAGTTTCAAAACTCTAATTTGGTCTCTACAATGTATTCTCACCTTATTCCATGAATGTAATGGTCTGTACATATTTCTAACAATAAAATTGGGGTTTGTGGTACATTTGTCTACCCTTTTCTCATTTTATCATATCTTGCATCTCTGTTCATTTTTTACATGTTGTGTGTATTTGATACTTGCAAGTTCCATTTTTCTGTGTTGTCAATGCAATCTAAAATTTAGTCTGCATGGTTCTTGTCTGTCACACATCTATCTCCCCTCTCTCCCATGTTTTCTCTCTTTCCTTCCCCTTGTGGAGAGAGATCAAAAAATTTTCTTGGTGCTATCACTTCCCCTTTTAGCTTAGGATTTCCCTTTCATGCATCTCCTTCTAACAATGGTTCCTTAGAATGTTTAGATTAGGATTAGTTATACTTTCTTTCTATTGTAGGAGTAGTTTTAGAATTAGGATTAGGTATATGAACCAACCATCTCTTGAGGTTTGTCTCAATGATCAAGTCCTACAACTTGAGAGATAATCCAATGTTACCAAAATAAACTTATTGCTCATCCACATGTACATGAAAAATCATAGGGTGTTGTTTTTTGGTGATAAAAGTTTTGACACATTTGATGGGAGATGATTTGAAAGATATATATTTCATAGGTGTGTATCCTAGCCACCTTGGTGTCTTCACTTCCTAACAGTTTTGGCACGCCCGGTGGGACTAGTTTGAAGAACTATACATCTTTATTTCATCAAGGGGATGTGTTATTGGTGAGATTTCAACCTTTGGAGGCATTTTCAAGCACATCTGGAGACTCCACTATTTCAATGAATCCATTATCAAATTTGCAGACCATTCCCTTCATTATTTCATCCATTTCATTCTTTCCATCTTTCCATTTTCTTCCTTCATCAAGTTGTGCAATCACGACTTCATTTCCTTCTTGGAAATCTCATTTGTAACAACAATACTAGTTCCTTTCATCCCCATGTTCCCAAAATATTCCTTCAAGTCTATTATGTGAGCCCTATCATGAATAATATGCATATAACCCAACCCCCACTGATGCATATGGTTATCCTTCTAACCATGATTTTTTTGAATAATAGGGTTAGGCAGATGATGACAAAAACATCATGGCAGATGCTGATTTTCAAAGGAAAATTCAAGAAACATAAGAAAACATGGTGTAGATTAGGGCTACGTGTGCAACAAATGCATGTAAAGTTGGTTTTAGGGTACCTTGTCTATGGGTTGGCTTTATGCCAAATTGCTTTAGCCCACATAAGAAGCTTGATTTTATAGTTGAGATGTTGTCCCAAATTGTAAAGTGGGCTGAGTTAATAAAGTTTCATGAATCTAGTGTTAGGAAACCCTGCACTTCCATCTTACAACCCTCCCGTTCCTCCTCCCCAACCTACACCATCTCAATATTATTTTCATGTTCCTAGATTTATAACTGCTTCCATTAAGGTTTCCACTTTTTCATATTCTCCTCTTCCCTCTCACCTTCATTTCTCTACCCTCTTTTCTTCTAAATCCCCATCTCCTCGTTAATCCAACCTTTCACCACCTCCATTTTCCAAACCCTTACCACCCCAACCTCTCCCTCACTTTCTAAAATCAACTAAGTGCATTATATTATAGAAAACCATGACATATCTAATGAAGAATAGACTGATTCTGATAACATTGTTGATGCACTTCCTCCTATTTTCATGGAGAAATCTTGCAAGGAAGATGTTCCCAAAGATCACACAGAGGAGGAAGTCAGAGATGAAGATCCGTTTGATCTTCAAGTTGAGGAAGAGAGGCTCTAAGGTTAGCAAGAGGCTTTGATTGATTATAGTGATACACTAAGAAAATCTTCAGATGATGCAATTAATCAAAAGGAACTTCATGTTGAGGAGGATGAGAGGTTTGATTTATCAAACTTCTTGTTTGATGAGAAAAATATGGATCCATAAGAGAAAGAGTTGTTTGTAGAGGAAAAACAAAGCAAAATCCAACCTGGAAACAATATCCTTCATGAGGAAAGTTTGCATGATGATCCCATCTATGGGAATGACCTTCAAAGAAATGGACAAACCAAAAGGATCAGCCCATGCCCAATCAGATATTTGGCTAGTGTAGAGCCAAAGATAGAGTTACTGCCGGTCATGCTCATTTCAGAGCATGAGGACGAACTTTAGCGCACCACAGGTCAGCAAAAATTCCTCCGATATCTAAATCTAGAACATCTAAAGGAGGTATTCACTTTGTTTATTACTGATACTTTGATGGATGAGGTGGAAAACCAAGTTTATTATAGTTTTGCACTCTCATTAAAGGCCATGTTCAGTGCCAAATTATTTACATGGCCGCATTTTGTGAGAAAGGGATGCTATTTATCCCTTCTTGTTTAAGGATTTATTTAGCTTCTTTTGTGTCTTGTTAGTGTAGGGTAGTGTAGGTTTGTTTTCAGAAAAATAAGTGTTTGTGCACACTCTGCATGTTTCCACTTGGAACAAGTATGATTTTTCATTTTGTACATAGTTTTTTTTGCCCTTGTTAATGTTTACATAGTCCATTTTGGAAGGCATAGTAGGTTTCATGTTGGAATAAGATATTTGGAGTAGTTTCTAACCTTTATTTAGAGCTCCACAGATCAATTTCAGGCTAGCGGTCCTCAGGATATTTCAGTTTGGTGCTAGAAGTTCATACAGATTCAGGAGACAAATCTTCAAAGGAAAAGATCAATTTATTCAATGTTAGGCTTCAATTCATGCCTAATGGATGCTTCAAGGCTACTAGTATCTTCATCTAGTAGGTAGATGTCCCCTGGAGGTCACCAAACTATTATCCCAAATTAACCCCCTCCTGGTTTAATTTGGATAACTCGTTTAAAATGAACTTAGCACTTTCTACAGGTATGGGATGTTCAAATGAACATCAAAGATCTACAATGCCAAGAAATTCAAATTCTTGAAGGACATGTGGAAGAATTCTAGTGCTTTCCATATGTAATCTATTCCGCAGACCTTGATTATGTAGAATAAACCAAGTTTCATAAGGGTTTCGGGTCTGGGAAAGGTTCAAAGGTCAATAGAACATGCAACCAAAGATGGAGGTGACATGTGGTGCAAATCATCAGTCGGAGTGGGACACATGTCGCCATTCCGTAACTCTTCAAGGTAGATGTGCCTAGTGAATGTGAGTTTAGTGGAATTAACCAAGGTTAATAGCATTTTGGGTCTAAGAAAGGATTGAATGGTCAGCGAGGCAAGCATGAAAAGTGGTGAAAATTAAATGGCTCCACATGGTGCAAAATTAATATTCCAAAGCAGATATGTGGTGGAATTATGTCACACTTCAAGTCAATGGACTCTAAAGGGTCTCAGGCCCTAGAATGAATGAAATTTGGTAAAATTCACTGGGTTTGAAAGAGGGAAAGGGTAGTCAAAAGGTCAAGGAAGGAGACAAGTAGGAAAAGCTCGACCTCATAACCAACCATAGACAAACACATGGAAAAGTCAAAGAATGTAACATGTAGGGAAGGGGAATCTTAGAGGCCAATCAAATTCTACCACATCTCACATTTGTATACTCCATGACATGTAAATTTTTAAAATGGCCATAACTTTCACTCCAAAGCTCCAAATCATGAAAAATTTGTCTCATTGCAAAGGTCTCCTCGATCCCTTTAATTTGGCATCATTTGATTCTGAAATCGATCACATTTGGTGAGATAAAAAGGGAAACTAGTTTAGGAATTAATGTGTAGTTATAGACACCTCAACCACCCAAATTGATGAGGTATAGGGCTCTTACCTTTTCCTAGAAGAAAAAGGTAATTGTGGAATGAATTTAATAGGGTGCCCGTGATGTTTTTCATAGATTGATGGGTGATTGACGGTGGTTAAATATTGAAATTTATGTTGTAGGGAAAGTCAAATATTTTCATTAATGGAAAGATCAAATCTAATCTCTTTCCCTCTCTTTTTCATCTTCTCTCTCTACATTCTTCTATATATTGTAAATTGATGCTTATTTAAAAAATATCACTCTTTGCTGTGATGACACATGCCAAAATGGTGGCCGAATTCCCATGAGTTCTAGACCTCTAATTTGGTATCTGTAATGTATTCTCACCTTCTACTAGGAATCTAAGGTTTTGTGCATATTTCTATAAATAAATTCAGGATTTATGGCACATTTATTTTTCATTTTCTAATTTTATTGTATCTTGCCTCTATGTTCAATTTTTGCATATTGTGTGTATTTCCTACTTACAAGTTCCATTTTTTTGTGTTATAAATGCATGGGAAATTTTAGTCTGCATGGTTCTTGTCTATGGCACATATATCTTCCCTCTCTCCCATTTTTTCTCTCTTTCCTTTCACTTGTGGAGAGAGATCAACCCCTTTTATTAGTGTTATCACAGTCCCTTTTAGCTTAGGATTTCACTTTCATGCATCTCCTTCTAACCTAGTCCCTCAGAATGTTTATATTAGGAGTATTTAGATTTTATTTCTACTGTAGGAGTAGTTTTAGCAGTAGGATTAGGTAGAGTAACCAACCTTATTTGGAGGTTTATCTCAAGTAACAAGTCTTAAAACCTGATAGACAATCCCATGTTACGCAAAAACACTTATTTCTCATCCACACATACATGGCAAATTAGAGGGTGTTATTTTTTGGTGATAACAGATCCCATTTTCTGAAGCATTGTATTTAAATATGAAGGTTTTTGAGAAATATAGAGTTGTGAATACTAGAGTGGTGCACATTGCCACCTTGAATTTTTTAAATTCCCTTAAAGCTTCCTCATTTGAATAAAAGGAGCATTTCTTCAATAATTTTGTGAGTGGTGTTGTTATATTGCCATAGTTTTTTACAAATTTGTAATATTACCCTATGAGACCTAAGAAACCTCGTAAATTCGTGAGGGTTCTTGGGATTTCCAATTCCACCATTTCCTACATCTTGTTAGGGTCCACCTTAACACCTTCATTAGAGACAATATGACCCAAGTATTCTACTTACTATACTCCAAAAGAACACTTCAAAGGCTTGGCATATAGTTGATGTTTCTCTAGGGCTTCCAATACTGTATTGACATGATGTAAATGTTTCTCCTAGGACTTGTTGTAGATGAGGATATCATGAAAAAATACCAAGAAAAAATTCTGTAGGAATGGTCTAAATATTGAATTCATAAAACTCTTAAATGTGGATGGTGCATTAATAAGACCAAAGGGCATCACTAAGAATTCATAATGGGTAAGTGCAGCAAGTTGGTGGACAATTAAGTGGACATAAAAACCCAAAATTTACATATCATGATCATGGAATGTTTTTTATAGGTTTGGTGATTTCCAAACCTAAAACCGTGATCACAGTTTTAAAACCGTGATCACGGTCCTCTGAGACAAAAAAATAGACCCATGACTCCTCATTTCCCCCCATTTTCCCCTGCGAACCATGATTTATCTTAGACCTTTGGCACTCAAGCTTTGAATACCCCCTAAAAATTTCTCTTTAGACTTCTGGATCATGAAAGTTTCAACAATGTTGCCAAGATGAAGAGGTAAGCCCTTGTTTTTGATCAATTTTCTTACATTTTATGTTATTTTTTTGAGATTTTCATGGGTTTTTCAATTTTTTGTTTTTTCAGTTGCTCGGTAAGCTCATAATCCTGCAAATCATCCAAATATTCCTCAAAACCCTCCAAAAAATCCTCAAAACCCTCCTCCAAATGTAGATTCACCTCCTATGGCTCCTTTTGTCCCTACGGAACCAGCAGGAACACAAGCTGATATCGTTGGAAGAATCCGACAAAATAAAATTTCCATTGTGAACCTTATTCAGACTATAAGACAAAATCATGCCACAAATCCATCCCACATGACTTTAGCCAACACATTGCAAACATTAATTGGCGAAGTCGACTCTACAACCAACCAAATAGACAAATGAAACACCTTTATAGGTAATTGTAGGTAGTGGTATGAAAATAAATTATCCCATGCAACTGTAAAAGATAAAAAATTACAAAATACTGCATTTGTGGATTATTTACTGACTTGAGAACAAATTCCCCCTCGTAACTACTTGTAAATGGTTCCCAATCCATTGGTGCCATGATGACCGAATCAAGAACAATTTTTGGGGCCGATGGTGGATTGTTTTTTATTATCCACCATGCAACAACAATGAGGTTCCTCTCTATTTTTTGAAGAAATTATATTGTGAGTTCGTGCTTAATGAGGTCCCAAATTATTTTGACATTTATGAGTTTTATGGGCAAGGAGATGGCTCTACATAGAGTAGACCTGGTGCACGTGTTGGTCAACCAAGGATCCCCCATGCCCCAAAACCCCCACTGCCTTCAGTTATCCCTCCTATAGTGAAGGAGTTTGTGGAGATTAACACACTACATGCATTGAGGGAGCTCACTAACACTCTAACCTAGTATAGTGACCAGATTGCATCTGGTGATGTTGGTGGATGCATCAGTTCTAGCGCACCACACCACTGTGGATCATGTGGTGCCATATGCACTGTGAGTGAGACATAATTTGCTGGATCACATGATTTATTTTCTCTAAATGAGATGATGGCGGATGTTTTGGAACTAGTGCAAATGATCTTGGTATTTCATAGGTAAATGTCAAATAAATATTACATATATATATATATATATATACAATAGTTTAATTCATTTGATATTTTAATATGTGTGTGTGTGTTTGATTACGTCATGTACATACATGTAAAAACTAATATTTTTTAATTTTAAATAGCAAGAGCCGGTGAAGGACACATCTAGCATCAACATGCTAGCTACTACAGCTGGGCGTGTTACAGATGTAATTTTCAAGTTGTACTTACATTTAAAATTTCATTTGATTGCACTTTTATTATTATAATATTTCACATGTACATGTATATATTAATACAATTGTCTTTTACGTGCAGGAGCCTTGCGGGTCATCATCTGTTCTTAGCACTGAGGCTACTAATACCCCTCACGTGACTTTTACGTAGATTAGTTTCTCTTTACACTTTGTTTCTAATTGTGGAAGTTCAGTTGTGTATCTACTCTTGTACAAATTTTGGAGACTCGAGTAACATTGAAGCTTCCCTAGAAGATCATTAAACCTAGATTCCTTAGTTGGTATCTATCAGCAAATTAATATGTATTGGTCTGTTATGTGTCGATTATGCTTTGGGTTTGTTATGTGGTAGTCATGTAGATTAATATTGATCTGTACATGTTTTTTATAGCTTATGACTACCATAGAGACTCCATATATACATATTGTGGAGCCTATTGTAGATACTGCCATAGCATCTGCAAATCCACTAACTGAGGTATAATTTTTCAAATTTGTTAAATTTTGTAGAAACTTTTTGTTATTACTTAAATCTACAATATCAAATTTTGTACATGAAATTTTTAATTTGAACTATTTATTTTTATGTAGCTTACCCTGCGACGCGTCAACAACAAATTGATAGGGATCATGAGATTGCGGTAATATTTCACATGCTTTAACTAAATTCTAAGTTTCTAAATTTTGAATGTATTTTAAAAATTTGGGTGTTAAAAAATTGTTGTTTATGAATGTGCAGGCTAGGTTGCAAGCTTGCTTAGAGATGCCTATGACCACACAGATGAAATCCATAGTGGCATCTCCATCCACTACATCCCCAAGTCGTGGACATGCTTCTTCTAGTAGGGTGAAGAGAGGGAAGATGTTTTATGATTAGATTCATAGGACCTGGATGTATAGATATATATGCCATCTGGTCCTAGTTCATGATTCTTCATATAGTCCATGTATATAGCCTTATGCGATTGCATGTGGTCCTATATGTATGACACACTTAGTTTGATACATGTTATGAACTTATATTTTGAGAGACATGTCCAACCCACTTAGTTTAATACATTATATCCATGTTGGTTTTCATAACGATATTACTTCTATGTTTGATTTGATTTCATTGCACATGATATCCTTCTATATACCATATTAGTTCTATATGTTTGATTTGATTTGATGGCCTCAATTATGTGACCATTATGGATATGATATATATGATATATGATGTTATGTTATATAATGGTTTTGAAGGTTCTTGGGTGCAAGATCATTTTTTTTTTCAAGAGATTCAAGTGTGGACTTATATCAATTTTCTTATTTTAAGCACGTGGTTAACACACTCCAAAGTGGGAAAAAATGTACACAATTAAAAATGGTCTTGAGGGATTTATTACAAGTCATTTTATATGTTTTTAGTGTACTTACAATTTATTTGTTAAGTATTAGTCCAAATTAAACTTGTTATTGATGTGTGTAACAATAAGGTCCTAATTTGAATTCACTTGTAAAAAAATACAGAGACATTGTAGAACTTAGTTGACACAAGATATGAAAAAAATATTCTTAACACTCTATTTTGTATTAACATGCTTTAGAAAGAGATCATTTAACAATCATTAGAGTATTTACATGGTAATGTGTTAACCTTGTTGTAATCTCATTGATGTGAGTCGAGTAGCACGAGAAGTCATGCCCCAGGACATCGTGGTCCAACAAACTGTCACCACCAACACATCCAATTAGGGGGTATATGCCTTTGGGTGCTATGGCATGATCTAGGGAGGGCTGGTTTGGAGTCAGACCACCTGATCCGGAGCCTTCCTGGCATTCCTTGAGCCTTCGTGGCATAATTGTTTACAAACTGTCTTTTCTAGGCAATCCTAGGAAATCAATGGAGGCAAGTAGTGACAAGTCATGCCTTAGGACATCATGGCACCGAACCAACTGTGCCAACATGTCCAAGTGGCCAAGTGAATGCTATAGGAGGATTCGATTTGGTGCGCAACAACATCGTTGCTTCTAGGTTACTTCATTTGGACGTAGTCCCTTAAGAGCCATGAGACCAAAAAATCGTTCAACTTCGATAGGTGAATACTTGGAATCCGTGTCACCTAGAGACATCTCATTGGATCCTACACCTCTATGTAAGGACCCTCTACAATAGCCTGTCTCGGTTTTTTCTAGTCTCCAATTCGGTGCTCTCACTTCCCTATTGTTTGCAAACGTGTAAACTAGAGTAGTTTGAGCCAGTGTAAGGCTGTCAAACGCTCTATTTTGGAAATCAGTGGGTCATGGTACTGAACAAAATATTCTGCCAACACGATCTGGGTGGCCAGGTGAATACTAGAGGAGGTGTCATTTTGGTGTGCACGACAACGTCGTTTCTTCTCGGGCTACTTATGTTCAAGCGATCATAGTCCCTTAAGAGCCCTGAGACCAAAAAATGTTCAACTTCGATGGGTGATTACTCAGACTCAGTGACACCTAGGAGATGTCTCGTTAGATCCTACACCTTAATGTAGGGACCCTCTATAATATCATTGTCTTAATTTTTTCCCCATGTCTCCAATCGGTGCTCTCGCTGCACTATTATTTGTAAAACGTGCAAAATAGTGCAGTTTCAGCAAGTGTAAGTATGTCAAACGCTATATTTTAAAAATGGTGAAAGGTCTTGGCACCAAACTGAACTACAACAACACATCCAGATGGCCTAATTAAATGCTATAGGATGTATTTTTAGTGTGTGCACGACAATGTCGTTACTTCCGGGCTACTTCGTTTCGGGCGTAGTCCCTTAAGAGCCCTGAGACCAAAAAATTGTTCAACTTCGACGGAGTGATTACTCATTCTCCGTGGTACCTAGAGACAGTCTCGTTAGATCCTACACCTCAGTGCATAGGGACCCTCTACAATAGCATATCTCTCAGTTTTTTCCTTCTCCAATCAGTGCTCTTGCTGCCCTATTTTTTGTAAACATGTGAAATAGTGCAGTTTGAGCCATTGTAAGGTTGTCAAACACTATATTTTGCAAACGGTGGGTCATGGCACTAGAACTGATTATGCACCAACATGTTGTTGGTGAAATATAGTTAATGACTAGACGATGCATTATTTTTATGTGCGACAATGTCATTAGTATTCTGGGCTACTTCGTTCATGGTTGTTAGTCAACTTAAGAGCCCTGAGATAAAATTTTTGAACCGTTTCAACTTATGATGGGTGACATACTCAGACTCCTATGGCACCTAGAGACTTCTCTTTATATCCTACACCTGGGTAGTAGGGACCCTTTACAATAGTAATTCCTCAATTTTTTCTGTCTTCAATTGGTGTAAATCTTGATTGCCTTATTGTTTGGTAAATGTGCAAATAGTGCAGTTTTAGCCAGTGTAAAGCTTTCAAAGAGCTATATTTTGCAAATCATCAAGTCATGGCACTCATAACCTATTATGCTAACACATTTGGGTGGCTCAGGTAAATGATAGAAGGCAGGCATTCTTGGTTTTGGTAATCCATTTGACAATGTCGTTGCTTCCAATTGCAGAACTACTTCGTTTGTGGCATAGTCCCTTTACAGAGCCATCCATGAGACCAAAATCACCGTTCAACTTTGACAGGTGCAAGTTAATCGCAACCCTGTGGCACTATAGGGGAGACATCTCATTAGATTTTAAGTGCTCCATTATTTGTAGGGACTATTTAAAATAGCATATATTGTGTAATTTTTTCCATATCCAATCAGTGCTCTAAAAAACCTGCTAACTATTGTTTTGTGAAGTTTCTACTGCTTACAAATATGGTGCAGTTTGAGCCAGTATTATAGGCTGTCAAATTAGGCTATATTTTGCAAATGGTGGGTCATGGCACAAAACCAATTACTTGTGCCAATTATGACATCTGGTATTGGCATGTCAGGTAAATTCTAGAGGAGTCATCTTTTCGGTGTGCGAAATAATGTCATTTCTTCTAGGCTACTTCGTTTGGGCGTAGTCCCTTAAGAGCCTTAGAGACCAAAAAATTGTTCAACTTCGACATGGGTGATTACTCGAATCTCTGTGGAACCTAGATACGTATCGATCAGATCCTACACCTTGATGTAGGGACCCTCTACAATATCATTATCTCAGTTTTTGTCCACCTCCAATCGGTGCTCTCGTTTCCCTATTGTTTGCAAACACAGTGAAATAGTGTAGTTTGAGCAAGTGTAAGGTTGTCAAACACTATATTTTACAAATTGTGGGTTTTGGCACCAAACCAACTATGCAAACATGTCTGAGTGGGCAGGTAAATGATAAAGGAGGTGATTCATTTCGGTGCGCGACAACATCGTTGCTTCCGGGCTACTTCGTTTGGGCGTAGTCCCTTAAGAGCCCTTAGACAAAAATAAAACGTGTTCAACTTCGAAGGGTTATTACTCAAACTCCATGGCACCTAGAGACATATCGTTAGATCCTACACCTTAGTGTATAAGACACCTCTACAATATCCTATCTCGGTTTTTTCCTGTCTCCAATCAGTGCTCTCGCTGCCCTATTATTTATAAAAACGCGAAATAGTGCAGTTTGAGCTAGTGTAAGGCTTTCAAACGCTATATTTTGCAAACGGTGGGTCGTGGCACCAAACGAACTACTCCAACACATCCTGGTGGCTAGGTTAAAACTAGAGGAGGTGTTTTTTTTGGTGTGACGAAAATCATTGCTTCCGGGCTACTTCGTTCAGGCGTAGTCCCTTAAGAGCCATGAGACCAAAAAGCTTGTTCAACTTCGATGGGTGATTACTTAGACTCCATGGAACCTAGAGATGTCTCGTTAGATCCTAAACCTTAGCGTAGGGACCCTCTACAATATCATATGTCTCAGTTTTTTCTATCCCCAATCGAGTGCTCTCACCTTCCTCTAGTATTTAAATGTGTGAAATAGTGCAGTTTGAGCCAGTTTAAGGCTGTCAAATGCTATATTTTACAAACGGTAGGTTTTGGCACCAAAACAACTATGTCAAAATGTCTCGAGTGGCTAGGTAAATGCTAAAAGAGGCATCATTTTGGTGTGCGAACAACGTCGTTGCTTCTGGGCTACTTCATTTGGGCGTAGTCCCTTAAGAGCCCTGAGACCACAAAACTATGTTCAACTTCGATGCGTGATTACTCGAGACTCCGTGGCACCTAGAGATGTCTCGTTAGATCCTACACCTCAGTGTAGGGACCTCTAACAATATCCTATCTCTTTTTTTTTCTATCTCCAATCGGTGAGCTCTCTGCCCTATTGTTTGTAAACGCGTGAAATAGTATAGTTTGAGCCAGTGTAAGGCTGTCAAATGCTATATTTTACAAACGGTGGGTTCATGGCACCGAACCAACTATGCCAACACATACTAGTGGCCAGGTAAAAACTAGAATGAGGTTTCGTTTTGGTGCGCGAAAAGGTCATTGCTTCCAAGCTACTTTGTTCGGGCGTAGTCCCTTAAGAGCCCTGAGACCAAAAATATATTCAACTTTGACGGGTGATTACTCGGTCTCCGTGGCACCTAGAGATGTCTCGTTTTGATCCTACACCTCGGTGTAGGGACCCTCTACAATAGCCATGTATTGGTTTTTTTCCATCTCGTAATCGGTGCTCTCACTACCCTATTTTTGCAAACGCGTGAAATAGTGCAGTTTGAGCCAGTGTAAGGATGTCAAAAGGCTATATTTTGTAAATGGTGGGTCGTGGCACCAAACCAACTACGCCAACACATTCTAGGTGGCTAGGTAAATGCTATAGGAGGTGTCATTTTGGTGTGTGACTAAGGTCGTTATCTTCTAGGATACTTCGTTTAGGCGTAGTCCCTTAAGAGCCCTAAGACCAAAAACCATTCAACTTTGATGGGTGATTACTCAGAACTCTATGACACCTAGAGACGTCTTCGTCAGATCCTATAACCTCAGCGTAGGGACCCTATACAATATTATGTCTCAGATTTTTCCATGTCTCCAATCAGTGCTCTCGCTGCCCTATTATTTGCAAATGCATGAAATAGTGCAGTTTGAGCCATGTGTAAGGCTATTCAAACACTATATTTTGCAAACGGTGGGTCGTGGCACCAAACTGACTGTAGCCAAGATGTCTGGGTGGCTAGGTGAAGTGATATAGGATGTGCATCATTCTTTTGTGCAATAAGTGTCGTTGCTTCCAGGCTACTTCGTTCGGGCGTAGTCCCTTAAGAGCCCTAAGACCAAAAAATTGTTCAACTTTGACAGGTGATTACTCGGACTCCGTGACACCTAGAATACATCTCAATTAGATCCTACACCTTGATGCATAGGGACCCTCTATAAATATCCTGTCTCGGTTTTTTTCATCTCCAATCAGTGCTCTCGCTGACCCTATTTTTTGCAAACACGTAAAATAGTACAGTTTGAGCCAGTGTAAGGATGTCAAATGCTATATTTTGCAAACGGTGGGTCATGGCACTGAAATGAATACACCAACACATCTGAGTGGCCAGGTAAATGCTATAGGAGGTGTCATTTTGGTGTGCACAACAATGGTCATTGCTTACTAGGCTACTTTGTTAAGGCGTAGTCCCTTAAGAGCCCTAAGACCAAAAAATTGTTCAACTTCGATGGGTGATTACTCGGACTCCGTGGCACCATAGAGATATCTCATTAGATCCTACACCTTGGTGTAGGGACCCTCTACAATAGGCTAGTCTCATTTTTTATGTCTCCAATCGGTGCTCTCACTGCCCTATCGTTTACAAAAGGGTAAAATAGTGCAGTTTGAGCCAGTGTAAGGCTGTCAAACGCTATATTTTGACAAATTGTGGGTCATGGCACCAAACCAACTATTCCAAAATGTCATGAGTGGCTAGGGAAATTCTATAAGAGGTTTTTTTGGTGCATGATGAAGGTCTGTTGCTTTCCGGCTACTTCATTCCGGGCGTAGTCCCTCAAGAGCCCTGAGACCAAAAAATCTATTCAACTTTGACCGGGTGATTACTCAGACTCCGTGGTACACCTAGAGACGTCTTGTCAGATCCTACACCTCAGACGTAGGGACCCTATACAATATCTTGTCTCAGTTTTTTCCGTCTCCAATCGGTGCTCTCGCTGCCCTATTGTTTGTAAACGCGTGAAATAGTGGAGTTTGAGCTAGTGTAAGGCTGTCAATTTGCTATATTTTGCAAACGGTGGGTCATGGGACCAAACCAAATGACTACCAAACATGTTTCAGATGGCCAGTTGAATGCTAGATGAGGTCATCCATTTTGTGTGCAACATGGTCATTACTTCCGGGACTACTTCATTCAGTGCGTAGTCCCTTAAGAGCTCTGAGACCAAAGAATCGTTAAACTTCGACGGGTGACTAACAGTCTTCATGGAACCTAGAAATGTATCGTTAGATCTTACACCTTTATGCATAGGGACTCTTCTACAATAGGTCTTGTCTCAGTTTTTTCAGTCTCTAATTGGTGCTCTTATCTCCCTATTTGTTTGTAAAACGTAAAAAATAGTGCAGTTTAAGCCAGTGTAAGGTTAGCAAAGGCTATTTTTTGCAAACAGTGGATTGTGGCACTAAACCGAATATGCCTACACATCGATTGACAAGGTAAATGTCTATAGGAGGCATATTGTTTCAGTGTACGATAAGGTCACTTCTTCTGGGCTACTTCGTTTGGGCGTAGTCCCTTAAGACCCCTGAGACCAAAAGATCGTTCAACCTCGACGGGTGACTACTCGGACTCCGTGGGACCTAGAGACATCTCTTTAGATCCTACACCTTGACGTAGGGATCCTATACAATAGCCTATCTCAGTTTTTCCTATCTCCAATCAGTGCTCTTTCTGTCGTATTCTTTGTAAATGCATGTAAAATAGTGCAGTTTGAGCTAGTGAAAGGCTGTCAAATGCTATATTTTGCAAACGGTGGGTCATGGCACCAAACCGACTACGGATTTTCCAACATTTCATGTGGCCAGGTAAATGCTAGAGGAGGTTTCAGTTTCAGTGTGTCTGACAACATCATTGCTTCCAGGCTACTTCGTTCGGGCGTAGTCCCTTTAAGAGCCCTAAGACCAAAAAATCATTCAACTTCAATGTGTGACTACTCAGACTCCATGACACCTAGAGATGTATCGTCAGATATCTACATCCTTGGCATATGAACCCTATACATTATCTTATCTCAGTTTTTTCCATCTCCAATCAATGCTCTTGATGCCCTATTGTTTGCAAATGTGTAAACTAGTGCAGTTTGAGCCAGTGTAAGGTTGTCAAATGCTATATTTTGGAAACGGTGGGTCGTGACACCGAACCGACTATGCCAACACATATGGGTGGCTAGGTGAACACTAGAGGAGGTTTTATTTTGATGCAAGACAATGTCATTGCTTCTGGGCTACTTCGTTTAGGCATAGTCCTTTTAGAGCCTTGAGACAAAAATATCGTTCAGCTTCGATGGGTGACTACTCAGACTCTATGGTACCTAGAGATGTCTCGTCAGATCCTACACCTCAACGTAGGGACCCTATACAATATCTTGTCTCAGGTTTTTTCCATCTCCAATCGGTGCTCTTGCTGCCCTATTGCTTGAAAACGCATGAAATAGTGTAGTTTGAGCTAATGTAAGGTTGTCAAATGCTATATTTTACAAACGGTGGGTCATGGCACCAAACCAACTATGCCAACACATCCAGTGGCCATTTGAATGTTATAAAAGGCATCATTTTGGTGCGTGACAATGTCATTGTTTCTGGGCTACTTCGTTCGAGCATATTCCCTTAAGAGCCCTGAGACCAAAAAAACTTTCAACTTCGACGGGTGATTACTCAGTCTCCATGGCACCTAGAAACATATTGGTGGATCCTACACCTTAGCATAAGGACCTTCTACAATATTTTGTCTCAGTTTTTTCCATCTCGAATTGGTGCTCTCGCTGCCCTATTGTTTGCAAATGCACGTAAAATAATGCAGTTTGAACCAATGTAAGGTTGTTAAATGACTATATTTTTCAAACAGTGGGTCATGGCACCAAAATGACTGCACCAACACATCCATGTGGCCAATTGAATGCTAGAGGGGGCATCGTTTTAGTGCACGACAATGTTTTTGCTTCCAGGATACTTCATTTAGGTGTAGTCCCTTAAGAGCCCTGAGACCAAAAAATAGTTCAACTTCGATGGGTGACTTCTCGGACTCTGTGGCACCTAGGGACATCTCATAATATCCAACACATTAGAATAGGGACCCTCTACAATAGCTTGTCTTAGTTTTTTCTATCTCCAATTGGTCCTCTCGATACCCTATTGTTTGCAAACACATGAAATAGTGCAGTTTGAGCCAATATAAGGTTGTCAAACACTATATTTTGTAAACGGTGGGTTGTGGCACCGAACCGAATGTCCCAACATGTCTAGGTGGCCAAGTGAATGCGAGAGGAGACATCATTTTGGTGCGAAACAACATTGTTGCTTCTGGCATACTTCATTCGGGCATAGTCCCTTAAGAGCCCTCAGACCAAAAAATATTTCAACTTTGACGGATGACTTCTTAGACTCCATGGCACCTAGAGACTTCTCATCATATCCAAAAAATTGGCATAGGGACCCTCTATAATAGTCTATCTCAGTTTTTTACGTCTCCAATTGGTCCTCTCTCTGCCCTATTGTTTGCAAACACATGAAATAGTGCAATTTGAGCCAATGTAAGGATTTCAAATGCTATATTTCTCAGTTCTCTATGCTCTCAATGCTTCCAGGATTCCTCCTCTAGAGTCAAGAACCCCCTTACCAGGTACATAAATTATTGTTAATTGCTTCTTTTTTCTTGTCAGACAATGAAATCTTCTCTTAGATTTGATAATATACAATTCTCTACTAATAATGCCAACCACGTGAAGGTGGAAGATTTTTTGGCACCACTAACCTACATAAAAGTGTTAGTCAAATAAATTTAAGTTTCAAATCAAAACCATATTAGATATATACAAAATACACAAATTTAATAAAATATATGATCTTGAATCTAGAACTAACAAATTTAAACAATTCAAAGATAAATTATATATACCAGATGAGCTCAGGTAAATTCATTCCAATGTTCACCATTAGGATGTGAAAGTGTCCATGCTTTTCTTGCACCACTAACCTGCATAAAAATGAACTAGTAAAAAAAATTAAGTTGAATCAAAATCACGTATACTAGATATATACAAAATACAAAAATTTAATAAAATATATGAACTTGAATTATCTGGTTGAAAAATTTAAACAATTTAAAGAAATTATATATACCAGACGTGAGCATGTAAA
Organism: Taxus chinensis; assembly: GCA_019776745.2. Lineage (NCBI taxonomy): Eukaryota > Viridiplantae > Streptophyta > Pinopsida > Cupressales > Taxaceae > Taxus > Taxus chinensis. Next base: position 991,268,890 of record CM034146.1, read on the forward strand.
TTCATTCCAATGAACCATCATGATCGGATCTACTCTGAATAGCAGACGGGATTGCTTCTATCTCTCGAACCTTCCAAATAATCTCATTATTAGGCCTTCCTTGATATCTATACAACTGAATATTTGTCGCTAGAACTAGATGCGAATATAAGAGTATTTTATTGTGTGTCTCAAAGTCTTCAAACACCCAAATAGAGGAGTTTGTTAATAGATACCATTAAAGCCAAGGTCCAGTAACTACCACTAATCCTGTAGGGTACGTAATATATTTTCCATCTATAACTGGAGAAGTCAAATTCTTTCTTTCCTCGATGCAACGACATAAGAAATAGTCTGTTCTTTCTTCATTGTCTTTTGTCGCAATAATTACAAATACATGTCCTACAAAAAATAAAGGTTTCAACTCAAATTTAAATTACATATTAATTTCGATGGACATAACTCAATACAAAAATTGTAAATAACCATTTACCTTGTCGCACCAAAATCAAAATTTCATCAAATTCCTTGGATGTTGCAACTTCATCTACAGAAACAAGTTGTAATGCCTATGGAGGTTGATAATTGGGAAGTAGAGTTAGAGGCCTGCATATCTATCCATCCACCTATTCTTTTGAATCACACTCAATAGTGACAAATTCGATACAAGATGCACAAAACATGCCAAATTTCTTTTCCATGTAGCCCACAAAGTAGCGTTTGATCTACAAAATGAGTGCATATCACTGGACCATGTTAGTGTCATAAAATCCTCGTAGTTAGCAATTTGTTGTTCCTCTATCAACCAAAAATATCTGTAAACTATGGATTTTTCTTGAGAACCTCAGGACATATTGTCAATACATCATTCCACTATGCTCTTTGTATCTTTCAATTTAGCACCATATTTTTACTTCAACTCTTCTCTTGCAAGATCTCCTTTCACACATGCCCCTACACCGCCATGCTCTCCTTTTCCATGTCCAACCTCAGTGAAACTCCAAATATGTTACACACTCATCGTGACATGCATCATGCTCATCTAATGAAACATTCACGCATTCTTAAACTGATATGTGTAATTATCTGACCTTATATAATGTTGTTTGAAGCAGATGTCCCTATCTGAAAGTTTCCATAAAATAACTGGAAACACCCTTGCAAAATTTTGGTAGAATGAGTATGATTATCACTGATATAAAAATGGTACTCTCTTAAAAAATTGATCATTCTCTGTACTCTCAGGAGAATGTATAAATGTTATATGCACAAAAAAGGCAACTTGTATTGAGTTGTAATATTACGATTGAACCTCCATTTGTGGTTGCAATGTGTAATTCTCTACAAAATTGACCACTGAAACAATATTACCAATAGGAAATGTGTCCTTGCATATCTTGAACTATTCATCTAACCATCGATCTCTGTGTGTATGCCTAACATACTCATAAATAGTTTCATCATTAAATTTTCTCATAAATTGAAAAACAAGCATATGTTCTGTAACTAGTTCACATTATTTAGACTCCTTTCCATCTTTCAACTGGTATGGTACTGATTTATATTTATCAAACTCAACTAAATTATGTCCTATTACACCTTCAATTTTCTCATGGATGTAACTTTCCAATTTAGGTAATCCGCTGCATGTACCACAACTTCCACCTAAACAATCTTGACTATAAAAAAATTGTCCAAATTCTCTTTGACAAAATATCGTAGGAATGAAATCCCTGGAATATATTGGTCAAACTTGAACACCACATTCTGATAACATAGTTTTATAATGAGAATTAGAATGAATACGTACAAATTTAGCATAATGTATCACAAATTCAACATGTTGCATACAACAACAAGTGGTGTGAGCATGGTTGATTTTCACATAGAATGGTTTCAACATTTCAAAAAAATGTTGAATAATTTTAATTTCTAGATTCTCTTCTTCAAACTTATGAAAAAATTGAGTTTGAGTCATATCTAAGAAATGCTTTGGATGTGGTTCGCGATTAGTAGAACCAACTCTCCATTTTACAACATATCTTGTATTAGGTGAAACTCTAGTGTTATCATGCCAAAATTGAATAACAACTTCTCTTAAAGCATCATATTTATTGTTGTCCTTACGCGGTGCTCTAACAAAAATGCCCAAAAATCAGTGTTATTGAGTGATTGAAGGATATTATGTCTTTCAATTTCTTTCATTAGAGTTTTTCGATTAACTTTCAACATTCGACTTGTTTGAGTAATCAAACGTTGTTTTTTATTGATTCCATGTAACATTAGTAGCAAGTACACGACACATAATATTACTATCCCTAGTGCATCTCTTGACACCAACAATGTGATATACACATGAAGGTTTTCAACAATTGTAGAGGTTTGACCACGTATATTAGATGTTGTCAATCCTAAGGTGTTTAGTGTAGGTCTCATTTTAATCAATTTCATCAAACTAACCAACAACTGACATCTTTGGGAATCATTTAAAATTTCAAAATGATTATCCCAAATTTCAATGGCTTTTCTTCTAATTTTTCATTCATAAAGTTTGTCAGACATTGGTTTCAAAAAAATTTCATCAATTTTAATAAAATAATTAGGTTTCTTACGTAAAATCCTAGGAGGTGTTTTTGTCAAATTTTGCTTGTCTACAGTTTCAACATGAATTTCCTTATTCATATTTTCATTGTCTCCTTCAATTTCTACATCAACTACATCATGAGTATTTAATTCTTCTTCAACATTGAAAGTAAAAACATCTTCATCACGAGTATTTAATTCAACTTCAACATTGATAGTAGAAACATTACCTAGTTCCTCATTACTTACAATAGTAGGGGTGAAGATGAACCTCTTCTTGATTCACAAAGATTCCGTGTTCGCTCAACATTTTGAAATATGTTTACCTCTAATTCGTCTGGTGTTTATTTACTTAATAAATTCTATTTTTACTTCATTTCTTGTCTCCCATGCTGTTTTGCTTCCGATGATAAGAAAAACGTGTAGAAAGTGACAAAATTTTGCAGTAATTCGTATGCTAAGGTCAAATAGTAAAAATCACATGGTAATTAGAACATTAGGATGCGTGTAAATATGATTTAAGAACCACGATTGTGGTTTATAAAGTGCAATCGGGGTGCTTATTATAAAAAATTTGATCGTGGATTATAAACCGTAATCACAGTTTTATTTGTATCATCAAATCTGACCCTAAGGCTCAGGAAATATTTGTTTTTCCCCAAATAAAGCTATGGGAGGTCATTATGGCATGTAAAAGGTCAAAAACTTCAAGTTTTCTCTTCTGCGGACTTGAACCATGTTGAAAAACTAAAAACATTTCACAAAAATAGTGTCATCGCGTAGGGGAGACTGTTAGCTTAGTAGAAATATTGATTTTAAAATGAATAGAGTAAGATAAATATCATTTTATAATTTTTACTAACAATAGGTCTTTAAGACATTTTTTCCCGTGAATGTTCATGTCTACGTTTAAGACTGCAGCTTTTGTTTCACTTATCAAAATGTGATAAAACTTATACCATCCCAAGCGCGGTGAAATTCTATACACGTTAAAATATATATATATTTGATTTGGATATTTTTTGATATAGTTATGGCGAGCAAAATAAAAGTGATTTGTTTTCTAAAATAATTCAGACCACTTTCACAGAAAAATCATAACAAAAAAAATTGTTGAAAAAAATACAAAATAAAATCCATCCTAAGATAGACAACGACATCTAACTTTTCACCAAAGGAAAAAAAAAAATATTTGCTCATCCAAATCGAGGGCAAACAGACTATAATCTTATAGGTTTTTTCAAAAAAAAAAAAAAAACCAAGTCATATAATTTTGAGTGTTTAATATAGCTAAACTTGTCCATTTTTTAAAAAAAATTAGTAGTTTAGAAACTAGATTCCGGATGCTACGATTCATATTCATATAAATTTATATAATTTTGAGTGTGCCTATTGCTAATAATCCCTAAAAGTTGAGATTTCACTATTTTTTGCAATATGACGTCCACTTATGACCCCTTTTCTATCCACCAACTTTCTAAACTTACCCTAATGCCCTTGATGAGTTTTGAAGGTTGTCTTATGAATATATTCTCTTTTTACTCTAATTTGGTGATACCCAAAATGCAGATCTAGTTTTGTAAAATAAATTGCACCATGCAACTCATCTAATAAATCATCAATGATAGGAATAGGAAACATATCTTTGATAAGTTACTTGTTAAGTTCTCTAAAGTCTGGACACATGTGTAATTGTCCATCCTTATGGCACACCATCACCACTAGAGCATAATAAGCACTCTGAATGTGATGAAAAATACCCATTTCCAATATTTCCTCCACCATCTTGTCGATCTCACTCTTTTGCACATATGGGTATCTATAAGATGTGATGTTGGGAAGTTGGCTTCCTGGAATTAACTGAATGGAATGATCATGATCTCTTTCAAGAGGAAATCCTCTAGGATCCTCAAAGACAATTGTATGTTGATCAATAACCTTCTAAATATCAGGATGCACTACCATCATTTGTGGTTGAAATTCCATGGAGAACAATCGTACTATAAATCCTTCAGCTCCCTTTTTAAGAATCTTCTATGTTTGGTGAGGACTAACCACTTGAGGAGTTTTTAATGTAATCCTCGAAGTTCAAAATGTTTACCCTCAAAATGAAAGCGCATGAAAAATTCTTGGAAATTTAGCTCTATGGTGCCCAAAGTTGTGAGCCATTGTACACCTAATAAAATATCAGCTCCGCCCATGGGAATAACAAACATCATAGATTCCAATCTGTAGTCACCCATCATAAGTCTGATTTTATGGAATTTACCTGAACATTAGATTGTGCCACCATTTGTAATCATTACTTGAAATTGAGGTAATGGGTAGATGAAACAATTAAGCCTTGCTTCCAGATTATGATTGATGAAATTAGGTGTGCTCCCCGAATCAATCAATATTGTCTCATTCTGCTTCTTAATATAAGCCACATCTTGAAGGGGTTGTGGAGTGCTAATACCAAATAGAGCATGACATGAGATAGTTGGCTAGGGATCTTCATATTCTTCCTCTAATTTTTCCACTTCCATACTTGATGTTTCCTCATATTCTTCCTCATCACTGGTCCTTTCAATGTAATTTTTTTCTTTGGCACATTTATGACCTGGTCCATATTTATTGTCACAATTAAAACATAACCCTTTTTATCGTTTTTCTTCATTTTTTTGAGGTGTCAGTCAAACTCACCAAGGGTACGATGGAGGAAAGGTGCTACAATATTTTATGTTAGTAAAGGTCCTCCTTCTACTGAAATGAAAATTTTCCTCTACCTTACGTGCCATGATAATAGTATCAAAAACCTTGAGTGGATTCAAATACTATTATGTAATATCCTCCACATGTAAGGAAAGATTTTGGAATTGATACACATACTCCTTTACTGAACCTTTTTGTCATAAATTTGCTAATTGGTTGAAGTAATTCTCTGACACACTAGAACTATAGTGTAATTGAATATCTTTAGTGAAAACTATCCATGTGACACTAAGACCATTCTTCTTCCTTTGAGCACATAACCAATTATGCCAAACAAATTTCCCATGTTCTAGATATAAGGATGCCATGGTCACCTTTTTCCTCAATGGTATCTGATGGAGATCAAAGAAATTACTCATTTGGGTAATCTAGTTGAGTGGATCCTTTCCATCAAATTTACACATTTCCACTTTTGAAATAATGCCTCCCCATTGGTGAGGAGATTCACCTGAATGTGTAAAGGATCCTCCTTGATTTGAGTGATTTGGACATGTGTGAGTATTTCTAGAGGAACTGATATGAATGGAATTGGGATTTGTGTTTGAAAGAGTGAGCAAAATCTCCTACTACATTGATTGAAAATTTGTCTGAAGTTCACCCCTAAGGCTACCTTTCAGATGAAGAAGCTCATTATTGAGGTCATCCTTACTCACCATATTATTTACCCTTTCCTGATGTTGGATGAATACCTTAGATACTCCCAAACTAGAAGATTCTAAATCCATATATTCCTCATTCGGGGTCATTCCTTGAGTTTCTTGACCTTTTCTTTAGCCTCTTATTAATCTATCAATCATTATGTAGGGTTTGGGACTTGGGGTAGACAGAATAGGGGAAAAAAATAGGGTTTCATAAATTTACTGGCCAAATATAGGAAATCGTAAAGAAGGAACCATAACTAAGTTTTGGAAATATTTCTTAAAATATAAGAAACTTACAAAACATCCAAAAATTGCACCCTATGTAGCCAATTCATGAAAAAACATAAAACTGATATAACGTTTGCAAAACAACTCCAAGATGTTTGAAAGTTGGAGAGGATCTTACTTGATTGATATCACCACACCACAAAAAAAAATTGTACAAAAATTAGCTACCAATTTTGAGATAAATTTGAACCTTCACAATTAGGGTTTGGCATAGCTCTGACTGAGATCAGGTTGTGATACCACTTGTAATGAAATTACTTTTATAAATATGAATATCAACATCAATAAAACACCAAAGAACACAAGATTGTAGATAAATTATCGCAATATGCATGTAGAACAACTGAGCCACTTTGAAGGGGTAACCTTCAAACCATAGAATAAGACTCAAATGCTCAATATAATGATTAAATACTCCTAACTACCACCTATACATAGTAATCCTATGTTATGAACAACACCAAGGATGATCAACTAAACATATGGAAGCATAAATGAATAACATATGACGAGAAGAGAGATTATGTAATCCACAAGTTGACACTAGATATCCAATATAAGCTATAGGACTAAGGGCGTAGCAACAATCAATGTGTTTGTTTTTTTTTGCAGTCGCTCCCCTACAACTATCCCTAGGCATGCCTTTTCCCAGATAACTATCGAAATAACTAATCAGGCCAATCTACCTATCAAAAACTAAATTGGTGATACCTACTCAAGTTTGAGAACGTTGTCATTGAAATCTAACTCCATTGTAGACATGCCTTTAGCGAAATAACAATGATTATTTTGAGTATACAATAGTTATATTCAATAAATGATATATTAATAATTGTTCCTAGAGATGTAAAGTAGACACTACTGTCAGGTTAATTTATGCATCATATTACCTTAAACTATTTAATAAGGTAATTAGTTGATATATTGTTATATAGTTTTATAACAATATTTATCTTATTATTGCATATGTTATATTATTATGTAGTTGTAACAATTATTATTTGTTTGTATTTAATTATTGTTGCTTCCCGGATATATTTTGGAAGCTTTTATTATTATGGTTGTACCTGTGCAACCCATTTATTTTTCTACACATGATTGTTCAATTCCTATAAGAATTGCATCACTTCATTGTAATTTAGGTTGATTGATATTAATAAAGATTATCAAGCTTCTGCCCCTGTTGTTAAATTTACATTTAGTACCAGAGAGAATTAAAGCTCCTGGCAAGGTTGGAGAAGGTTGTAGAGGAAGGATAATTCGTGGAGAAGAAATATGCAACAATGGAGAGCCAGTGCTACCTCCAGTAGCTTCCCAGACCTCTCTGCAAATCCACAACATCCTGTGTGATTTCCAGGTAAATGTAGAGCAAAGTGTTTTTACCTTGGTGCCTCATGCACTAGGAAAAATTTTTCTCTCTGGATGCTAGTTTAAAAAAAATTCCCCATCAGGGGTTTTGTCACTAAATTTTGGTGATAGTGTTAGTTGTAACTAACACCAATGATCATGCCAAGTCTAGAGGAATCTCTGCTAAAATTAGCCTAGCTCTATTTGGAGGAAAAATTTGTAGTTGTATTGATCGGGCTACGACCTCCACCAAGGCCGAGTTCTATTTCTTGGTACCTAGTTGAATAAGACACCTGAACCGTGTTGTTTCATTGAGTTTTGTAGAGGTGAGTTGAGGTCTAATATATTGCAAAACTGAGCCTTTCTTTGTTTGGAGACCAAGCCTCTCCCCCCACAATCGAGTGTGAGCCATTCTGCAACTAGGTCGAGCCCACACAACCTTTTCTCCCACAGGCCTTCTAGTGAGCCAACAAGCCCCTGTATCCAACTGATCTACAACTGAGGACAAAACCTCCCTCTCCTCAGACTGATTTGGATCTTCACGATGGAGTAGTGCTCTTGCTTTCCATTCGAGTCATCTATTGAACAATGAGGTTGTAGATCAGGTTTGAGTCATTCTACATGACCAAGTTGGAGGGGACTCCATAGTCTGAGCTCCAAAGCCTGTAACATGCAACAAACTAACAATAAAAATGACTTGTAACACAAAGAACATGTGCAATCACACCAATCGACCAAGCACCTATAAAAAAATTCAAAGAAAAATCAAATAAAGATAAAAACAAATCTGTGGCCATGTTATATACATACAAAGGAGGACATAAAGAAACTTTAGATCCATGTGTTACGCTTGCAGAAACCCTAATTAGAATACAAGCTCTCCTCCACCCATACAGCTCCATGTGGAGCCTCATCCATGTTTTCATTTTCAAAATGTTAGCATTTTTAAAATTTCTTTAAATTTAAATTGCTTCATTTCTATATCAAGTGCTCATACGAGCCAAGGAGGTTAGAGAGAAAGACTTGGGTGTGTGAGGTAAAGGGTTCAAAGCCCACCCCCAACGTGTTTTTTAAAACCAATTTGATTTTAGCAGCAAAAATAGTGAAACCACCAAGTTTAGAGGACCATTTAGCAGAAAACTGCCGCTAAATAGCTAGTTATAACTAAAAGCACCTTGAAATGTTTAGTGAGAAAAACCCTAATTTAGGGTAATTTTTTCCCTCCTATTAGGCCTATTTTTTCATTCCGGACAACATTTTCCATAAGAAAACTATCTAAAAACTTCATTTTGAGCTACTTTTTAACAATTTTTTGCATTGAGGGTCATTCTGGGCTCCAGAGGCCACCAGGGCCCACAACAATATTTTTTACCTGTCATTCAATTTTTCAAATTTTTTCAATGTAATCGTATGTTTCAGTATATTGTACTAATTTGTAGGCTGCCATAGTCAACCAAAAACTTTGTAACTACTCATAAACTGATAAAGAGCTGTGATAAAAAATAGTAAAAATTTGGTTTTGAAACACTCATGAGATCCTAGATCTCATTCATAGCATTCGGTATATACAGTGCCTCTAGGAAGCACTTATGGGTAAATTCATCATGACTACTACTACACTTAACGCCTAATATAGCTGAAACAACGTCGTCTGGGCATTGTCCCTTTAAATCGACAGGTAGTAATAAGGTCATAATGCACACACTATGAGCCATCCCATCCATTTGTGATCGATTACATGACATAAAATATGGAATGAGAAATTATCTGAGTATATAGAAAAGTTACGCATGCGTATGAGGATATTTCTTTGAGCCAGTGTCAATAATCACACAGACCCCTTTCAGTATTGTCTTGGTACCACATATCAAATTATTTCATGTACATTAATGCCTCTTTCATGTACCATTCAGGTATATAGAAAGGGTGAGCTTCTTACAGGTATCCATTGGGTATATCAGAAGGGAACATGTATATATAAAGGTTCAGTATATCAGACTAACAGTATATAGATTGAGAGACCTTATACTTGGAGTGATAAGAGCCAAACCCTATCATTGATTTCTGTCAAATTGGGCACCAATGCACCCAAATGTTTTATTCTAGATTCACAACTACTTAGAGGAAACAAATATGCTATGCATGGAAGACTAAAACTCAAAAAATAACTTGAGTTTGAAGAGATCTGGACTGTTGCGAATGGTACGCTGACAAGATCAACTACTGATACAAGACAACAATGGTAGTTTGATAATAGTAAATCAGAAAGCCAAACTCATCATCTTGTTTAGAGTGTCCGGCGATGTCCAACCCCACATTTGAGATGCCAAAACAGCCAAAGAAGCATAAGATAAATTGTACACAATATGTGAGGCCAAAAATAATATTGTGATACTAAATTTGTAGAGTTAGTTACATACACTGAAGTTTAAGCAGAATTAGAAAATTGAAAGCTTTATTAAGAAGAGTTGCAGAGTTGAGGGCTTCACTTCTATCCTTGGGAGAAGCGGTCAGAAATGAAGCTCTCATTCCCATTGTTCTAAGAGCTCTCCCTTCTTCTTATCACATTTTTTTCACAATACTAAACTTTTCAGATGTGACCAGTTAGTTTTGACAAACTAGTAGACCTACTGTAACAAGAGGAATCCATGTATAATAAGGATGATGAAGAGGAGTAAGAACTTTCTTTGCAAATCAAAAATTGAAAGGAAAAGGTAAATGAAAACCTAATTCCTATCAAAATTCCCAACATCAGAATCGGTATCATGGGGACAAACAACAAAAGAAGTAATGTCCAATTTGTACAAGAGGACATGACTTAAAATATTGTTGGTATAATACTTACAATAAAGGTTCATCCAAGAAACTCTAGACCTCCACAACAACAATCTCACAAGGGACATTCTAACTATAATCAAGGGTAGAAAAAGGGGAACTGGAAAAGAAGACCCCATCAGTAAGGAAACATTGGTGAGCAAGAATAACATTCAGATAATGAAGACTTCTTATACACCGCTCGATCAAGTGAACCATCCACATCATCTATTGATGTCTAGTTATGGTTAATTTGGGAGCCACTCAACACATTACCAACAACAAAGACTTATTTACCTCAATCAAGGACATGCCTTTGAAAATCCATGTTTTGTTGGGTGATGATTCTTCATATATAGTTCAGGGGATTGGGAACATTTCTTTACCCCCTAGTTCATGCAACTGCAGAATATCATATGTCTTATATGTCCCTAGGTTGACAAAGAATCTTCTTTTAGTCAATTAAATCCTAGATCACAACTTAAAAATTGACTTTGATAGTCATTCTAACAAGAAAACATGTGTTTGATTCGAGAGAAATCACGAGGCTCGAAAATAGTTGCAAAAGCCTCCAATATGGGACGCATGTTCTAGCTTGATTTTTTCCACAGAGATGATCAAGAACTTATGGCTAAGAAATATACCTCAGCACATTTGTGGCATCAAAGACTTGGTCATGGTAGTTTCAAGTATCTCGAGACACAATGCCGACAAAATATGGTACATGGTCTACCATCTCTTCAGAAGGATAGAAACAAGTGTCCTCACTGCCTAGCAAGAAAACACCACAGAGCTTCATTCAAGAAGAGTACATATCAATCTCATGGTAAGCTTGACCTCATTCATACTGATCTTTTCGGTCTGATGCAACCAAGTCATTTTAGATTTCAGTACTTAATGCTTTTTGTTGATGAATATTCGAGAAAAATGTGGATTTTTTGTCTTCGCAAGAAACTTGAAACATTTTAAAGCTTTAATAAGTTCAAAGTAGTTGTCGAGAATGAAATTAGTCATCACATTAGAACTCTTTGCTTAGATCAAGGGGGGAAATTCACCAGTAATGAGTTCAAAGAATACCTACAAGCTCATGGGATTCGTCGACAAATTCCTCCTCCACACACACCATCACAAAATGATGTTGTTGAGAGAAGAAATCATACTATCATGGAAATGGTGTGATAAATGATTGATGACTCTAGACTTGCAAATACATTCTTGGAAGAATCAATAAAGACAACAATGTATTTTTTGAATAGAGTGCCCATAGTTGCTCTTAAAGGAGTAACACCACAAGAAGCATGGTCAAAGTGGAAACCATCTATTGCATACCTTAGAGTATTCAGGTGCAAAGCAAGTATGCACATACCCAAGAAAAACAAAAAGAAATTGGACATGAAGTCACAGAAACTGATCTACATTAGGTATAATGAAGAGACTCTTGGGTACATATTGATGGATCTAAAGACCAGAAAATTCTACACCAACAGAGATGTTGAGTTTTTTGAGAAGAAGGAAGAAGAGTCTCCTCCTCCAGACTCACCTGATGTAGATTCTTCACCAGTTGTAAAAATTGAAGCCGATGTTCCCATAGATGATGAAAGTGATGATGGGGATGTTGGTGTTGATATGATAGAACCATGACCTTCAGGAATAATTCATCGTATGCCAAAGTGATGTACTAGCACATTACAAGATACAAGAATGGATGCTCCACTAGATACATCCACTCCTGGACCACGGAATCATAGTAAAACAAGAGAAGAAGTTAAATTTTCTTTGATGAGTATAGTTATCGAGTCTGATGAGGCCTCTACAGTCCAAGAATCCCTACAGTCAAAATCTTGGAAAGATGCCATGGACTCTGAATATCAGTCAATAATGAAAAATAACACTTGGCAACTTATCGATCTTCCACCATGGAAGAAACCCATTAGATGCAGATGGATATTAAAAATGAAGTACAAAGTAGATGGGACAGTGGACAAGTACACAGAGAGACTAGTAGCAAAGGGGTATGCACAAAAGCAAGGCATTGACTATGAGGAGACATTTTCTCCCACACCTAAGATCAAGATGATCAGGATGATCTTTTCTCTAGCTAAACAGTTTGATTAGAAATTTCATCAGTTGGATGTAAAAATTTCCTTCATGAGCAGATATTTATAAGAAGAATTCTATATGACTTAACTTGAGGGATATGTAGTACTTGGTTAAGAAGCAAAGGTATGCAGACTCAGGAATTATTTGTATGGCCTCAAACAAGCACCCCGAGCATGGTACATCAAAATTGATGAGAATCTCATACAACATGGATTTGTTATAAATCAATACGATCTCAATCCTTACCTCAAAAATCAAGGGGGGGAGATTGTGATTGTTGTTATCTATATCAATGATCTAGTTATTACTAGTAGTTTAGTGAGGATGATCGATACAACGAAGAATGATCTTAATAGATCGTTCGACATGACAGATCTTGGGCTAATGCATTATTGTCTTGGATTGAAAGTATGATAAAAAGAGAATCACATTTTTGTTTCTTAGATGAAATATACCAAGACAACCCTTGAGAAATTCAAGATGATGGATTGCACTCCAATTACTACACCTATGTAGAACAAATTGCAGTTATCTCATTCAGATCCATATCCTGAGGTAAATGCCACTCTCTATTGGCAGTTGATCGGGAGTTTCATTTACCTTACCTACACTAGACCAGATATCAGCTTTGCAGTAAGTTATCTATCTAGGTTCATGCAGAAACCCAAAGTGTGGCATTGGAAAGTAGCAAGGTGTGATTTTGAGATATCTCAAAGGATCAGTGGATCTTGGTCTAGAATACAAGAAAAACAATTACTTCTTCTTGTTAGGATATTTGGATTCAGATCATGCAGGCAACATTGATGACGGAAAATCCACTTTAGGATTTGTGTTCTTTATGGGATCTAGACCAATATCATGGGGAAGCAAGAAAAAAACACTCTGTTTCTCATTCTTCCACAAAAGCTGAGTATCGTTCTGCAGGAGAAGCTATCTGTGAAGTGATTTGGCTATGTCGCATACTAGAAGGATTTGGAATACCACAAGACAAACTGACTACCATGTATGTTGACAATGAAGGTGTTCTCAAAATTGTTCACAATCAAGTGTTTCATGAAAGAAAAAAACATGTTGAAGTACATGTTCAGTTCATACGTGAACATGTGTTGAAGCACAATATACAACTTCAAGTTTTTCCAATAGCTGAACAAAAAGTAGATATTTTCACGAAGTCACTTGCACGTGACAAGTTTGAGTTGTTCAGAGAGTTCCTCTCCTCATCCCTTGAGGCAATGTAAAATTAAGGGGGGGAATGTTAGGTTAGTTTATGCATCATATTACCTTAAATTATTTAATTATTTAATAAGGTAATTAGTTGATATATTGTTATATAGTTTTATAAAAATATTTGTTTTATTATTACATAGGTTATATTGTTTTTTTTTAATTATTGGTAAATAGTTTTTTGAAAGGGACTATACCCTTTTACAATAGTGCTCAAAAGAAAAATTTAACCCCAGAAAGCCCAAAAAAAGAAAATAGCCAAGAACCAGCAAAAACAAATCAGTTGCTTCAAAAACAGCTAAAAAACAACAACTTAACAGCAACACAGCTGCCCAGCAACTATGCAGTTGGCCATTTGCCTAGATGTAACAATAATATCACTAACCACGACAAGAATCAAACTTTGTCTGGAGTGGTGGGGGGTTTAGATTTGACATTTCCCTTCTTCTTCTTATCCACCACTATCTATTTAGGATTTCCTGCATCCAATGCAAACGAAGCATCTGCAATGGATTTGATGTGGATGTGACCCATAGGAAGGGGGGCTGAAACTTCCTTAAACACTGAATCAGCAATCTGTGGAGCATATTCTGTAGGTAGTTTCTCAATGTTGGTCTGTGAATCAGCCATTACAGGTGAGTCAACTTGCAAGGGGGCACTATAATCCTCAGCCAGATCTGAGTCAATTGTGAGATGTTCAAGAAGTGAATCCTTCCACCAAGCAGTTTTGGTCTTTCGTTTGGAATGTTCACAAGCATTTGTAACATGACCAGTTTGGAAGCAACGCCGACATCTGAAGGCAAGTCTCTCATAGTCAAACCTCTGTACCCAGAGCCTTTCTCCAATCTAAAGATTGATTTCTGCTTGTAAGGGTTTGGAGGTATCAATATCAACCAGGATACGAGCAAACGTAGTATGTGTTTGAATGGAGGTCTTACCATCAACTGCCACACATGATCCAAGAGTATCACCTATAGCAATGAGACAAGATATGTTCCAAAGTTGTAATGGAAGTCCTGGTAAACGAACCCAAATCGGGTAGGTATCAAAAGACTCCTTTAACGGGTCGAAGGTCAGATACCATGGTTTGGACATCAGCCCATGTTTCCCCCAAACCCAATGCTGGATAAAGATTAAATCCCTATCAGCAGGGGTTTCAAAGACTGCAATGAAGTAAGCTTTAGCATAGGGATAAAGCTCAATCTTACCTTGTATTTTTTCTCTCCATCTCTGGGCTATCCATTCATGGAGCTGGGAAAGCTTAGTCCAAAATTTATGGAATCTACATATGAGACCCAGCTGGGAGAGATTTTCCTCCTCAAGAATTTTTATAAGTAGATCCTCCTCGATTTTTAGCGTTGGGACCTCCTGGGAGGGTTTCAAGAGCTCATTTCTAGTACTCTCCTTTTTTTTAGAGACCGCTGAAGCATAAGAAGTGGACTTATCTCCACCAGAGGTTCCTGAGAGACCACTTTTCTGAAGCGAGTTGGATCTATCCATGCTCTTGAAAGAAGATCCGTCATTTTTAAATGATTCATTATCATTGTTGAGATTTGTAGGAGAGACCGATCCAACTTTACCTGTCTCAATGGAGAGACCCTCTGCTTTTTGACAGGTCAGAGAAAATCTATCCTGGATTTTCTTTGAAGGGGGGTCTTGATTTGCATCAAAAGCCATGTCAATCCAAGAGATTGGTGCTATATTTTCCATGCCAATTTTATAGGCGCCGCCATCAGTTTTGCATGCAAGGGACAGGTTCCCAAAGCCATCGCCAAGGAGAAGAGCATCCTGTTTAGATTTGTTGTTCGTGTCTCCAATATTCCCATGTTCTAGCCGATCCAAGCATTTTAGAGAGCCCACAGACCTGTGCAAACGTGTAGCAACCATGGCTGCGCGGCTAGGGCAAGCACGGCAGGCGCGACTAGGGTTTATGGCAGGCGCGGCTCAGAGTTATATTGTTACATAGTTGTAACAATTATTATTTGTTTTTATTTAATTATTGTTGCTTCCCGAATGTATTTTGGAAGATGTTGTGATTATGGTTGTACATGTGCAACCCATTTATTTGTCTGCACATGGCTGTTCAATTCTTATAAGAATTGTAGCACTTCATTATAATTTAGGTTGATTGATATTAATAAAGATTATCAGGCTTTCGTTCTTGTTGTTCAATTTACAACTACATGATATAATTTTTAAATTTATACAAGGGATGAGGGGTGTATACAACCATATAAATACCATAAAATTTGAAAAAATGTAGCTTTTAATATATTTTATTAGTTTTAATCTAAAGATTTTCTTTTGAGCATTTATACTGTAGGAAATTGGTTTTTAAAGGTATTTAAATCAAGTAGTTTCCCATAGGAATAAATGTAGGGTGGACCATTTATAGGGAATTGTGTCATGCATTATTTCCACTTATGTGGCATCATTTGATTGGTTGATTGTTTGATGTGATTTGATGTGAATCATTTTATAGATTTTTTTTTCAAATTTTAAGTGATAAATTGACATGTGCTAGTCCTTGAATTTACATCTACCATCACTATTATTGGTCCATTCTCCACAATTGGCTCCTCTCCCTTATGGAATAGTTTTGCGTAGTTTATGGCTGACATAAAGTGATGTGGAATGGGATAGAAAAAATATACTAACAATGGTTTGGAAGTATCTTTAAAAATAAAAAAGATCAAATATTTATTTATTTAATTTACTTTACAAACATTTAATATTAATATTATTTTTCATGTTTAGTATATTTATTATTTATTAATAGGATATTAGTTAATTGGTTTTTTTGCTTATATTACCTAGGGAGAAGACCCTAGTCTATAAAAAAAATACATTAAGAACCAATTTTAGATAACATCACTCATTTAGGCTCTATTTGGAAGCCACCTCAACATGCATAGAATGGGGGGAGAAAAGAGATTTTTCTCCATCCCAACCCATCATTACAAACCTTATAGTAAAATCTAGAAAAAAAACTAAATCCCTATACTATCAAAATTATCATATGATGGCTACATTCTTATATAGAAATTTACTAAATATTATATATGTGGCCAGGTTTAATCAACCACCTTATTCCATTTGGATTCATATGTGTTGACCTCAGACACGATCTCTACATATGAATCATCATCTACTTGCTCAGTCTATATGGAAGAGGCACAACAACGAGGGATTTTCACCTTTTCTTTCGAGGGACCTGGAAACCCTGCATCTTAGATAGAGCTTCTTGTCCCTTCAAAATCACCAACAATGCCTTTATAAGATCCTATAAGTGAAACTACATGCACATCAATCTCTCCTCCAACTATGAGTGATCTTGGTGAAGAAGGAATTTTCCCAAACCATTAGAGAGGATATTTGTGCAGCTCAAAATTTGTGCCATTTCAAACCTTTCTGGAGGCCTAGGGATTTCTTGGGATCTAGCATCAAATTCCACAAGTACCCATAATTTTCTACCTCCTCCACATCATTCATTTCTTCAAGTACAGACCACGACCTCCCCAATCATTCTTTCATAGTTGCATTCTTAGTTTTTTCCCCTATTTATTTAGCAAAGGACTCCCTTGCATCCTCTACCTTGACGACACGCTTCCTCTTCTGCCTCATCTCCTCACCACGATCATGTCTTCCTCTCATCATATTTCTCCTAATTGGGTTTTTACAATCAAGAAAGTAGTTGTAAAGCCCCAAAATCCTAATTACACCAGCTGAAGTGCCAAAAAAATCTCCAAAATATGATTTTATCAACCTCTGGACACTTCGTGCTAACAAAGAGACTGCCAAGTAAATGTGTTCCAATTTATATTATGAAATTTCATCGACACACGAGCATGCATTAATTTCCCATTCGCTAACACCTAAGATAAATTATTTCCATATGCGGCCATTCATGACATCATGTGTCACTAGTTTTAATACCTCATTGCAAAGAGCATCCTTCAAAATAATGTGGGAGACACATTTCTTAATCATCATATAAAATGTCTATGTTTACAAAATAGTCTATTATGTGCTTCCCATCATGTTTGATATGGGAGAAGATGATACTAGAAAATGAAGGTGTTAGATCAGTCGTACTTTGGATGATCAAAACCAAAATCGATGTTCTTGCTCTTCCCAACTTCATGCCCTCGATAATTTCCATAGGGTCTCCTTCTACCCAAATGTTTGACTATTGTTGTTTCCTAGCCTCCTGCAGACCCTGTAGAAGAACAAATCCCTTAGCCTTATTGTTTGAGGAAACCCCATAATCATGGGATAGAAGTATAATTAGTTGTATTTCAGAATTTCAAAAAATGCGCCCATATCCAACTTTACCTAGATTTCCTTTAGATGCTCCCACACAAAATGATGTTGAATGATCGAAAGATCATATATTCTTGTGATGGGGTGTGAGGTACCTAGTAACAGTCATCTACAAGGAAAAAATATTGCATGAAAACAAATTAGACCAGAGATATATTGATAAAGATATGATAACAACTAAAAATTACTAAAAAGACAAGGATTGATGACAATCAGGAATTGACGATCGATCGTAGGGACAAAGAGGCTTATTTTGATAAAAGCTTGATAAAACATATTGTAATTGATGCAAGATAAAGTTTGACAAAGCTAAAATGGACTAGGGGGATTCTAGAAACATGTGAGGTTCATAAAATAGATATTTAAATGGCAAGTTTGAGGGGCTAATGAAGGGACAAAGGTGATTAGAGACACCGATCGATCAATGATCACTGTTAAAATTGTAGATATTCTAAAAATTGATCAAATGATTAAACAAAGGAATAAATATAAAGTGGTTATGAAGGATAGTGTAAACAAATGATTATAGAATATAATTAATTCCAAATACAACTGAAAAAGGATAAATGAACAACATACTAGATCTTGTTGAATTCTTTTGAGGGTGAAAGAGCTCCAAAATGATTGACGATTCGACAAGATTTCTCCTTAAGGATTGAAAGCAGAGTATTTAATATTTACTTAGCATAGTGATGTCGTACGGAGGTTAAAAAATTCATTTCTCAAATACAATCTCTAACTAATTGGGAAATGGAGGACAGAAGGTGACTAAATATAATCGATGACATCTATAATGATCGGCGATGATCACAGGATCGCCGTCAATTTTTCGGCAAGATGGTTAAAAATAGTGTAGTACAAGGGAGAATGGAAAATATTTAAAACCACTTGCCATCCGAGGATGTAAGGTTTGTTTGATGAATGGTGAGAGGTTATAGATTATCCAGGAAGGAAAAGGTTAGGAGGTTAGGATGGGTAGGATAAATTATGCTAGGTTGGTGTTAGGTGGTTAGCGGAGGGTAAATAAGATTATACGTGAGATAAATGAGTGTTTATGACTGTAAATTATAATGTAATTAGGATGGAGTAATAATAATATGAATAATGATGATGTGATTAATGTGTGCTAGGTCACCTAGGGGTGAAAAAATGGTGTCTACATTTGCCCCTTTTTGTTGAGTTATCTGTAGGCATAAGCTGCAAGACAAAAACTAGTGTTGAGATGCCCCAATTTTATGATAAGGATATTGTTCCCCCCTCAATCCAATGGCTGAATTCGTTGGTCATTAGATTGAAAAGAGTTTGATTGATTGGATAGATTTTATTTAAAGATGCTCCAAAGCTTGATTGTAGTCTGGAATGACCATGCTGGAAGGGTTTGTAGAGATGGTAGTAATCTTTGAAACACTTGCTAGGGGACATTATACAACCTCATGAGGGTGATACTAATGTGGACATCCTATCATATGTGTGATTTGAAAAGACTGCTACATGGAGAGGTTATAATGGGATCGCTCTCGCAAGGATGTGTGAAGCCATGGGACCAAAGGGTCAAAGGTAAACATCCACTAATATGTGCAAAACTTGATGTATGGTCAAAAAATAGAGTTTTGAAAAGGTTTTGGGCATCAAAGAAAAGTATATAAGCTCTTGATGCCATGTTGTAGTGTGTTTAAAAGAAATTCTAGGTACCAAATTTGATAAGGTATGCAAAAGGGGTTTGGATTGGTGGTGATGATGGATTACTGATGGTTAGGATATATAATTGGAGTTGATTTACGATCATCAGGCGATCATAAAAATGGGATTATAAAATTCAATTAGACAGTGCAAATGGCTCATTTGTGACATGTTAACTTGTGATTCAAGAGCTCTGAGTGGATGATTTTGAGCATTTTTAAGAGATGGAGGCGAGCAGAAGTGGTAAAAGAGGCAATGAATGAGGAGAGGGGTAAGTAGGTTTAAGTTTTGTTGTTTGTTTTATTTTTTTGTGTTTTATTTTTATTTTTTTGTGCTTTTTGAAAGGGTTTAGGTGGGAACGATTAACGAATCATATGATTAAGGTGATCGGGTGGATCTTCATCGATCTGTGTAACGTAAAAGCATCACCAATTAGTAATCGGTGATGATTGGTTTAGTTTGGATAAAACATGCTAAGTGATGTGATTTTTATTTTTTTTGCAGGTGAGAGACACCATATACCTATAGGATAGGATCCAGAGATGCTGAAGACTACAAGAGGGGATGTGACTGATGTTGAGTGGGTGCATGTGACTATCATTAGGTTTGGGAGGATTCCCATTACTAGCAGATTCCTAGAGATGTCGGATTGATGGTTGCATTGTTAGACACATGGGAGATGAGTACATGGACATTATGCTTCTCATACTGGTGAGATGACTATTACGTTGGAGGATGTATACCGGATTTTGAGACTTACCTATTCAGGGGGAGAAAATAGTTCCTAATCACTCAAGAGTATCATCTAGATATGATGAGATGATTGTATGGAGATGATGCCCTGATATTAGATACATATCAGGGGGTTTCATATAGAGATTTATTATGATGCAGAGGTACTGGGGAACTGACTGATGTCATTGGTCATGTTGGTGATTTCTTACTATGCACTGTTAGACTCAAGAGGAAATATTTCCATCGACACTTGCAGGTGGTGTAGCTGAGATTATGGAGCACCAGAAAGTGTATGCCTGGGGATGTACTTTGCTAGCTCAAGTGTACCATGAGCTATGGATGTTTGTGATAGGTCAGAGGTTTGGTTTGGATGTGGGGATTTTATTACATTGTTGGGCCTATGAGAACATAGACATAGTCAGTCCACTAGGTCTACCTTGGAGAGTCAAGGACCCATAGAGTATGCAATGGTATTCATGAGATGGAGGTTCAATTAGATGAGGTATGACGACATAGGGTAGGATCAAACATATTATACTTATCATATACATGGTTTATCTATTTATGATGTAGTTTAGAGGCCGTATGTGAGATTTCCTGCGTGGCCTAGTATGGATGTGGAGTTAGGCAGGGTTAAGGAAGGTGTAGTGGATTTGAGGAAGGATAGATGAGATGATTGAGGTTGTGTAGTTTCTGAGGGTTCAGAGGAAGTTCAGGATTCTATAGAAAATACCAAGTGAGTCGATTGTATATCAGTGAGATGATTTTAAGAGTGACCTATCAATACCAGTAGCATATGAGGCTAAATAGGAATATATGAGGAGGGAGAGCCATAAGGGCATAGATGTTGATGATATTGGAATTGTAGAGGGATTTAGTGAGTGGTGGAGGCCACATTGGGTGGTTCGGTAAGATAAAGTAGGGTGGAGATAGAGGGGTGGGGAGGTGGATGAAGAGGGTGATGGAGATGGAGATTTGGCCATGTTGTAGGCATCTTTTGATACGTTGCAACTGGAGATGGATAGATTGATAGTGGAAGCAGGACACCGATCATTTAGAGAGATATAATCTATAAAAGGAGCAGGATCAGGAATGCCTCGAGTGTGATAATTTCTAGCAACAAAGGGACCAATATCATCGGTAATGGGAGGAACTACAAGAGACGTATGGAGAAGTAGGGAAAACTTCAGAATTCCATAGGGAGGGTGGCATATGGTGCAAGGAAAAGTGTTGGGAAAGTGGTATTACCTGTAAAAGGAGTGCCAAAATAAGGTGGAGGACAGATGGGACCTCCAAGTTTTGTGACTATGGAGCAGAATCACATGTTGGGAGAGGAGATGTGATAGTATGAGCGAACTTGATAGGGAATTTACCTGATGTACCACATTATTATGAGAATAGAGATAACGAGCATAGATATCAGGTCAACAGGATACTTCGGTGAGCACTTGGAGTGTCACATGTCTTCGAAGATATTTGAGGACTTGATGGAGGAGCGGCGGGAGGCCGGGGTGGTGATCGAGTATCTGATTTTGATTTTACCACATAGATAGTATATTTTGTATATGATTCAAATGTATATGATCCAGTTTGAGGAATTTTGTATAAAATTAAATGAGATATATAGATGATTATTATTTTGTATTCATGTGTTATTGATTTATTTTGATTTGATGTTATTTGTGATGAGATGTTGAATAGATTAGATGTATTGATATGATGTTAAATTTTTTATGAAACACGAATCAAATGTAGTAATTTTGATGTATTTTTCAAAATGTATTTTATCATGGTTAAGAATAAGTTTGAAATATTTTGGTTTAAACTCGATTTATATGTATGTGATCTGATGGTAAATCTAATGAAAATGAAAATGCACTCTAAGGCCTTGTATCAAATGTTAACATATAACTAACAATAATTAGTCAAATGTAGGATCATGGATATATGTGGAAATTATATTTTGTACCTTCTTTCAACATGGGAAGGGTTCATATGTAGTTTTAGCGGGAGGATTAGGTTCTCATTTGATGGATTATAGGATTATGCCCCAACTATATTTCTACTGCACAAACTAATTGACGCAAGAAGTTTACTTTTGATGGGAAAGCTGATTGATGCGGGGAGCGTTCCTAGGATGATTTTGATTATTTTTACTTTGATATGAAGGTTGATCAATGCGGGAATCATTTTGTAATGATAATATGGGGTAGCTATCCTTTGAGGGAGAGGACTACAATTTTTTATTTTGATCCTAAACAGTTGTCATTCGAGGGACCGGTCTATATTTTGTTGTGATCTTGATTTAACAGTTGTCCTTTGAGGGATCCGTGTGTATTTTTTTATAGTGTGCATCCATATATATTTTGACTTTTATTTGAGCTGAGGGAAGTCCAGTAGACCATTTTGAGACCATTTGGGGAGGGGAAAGGACATGTGTACAAACTACACATTTGTACCCCTGACATGTTTTCAGTTGGTAGATAAAGGGAAGAGGGAGTAATGATTGTGGGGTTCCTACTTATGAAGAGGAACTTTTCCATGTGGAAAATGCAATGAACAAAGTTGTGGTGCTTGCAAATATAGGATACTGACAGAGGATGACATAATTCCAAATCATTAGGATAGTGAATGATAGGTTAGTGGTGGAATATGATCTTTGATGTGACTAATGTCATGAAAGTAGGTGTGTTAACAATAGAAAGGCTACAAGTGCAAAGAATTTAAAGGTTCCTCTTTAGGTTTACCATCAAGGGAGGCTAAGTGATAGGCTCCCAACCCATATTTTTGAGTGATGATGTATGGATCAATCCAATGGTTCCCTAGAGAAAATTTTAACTTGTTTATATATTATACATTTTGTAGTTCCACAAAAAAATGTTAACATTTTTTTAAATATTGATTATATTGATAGGCATAACCTATAATGGTAGCTAGGGATGATGGTTGAGTGTAATATTGTGAGATGTCAATTTAAAAGGCCAATTTCAAATTTGATGTTTATTTAATCATCAAATCAAAGCTACGACCTTAAATTTTATGTATGGTTGATTTTCATATAACATTACAAGGAATTTCATTTTTCTTATATGAAGAAGATGGTCAAAAAATAATGGTGTCTTTGGCATATGGTGGTTTTTGGAGCCTGTTTTTTCATAAAGTTTTTTTTTTCAGACTTGAATGAGTTATACATCTAAATTGAGGCCATCTGTCATAATTCAATAAAAAAATTATTGAACATTTATATGAGTTATGAATCAATGAAAAATCTAAATTAGGTACCTCAAAATTTATTTCTCAATGTTTGTTAGATAAATATATCTTTATGTGCACTTTAATATTACATGCTTTTGTGGTCATATCATAAAAATATTCATCCTTTTAAAGGTTATGACATAAAACGCTTTCAAACCATCCATCATGGTTTCTTTTTGGAAGCTTTATCTAGGGATATGCTCACTCTCTCATTACACTATTTGGTGTAATTATGATGAATGATATTGAAAATCATACCATGTTCCCTTGGGATTTTTTTTGATTGTCATATTACAGTATGTTAATGAATATTTACAATTTTAATATTATAATTAAAGCTCATTTTTTACAAATAAAACTTGTATGTAATACTCAAATCTATCATGTGGATTATGTGGAAGAGGAAGAAATTGGAACATGGGAGGGAATAGTGAATTGGGGTCAATAAAAAGAAGAGGGGACTCTATGCATGTATTCTTTGTGCATGCAAATCAAGAATTGTCAAATGTTTTAATGTTTTCAAGCATTTTAGGAAAGGAAAAGAGGCATTGAAGACTATCAAAAGTGTTATATTAATTTGGATGCATAAGGGAACAAGAATATGCAATCTTACAAAGGAATAAGTAAGAGAGAATTCAACACAACTATAGAGATAGAGAATATTTCAAGGTAAAAGGCTTGTCTAAGTCTATTATAGGAGTACAATAGAAAAGTCCTTGAAGAGGACTATTATTTATTCATGTTTATGTCATTTAATTAATTAAAAAATTGTGTATATAAGTGTAATCTTTGTAACAAACATTTTCAATAAAGAATGAAGTTGTAGGTTTTAATTGTGTGGCTTGCAACTCTAGGTGTGTCTTGTGGTTCTAGAGTTTTTGGCTTGGGGAGAGGACCTCATAACCATACACCATAATTTCATGGGTGAACAGAGCCATGTAGGTTCTTGTTTGATATAAAACAATTATGCCATTATGTAGCATATGATCTTGTCACACTACTATTTTCATTTCACATATTCAATTGGAATGCAATAAATAATTTTTGAATTGATTAAATATATTGATATAAGAAATTTGAAAAAGGTACTAACAAACACTCATATTATATGACGTGTTGTGATTGGCTTTTACAAACTATAATTGAATAAAAATTTAAAAACTATTAATACTTTTATAAACAAATTATAGAAAAAAAGTGACTG
Organism: Taxus chinensis; assembly: GCA_019776745.2. Lineage (NCBI taxonomy): Eukaryota > Viridiplantae > Streptophyta > Pinopsida > Cupressales > Taxaceae > Taxus > Taxus chinensis. The sequence goes on from CM034146.1 coordinate 991,293,817, forward strand.
ATAAAAGAGCCCTTTCTGCTAACTTGCCCCCCTTGTTTTCAAATGTACCATGCAATCAACTAATATTATATACAAATATTTGATATTTCAACATGTCTTAGTGATGGTTTCATATGTACCATGCAATCAACTAATATTATATACAAATATTTGATATTGCAACATGTCTTAGTGATGGCACGCACCCTAGATCTATTTATACCTATATGGGCATTGTAATGCCACCAATGTGGGATAGATGAGATAGCTGAATATTTGATATTGCAACATGTCTTAGTGATGGCACGCACTCTAGATCTATTTATACCTATATGGGCATTGTAATGCCACTAATGTGGGATAGATGAGATAACATAAGATTAATTCGACCTTGTTTATGTGCATATAGCTCTAAACCCCAAAGACCCAAAACTGATCTTATTGATGACATGCACCCTAAATATATTTATACCTATATGGGAATTGAAACACCACCAATGTGGGATATATGAGATAGTTTTTAATAAAAAATAGCAATCGCATGTGTATAATGCAATGTGAACGCTGAATGGTATTTGTTATTCAACTTAGAAAGACAATTATTACTTTTGTAGAAAACTATTAGATGTCCTCCAAATTTGACCCGGTCTCTAAGATTTCCAATTATTAGTAGTTGATGTGGTTTACAATTATTTTAGAGTAATTGTGTTAGTATTGCATCTATTGTTTGGTTGGTCTTTTGTTGAGAAAAACTCTGGAGAAGTGTGAAAGGTTTTTAATTTTAGATTATTTTCTACATGAAGACTTTTGTTTATAGAAAGAAACTATATGCAAGCAAACTCATAGAGGGACATGTTAATTAGAGAGAAATGGTAGGCCATATAGGGAGGAAAAATATTTTAGCAACAATAGTAGAATGGTATTATTCGCCAGCTTAAAGGAAAGATAATAGCAGAAGAGTGAAAGGGGTGAAGAATTGATCGGGTGGTAAAAGGGAAGAAGTCAAAACACGCGAATGTAGACCCTATCGCATGTTCCTATTTGACTATGAGATAATAATTAAATGGATTTTATTTTGAATCTACCTGTAACACAATGGGTGACTCGATCCTTGTTATTGTTGATAGATTTTTTTAAAATGGACTGTTTCCTACCTTGTAGAAAGACTAAGGATGCTTGACAAGTTTGTGAATATGTTTTTAAAGAATTTGTGAGGATGCAACGAACAACAAAGAAGCATTACTTCCGAATCAGACACAAAATTGCTAAGCTATTTTTTGAAAACTCTTCTGAAAAAAATGAATACCCAGGTTACAATTTAATTATGTTGTGCATATCACCGAAAAACTGATGGGCGAACAAAAATATTTATAGGTCACTTGGCAATCTATTGAAGTGTTTAGATGGAGAGAAACGAGAACAATCGTATAGAGTGATACCTCAGGAAGAATTTGCATAAATAAAACTAAAGAGTTCATGCTATTCCAAATTGTATATAGTAGCAATCCTATAGGAACTGCAGATTTGGTAAATCTACCAAATGAAGCAATACAAAATCATTAAATAATGTCATATGATGCCCCACTTTTCCCTCAATTTAAAAATAAAAATTGAATAAGTAAATTAAATTATTTGGCAAGCACTTTTAAGATATAAATATAATTCAGGTCCTTAGAAACTCTCTAAACGATGTGAAGCTCTCCTTAACCAAAACAATTTTACTATGCAATGTAAATGAGTTAATTTGCTACAAAGCTCATATTTTGTAATCAATCCATCAATCAACACCAAAGCCTAAGAAGAACACAAAGCAAAAGAAGACGATGGAGGGTAAAAACGAGAGGATGATAAAGGACAAAGTTGTTTGAGTCACAAAACTTACTGCGAATTTAAAAAGAAATTGTTGGAGGAATTGTTGGATGAATGTTTTGTGCCCTGTGCAAAGATTGTTGGATGAATTTTTGTGCATTGTGTGAAGAATTTGTTTGCTTCTACAAATCTCTTGCGCAAATAAGAACATTGAACTTCAAAGAGAGAATATATATTATATATAACCTGCAATATTGCTAAATATACCCGGTATTCAGCATGCTAAACTAAAAACAACAAACCCGCATTCAGCATGTAAAACTAAAAATAGAAAACCCGCATTCCGCATGCAAAAATGAAAAGGTAAACCTGCTGAAAATATCCAGGAAAAACGTAAACGTCAAAAAGGCCATCATAACTGCCATTATTAGAACTTTTGAGAAATTTGAACAACCAGCAAAGCACGCTACAAAGACAAAATTGATATGGACAAGATTTGTTCGAGCGTTTGACGATAACGTTACAAATGCAATTACTCCTCATCAAACTAGAATAAACCAGAGCAAATCAACCGTGGCCCTACAAATTGACAGTCGGGAGGCCGTAATAAATTAAGGAGGGCGTAGACAATTACAAGGCTAAAAAATAAGAAACCCGTATATTTTTTTGTTATTTAGTTTGTGAAAATATAAAAAATGGAAATTTTTATATAAATAAAATAAAATTCCTAGTCACCTTAGCGATCTAAGCCATCAACAAATTTTGATTTGAGAGACACCGATAATTTGAATGTCATGTAGTATGATTTCTGTAAAATTCACCTACTCTCTTCTTCAATTGAAATAATCCTAATTTTGAAAAAAATTGTAGCAATTTTAACTTAAATACTTTGTTGTGGCTGGTAGTGTCGTAGTGAGGTACTTAAATACTATATATATACGTAGCATTCACCATCCAATTGTTAAAAACGAAAAAGTTAAAAATATCTTTTAAAAAAATAAAAAAATAAAAACAAAATTGTTAGAAAAACAAAAAATAAAATTGTTAAAAATAGCATAAAAAATTGTTAAAAATAGCAAAACCATCATTTAGGTCGTCAAATTTGACACAGTCCCATGAATGTCCGCAAAGCCTTTTCCCATTGGGATAACGCCTTCGGCGTAACAAGCCATTTACGGACAGTAAAATATTGTCCATATGATCAATCGGCAGTTATTTACTTGTAACATTTTAAATAATATGTAAACGTTCTTCCCATCCTCCTTTGAGATTGGAGAGTAGAAAGTAATTTTCACTAATTGAATGTTTATAAGATTAATGTTTATAATATTAACTTAGCATTCTGCATAGCTGTAACTAATTCCCAGTTTCTGTTTCTTGACCTGCTTTTCTCTGCATGATTTGCTCGATTATTTTCTGAAAATAGAAATAAGAGCCCTCTCTATCCGAAGACCTCCGCCGGACGACACGTCTCTTTTGAAATGTGAGCAATAACTCTCAAACACGCTCACTCTCACCTGCAATTGGAAGCGCAACATGAACAAAAACTCAACTTTGAGAGTTTTCATTTCCGCAAGTGTTAAGCCTCCCACTTATGCAAAATAATCGTTATTGTAATGCCTGCATCCACAAAACAAACACTTACATGATCACCCTATTAACAAAACCAAGATATTACAGAACAGACTACTTCTTAAAAAGGGAAGAAAAACAAATATAAACTCACAAGTCATCGAGGAATTTGGTAGCAACCATGACACTCGTAATGACAAGGCTGTGAATGTTGAGAGATGTTAAGCGGAAGGAGGGATTGTTGAGAATTAGACGATCAATATAAACATACGCCATAACAAATGCCGAATGGCTGCAACGTGCATACTTGAATATCCTCTCCAAATACTTTTCTATGATCATCACAGGAACTTGCATTGCAGAGAAAACAGAGATATTTTCTCTTGAAATTCCTTTCCTAATAGAAAGGAGTTGTAGCCTTTCATGCCTGGCTACAAGTCTATGTCTATGTAGTAAAGAAGCTAGCGCAGAAGGAATCTAGTTGGGAGTTAAATCACTACTTTACAAATCAGAGGAAGAAAGAGAGAGCATGTTTGATCCCATCACTGCCTATACTACTAGCAATCATACGTGAAATGTACGATGGAAACGCCGAACGAGTTTTATTGAAGAAGTCAAAGTGGACAGAGAGAAATAATGGCAAAGGAAGAGGATTGAAGGAGGAGTTTGAGCGTAGAGAGGTGCAAGGGTGTGGAAACTGGAATGGGGAGGAAATCTGAAACTCCACCCTCAAACAACCAAAAGACAAATTTGTTAATCGTTTTAAGTAGAAAAGTAGGGCTATGTAAAAATTCGATCCAACTATTTATGGAGCTATCCCATAACGTAAGGAATGGTCGAATAATAATGATGAAGTAAAAAATTATTTACAATTTAAACTCTTATATTTATTGTGTAGTTAGAATGAACGTAAATGTAAGGGAAAATCAAATGCATGTTTCATGGGACACAATAGAGACATGAAGATATGGAGTGCAGCTAACACCAAAATGTAGTGAATGCACACACATATTGAATTAGGGTTTCTCTCTACCTATGAGGAGAACAAAAGGTTACTCCTCAACAATAGTTGTGATGTAATGATATAAAAAGTAGAGCGACAACATTACTAGAATACACAATACAACATATGTTGTTCCTTGTTTGCAACCTAGCAAGAAATGGTGCCCATCTCCTTTGTGAGAGCTGAGAGGGTAGGGGTGGAGGAATGTAGCATGGAGGAGAGAAGGAAAGAAGACCATATATATTTGTGTGTGTGTGTGTGTGTGTGTGTGTGTGTGTGTGTGTGTGTGTGTCCATATGTATGTATGTATGAATGCATGTTTAAGTTGTTAATTTGATAGACATGACTAAACATGAATGGAATATTGGAAATTAAAAGGTGTGAATTAAATATTTGCATATCCCACACCTATTCCATGGATCCAATAGTTCCTACACAAATAGTTTCTATGATCCATGCTCCACTAAAGCATTTCAATCTCACAAAGAGGGCAAAATTAAAAAAGGGAAACTCAAAAAGGATCGGGGTTCAAAACCCATCCGCAATACCTGTATATTGTAGTAATTCATAGCCTTGTTTTCTACTTGTAAGCTCAAGTAATTATAGGAAAATAGGCGGTGTGTGAACAACCATCGGTAATTGAGGCCCTCAAGTCATCAAACATTCAACTAAAAGTAGATTCTATCTGTCAATTAAACTTGCTAATTTTTTTATTTCATAGCACCTAGGATTTAAATTAGACAATGTTTAGTTCGATAGGTAAGATGTAGACGTGAAAGGAATCGTGGAAATTAGATATGGGAATTAAATACTTGAATGTTCCACACTTACTCCACAAAGCAAATTTTTCTTACCCAAATAATATCTTCTATTTGTGTTCCACTTATTCATCTCAAACCCGTGCGCATTATTTATGTGAGTGAAATGCAATCTTAAAGTTGCCAAATACATTGGTGAGAATTCAATGGTGGCCAAGTTCGAAACCCAACCATATTAGTTTCTTCTTGAATAAATTTACAAGCGCGCTTTTCAGTTTCACACTCATGTAATTACTAAAATAACAAGCGATGTAGGAACAGTCATCAATAACTTTTCACCCCTCCACGGAATGGAAATATGAATGAAAGGAAGATATAATCCATCGATTGATCTTTTCTATTTTGTTAATTTATCGATTGATCTTTTCTATTTTGTTAATTTACTTTTTCATGGTGTCAATTTTTTTGAGCGGACATAATTTAATTTGCTAGATAAGGGGAAGACATGAACAAAAAAGTTAGATAATAAAAGGCAAGAATTAAAACACTTTTTAATATGGGATTTAATATACTAAAGTTCATAGACCGGTTTACTTCGATTAATAACTTTTTGAGAGATGAAAAATCTTGGAAGATATTTTTTAAGTGTATGTAGGGCTTACTAAAATATATTCCATATCGAGGATAAAATAAGGAGAGAATATTTTTGGGGTGGATATGATTAAATAAGTATTGAGTAACATGTTTCCACTAAATCAAAAAATAAATTGTTGCAAGACAAATGATCTTAATTAGCGGTGGCAATGAAAGAATGTGTTGCATGGGTGTCTAGAAAAATGATGATGGGGAAATTAAAATCCGTACACCTATTTCATGGCTTAGATTATCCCTCACTAAAATCTCTCTGGTATATGTGCTCAACTTTACAATTGTGATCTTACTCAAACTATTCGCGTGAACTTAAAGGGCGCAAAAAAATGGGGGAATTCCAACAGGTCTTAGGTTCAAACCCAAACACGATGCTTGCTTCTTGTAGCAATCTGTATCCCCAATTTTTAGTTGTTAATTTGATATAGAACACTAAACATGAATGGAATGTTTGAAATTACAAGGTGTGAATTAAATACTTGCATGTCCCACACTTATTCCACAGAGCAGATAGTTCCTATCCAAGTATTATCTCATATCCGTGTTCCACTTAAGCATTTCAATATCACAAAGATGACAAAATAAAAAAAGGGAAACTTGAAAAGGATCTGTTTTCAAGACCTAGTTGGAATGGTTGAGTCTTGTAGAAATTCGTAGCCTTGTTTTCTAGTTGTAAGCTTAAGTAATTGTAGGAAAATAGGTGGTGTGCGAACAACCATAGGTAATTGAGGCCCTTAAGCCATCAAACATATCAACAAAAGGTAGATTCCATATGTCGGTTAAGTTTTCCGAAAAAAAATCATGGCACCAAGAATTTTAATTGGACTATTCAATTTGATAGGTAAGATCTGGACATGAAAGGAATGTTGGAATTTAAAAGGTGGGAACTTAAATACTTGCATGTTTCACACTTATTCCACATAGAAAAATATTGTTCCTACCCAAATAATATCTACCATATGTGCTTCACTTAATTGTCTCAAACTCATGCACATTATTCATGTGAGTTAAATGCGAAATTAAGGGGGCCAAATTTTTTTTGGCAAGAATTCAGTTCAAAACCCAACAACACTAGTTGTTTCTTGTAGCACATTGCACGCACGTGTTTCAAGTTCAAGCAATTTTTAAAAATGGAGGCAACTCAAGAACACTCATTAATAATTGAGCCCCTTCAAGGAATGGAAATATGAATGAAAGGATGATTTTATCCGTCGATTGAACTTTTCTAGATAAGGCAAAGACATGAACAAAAAATCAGAAATAAAAAAGCAAGAATTAAAACACTTATAAATATGGAATTTAAGATACTAAATTTTATAGATTGGTTTACTTATTAAAAATTTGAGTGGTAAGATAGGTTAACATACATGTAGGACTTTTTAAAATATATTTCGAACAAGTAGAAAATAAAGAGAATATTTTGGGGTGGATATGATTAAATAAGTATTGAGTAACATGTGTCCACTAAATCAAAAACAACAAAATAAATTACAATAATAAACATTAAACCATTACAATTAATTTAATATGTAACCATCACTATACAAGACATTAAATATTCATACCATAGTGTGATGTGTCAATTATTCATTTGTTGATTATGAAAACCCCAATCCCAATCGCTAACCCTAACCCTAACCCTCGTACCCATTTAAATTTATAAAATTGGTTTTCTTCTAATCCCCCCCACGGCTAAGTGCCTAAATACTCCTCTACGAGTCTACCTGATACATATATATTTAAATGCATGGGCTTTTGCACAACACACCTGTAGCATGTTTCAATTCACTAATGACACAAAGGATTTTATTTTTTCCCTATACCTGCCTGTAGCATTGAGTATTAAAATTGAAATACAAATTGATGTAGCTTAAAAACTCACCCTTCAAGCAGATAAGCTCTGAAAATAACCATGGAAACACTTTTGAAATTGGCGGTCACTGTGATTATTACAATTTTCTTGCTTTCATTTTGCAGTCTCTATATTACTGTTTCTCCTGTAGCCAACATTATTTTTTACAATGACAGTACTGCAATTTCCAGTTTTATTGTGGGAGATACACTCAGTTAGAAACCTTGTATTGCTATCTTTTTGTAGGACAATAGGGGATTTTGAATGTAGTTATGGATGCGATTTTGATAGTCTGTTATATATTTCTTGTAGAAATTTCAAAGGATAAATACTCTTACGGACGGGAAAATCTGATGGTGGCTAAATGCTGCGGAAGGGGAGCGGGAAGGGGGAACGGGAGGGAGACATGTTGGACGAAGCCGTTGTGTTGTCTAAGCCAAAAATTTGTTGCCTAATGGCCTGACAGTTTCATGATATGTAACAATAAAAACATTCACACGTAGCTAAAATTTTTGGCATGCATTTTACCAAGCTGTATATTTGTGCATTGGAAAACCTGAGAAAAATTTGCAAACAAAAAAATTAAAAAGCATATATTAACATGAAAACTTTGTTACTTGCTTGTATTTAATGGAGATCATGTAGTTCTCACCCTTCTCAAAAACTCCCAATTCGTAGATTCCTGCTTGTTTATTTAACATATTTCATGCATGATACGAGTCACTGTAGGATTTCTTTAATAAAAGATATTGCACCATGATCCCGTTGCCATTATTTCAAATAATTAGTCCATGTATTAATCCTATCAACAAGTCTCTGTTTGATCTCATTACCGTGTTAATATGCAGCATATTTCTCTATACTATATTAATAGGCTTTACGCATTACTTTGACAATCTTAGATATTGCATCATGCATAATATTAACAGTGGCTAGTTGTAGCTTAAATATTCTCTTTTCTATGATTTTCTTTAAATTCATCTTTATATTAGGCTCAAATGCAAAGAACAGGATGGTGTTTCTCTAATTAAGCAAACCAGTTGAGCTTGTCCTCACCTTCTGGCATTGCATAATTTGGTAGAGGTCTTTGTAAACCACTACTTCATAGTTTACTGCTTTTCCATGGCTATCATTGCACAAGGAACCCAACAAAATAAACCCCAATAATTGCAACAACATTAAATTACTACTTAAACAACAAAATGCTCTTTCACATATAGAGTAGATTTCCAGTGATCTTGTTTATAGAATGTTGACTTCAATTTTTAATAGAAAACATTGTATCAAAAGATTAAGGAGAAATTTGTACTTCGACATGACTGCGAGGATAGATTTGACACATCTATATTTGCCAAAATCTGACAGATTCAACTGCAAGAATGCAATCTTTACGCAACTTGATAAATTTGTCCTTACTTTTCTGTGCAGTACTTTACACGTCATTAAACCTCATTAACTTCATTTCCAGGCACATCTCGCATGAGAAAGATTTATTTAATCAACGTTCAATGTACGAGAATAAATCCAAACCACCAACGTTACTGTCATGTGTCAGAGGCAAGAGGGTTCAACCCCATTGTAGAAACACCTTCGGTGTAATGAATATCTAATGCCAATGCTTGGTTAGGTAAATTAATAGATGAGGTGTCTATATCTATAACGTAGTTCAATCCGCGTAGAGTTTTAATTGGAGTGGAAACTTGGAAAAGATATTTATAAGTAAAGGGTAAAGTAAAAATCAAGTTGTTTTTCATGAATATGTTATTTTTAAATAGATGTTTTTAATTTTAGGAAAAACTAACAAAGAAAATAAGTTAAAAAGTTCTGTATTCACCTACAAAAGAATGTGTTATTTTTAGTTGGTTTTATTTTTAAGAGTTTAGTGTTTTTATTGTTAGATGAAAGTCATCTACATATTAGAGGCTATTGTAAGTATTTTTACACACACAAAAATGTTATTGAGTTGAAGCTCTAAATAAGGAAGAAGATATGTGTGTGTGTGTGTGTGTGTACAAAAGTGCTGATTTAGTTTTAGCAATAATCTGTTTTATTTGCAATATTACTTATTTTATTTTATTAGTTGTTCGATATTTTATGTGCCTAATTTATACGAATTGGTATCAGAGCATAATTTTTTTCAGTAGGTTTCTAATTGACAGAAAGCTATGGCTTCTATAATCTGGTCTGCAAACACTCTAATTTACAAGAAAGAATTACGAGTATTTTTCATTAACCGTGAAGGCACTATCACAGTGGATCAGATCCCAGGATGTGTGGGAAATCAGAGAGAGGGGTACATAAAGCTCGCATAGATGTAAAAAAATATAACACACTCTCACAAGAAGAGAAATACACCTTGAAGGAATTAGGAAACTAAGATAAGGAAAATCTCTTTTCTTTATTCATCAAGCCATGTATGAAAGCATCCTACCTAGAGTGACAACAACCAATAAAGCAAAAATTGTCATGGGAAACTCTCCAAGTTGCGTATCAAGGTAAAGAGAAAGTAAAAACCTGTTAAGCTACAATTACTTCAGAAGAGATTTTGAAAATATGTCAATGCAAGATTCAGATTCCGTAGAACCATTCTTTACTTTTGTAGTTGGTTTATGTTAGAAATAGTTTAATCATTGTGAACATTATTATTGTGCAAATAATGAGTTGGTGACAACTCATAGAAGATCTCTATAGAGAGATTCTAGGTTTGTTGAGTGAGAATAGGGATTGGGAGAGATAAGTGAGATTTTTTTTAAGATTAGAGTTGACTCCTCTTTCATAGGAGAACTCCACTCTATATATGTAACCTTGTCTTATTGAATAACATCCCGAATGAATTTAATTTTCTATATTTTATTATTCGGTGTTTTTATATTATATTAGATTTCTTATTAGTGGTATTAGAGCAGGTTAGAATAATGGAGGCTTGATTTTTTATGGGAAAGTATCTTTTGATTTTCCCGAAACATGAGAAAATAAAGCTTGTTCTTTGTTGTGATTTTTTGCATAGATCTACACTAATAAAGATTTCTATGTTCATGCTCCACTAAGCGAAGACTCGCATCCATACTTCTATCTCTGCGTTGGAGTATGAAATTGGTATTTACTTTGGTGAAGTGATACAGCCTGCACATTATTCTCTCACTTGCATGGAGAGGTAGAAAATTCTACATATTGGAGCATTCTGCTTGCGAATTGAGTCATTCTACCTGTGCATTACATAGTTGTTCTTACGTATTTTCCATTTTTGGAAAGGGTTAGGAAAGAAGTTGAATTTAGAACTTGTAAGCATGATAACTTTCAGCTGATAACTCGGATTGAGGTATCATTTTTTTAAAATGTGATATTTTTTCAAGTTCTATGCATTGATCCTATTCTTTTTGCTTGCTAGATACAAAATATTATTTTTCCATTTTTAGAAATTAAAAAAAAAATTATAAATATTTTTATCTCACTTTTGTTTAGATGCACTTTTGCTTGTACACGATGTCCATAGTGAGGGGGTGCATTATTGGTTAAAATTGACACTCGAGAGAATTGTAATTTGAGCCTAAAAGATATATTTGCTAACTAAGTAGTAAACTGATGGAGGCTGGAGGCAACAGAGGCAACATGGAAATTGGCAGCCTCTCGTAGGAACCATCAACGAGGCCATGAAACTGAACTGGTGGCCAAGTTTTTAAGTTGTGTGTTTTCTTTCAGTGTACATTTGTGAGAATAAGACAAAATGATTGTTCAAAACTAATGTATAAACATTCCTGAATGTAACTCCTGATGTAATGAAATAGGTGAGCAAAAGCACTAGTGTAAGACAATTCATGAATCTTGAAAAGGTTTGTGGAAGATCCAGAAAACCACACGAAGTGGACAGGGCATGGATCTATTACATGTAAAGGTTTGTGGTAAACCTGTAAAACCATAGAAGGTTGACCATTGCTCCCTTCATTAGTATCAAGGTCATGATTGTCACATAGTTTTACATGATCCACAGAGGTGAGCATACTACAGATGAGAGTGTGTATGTTTTTCCCATGTTCACACTAAGGGGGTGAATGTTAGGAATATTTTAATATTGTGAACATTATTATTGCACAAATAATGAGTTGGTGAAAAATTGTAGAGATCTCTTAGAGAGATTCTAGGTTTTTTGAGTGCGAATAGGGATTGGGAGAGATAAGTGAGAGTTTGTTGAAGATTAGAGTTGAATCCTCTTTCATAGGAGAACTCCACTCTATATATGTAACCTTGTCTTATTGAATAACATCCTGAATGAATTGAATTTTCTATATTTTATTATTCAGTGTTTTATATTATATTAGATTTCTTATTAGTTTAGTCAATCAAATTAAATATCATGATGAAACTATTGAAGATAAAAGAATTATTGAAAAGTTGCTTAGAAGTTTACCTACAAAATTTGATCCTTTGGTAGTTGTTATTGAAGAAACTAAGGATCTAAGTCAGTTTTCAATTGATGGGTTGCATGCATTACTAATAAATCATGAACAAAGGCTGAATAGATCACATGTAGTTATAGATCAAGCCTTTTCATCACAGGTATCAAGAAATTCATGGAAGAGGAAGAGGAAGCTTCAGCCCTAGAGGTAGAGGAATAAATGCATATAGAGGATGCAAAAATGGTCCATCAAACTCAAGTGGAAGAGGAAATAGTCAAGGGCACAATCATAATCATTTTTCAGGTTAGAGACAGGATAAGTCACATGTGCAGTCTCACTATTGTAAGATATATGGGCACTATACTTATGATTGCAGGAAAAAGTAGTATGATCATAACAAGAAGAATCAAAATCAGGTTAGGAGCTCTACTCCAAGCTCCATGTTTATTGCATGCATAAATATTGTTAAAGAAACACCTTCTTTATCACCTACTGAGTGTAATTTATCTCAAGAGATTCCTAGTGATGTATGGTATTTGGATTCTGGTTGCAGTAATCACATGTCAGGTAACTTAGATTTATTTTCCAATTTGGATGAGCTAGTAAAGACAAAGTTACCCTTGGTAATAATAATACAGTAACTGTAAAAGGTAAAGGAATAATCAACATTATAACTAAAAGGAGGCAACAAAATATTATGTGGGATGTTTATTATGTTGCAGGTTTGAAGCATAATCTTATGAGCATTGGTCAATTGGTACAAAAAGGATATAGAGTTTACATTAAAGACAACAAATATGTGATTGTAGATAAATCTCCAAGTACTCATCTAATTGCTAAAGTGAATATGACAAGTAATAGAATGTTTCCTTTGAAGATTAGACCAACCACATCTGGAGTTCATACTACAGATCAATCTAGAGAAAAACAAATTGAATCATATTTTCAGTGTGTTGAAAAATATGAATCGTGGCTATGAAATTAGGTTTGGTCATTTAAATTTTGGTGGTTAGCATTTATTACATAAGAAAAATGTGGTAAATTTTTTTTCTTTGATTCAGAAACTAGAGAGAGTTTGTGAAGGTTGTATTTTGGGGAAGTAACACAAAGAGTCCTTCCCAGTTTTCAAAATAGTAAGAGAAAGTGCACCACTTGAAATTGTTCACTTCAGATGTATGTGGACCTATGCAAACAACTTCTATTGGAGATTGTTAATATTTTATGACATTGATTGATGACTATACAAGGAAGACATGGGTGTACTTTTTAAGACACAAATCAGATATTTTGATATATTTCAATAGTTCAAGACCTTAGTGGAAAAGAAAAGTGGGTACTACATCAAAGTTATGAGGGAAAAAAGAGGAGATGACTATGTTTCCAATGCTTTTCTGAATTTTTGAAAATATCATGGTATACAAAAGCAATTTACTACCAGGTATACACTACAACACAATGGTGTGGCAGAGAGAAAGAATAAAAACATCATGGAGATGGCGAGAAGTATGATGAAGGAAAAACATCTTTCAAATGAGTATTGGGCAGAAGCAGTAGAAACTATTATTTACATCTTAAACAAGTGTCCAACGAAAATTGTTCAAAACATGATTCCTCAACAAGCTTGGACTAATAGGAAACACGGTGTTTCTCATTTTAAAATTTTTGGTTGTGTGGCATATGCTCATGTGCCTGATGAGCTAAGGAATAAGTTAGACAAAAAAGGATAAAAGTGCATATTTGTTAGATATTCAGATAATACAAAATCTTATAAGTTGTTTAATCCACTTACTTGAAAGGCCATAATCAACAGAGATATACATTTTGTTGAAAATGAGGCATGGGATGGGAAAATAATCATTGTAGCAGCAACTATTCCTCATGATGATATGACAGATGAAAGTATAGAGCAACAAGGTATTGTATCTTCTTCAAATCTTAGACATGGACCACAAGTTCTAACACAAGCTACACACCCATCTATAGCTAGAAGGTCTCTATTATTTCATTCATCTTCAACCATGCAATATGCACCAAAAAGAACACCAGAAGTAAGTCCTTCAATACAAAATAGACCATCATCTTAAAGCCCTTTACAGTGGAAAACAAGGAGTCTTAGTGAGATTTATAATGTTAATTCAACTAATGCTTTTTCAGTTTTTGTATTGTTTTCTCAAGTTACATATCCAATATACTTTGAAGAGGCTATAAACAATGAAGTTTGGGCTCAAGCCATGGATGATGAGATAGACACCATAGAGAAGAATCAGATATGGGAATTAGTATATCTTCCAAAAGGAAAGGACGTGATAGGAGTGAAGTGGGTCTACAAGACCAAATATACTACTAATGGTAAAATACAAAAACATAAAGCAAGGTTGGTTGCAAGAGTTTTTTCACAGTAATATGGAGTATATTACGATGAGACATTTACACCTATAACATGTTTGGACACGATAAGAATGGTTTTAGAAATTACAGCTCAAAATAAATGGCCTAGTTATCAGATGGATGTAAAATCAACATTCTTGAATGGTTTTCTTGAAGAAGAATTTTATGTGAATAAGCCAGAATGTTATGAGATTGAAGGTCATGAAGGAAAGGTATATAGGTTGAGAAAAACACTCTATGGTCTCAAGAAAACACCTAGAGCTGGTATAACATGATTAATTATTATATGATACATAATGGTTTCAATAGGAGCAACAATGAGCCTATCTTATACATCAAGATAAATGAGAAAGGTAAAATTTTGATTTTTTTTTAATATGTGGATGATTTAATCATTACTGGAAATCTATCTATAGATTCATTCAAATCATCCATGAAGAAAGAATTTGACATGAAAAATCTAGACCTCGTGCACTATTTTTTGGGCATTGAAGTTCAACATTTAGAAGTTAGAGTTTTTATTTCACAAGTAAAGTATGCTAATGATGTTTTGAAGAGATTTAACATGTTAAATTGTAAGCTAATTCCAACACTAGTTGCAGTAAGTTTGAAGTTAAGAAATTATGACAACGGATTATTTGTATATCCAACATTGTTCAAAAGGCTAGTTGGAAGTCTCATGTATTTGACGGCCACAAGCCTTAATATTATTTATGGTGTGATCCTTATCTCAAGGTTCATGGAATCTCCAAAATATTCACATTGGAAAGATAGAAAAAGGATTTTAAGGTATGTATGTGGAACTAAGAATCATGGAATTTTGTATTCAACATCAGATGAGTTCAAATTCATAGGTTATATAGACAGTGATAGTGTCAGAAGTATAGATGACAGAAGAACACATCTAGCTATAATTTTCACTTTGGAACAGGTGTAGTTTCATGGGCATCGAAAAAATAGCCTATAGTCACATTATCTTCAGTAGAAGCATAGTATGTAGCAACAAAAAGAGAAACATGTCATACTATTTGGATGAGAAGAGCATTGAAAGATTTGAGGCAGAATCAAGAGGATGCTACACATATTTTTTTGTGACAACAATTCAGGAATAACATTGTCCAAAAATCATGTTTTTCACAAGAGGAGCAAGAACATAGACATGAGGTATCACTTCATCAGGGAGTTGGTTAACAACAAGAATTTTTTTCTTGAATTTTGTAGATCTAAAGATTAGTTTGCTGATATTTTTATAAAAGATTTAGGAAATGAAGTGTTTGAATATTTGAGAAGTTGTTTGGGAGTTTGTGATCAAGAATATGTTAGATCTGGAAGTGCACTCTCAACTCTAGAATAATAAAATTTTGAGGCTCAAAATTAAGGGGGAGTGTTGGAAATAGATAATTTCTCCCACATTCTTTAATTACTATTTTTCGGGAAAATTAAAAACAAATTCGTTTTTTATGAATAGGTTTTTTTAAATGGATGTTCCTAATTTTAGGAAAAGCTAATAAAGAAAATAAGTCAAAAATATTTGTATTCATGCCCAAAAGCATGTGTTATTTTTAGTTGATGTTTTATTTTTAAGAGTTGAGTGTTTTTATTGTTAGATGAAAGTCATCCACATATTAGAGGCTATTGTAAGTGTTTTTACACACACACATAGATTGTATTAATCTGAAGCTTTGACAAGGAAATAGATATATCTGCAAAGAAGGGTTGATTTGATTTTGCAAT
Source organism: Taxus chinensis (assembly GCA_019776745.2). Lineage (NCBI taxonomy): Eukaryota > Viridiplantae > Streptophyta > Pinopsida > Cupressales > Taxaceae > Taxus > Taxus chinensis. The sequence continues at coordinate 991,309,954 of CM034146.1, forward strand.
AATCTATTTTATTTATAATATTCCTTATTTTATTTTTGTTGTTTGATATTTTATATACCTAATTTCTACAAATTGGTATCAGAGCGTGGTTTTTTCAACAGGTTTCTAATTGACAACAAGTTATGGATTCTATATCCAGTCTATAGACATCGCAATTCATAGTAAGGTTACCCACTTCACATGTGATTACTTGTCCTGTAATCATATCTCGAAATAGTTAAAAAAATTTGTAATTTGAAACTCAAAATTAACAATATATTTACCAAATCAAGTCGTTGCAGGTGGAGGCATGAAAATGCACGTACGTATGCATCCTCGATTGTGCCTTATTTTTAGTCCTTATGTGTGGAGTTATTTCTCTATGCACCTTTGTCGTACGTAGTGTTTAAAATCTCCGATGACAAAGGTTGATTATAACATAGATGCTAACTTCTAAGGTCAGAGGCTATTCTCCTGATAGAATGCATCGCCCTACATACATCCTGTATACATGCAAAATGTCAACATGGTCATTTAGCAAATAATATGCTTATAATATATAATAATCCATTCCCATTATCAACCATATAATAATTAATTAGAAAATTATTTAAATATTATATGAAATCATACTTCAATTATTTCCTTTCACCATTCCACAATCCCATTACATCCTCACAAATATTAATGCATCATTAATATTTTATTTACCATACTAACTAATCCTCATTAACTATTTTCTAGCAATTTGAAAATACTCACCCACCTACCACCTACCCTACGCCTACTCTATGCCTAGCTTCTCCATCTAATCACTCCATTAAACATAATTAATCTCACCTAACCAAAAACTAAATGCCCCCTCCAAGTCTAGAGGATTCTATTTCTAGAAGCCTCTCCATTCTTCCCTTCCATTTTAAAATATTCAAATAAATGAGCACTATTCCATTGAATTCTTAATTCAATGGAGAGTTCTCATGAAATCTAAAATTCTTCAATCTCATGCATCCTCAACCATTGATCTTATCCAACATTGCAAGATCTCAACCATTGATTTTTTCTCTCTCACTTTATAAATAAAAGTGCTACCCTCCATGGAAAGCACCTTAGAACAATTGCACGTATTTGTTTCCTAATTCTTAAGCAAGCTAAACATTCTTCATAACATTCTATGAAACTAAATCCATCTTTTGATCAAGGGGAGATGCTACTGAGATTGGTCCACACATCTAAAGCATTCTCATACCATCTCACAAGAGAATCAAGGAGAAAATAAAAATCATCAAAGGAGGAGGATTTCACTTTCTCCCCCTTTTATTTATGCTCAATCTGAGGTAGATGAACTATTGTGTTATATTTTGTGTTGAACTGGTTTCATAGTCAATTCATATTTGCATGATGACACAATTTTTCCTCTACATTTTGGTGCCCACCATGGGGTTTACACCCCTAAATGTTTATTGGAATTAGTAGCATTAAGCACTAAGAACAACTTCCCAAAATTTCATAATTTTTTAGTGAGATTTAAAATCAAAATTTTGAATTTTTTGTGGCTCTGTTACGTTTCAGCATGAATGCCCTAAAATAGCACATTCGTCACCTAAAACAACATGTTTATCAAAAAACAATGCTTTTGTCTGTCATTTCTAGCTCTGAGTGTGCAGGGAAACCTTTCAACACCTTTGTGTATCCCATGGTGCATTTTCTACTATTTCAACGTGTTTTCTTCCTATCTTAGCACTTATACATATTGACACTTTACATCTATGTAGTTTTAGTGCTTCTGCCACAATATTAGCACGTTTATTAGACTTCTAGCGTGTTTATTCCCTATATTACCACTTTTACATAACGACACTCTATTTATGCAATTTCAACACTTCTACCATAATATCAACACGTTTATTATACTTTTAACATGTTTATTCCATGTATTATAACTTTTACATACGGACATTCTATCTTTGTAGGTTTTAGTGCATTTGGCTAAGTATTGGCACTTTTATCCATATTTTAGCACACTTGACTCCTAAAATAATGCTTTTGTGCTTAGTGATTCCTGTTTTGCAGGATTAGCACATTTGACTATATTTCAGTGCTTTTGTTGTAAAATGACGCATTTGTTTCCTAAAATAGTGTGTTCACCCTATAATAGTGCGTATATACTAATAGTACTTTTTTCTTTTATTTTGAACAATAGCTAACATATTTTGGTTTTTGGCAATTTTTGCTTGAATCTAACATTCTATTTTTGCCGGAAAATTACATAAACAAGGGGAAACTCTACCAGTTTTAGCATTTGATCAAAAAAATAATATTGTCTAACATTTTTGGTTGCAGGATATTAAGTAAACTAAGACTACTAAACTTTGTTTTGCAACACAAAAGATCCAAGAGCATTGGGGTTTTAATTAAAAAAAAATACTAATCTTTTTGTTTTGTAGGTTTCCTTGTTAAAGGCCCCCATCATATAAATTTTAATTTTCATTATTTTGTGTATATTTTTGTAAGTTCTTGTGTTGTTTGTTTTAAATCCAGAAGACGACGTTGTGTATACTCTCCTCTCACATCCTAGGAATATCTTAAGGATCAAAAGTGGTTAGTCTTCCTTGCCTTTTTTTTCTTAGGGGGTAATGTGACGTTAAAGTGACATCCACACACTTACGGTAGTCCTAGGGGTCTTATGATCATGGGATTCACCTCCACACATATAGATGCACCCCATATTCTGGTGGG